>OX276375.1:50845315-52045315 GCA_946251855.1 Alsophila aescularia
AGTACTTCACGCTGGCCGCTCTACCCTTCCAAGCTGTCCTTTTAATCATTTATAGTATTTTCTCATTCACTGCTTATCTATTGGTGCAATACTACAACGCATCAACTTCTGAAAGCAGATTACCCGAAGATTTCATCTATCAGGTAACATTTTTTTTTGTAATTAATTTAGATTGGATGGAAATATATTTGCAGACTTTTGAAGTGTAATTTGTTATCTGCAGCAACTGGCAAACGGCTCTATATTGATCTCGGCAACCCTGCTCGGCGGGACTGCATTTGTGATAAATGAAAATCAACAACGCCGTGCTTTTAAAGAAACGAAAAGAAGTCTACGCGATAAACTGACGATAGAACAACAAAGCAAGGAACAGGTTAACTAAACTGATATGATAACCTATCAGCAATTTCAGATATATTTGCACTAAATTTATTAAGTTTTACATTTTTTTAGGAGCGACTATTGTTATCTGTGCTACCAGAACATGTTGCTGTCGAAATGCGTCGAGATCTTGGCCTTATCGATACTCAATTCAAGAAAATTTATATGTCTCGACACGAAAACGTGAGGTGAGTTTGTAAGTTCAGAGGAGTCTGATGGGATATTTTATTAGGTACTTAGCTAAAAGCATATATCTTTAACATCACTCTATTATTCACAAACAGCATCCTGTACGCCGACATCGTGGGTTTTACGGCAATTTCTTCTACGTACTCGGCGCAAGATCTCGTCGCCATATTGAACGAGTTGTTCGCTCGCTTTGACCGGCTGGCCGAGGTAAACGCAGTTTTATTTATTTTATGTAATTAAAATCGTAAGCAGTACAAGCTAATATGTGTCATTTATACGCAGAAATATCATCAGCTGCGGATTAAAATTCTGGGTGACTGTTATTACTGCATCAGTGGAGCGCCCGTCGAACGGCCGGACCATGCCGTTCTTTGTGTTCACATGGGCCTATCTATGGTTAAAGCAATAAAGTAAGTCAAGTGCCTTAACACTTTTTATGAACATACGTGGATAAGCTAGCTATTATTTAACACCTACGTTTAGGAAGCTAATATAGAAAATCTGTATAATACTTCCTACTGCATTTGTCACATTGAAAACACCTTAGCGCTAATAATAAGTAGGTATAATAAGCATGAGAGTTTATCGCACTCGTTTGTGTTGTTTTCATTGTGGAGCTCTAAATGACACTTACTTTCGCAATAACTAGGTATGCCTCATGCATCTGGTCAATATATTTTTTATACTCAATATTTTAACACCTTTAGATACTATCGTGGTCGACAATATCGTAGCTAAATCCCACAGACCAGTGACGGGCAGCAGCGTCACTGGTGCGAGAAGCTAAGCTCTGCTTTCGCCAACACGCATTCCCAGCGTGGCGACTATAGGCTCAAACTCCATGAACACCACAAAAAAAAACGGCCCCTAGTTCCCGGCGGCTCTACTATTCCTGACCAAGGTGGCGGTCATGGTAACGGCAGGGCGAGTGGTGCGAAGAGTCCCCGTGTTACGGTAGGCCACCACGCATAACTGACTTTAGCAAAGTACAACGGACGAACGCTCAGGCTTGACGAACACATGACACAGCTCGAAACGGAACTGGAAAGGATAAGGTGGCACATTCTGGGGTTATGTGAAGTTAGAGAGCGGGAGGACACCATAACTCTAGAATCGGACCACCTTATTTATTACCGGGAGGGTGACCAGCAATCCCAAGGTGGCTTAGGGTTCCTCGTGCATAAGGTCCTCGCTGACAACTTTGTTGAGATCTCTAGTGTATCGACCAGGGTAGCGTACCTCATAATTAAGTTGACTGATAGGTATAGCCTCAAGGTCACACATGTTTACGCACCGACACGGCGACGTCGAGACACTCGGATGGCGAAGTAGAAGAGATGTATGAAAACATCTCTTCAGCTCTTCATAACACCACGAAGACGCACTACAACGTTGTCATGGGGGTCTTTAACGCCAAGGCCCAGAAGAAGAATCCATAGTGGCAGTACAGTAAATCGAGAGTTGGTCCACACGGTTATGGAAGCAGGAATCACAGTGGGCAAATGCTCGTCAAATGCTTCTTGGAGAAAGAAGGGTTCTTCTTAATGAACTATTTCTTTAAGAAGCAGCCCCAATGAAAGTGGACGTGGCAAAGCCCTGATAAAGTGTCAAATAACGAGATAGACTTTATCATGACGGATAAAAGGCATATATTCAGAAACGTCTCCGTGATCAATAGGTTCAATACTGGTAGTGATCACCGACTACTACGAGGCTCTCTGAATATTAATTTTAAGATTGAAAGAACCCGTCCGATAAAGTCTACGCTCCGACCTAACCAGCTCCAAACCGTAGTGGGATCGGAATAATTCCAAATTCATCTGGAAAATCGATTCGCTAATCTGGAAACTACAAAGGACGTCAACAAGGCCCTAGAACGAGACGAGGATATCCTAAGGGAGGAAGGGTTGTGGTTCTGTCAGCTGGTACGAAGTCAAAACTCTCGGCAGAGACTCTTCGGCTTATGGTAGAGGACTTCTATGACCGACTGTAAGACTCGCATGCTCCACGCCCCGAACCCAGCACGGAGGGTTCTAGAGCCACTCTAATCCGCCACTATAACGATGATCTGCCAGAGATCAGCATAGTTGAGATCGAGATAGCTCTCAAACAGCTTCAAAAAGGAAAAGCCCTAAAGAAGAAGGAGTTACTTCGGAGCTCTTGAAAGCAGCAGGAAAAGTTGTTATACTCTGCTCTGAACAGAAGCATGGTAGTATTATTTAACAAAAAAGGAGATAAAAACTACAGGCGCTTCTGAGCCACATCTACAAGCTGTTTTCGAGGGTAGTCTTGAATCGTCTAGCGAGAAGACTGAGAGCATGCTGGGTTTCGGTGGGGTTATGGGACCATAGACTACATCCACACAGTGCGGCAAGTTATACAGAAGACCGAAAAGTATAACCAGCCCCTGTGTCTTGCTTTCGTGGACTATGAGAAAGCCTTTGACTCCATCGAAACCTGGGCTGTTCTCGAGTCTCTGCAGCAATGCCAGGTCGACTGGTGATAGATCGAGGTGATGAGATGCTTGTATGACGCCGTGACTATGTCCGTTCAAGTATAGAATAAGCAGACTAAACTCATCCAGCTGCGCAGAGGAGTGAGGCAGGGGGAAGTTATATCCCTGGAACTGTTGCTCTAATGCCCTGGAAAATATGTTTAAGACGCTGGATTGGAAAGAAACGGGCATAAACATTAATGGCGAGTACATCTCACACCCATCACATAGAGATTTGCCGATGACATGGTCTTTATGGCAGAGTCGCCGCAGGCTCTCGGACGAATGCTGACCGACCTAGCTGACTCCTCCAGGCTTGTCGGTCTCGGGATGAACATGGACAAATCCAAGGTTATGTTCAACGACCTTATTACCCCGAAACCTGTTGGTTTTATTTAATGGTGACCTCTTGAAGTTGTAGCTAATTGCACAGTTTGCCCGAGGTAGGCATATTGCTTCAACAACTTCGAGAAAGAAGCCAGGAGAGTTCAGCTGGGACGGGTGACATTTGGTAAACTTCGTCAAGTCTTCTCGTCGTGCATACCACAGTGCCTCAATACGACAGTCTTTAATGTGTGCGTCCTACCAGTTATGAGCTACGGAGCTGAAACATGGACACTCACGTTGAGACTGGTCCATAAGCTCAAGGTCGCTCAGCAAATTAAGGAGAGTGCTATGCTTGGGGTTTCTCTGAAGGAAAAAATCCGCAATAAGGTAATCCGACAGAGAAACAAAGTAACTGACATAGCTCAGAGAATTAGCAAGCTGAAGTGGTAATGGGCTGGTCATATTTCTAGAAGAACCGACAACCACTGGGGTAAAGTTCTAAAGTGGAGACAGCGTGTAGGCAAACGTAGTGTAGGGCAACCACCAGCCAGGTGGAGTGATGACTTGCGAAAAATGGCTGGCAGGAACTGGATGAGAAGAGCCGAAGATCGGGCTCAGTGGCGTTCACTAGGAGACGCCTACGTCCAGCAGTGGATGAATATAGGGTGATGATGCGGTCTACAATGAATTCAGAGTTTTCGTAAAGGACACTTGCAGAAGTTAGGAATGTTATAATAACGTTATACTTGCTTCACACCACTAGAAACTTTTGACATAGCTGGTGCTGAATGATGGCCTTAATTTTAGGTATGTACAACAGACGACCAAATCACCAGTGGACATGCGCGTGGGTATCCACACGGGGGCAGTGCTGGCGGGAGTGCTCGGCCAGCGGCAATGGCAGTTCGACGTCTACTCTCGGGATGTAGAGCTGGCTAACAAAATGGAAAGCAGTGGAATGGCCGGGTAATTTAGATACTATATCAAATTAGAGTACGAAAAGTCTGTACAATGAAGATAATTAAAAAAACACTAGGGTACTTTAAATAAGCTACTGATCAAGAGTTTTTTTTACATCATTTCTGTCTGGTTGTATGTTTGTTCGCGCATCAAGTAAAAATTCCTGGACCAATTTCGATGCAGTTTTCACTGTTGGATAGCTTAGGATTTGACTTAAAAACTGGGGTACTTGGTATCTCAATCCGATAAGTAGGTAACGAACAATCGATAAAAATATTTTTGACCGCTGAAGGAGTTTCAATCAAATGTTGTTATATTGGTATTTTAGGTTCTGGATTAGCACATAAGTACTTTTAACCTAGAGAAATGACCACGCGTGCGAAGCCGCGGCTACAGCTAGTTATGGCATAAAACAAGACATAAGTTCAAAAACTAAAACCTGGTCGGGTAAAAATACACTCTTTGCGATGAAGGTGAATCGATTGATACCTTGCTTGTCAAAGACAAACCAAGTTTTTAGTTGGAAAACATAACTCTTCCTTTGCTCCGCCGTAGACAGGTAAAAAACCCTATGACACTCTATAGGTACCTGAAGATGAATCGATTGATACCTCGCTTGTCAATATCGGACCGAATAGGGGCGACGCTATGGTGTAACATCCACATACCCACATACATACATAGACTGTTAAACTCATTACTCTTCCCTTGCTTCGCCGTACTTGGGTAAAAATACACTTATGACGTTTTAGTAAATTCTGATAAGTGATCGATAACTAAACCGACATTTTCGAATTTAAATCGGAAAACATAATCCAGCAGATTCGGCGGCGTATTATCAGATAATCATAGAAATATCAGAAATTCTCAATCACATTTTTATATACGTACTAGCTTTTGCCCGTGGCTTTGCCAGCGTGGTAATTTTATTTAAAAGTAGCCCGTACGTGTAGTAGTATACGTGTTATTCCATCAACAAAAGTACCTATGAATTACGATATAATACATTTCTACAAAATTCGTTCAGCCGTCAAATAGTTTTTTATCGATTGTTCGGCATCTAATCATCGGATTAAAATACCAAGAACCCCAGCTTTTAAGTCAAACCAAGCTATCCGACAGTGAAAACCGCATCGCAATCAGTCTATTAGTTTTTACGTGATGCGCGAACAAACATACATACACACAGACAGAGATGGTTTAAAAAAAATATTTATTATTGTTTGTAGCCTATTTTAAGTACACAGACCATTTTTTTTATTATCTTCATTGTACAGTTTTTTTTGGTACTTGCTGCTTTATTTTAAGTCTAAATAGAAGATATTTCAATATCATGCTGATTTCCTTTACTTTATCAATATCATGCTGATTTCCTTTACTTTATCACGGTCAAGTATCACGGAAATTAGGTTTGGCATATTTCACTTTGTTGATGTAATGCAATGTCAAGCTTTTTGGAACAATTGAAGAGCCCGGAAATCTGTTTAAAACATAATAATATTTGCCTACAATAATTTAAATCTTCTAATGTATTTTTTATCTTTCTACGTATGCTTTAGGATTATTAATAGCTATGATCATTCACGCTCGTAACTCACCGCGTTACGTTACGATATCACACGTTTTCGGCAAAGACGTAACGCACCGCGTTAAGGAATCTTCGTGGAATCGTTCGGCAATTGTCGTAATGACGTCACACGTTTTCGGCAAGGACGTAACGCATCGCGTTAAGGAATCTTCGTGGAATCGTTCGGCAATTGTCGCAATGACGTCACACGTTTTCGGCAAGAACGTAACGCACCGCGTTAAGGAATCTTCGTGGAATCGTTCGGCAATTGTCGTAATGACGTCACGCGTTTTCGGCAAGGACGTAACGCACCGCGTTAAGGAATCTTCGTGGAATCGTTCGGCAATTGTCGTAATGACGTCACACGATTTCAGCTATGAATTTCGTGTGGCATAGCGAATAAGCGCTTTAGAAAATAAACTTACAATAATAATGGGTTGCTTGTTCCTAAAATAAATAACCGACTAACCCCCCATTCCTATAAAAAATATACAAGTCGTTTTTCCAACGCCTAGTTACTTTTTGAGGTTTTTTGTTCGGCGTTTCCGTTTATGTCAAAAGCTGACGGACAGCAAGCGAAAACGGTTCGTTTTAAGATATAGGAACCGGCCCTAAGTGTGTCTCGGACGCGCAGCACCTGTAGGATCCTAATCCTAATCTACCCTACTAAGAAAACCGTGGCGAACGGTCCTGCCAGTAGTTTTAACATGATAGGCAGCCAACAAAGTTGGTCTAACTTGGTCAAGTATATAGTAAATTCGAGACAGCCGTGATAATTGTGTTAGTTAACTCGTAGGTATTATGTGCTAGTTATTTTTATTATTTTGAAACTGTACTTTCTGAGCTTGCCACTCAAGCATAACGGTCACTTTAGATAGATCCAAATATTTCGTAAACAGAACTAAATAGAAAAAAACGGTAATAAAATACATATTCAGCGAGATCCCAATCGATAGGAAAAAATAGATCTTCCTCTTCACATTTTAAGTAGGTATGAGAGCCACTAAAAGCAACTTTTCCACATATTTTTATACTAGCTGTACCCGCGGCTTTGCACGCGTGGTCTTTTCTTCAGGTTCAAACTACCATAATGTGCTATTCCAGGAACAATATGCAAACAAATGTTGGTATATTGGTCCTCAAATAAACAAAATTTCTTCAGCCGTAAAAATACTTTTATCAATTGCTCGGCTTCTCACTCACCAGATTGAGATACCAATTACACCAGATTTAAATCATACCCTAAGCTATCTAACAATGAAAACCGCATTGCAATCGGTCCAGTAGTTTTTACGTGATGCGTGAACCAAACAAACATACAGACAAACAGAAAGAAAGACACGAAAACAAAAAAAAAGTTGTTTAATACCTTTTTTAAGCACCCAAGAGCATGTTTTTCATTTGAATTCATTTGGTAGTTTAGGTGCGATGAGCGGTCTAGATACGGACAAACAGACAGACAAAATTAAAAAGTAAAATAGTTTGGCTTCAGTATCGAATATAGAGAACCATCCAAAAAATATTTTTTATTACTTTTATATTAACATAACTTTGGACCTATATCCCGTAGTAACCCTTTACTTTTTCGGGATAAAACGTGTCTTCAATTTTAACCCATCATATAACTTAAGACAGTGCCAAGTTGTATCAAAACCCGTCCATTAGTTTCAGCGTGGTACGTGTTCTTTTAAATAAGTTTCAACCCCTATCCTCCACCCATAAATATTTCGAGATGTAAAGTATCCTATGTCCTACCTCGAAGTATGAACTCAAATCATACCAAATTTAATTCGAATTCATTGAGGATTTTCGGCGTGATGCACTTCCAAGGTACAGACAGACAGACGGACAGACAGACAAAAATAAAAAATAAACTGTTTTGGCTTTAGTATTGAACATAGAACGGACCTCAATTTTTTTTTACAAAATATCTTTAATTTACTGAATTTGGGACATTATCCCGCAGGAACTCTATTTTTTCGGGATAAAAAGTATCTTAAATTTTAACCTATTATCTAAACTATGACTGTGCCAAGTTGTATCAAAATCCATCCAGTAGTTAAGTGTGGTAAGTGTTTTTTGAAATAACTTTCAACCCCTATCCTGCGGGAACCCTTTCATTTTACGGGATGAAAAGTTGCCTATGTCCTACCTCGTAGTATGAACTCAAATCATACCAAGTTTCATTTAAATTCATTCAGTAGTTTCGGCGTGATGCCTAGCCAAGATACAGACAGACAGACAGACAAACAAGAAAAAATATATAGTTTTGGCTGCAGTATCGAATCTAGAGTACGGTCCAAAAAAATAATTCAAAATATCTTATATGTACAGAATTTATTATATATATATAGATAGATAAGTACCATTGCAGCGGTTATAAATATCTATATGTGCCAAATTTCATCACTGTAACTGTGTTGTAGTTTTTGAATGAAATGACTGTGACATGCATACAAACGGACAGACAGACGGATGGATAGACTGGCCATGACTTGTAGGACATGACGAAACTACGAGGGTTTTTTGTTTGACTAAGGAACCATAAAAATAGGTATAGATAATGGCGGCGAAATAAACGTGAGGCTTTTAAACGACTGCTCAAAAAAGGTTGTGTCATGTGTTTAGGATTCATGTATGTTTGTATGTATGTATGTATGTATGTATGTATGTATGTATGTATGTATGTAGGTATGTATGTATGTATGTATGTATGTATGTATGTATGTATGTATGTATGTATGTATGTATGTATGTATGTATGTATGTATGTCTGTATGTGAGTTTCTTTGTTCCACCATAACTTTTAAATGCTTGAACAGATTTTGATGTATGGGGTATCGTATAGGGTGATGTATAGAATCCTTACATCATCCCGAGTAACATAATATATATTTTTATATTCAGTATGGCGGCATTGTGGCTCCATTTTCAAATGCGTTTTTTTTTCTTTTAGTTTTACCATATGTGTGGGTATCAAATAGAAGGGCTTGATAAGCATATTCCAAAAATATTTAATTAATTGCCGTAACTCAAAACTTGTCACTAAAAAGTATAAAATTAAAATAAAACACTACAGCCCTGCAGAAAAAGAAATAAAAAAGTCAAAAACAAGAGAAGGAAAATAAAATTGTCATTGCAGTCGGGAGATAAAAGTTTTCCACAGAACGGTCCCTCGACTGTGACGACAATTTTATTTTATCTCTTGTTTTTGACTTATTAGTTCGTTTTTGGCAGGGCTTTTTATTTTAATCATTTAATTTAATTATATCTTGTTTTTGATTTTTAGTTTTTTTTTGGCAGTGCTGCCGTGTTTTTTATTTTAATCATTTATTTTAATTATATTTTGTTTTTGATTTTTAGTTTGTTTTTGGCAGTGCTGCCGTGTTTTTTATTTTAATCATTTATTTTAATTACATCTTGTTTTTGATTTTTAGTTCATTTTTGGCAGTGCTGCCGTGTTTTTTATTTTAATTATTTATTTTAATTATATCTTGTTTTGATTTTTAGTTCGTTTTTGGCAGTGCTGCCGTGTTTTTTATTTTAATTATTTATTTTAATTATATCTTGTTTTGATTTTTAGTTCATTTTTGGCAGGGCTGTCGTGTTTTTTTAATTAGTCAATTAAATAATTAAAATAAATAAATTAAAAATATGCGAGGTAATAACCTACTGAATAAGAAAATAACATTTTTTTAAATGGTGTTTCTCTGTTTGAAAGTGTTGTATTTTATCGATTCGGCCTTTTAACAAGACGAATTGTCGGCCTGGATTGCATTTTATTTCGCAGTCGCCACTAATGTACCTACTGTTTCAGACGTGTCCATGTCTCAGAAGTTACTCTGAGCTTCCTAAAAGACGAGTTCGAAGTGGAACCTGCCTACGGAGAGAAACGGGAAGAGATGCTGCGGCAAGCCGGGATCAAAACTTACTTCATTACGCGAGTGCTCAAACCGGTAATTACAACTATTTCAAATATTACAAGTTGTTTGTTTGTTTGTCGTATTAGGTAGTGCTGGCCTCTGGTGACAGAGTTTGTCAGGCCGCCCGAGGGCCTCTGACATGGCTTAACGACTGCTATCAATCAATAACAGCTGGAACCGACAGCTTAACGTGCCCTCCGAACAAGGGCGGATCCAGTCTTCGAGTCAGGGGGGGTCACGCACTAATGTCCAGCCTGGTTGGGTCGCAATTTTTTTGAATTATCAACGAATAACACTAATAATTCATATAATGCGGTTTTAAAATAAAATATCATTCCAAACCATGTAAAAATATGCTTTGAGACGATTTTATCTTTCTAGAGTAGAGGTTGTTATAATATTCAGCTATATCTAACAATGTAATAAACGAAAAAAAAACAACAAATCAATCAAACATTTATGAAAAAGCTAAAATAAGAGCGAAAAAAGCAAGCCCGGAAATTTTGAGCTATTTCGATCGGTGTAGAAGTAAAATAACATTTCCAAATCATAAAAACAAACATTGTAATAAAAAAAAAAGCGCCAGCGAAAAAATTAATAGCGAGCTATTTATATTAAATTAATATCAAAACATAATACCAAACAAATCACATGAAAATAATGTAAAAGAACCCAAAAGCGAGCGAAGTAAGACCAAATGAACACTTCTGCCTGTTAAGTGCTAAAAACATAACTCCAAATAACATTTAAATATGCAATGATAAGAACAACCCACGCAAACGCAGCGTGCATACTATTGCTCTATTTATTTCAGTATAGAAATGGAATAATTGTAAATCATACGAAATTAACTAATTTACATATCTGGTATAGATTCAAAAAAGCGCGAGCGAAGCGAGCGCGAAAATTTTAAACTTTTTTCTAAATAATATGAAAATAACGAATACGCTATGATTACGATAACGTTACGATATAACTGCAAATTTTTCAAACAAGCGAGACCGAAGTGAGGGCTAAAATTGTAAGGTTTAGAAGAAACTTTAAAACAGTTAAAGGTGGAAGCCCCGGGGCATGGGGGGCGGAGTTATGAGTGCGACAGAAGCGAGCGCGAAAGTTCTTGGCTATTTCTTTAGTTTTTTGTTTGTCGTATGAGGTAGTGCTGGCGTCCAGAGGCCAAACTACACTTGTCAGGCCGACCGAGGGCCTCTGACATGGCTTAACGATAGCCAGCCGGGGCCGACAGCTTAACGTGCCCTCCGAAGCATTTCTACAGTGTACAACTAATACATAATTTGAAATTTCACAAACACGAAAACAGTCCATCAAAAGCGCGAGCGCAGCGAGCGCGGAAATTTTTAGTTATTTCTATCAGTGTACAAAATAAAAATAATAACAAAACATATGAAAATAACAAAGGGAAATTAAAAAATAATGATTGACATAGGCTCGGGGGGGGGGGGGGGGGGGGGGTGTCATGACCCCCCCCATGACCCCCCCCCCCTGGATTCGCGCTTGCCTCCGAAGCACGGAGCGATGGAAAACCGCTCATAACTTAGAAAAGTCATTGGTGCGTAGCCTAGAATCGAACCCGGTATCGTTGGACTCTAAGTTGCACTGTTTTACCGTTAGGCTACTATCGCAATATTACAAGTATAAAAACTAAACAAGCAGCAGATGTAGATTGAAATACTAATCTAAAATCCAGTTTTTTTAAAATGATTTGTCATCTAGTTGTAAGCTACCTTGAAAGTTTCAGCCCGATAGCTAATAGGGAAGTGCTCGAAATTTGAGGTGCAAGATTCCACCCGAAACGACAGACAGACAGACAGACAGAAAAACAAGAAAGTGACTTCATAAAAACGTAGTAAAATACTAAAATAGAACTAAAGCACAGTCTAGTAAATTAATCATACAGTTAGTGTTAGAATTGAACTTACCGACATAGCTCTCAGAATTAATTGGCAATTGGGCAAGCCACATAGCTCGTAGAACCTATAAATTTTGGGGAAGAAGGGTTCTCAAATGGCGACCACGGACCGGACGACGGAGCGTAACAACAACGACAATAAGGTCTCTGAATGACTTATAGACGAGGTAGACCGACGACAAACGTTATGGCATTATATGAGAGAGGCCTGTGTTCAGCAGTCAGTCTACCGGCTAATCATGATAATGAGTTTAAGTCTTTAATCGCATTTTTTAGTGTTGTATAGCGAAGGTAGCCTAACGGTTCAATAGTGCAACTTAGAATCCAACGATACCGGGTTCAATCCTAGGCTCCTATGACTTTTCTAAGTTATGTACGGTTTTCATCGCTCCGTGCTTCGGAGGTCACTTTAAGCTGTCGGTCCCAGCTGTTATTGATTAATAGCAGTCGGTAAGCCAGTCGTTATGTCAGAGGCCCTCGGGTGGCCTGACAAACTCTGACATCAGAGGACAGCACTACCTCACATGACAAACAAACAAACTGTTGTATATAAAATACCATGCGAAGTGAATTTGATAGGTCTACTGTCACTCTCTTATTATTTGTGGGTCCATCTATCTTCAACATTGTGCTATTGTAGGTACTGGTGGTGCAGGTATGGTAAGAAAACATGTATCTAATTAGTAGATTTCGACGACTTCTAAAAATATATACCTAATGTCATATAGGCACACGACATAGCTATGGCATCCAGATATGAAGAGATATTTGACCTATATCCATTATTAAATTCTTGCTGAAACAGCCTTGTACTTTTTCTCCTCGTAATTATTATCTACATAAATATTATCTGTAGATTTCTATATTGTGGCAAAAGAGGCGTTAAGACAAAAGCTAACAAAGAATTACGACAAAGCTCTGAATTTTCCTCAACATTAATTGTAGCCTTTGAGATTATTTTTTGTGTGTAGTGGGGAGGCGACGACAAGAGTGCGCTGGAGGGCGAGGGGGATGACAGCCTCTCCGACTTGCGGGATGACGACGAGGACTCGGTGAGTGCACACTCCCACTCCCCACGCGCTCCCCACCCGCTTCCCACACGCTTCACGTCGCTACCGACTTAAATAAACAGGAACAGTAGGGCACTGGGCCCGCGGCTATCTACAGCCAAGTACACTGGCCTTCAAACTTAGTACCACATTTTTAAAATTGCAATTTTTCCTAAACTATAAAAGTCAGAGTTTTGAAATGAAAACCGTTATATAGAAAATATCATCAACTTTCTTTAAAATTATAGGTACTTAATTTTTTGTACTTAAATAAAGATAATCCAAAAAATTGGTTTCTGTCTTTTCGCGCATCAGGTCAAAACCTGAACAGAATGCGATGCAATTTTCAGTTTAAGATAGCTTAAGTTTTGACTTTAAAATGGTGTAATTTGTATTTCAATTCGATAAGTAGGAGCAAAGCAAATTAATAAAAATACTATTAATTTTAAAAATGTAGTACTAATACTAAGCTTACGTTAAAACTACTGGACCGATGACGATAAGATTTTCATTGATAGATAGCTTAGTTTTGACTTAAAAATTGGTTTACTTGGTATCTCAATCCAATGAGAAGGAGACAACCAATTTAATAATAAATCTTTTAATTTTGTGTGGTACTAAGTTTTGAACGCCAGTGTAGCTTAGCAGAGACAATAATATCGTCCAAATATACGTAAACAACTCTTTCAAAGACGAAAGTAGGCACTTTATCTAACGAGATGAGCTACATCCGAGCTAGGTATTTCAGCTCCAAATTACTTGCAGAACAAACGAATTATTCCCACTTCAAGTAAGCTAATTGTTCTTCATTGAAATACCACTTTTATGTAATCTGATATTATTGTAATAAGTATCCGAAATAGCGTAAATTGACACGCCTGCTGCATTTGAGTTTGCAAATCTCCCAAGCCTTTTCATTAAACAGATTATCGATTTTGCCTTTGATGTGAAAGAGATGGCGAATAAGCTTGGAGCACGCTTTGAATGGATTTAATTTGCTAGCCTTTAATTCACATTGACTTATACTGATTCATCTAAAACCATTTCAGGGTTGCATAAAGTATTAAATGAACTATAAGAACCTCACGTTTAAATTTAAACTTTAGGCACTGTTCCTATTTGACTATAGGCCATTGCGAGTCGTGTTGCAATGAGACTCCTTACTATTTATTGCTTACTAGCTGCGCCCCACGGCTTTGCCCGCGTTCAATCTTCAAATATGACAATGCGTTTTTTCGGCCAAAAACACTCGTGGCCGTCTGCAGAAGTAACCTACCTCTTTGTTGACTCCTTTCATTTTGACAAAAGTTTCAAAAGCTCAAATACCTTAGGATTTTTGGTCTAATTTGATTCAAAAGCTTAAAATGCCTCATATACTTCGAAATATAATAAGATAAATTAATGAAAAAAGAAAAAAAAAAAACTATAATGTGATGTTTTTGTTAGCCATAAACCACCCCGGGCGTCATCCGAAGACCCTGCCAAAGTTTCGTCACAACCCGTTCAATGGTTTAGGAGCGCATCGCGCACAGACAAACATACATACACACATTCATTTTTATATATGTATATAGAAGAAGATAGAAGGTTATATCAGTTACATATCGTACACATCCGTAGGTTCTGTCTCCCGATGGCGAGAAAGAAGATAATGAAGAAACGAAAATACACAACATGTTGGTAGAAGAGCTCGTCAACAGGGATGACGATAAGTAAGTAAATAATTGTCTGCCATTGTATTCTACTACGCCGCTATGCCAGAACGGTTCAAAGGCCTAGGAATTTAATTTCAATACCTAATTACAAGCAAATATCTATTATAAATGTGCCCTCGTTACAGAAATTCTTTTTTCTTAGAATTTGAAATTGCGTAATTAACGCCGTGGATCCGCGGCTCGCCCGAAATGAAACGAGTTCCCTCATTAACATACCCTGCTTGTTGATTTCTAGCTATGAACGTATAGCTCGTGGTATTTATCTGTTACTTTACAACTCGTATTTTGCTCCTGTTGTCTATTTTGAGCAGATGACCTTGATTGTTCTACTTTCCATAAAGAATATCAACTTTATTAATTAACTGGTGTGCCCCGCAATGTTGCCCGCTTGTACAATTTTTCGGGACAAAGGTATCCTATGTTGGTCACTAGGTATACAGCATATACATACTAAGTTTCATTATTTTCGGTACTGCCGTTATCGCGTGAAAGCGCCCCATACAAACAAACTAAAAAATACACAACGTTTCATTTTTATATGAAGTATATTAGTGGGGAGTGGCATTCTGTAATCGTAATCAGTACAGCCGTTTTGATGTAAAAGCGACCAATCTCCAAAATTTTCCTATTTTCCGTGTGAACTTTCTATTTTCCGCGATAAATGTATCTTATGTTGATCTCTGTATTGTACAGTACCTACCTATTTTCAACGAATAAATAGAACTTCATCGTAACTGTTATTGTGTGAAAGCGAGTAATCCACATTGTCCCGTTTTCCCGTGGCTACTTTCCATTTTACGGGATAAAAACCATATGTTGGTCTCTGTTGTGTACAATATATACAAATTTTCATCAAAATCAGTAAAGCCGTTTTGGCGTGAAAGCGCTCCAAACAAAGAAACAGACGTTTCACTTTTTTATATACTAGTGGGGAGAGAGATAAAATATTTTAGTTTTAATAGGGTTCCTTAGATTTAGTTTTCCGAAACAAAATATTATATACAAACATGAATCCTGGCTCCAAAAATAAATTCAACTATCAACACAATAATTGTGAACAAGCAGAAAATGTAAATTAAAAACCAATTTAAAAACTTTTTTGTAGAATGCTTTGTCATCGATTTGTGAGCTACCCTGAAAGTTTCAGCCGGATAGCTAATCGGGAAGTGCTTGAAATTTGAGTTGCAAGATTCCACCCGGTACGACAGACAGACAGACAGACAAACAAACAAGAAAGTGACTTAATAAAAACGTGGTTATAAAATGGAAGGTCATATCTTATAACATGTTAGGACGTCAACTACGTTAAACACCATAAATACTGCTATCTAGGCAGGAATCAAAACCCGTTTACACTCACTTAACATTAAATAAGTTTAAACAACTGGAAATATTTACAATTACCAATAATCTTGGTCTAGGAAGCTAGAAGGCTAAAGTTCACATAGGAGTTCCGATTTCTTCGCTGAACTTTTAAAACTCGTTTGAACTTTAATGCCTGGCGGATGGCAAGAGAGATCTATAATCCGGCTTGCTATTTGTTATGAAATACTTAGGCATTTCGTTTATTACTTGCGAGATAAGTACTTGGTATGGCATAAGCGAATGTAAGACAATTATATTTGATGCCTACCATATTTTTAAATGTAGTGCTTATAGCGCATTTTATTTAGTTTGATTTTGTAGGTATTGTTTGCGTGCTGATTTTTATGATCAACAAAGTATTGTATATTAGAGGTATCAGCTTTTATCATTAAGTGAACATCAAAATGCTTGAGCTTTGAAGTAAAACACATTCACACTTCAATAGTCCACCACGTGCTTTCTGAAATTTGAATCTCGACTGGGTTTGACACACATTCTTCTTCTACTTCGTGTCGATGGTTCAACCATTATGCCGTGAGACGGGCTTTTTCGGTTGAAACATCATGGTGAGAGAATTAGCCAGCTAATCCAGTCACACTGTTGTTTAGGGAGTTGGCGGACGGCACGAACATATGCCTGATGTTCAAGTCTACAGACGCGGAGGAGTCGTACGTGAAGCGCAGCGACCCGTGCCCCGCGGGCGTGCTGCTGCCGCCGTTGTTCCTGCTGCCACCCGTGCTGGTGCTGGCCGCCTTTGCGCTGCCGGTCTCGCTGGCCGCCCACCTCTCCTACGCAGGCTTCGTGGTCGAAGCCGGCCTCTCCTGCATCGTGTTCTACGTCACCTACAGACTGACACACGCTAAGGTATGTGGAATAATATTGCGGTGCAGATATAACTAATAATGTTGCTCTTGTGGTGTTGACTTTACAGATGCCTACGGCACATGGCTGTTGACTAGGTTCTGCTTCAGCTTTCTAGTTGAGATTTAACATCCTACGGGTAGGGCAGGCTACTTTTGAAATTATCACAAAAACAAACTCAAATGTGGAGGCTTCAAGCCTTTTTTAAGACTATGAAGCTCAAGATTAAATGCTGACTTTAATTAGTATAATATAGATTAACTACAAGACAGTAAAAAACACTTATGTTTTGCATCATCATCAGACATGAACACATGATTTCTCTCAGAGAGAGAGTGATTATAGTTGAGATAATCATGTAAAACCCGTATACATATTGATATACTTAATAAAAAAGGAATAAGTTTCTCAATGTGAAAGTACAAGTTTACAAACGTAAAAATTAATTGTTGTTGTTTACAGCAAAAATACGTCAACCCCAAAAGGAGAGCCCAATTCAACATGTTCAACTTGGGCGCGTTCGCAACCGCTAGCTTTTTACCCTTGGTAAGTAATTCGACATAAACGTGGTGGGTATTTATTTTTATTTAAACGTCAAACGACTTCCCCATTCTTTATGAATTTATCCTTAATTAATTATAGTCACTCATTACAAGTAGGTATTATTAATCACTAAACTAAAAACTAATAGTAATAAATTAACATAACTTGTTTGCGTTGAGGATGCCAGCTCAGCTTCAATCCTGCTTCGGTCTCGCACATTATGATATATTACCGCCTGCCCCCACGAACGGCCACCGCGTGGGGGCAGACGGTAATACTTATAGCTATAGGCCACCACGTATATGAAATGATAATAGATTAAAGGCTATCTGTCCCCACGTATGAGAAATGGTGGCAGACGGTAATACACTTATGGCTATCAACCCCCACGTATGAAAAGTGGGGGCCGACGGTAATCCTCATAGTATCAGCCCCGGCCCGCATTATGTTCGGATCTGCCGTCGTTCCGTGCTTCGTAGGAGCTGTCGGTCCCGGTCACTTGCAATTGATTTCGTTTCATTTATATATATGACTAGCTGTGCCCGCGGCTTTGCCCTTATGGTAATTTCTCTGGGTTATGATTACCCTATGTGCTATTCCAGGGCCTAAAATACCGATACTTAAAATTACTTCAGCTGTCAATAATTTTTTATCGATTGCTCGGCTTCTACTCATCAGATTAAGATTCCAAGTACACTTGTTTTTAAGTCTAAGCCTAAACTATCTAACTGTGAAAACCGCATCACAATTGGTCTAAAAATGTTCACGTGACACGCGAACAGACAGACACGATGTAAAAAAAAAGTAGTTTATTTTAAGTCCTCATGACGTTGTATAGGTATAAGATATATAGATAGATAGCAGTAGCTAAGCCCCAGGCACTCAGGCGAAAACGGGGGGGAGGGTCACCAATTTCAAAGTGAGATAATCAGGCAAGTTATATGAATTATAAAAGGGCTTTTTTTAGTAAGTAAATTTCTAAACTACTTTTGTATAATTTTATGCATCAAAGTTTTTTAATTACTTACTAACTAAAATATGGCAAACTCGGTAGGTTCATCTCGAGATATCAGTTCGGGGCGAAGGGCGTACCATCTAGGTTAAACCAAGTGTTTTTATTGTGGCTAAACATAAACGGGAAGTTATTAGCCATTCATTTTCATCAGATAAGCGCTTAAACTCATTGCCGACGTATTAAGTACCATCTGCACTTCCAGTTTATTTACGTTACTCAATTTTCGTTTGCAGTTTCTTTGCGGCGATTACGAGAGCAAACTGCAGGATGGGCTGCGAGATGATGCCATCTCCCACAGCGGCGCGCGACGTTGCATACATCCTTCCTACTACTACCACGTAAACCAACCTTATTATTAAAAACTTTTATTTAACTTGCATTGTATATATAGATAGATAACTCTTTATTGCACAAGAAATGAAATTTATGATACAATAATCAAGTTTTAACATAGAACAATCGGCGGCCTTATCACTAAGCAGCGATCTCTTCCAGGCAACCGTAGGCTGAAGAGAGACACATAGGCTGTTACAAAGGATGGTAGTGTGCAGAATTATAAAATATACCTACATATATAATGAATAATACAAATTACATAAATATTGGCAATAATAGGTGGCAATGGGCAGGCCATATAGTTCGCAGAACCGACAACCGCTGGGGAATAAAGGTTCTCGAATGGCGACCACGAACAAGCAAGCGAAGTGTGGGGAGACCCCCCACACGATTGCCCGACGACATTGTAGCCATCGCAGGAAGTCGGTGGATGGAGGTGGCACAGGATCGCTCGTTATGGCGCTCTTTGGGGGAGGCCTATGTTCAGCAGTGGACTTCTAGAGGCTGACATGGTGATGATACATAAATATTTATTACCATATAATAATACATACAAAATAATAATAATAATACACTTACTTATATACACCTACTGTTAACATAAAATAATTATAAATATTATATTACATTCAACAGATTAACAACTTGACAAGTACAGATTCTTGACACGGTCTTTAAAAATGTGCAATGATGTAGCTTTCCTAATAGAGACTGGTAAAGAATTCCAAAGCCGGACTGCTTGTGTTGTAAAAGACTTACTATAAAAAGAACTCACGTGTGCGGGTGTGCACTCAATTTTTAGTTGGAGATTTTCTGATGTCCTCAGATAATGGGTATTAGAGTAATGAAGAAATATCGAAACGTTCCTTAAGATAGCGCGGGGAATTAGGATTAAACAAAATACTGTAGAGAAGTGAGAGAATATATATGAAAAAGAGAATATGTATGTATGTTTGTTTAGGTCAAATCTTGGAAGCTGAATTAAAACAAGATATGGAACGGATTCCGGTAACTAATCCGAACTAATAATAACTAATCCGAATACTCGCTTACTATCCGGTTGCGGACGGATAGCAAGCGAGTACTCGTATTCGGCCGGATACCAGATTTTAGAAAAAGTACAATACATAACATTTAGGTACTTTATTTAATACACATAACAAAATTTAATCACAAAATTTTAATTTTTCATCAAATATATAGTAACTAGGGTCAAATATAGTAAATCTTTAAAAATTATCAAAATACTTTTATAATAACCTCAAACTATAATATCAAGTTTGCAATTAGTTCAACAAGTCCTTAAACACTTGCTAACGCTAATGAACGAAAAGACCCGAGCCCGCCCAAGCGTTCGCGCGCCACCTACGCGAGCTTGCTCGTTACGATGCGCCAATCGGCAATGTTCGTTCGGATATCCGGATATCCAGATTCAGTGTTGGCCGGATATCCACTTACCGGTATCCGGCTAAACAGCTATCCGTTCCATCTCTAATTAGAACCACTTCCTCTTATCCTACGGAGTTGATTTTTTACATGTTGGTTCAGTTCCGATGACAATGCATTTTTATGGTAAGCATGACCAGAATCGACATCCAGAATTATTTCCAGATAAAGGAACTCTTCAACGGTTAACAGCACAGACACAAAATGTTGTGTACGCATTTAATTGTGATAGCCCGTACTAAATGTCACGATGACCTGACCTGGATACTGCATGTTTTTACATAACTTACATAATTTTACATAACTTATTTTGTTTTACGAGCAACGCCAAGAAGTTTAGGCATCACTGACCTGATTGTGAGTAAAACCAGGCGGATCACACTCCGCAGCAAGTACAAATATTATACTTACACTTCGACACCGCAACATTGGGGATAACTCCGTAGGCTGTCGAACGTGCGCTCGATGAGACGCGTGGCGTGTGCTTAGCGTTAAAATACCTTCTTTCAATACTTACATACCGACATTTTATTATGTAGGTATCCATTTCTTTTGCACTCATTATTAAGCATGGAATTCAGACAGGCACCTTTATTCATCAAAATGCAATACCTATGATGATATAATCAATCAACCTAGGTATCTCACTAAACTTATCGGCGTTCTGAAAACGGGATAGTAATAACTAGCTTAAAGGCTAAAAAAAACACGCCTGCCCTGCAAAAAAAGAACTTATGCCAATAAATTATATACTGCTGGAATGAACTTAACTATACCTTCAATTTGATACCCATATTGTAAAATTCGAAGAAATAATAGTTTTTTCGCATTTCAAACTAGAGCCATACAGACGCCATATTGTTAATTTTCTCAAAAACAAAAACTCACATACATACAAACATACATGAATACTAAAAACATTACACTCCTTTTTTTTTGGGCAGCCGTGTACAAATGAGGTACTACTAGGTCTATTCAGATAGGAATCAATGTCATTATATTTAATAGAACTATCAAAATGTTTAGTAGGTAATAAGTAATAACATAATACTTACATTATTACTTATTTATTCTGTTATTTAAATTATAATCACTGAATAATGAATAGTACAAGTACCTATATAATCATATCTTAATACAACCCTACCGAGCGAAAAAGTGACAGAGCGATTCTGAAGAGAGATAGAAGCTGTTAGAGCAATAGACGCTCTCGCGCTTAGTGATACGATACATTCTAGGCTGCACGCGATGGGTGAGAGCCTTGTAGGTAAATATAATTGAAAGCTCGCAGCGCTGTGCGAGTTAAATGTAGCGAGAGTCGCTATGTATTTAAATGACTTCACTCTGATATCCTTCTGAACACTTACTATTATTTATTCTGTGGTATAATACAGGTCAGTGTTAGAACACTGTATATGTTCTCTAGTTAACTGAAGTAGTATGTATTAAAGTAGATAATACTTTCCTGACTCTACCGGTGCTTAGGAATAAAAAAATTACCCGTGAGAAGAAAGCACCGAGCAATTCTATGGGGACGTAATTTTTTACCGGACTAAACGGAGGGTTATGTCATTTCTTTTTGAAATATCACATTACACAATATAATAATTACAATATACCTACATGATATTACTAATCAAAATCTGTTTTATCAAACAAGGTTAACCCAATTTGTTTAGTCTTCCGCGTACTTTTTTTCGCATTTTTAATGAGAATAGGTCCTTTATAACTCAAATTCCTTATATCTAAGAAACCTGGAATAACAAGAGCTTTCGTCCACAGCACCTAGACACGGAACAAACATTAGCGCTTTCATTTTGTGCACTAATGTTTGTCCCATACCAAATGAGCCAACACGACCTGCATTCAAACTATAAAAAAAACAGCAAAAGTAGATTAAAAAACTAATCTCAAATATGTTTTGTATTTATTTTTTACATTGTCTTTGATTTGTGAGCTACCCCGAAATTTTCAGCCTTATAGCTAATCCGGAATTGCTCCACCCATATTCCACCCGGAACGACAGGCAGACAAACAATAAAAACGTGGTAACAAGGTGCTGTAGTCGCTTCTTCCCCACTGCTCAACTAAATTGCTCATAGGTATGACCCACACATTTCACAACAAATATTGAAATAAAAGAAATTGCAATGATCTAATCATAATTTTACAATACATGCAATTGTGTGTGCCTATGTGGCAAGTCTGTAGGTACCTGCAACCTCGTCGGGCTGGCTCTCCTCAAGATCACCTTTGGACTTTCGCAGACTAACTTGTAAATAACAAACAAATAAAAAGCCGAAGTAGACATCAGTCGATTAGGTAGATTTCGTTGCTTCTTCTATTTCCGAGGTAGAGCTGAGATAAAAACTTGAACTTAATTTATGTTCTATTTGAAAAGCTAATTTAATTTAACTTCACTTGTATGTTTGTATCTATGTATTTCTGTCTGTCTTGCAATTCAAATTTCGAGCACTTCCCGATTAGCTATCCTGCTTAAACTTTCAGGGTAGCTCATAAATCGATGACAAGGCAAAAAAATATATGAAAAAAATACAAATAGCGACAGGGCGTCTGGTCGAAGCAACACGTGACCAAAATGCTGGCCTTTACTTTGCCCAAAGATAAAAACAGATTAAAAACAGTTTTTTTTTTGTATGGCAATGCATTAAAAAACTCATAAAAGCTTATTTTTTTAATTATACTTATTTTTTTTATTTTGTCTAGATGATTGATAATGACAGAGCGATATGATGCCAAGCAGATGACGTGCGTTAGAATCCAACGATACCGGGTTCGTACTTCGTATCTCAGCTCCGCACCAATGACTAAGTTATGTGCGGTTTTCCATCGCTTCCATGCGTGCTTCGGAGATCAAGTTTTCAGCTGTCAGTCCTGGTTTATATTAAGCCATGTCCGAGGTTCTCAGTCATCTTGACAAAATCTAACACCTAAGGACAGCTCTACCTCTTACGACAAACCAGCAAGGATTTTGATATCATCATCATGTCAGCCTTTAGAAGTCCACTGCTGAACATAGGCCTCCCCCAAAGAGCGCCATGACAAGCGATCTTGTGCCACCTCCATCCACCGACTTCATGCGATGGCTACAATGTTGTATTTTGATATGCAATAAAATATATTGTTAGAAATAGCCTAGTTTTTATCACACTTCACACACTATATTATGTACTAGCTGTACCCGCGGCTTTGCCCGAATGATCAATTCATTTAAAAGTAACCCATAAGTGTTATTCCAGGACCAAAAGTACCTATAAAATACAATGTACTATTTTTTTTTTAATTCGTTCATCCGTCAAATAGTTTTTTATCGAGTACTCGGTATATAATCACTGAATTAAAATAACAAGTACCCCAGTTTTAAACTCAAACCCTAAGCTATCCAACCGTGAAAACCGCGTATCGGTCCAGTAGTTTTTACGCGATGCGCGAACAAACATACAGACAAAAAACAAACAAGCAGACAGAAACGTTTTAAGCAAATGTTATATTCTTGTTCAGTAGCTTATTTTAAGTAGTTATATTTTAGACAATAGACAATAACTTTTAATATTTTGTTCTATTAATGAAATCTACCCGATAAATACCTAACCATATTAAATGTACGCATACGGATTCACACTGAATTAGCAGAAACATGCGAATATAAGCAGTAAAGTTTTGACTAGACGCGGCTGTTACATCATTATATTTAATTTATTCTGTCGCAACCGAACAGTTCACCGGAGAGATCGGGGACAATATAATTTATCAGAACTGACTCAGCATGAGATTCGTTGAATGAGCCTGTCTCTTACATTTTCCCTATAGGTACGGAGAATATTCAACATCAACCTTCGAAAAAGCCTTGCTCTTGTTTATGATGCATCATTTTTAACACGCTTTTATTAGCTTCACCTGTATGTATGTTTGTGTGTAACGGAATCTATGAACTCGATTCTTACCCACATTAAATGGTCAGATTAATTCAAATTTTTTTACACTTATCACGCACGGCACGATGACAACTCAAAAACTCAATGATGAATAACTAAAAAAAACAATTTTTTAATAGTACCATTAAATTGAACTAAAAGGTAAGAAATAAATTTATATATAAGTATAAAGTGATTAACGAGAAAAATAAAGTCATTGTATAAAAAAAGCATGGGGTGCTTTGTACGACATTCTTACACTAACTCTGTAATCCGAAATAGAAATAGTAACATATCTTGGTAAAAAATATACAACTATTAATATCGAGCACCCTAAGTGACATAAATTTTCTCGTTAATCACTTTATTCTTATATTGAAATTTATATTTTACTTTTTAGTTCGGTTTAATCGTATTAAAGCGTGTTTTTTTAGTTTTTTTAATCTATAATTCATTTCCATTATTATCTGAAATAGCCCACAAGCCCACAACCAACCTGCTCAATATCAGATTACTGATAATAGTATAATTCGGGACGGACGAGAGCGCTGCCACTTGCCACAGCCAAAGGGTTCCCTTTGGACCCTACGCTACAGGCATACGAAACCCTAAAAACTAGATATCCCAAGAGACTTTAACAAAATCCATTTTGGTGGACATTGGATAATTGACCCTATTTAGAAATAAATCAGACATGCCGGTTATATTGTTTGTGACTTGACAGCTGGCCGTGTACACGATCTGCTGCGTGCTGTGGGTGGCGCCCGCCACGTGCATGCAGCGCATCACTCTGCTGATACTCTTGGCGATTGTGCACGCCATCCCAGCCTTCTGGAACCCTATGCTGCTGACGCCGAGACCCTCCTTGGACAAGGATCCATACCTTGTGCACGATAACTTCACCATGGAATATGATCAAGAGATTATTGATATTCTGTAAGAACTCGTCCATTTTGTCACTTACAAAGGTATTGTCATTGATAACGATATTCTGAAAATACAACACTGGCCTGAGAAGAAACCTTGATATTAACTTTTTCTCGGCTCTTCTTTAAGCCTTAAAAGTATCTAAGGGAGGCCCGTAGATTCACTTTTATTTTCAAAAACAAACGGCATCAGTCAAATGTTGGACACCATCATGATATCCCAATCTAACTAGTTTAAAGCAATATAAAAATTGAATTGAAATTGCTGATAGAAAAGATAAGGCTTTACAAAAAAATATAAATATAATATATATATAAAATATAGGAATAGTTAAATGGAGACAAATATTGGAGTGAGAGGTTGGCCATGCGATAAAACATATTAATAGTAGTAACTGATGTTGACATGTACTACCTACTTCTTGGTGTGCACTAAATAGTTATTGTATTGTATATCTTGTCTATTTTTTATCAATCTTCAGTGATACCTGGTGATAAGTGACGATGCGGTCACAAGTGGTAAACACGCTAAGTATCGAATAGGGGAAATGTAGGTAATGGGGATCACTTAAGCGAGAATGAAAAAAAAAGCAAATCTATGTATCAACTATTTATTGCTGTGTTCTTATTATAAACTTTACTTTCTTAACTATCAATTGAGATCAACTTTAATCACTTTGGTTTATAAACTTTGGTTCAATAAAAAAATAAAAAAAAAATAAGTTTGATCACGATTGTCAACATCGGTTGGCAATGGTGATCAGCATGTGGACAATGGTGATCAACACATATCGCACACATAATTGTACGCAGAGTCCCATCCAGTACAGTCGGCATGAGCCCATAGCCCACAAGAAGTGCACCGGTACCATATTTCGTTATTTCGTCCGAATTCACCACATACAAGACACAAGTTGCCTGCACCTTCTGCGTCGTCATTTTCGTCATCCTGGCATAACTCATCCGTGTTCACGTCTGACGTCGAAGTATCATTTGACTCCTGCAGAATTTTCCTCTTAACCTTCTCACGACTGACCTTCTCTGGCTTGCTTTTCTTTCCTGTTCCTTTTCCTTTTCCTTTGTTTTTCACAGCTTTGTTCTTCCTTTTATTTTCTTTTTCAACTAGGGCGTCTTTGATTGGTGTAGACGTTAAAATCGTTGCGTGCTGTTTTTTTCTTCCTTGTCTTGTCTTGACAACAGTTACTTTCGTAGGCATCTGAATGAAATTTTGAATACTTGGCAGATCCTTAGATGTTGATGGTATATTTAATTGAGACAACGATGCAGTCGCTGGTTCAGAAGTTGTGGGACAAAATGTGGATGTACTTGGAATAGGAATATTTCGTTCTAGCTCAATAGTAGCTGTTGGGGATGATACGGAGACAACAGCACCAGCAGAAGTCGATTCTGAAATAGAGTCAGCAAGATCTTGAACAACAATTGGATCTGATTGAAGGACTTCAGCTGCTATAAAGTCTTCATCTGGAAAAATATTGGGATTTATAGGAAATATGCCCGTTGCTTTGAATCCTGCTTCGGCCTTACTCATGGAGGCAACATTAGAGAATGCTTTTTTGACCAATGAAGCAATATCATAGGGTGTTATTCTTTGTAAAAGTTGGCTCTTCATGAATAAATCGCATTCTCTTCTATATGCAGCTTTGAATGGACCAAAAAAGGACACATCCAATGGCTGCATGCGATGAGAGGTATGGGGTGGAAGAGATAACATATGGACAAAGTTTTCCTTACAATACTCAAAGATGGCCAGAGAAATGTGACTCGCATGATTATCCAATACTAATAGAATCGGTTCTTCTGCAGAAGGTTTGGCATACAGGGTAAAGTGCTTGAGCCATTGAAGGAAAAGTTCTTCATTTATCCATCCGTTGTCGGAACATTTATATATTGCTCCTATTGGCCCATCCTTTTCAAGAGTCGGGGTCATCCTCTTTCGGGGAAAAATAAACATTGGCGGGACATATCCACCTGCAGCACTCATAGCGCAGAGCATAGTGATATTCTTACCCCTTTCCCAACTTGTTATGGACCCTACTCTCTTTTGTCCCGTTGCAGCTAATACTTTTTCAGGATCTTGGACGGTAGTGATGCCAGTTTCGTCACAATTGTATATGTTTTTCGGTAAAAATTTGTATTTTCCCATTAATTCTTCTAGCAGCTTATAGAATCGTTGAACTTCAGTCTTGTTGAAGGCTGTAACCCTATTTATGCTAGTAGCTTCGGGCTTCCGCACAGAAATATTATTCCTGGTAACAAATCCCTCAAACCAAACTCGACCAGCCAATCTTGAACTCGTATTAAAATTGTGTTTCAGATTTAAGGCTTCAGCGTATTCAAATGCTGCTCTTTTTATTTGGTTTGGGGTGCACCCGTAGAATATGTTAGCCATTTTTTTGATTATGTCCGCTAATTCTTTTTCCATCTCAGAAGTGAAGACAGTATTACGGCCGAGACGAGGTGCCTTAACTATATTTTTTTTGTACCTCTTGTGAAGACTGGCAAATGGAATATTCATGGTCTTGGCCGCTTTTCGTATTGAATAATTCTGTTCATCTATGAGCTTTACAGCCTTTTCCAGGTGGTCTATAGTCCAATTAGCTTTATTAGTCTTTCTAGAACGAACTTTCGGCATCTACAAACAAAAAATAATACTGTTTTACCGAGATTAGGTTGTGTGGGCAATGGGGATCAGTATGTAGGTAATTGGGATCACCTGACTCCGATTACCTACATGGGCAAACTGACGGAAAAAAAAATCCTGAGGAGAAATTATAGGTTATAATAACAATAAAGCTGTTGAATTGCACACTAAAATGCTACGACTATTACACATTACAAGTACAGTAATAAATATTTGGTATTTTGTGATTTACCTTCGGATTTATCAACTCGAAAAATTAGATGAAAATGGCGCGAAACCTTCACACACCTGTTACTCTCCGACGCGTCGCGCGAACTGAGCCAATCAACGGCCGCGCACGGGAATGACGTAATGCTAGCGCGTAGTTATGTTAGCATCGTTTGGTTGCGTTCGGTTTTTGTTATTTTGAGGTGATCACCATTGCCAACTGACTCCCATTGCCTACATTTCCCCTACATAAATGTATATAGATGAACTGAAATTAAAAAACATCGCGTCCTTGTCCATACAAAAAGAAAAAACACTTAACCACCCCTAAATATTATCCTTTTTTTTGGCATATATTTGTTTCATTAATTAACTACGCCTATATAAGAATATGTTTTTCTTAATTTTTTCATTAATTAACTACGCCTATATACGAATATGTTTTTCTTAATGTTTTCATTAATTAACTACGCCTATATACGAATATGTTTTTCTTAATTTTTTCATTAATTAACTACGCCTATATACGGATATGTTTTTCTTAATTTTTTAAGAAAAACATATCCGTATCGACAAGTAAAAAAGAACATAAAAAAAACAAGTAAAATCGTCAATTTCAAGTTTTTTGCACTGAAACTATGACAAATTAAAAAAGCTCTTTTTAAAAACAAGAAGCTTTTTTTAAAACAATGAACGTATAACGAACGTATAAGCGTAGATTATTTTTTATTCAAGCGATTGACTTTGACCCTAATAACATAAGATTTCACTACAATGTAGGGGATGGAAAGTGCTTTCCCCCAAAAAGCAATTCTATTAAAAACAGTACTACTAAAACTCTCTCTATCCATCGTATTGGGGATAGGGGGGAGGAGGGGGAGGAGGGGGAGGAGGGGGAGGAGGGGGAGGAGGTGAGATAGCAATACATTTTCTTAATACCTATTTTGCGAAAATTACGTCAAAGGGTCAAACCTAACTAAAAAGCAATGACATGTTTATAACTGATGTTTGCAGGGCATCGGTTCACCGTGGACGACATTTATTGATGCTGACCTTAATCGCGTTGGCGATCATGGTTTTTGACAGATATGTAAGTTTAGTATTAAGTATTAGCAGGCCTATGAATGCGCTCACTCTCATGAATGTCGTAATGTTCTGTGACGTTCATCAAACCTTTCCCTCATCAGCACCACTTACGTATCGAGTTCGCATGCAAATCGATACTTCTCGGCTCTGCTTATGTGGGATACAATTCAAACAACATCGTGACTCGCGAATTGGTTTCGGGCGTCTCGAGAGCGAGAGTTGCGTGCGAATGCGGTAATCCCGACTCGCGTGCGATGCTGTTTATAACATGTTTATGTTTACGTGTACGTCCGTAGTTTACGTGTTTACACTACAGCGCGGAGTAGCGACTAACGGTATGATACAGTCATAGATCAGATGGACCGATACAGTCTTGTTGTCCGTAAGCGAGCGTTAGGTTTCATTTATCTAGAGCATTTCGTGGTTATATACAAAGATACATTCATCTCGCAGACAGAATTCTCACATTACATAATTAATTGATAAGTCACGACGAATATAGTCGTATTGGCATATCATTCACATTGCACGCTAAACAAATGTAGAAAGTTACAGAATGGTTAACTTATTTGAAAAAGCGAACTCCCATAGTGCGAGATTCTACTGTAATAAGCAAATTCACATCTTTTGGGAAATGTACTTATTTTAAATTATTATCCTATGATAGAAAATTGATAATATTGTATTAACTACTCTATTTTCATCTTCTCGCTATATTGCTTTAAGTAAAAAAACAAAGAAGGCAGAAGTAGGTTCTACTTCTGTCAAAACGTCATGGCCCTAGTCATGACGTCACTGTGCCACTAAATAGCAAGGGCTTCTTTGAGTTACTAGAGTAGAGCAAAACAGATTGTTTTCAGGAAGTGGAATCACTAGGCCAGCTGTCAAACATGTTTTTTTTTAACCAAAGCGTTTGCAATGTTGTGACCTTTCACCAAAATGAAGACACAGACACAGATTTCAATATTAACACAGATAACAGATATTAGAAATAAGTTTTATATTTATAAATGTTTCATTGAAAGTAATAAAAAATGGCCGTTTTAGTGAGTTTAATTTGTTTCATCCATTTTTTTTTTTATATTTAATAGTAATCATTCAGATTGACAACAATCTAGGATATATTATATTCTCTACAAGTGACTTGCTCCGGCTTCAAAAGGGTAGCGCTCACAAAATGCCGCGGATTTTTCTTACTTTGCATTTTTATACACGTCGTAAGTTCTACAAAAATTAACGCTTCTAAGCGTAATTCAAAATCTTTGGCAGCAACTTCGTAGTTCCTTTGATATGATTTCGTTCTACGGCAAAAGCTCATAATCGACATTTTTATAGGCAAATTTTTGATACCTTGGGTGACATTATTGCAATTTTCGTAGGGCTCTCTAATGTTTTGATAAACAAAGTACTGCCCATATTACTTGCTGATAATGTAGCTTTCTATAGGTGAAGTTTTTTTTTTTTTTGAGTTTATCCATTACAAACAAACATACAAAAAACAAATCTCTCCTCTTTATAATATTAGTGTAGATGTAGATAAGTCAGCTTACCTATAATGTTCCTGTTATTATTTCAGCTGGAGTCCTTGGACCGTGCGCGACATTCTCGCGGAGAGCGAATGCGCGAGCAAGCGGAGCAAGCCGGTGAAATCCGCAGAAGGAACCAGGTGGGTATACGGTGCTTCAAGCATTACTTTCTCACGGAATACGACAACAAACACACTATTGGTGCACTTTATAACAAAAAAAATACGATTACACATTCAATTACTTTAGATAAACCACCAACGGTTACCGCATTTCAATCCGTACAGTAGTTTTTCGTGATGCGAGATCAGACAGACACCATTTTTAAATTGTATATTATTGTTCCAAAGTTCTTGTTCAGGTACAAAACTCCTATCCTACTCCTACTCCTTTTGTACTCCTAGACCATTTTTTTCATAGTAATTTGCAGTTGTATATATTTTTTTTAAATTATCTTCATTATATACAGACTTTTTGTTACCTGCTTTAATTTAATTAGAGGCTCAGTAAGTACGTGCGTGCGCACATAAAACAGTTTTTGTAGGTACTGATTTTGTAACAAAAATCCATACCAATAATTAAAAGTGAAACGTTGTCTGTTTGTTTGTATGTTTGTTTGTTTGGGGAGTTTTAACTTTTAACGCAATGACGGCTAGATGGATTTTGATTAAATTTGGAATGGAGATAGCTTATACCCTGGAATAAAACATAGAATACTTTTTTTTACCCAGAAAATTTTAAGTTTCCACGGGAAAACTGGAACATGTTGATTACTCGCTGTAAGGAATGGTTGCCATAGAAACGAAATAATAACAAGTCTGTAAAAAACATCAAGAGCGTTAGTGCTCTACTATTGCATATCGTGTGATTGCATAGGTTTTCAATATCCTAGAAGAAGATAGGATGTTTTTTTTGCGATAAACCAAAGATAATCGACTGTAGTCCGCGCGGACGAAGTCGCGGGCGGGAAAACAAGTAATAAATAAAAAAAAAACTACTAACCGACAAAAAATATATAAATACTATCAAACTTGCCGGTTCCGTATTACTAAAGCACCATCTACTTAAATATATATATAAATACTATAGTTTTCCCGCCTGCGACTTCGTACGCGCTGACTACTGTTTATCGCGAAAAAAAGCATCCTATTTTCTTCTAGGATATTAAAAACCAATGCAAAAGTAGGTATAGCACCAATGCTCTTGATATTTTTTGACAGACTTGTTATTTCGTTTCCATGGCAACCACAGACCATTCTGTGATGGCAACCGTTTCTTACAGTGAGTAATCAACATTTTCCAGTTTTCCGTGGAAACTTACAATTTTCCGGGATAAAAAGTATTCTATATTTTATTACAGGGTATAAGCAAACCAACCAAAATAAAAATAAAACTGGGTAAAAGAAACCTGGTTACCCATTCTAAATTTCATCAAAATCCGTCCAGCCTTAATCGCGTGAAAGCTCTTCAAACAGACGTTTCACTTTTATATATTGGAATGGATATATGTATTTTTGTAATATACCAGAAGTAATCACAAGCAGCGATTGCCAAACGGTAGCTGCCGTTGCCGTATCACCGTGCTGGCAATCACCTTAGAGATCGCAGTAGTTTGTTTGTTTGTCATAGGAGGTACTGCTGGACTCTGGTGTCAGAGTTTATCAGACCGCCCGAGGACTTGTGACATGGCTTAACGACTACTATTAATCAATAATCGTAATAGCAGGATAACCCACCCTACTGGCCATTTCCGGAACTCTCTCAGTTGGTTCTCACAGCATTAAACATACCTGTGGGATGAGCAGGGGTGGTCCTATTATTATGCCGGGCCACACTGCTTGCAATACGAGTATTTCATGAAAAATATAGTGATCTTGAATGACGATGCGTAGGCGCTGGTGTACAACGTGCTGCCGCCGCACGTGGCGCGGCACTTCATGGGCGCGCACCGCCACCACCGCGACCTCTACAGCCAGAGCTACGCCGAGGTCGGTGTGCTCTTTGCGTCCATGCCCAACTTTACAGGTGCGTTACTATCTTCTACTACTACTGGGCCTTTAGTAGCTTTGAACGTTCACACACGTAACGCGCCGCGTTACGATATCTTCATAGAATTGTTTGGCAATTATAGAATTTCGTGTGGCATAGCGAATAAGCACCCTGTTCATCGTGTTGAGAATTATGATTATTTGTTGTAAATGATTAGCTAGCCACTCAGCCAACCAGTCGATATATATTTTGAATGTAGCTATTATAATATTCTTTTATATGCGATCTATTACAGAATTCTACTCGGAAGAAACGGTCAATAACCAAGGCCTAGAATGTTTACGATTCCTCAACGAAGTAATATCGGATTTTGATCTGGTAAGTATTTATTCATAGGTAGTAGGTACGTTTGTATCTTTAAACTTTTTATCTACACTCATATCGTTAAATCCGGATTATGACCCCAAAAATGGTGGCATTATGACATACATTACGCACGGCACGTTTCTAATAAGCACGTCTCTATCTTTTTTTTACTAAACGATGTTATAATATATATTTTTTCCCATAAAAGCACAGGTTGGCTTCGCACCTACGAGGGTTTTCGACATTTATTATCTATGGCGGCGCGTGCTAGACCGTAGAAGCGCGAATTCGATGTGGACTGGGTTTTGGCGCCATAATTTACTTTACATTAGTACCTAACCAATTGAATGTGTATTTGTTGATAAAAAGTTGTATCCTGATTGCAAATGCCTGACAGCAGTGTTAGTGAGGAGAATTTGTCTCCGAGACATCACGGAAACAGCAACGAACGTGACGAACAAGCTTTTACCAGAAAAAAATTAAGAAAATGTTACGACATACAATACAATAACACTTTATTGACACGCAGTTAAACAAATTACAAAATAGAAATAACATAAACAATAGGTACAATGGGCGGTCTTATCGCTCATAGTGATCTCTTTCAGACAACCTTAGAATGGAAAGAAGTTAATTGCTAATAAGGGTCGGTAGTGTGGCAATATTAAATTTATATACAAATTTAATGTAAATAATAAGAAATAAATAAAATATATAATAAACTACATAGTAATAGTTACTTAAATACTATTTAAAATATATAGCTATAAGTAATTATAAACTTACATACATATAAGTGTATAATTATACATACATAAATACATATCAAGTCAGTGCTAGTCAGTCAAGTTAAAAGCCTGTGAGGAGCTGGAAAGGGAAAAAAAACACCAGGGTCTTAAAGCTATCAATAGATTGTGCACGTTTGATGGTGACTGGAAGGGCATTCCAGAGGCGCACAGCTTGGACAGTAAACGAGGAGTCATAGAAAGAAATAGTGTGTACTGGGGTAAGGAGGACTAAGTTTTCTGATGATCTTAGAGACAGGGAGTGAGAGGAATGAAGAAACTGGAATCGTTCCTTGAGATAGAGGGGAGTAGAGGGGTTGAAGAGTATGTTGTAGAGAAGAAAGAGAATGTGAGTTTTCCGGCGAAGGCGAATAGGGAGCCACTTGAGCTTTGTACGAAATTCCGAGACATCGAGACGTCGTATTTCCGGAGGCCGAAAATAAACCTTACAGAGAAGTTTTGAAGACGCTCAAGCTTGTTCAGCTTCTCCTCTCTTCTCAGATCTTACATCTAAGTAGCTGGCATCGACATAATCAAGAATGGGAAGTAGGAGAGTTTGAGCAAGCGCAGCTTTAGTCGCAGAGGGTAAAAAGTTACGTAATCTATTCAGAGAAGCTGCAGAAGCAAACATTTTCCGACTAACCGATTGCAGTTGTGGACCCCAGGATAAACATTTATCAATAATCACCCCAAGGTTTTTCACCTCATCACTAAATAGTACCGTAACCCCGCCAAAAACTATTTGTGGGAGTGTTGAAAAATCGATTTTACTGATCGTTCTGGAGCTTCCTATAACGATGGCCTGAGTTTTAATAGGATTTACTGTAAGACCATATGAACTGCTCCAGTTTGCTATGCGACACAAATCAGAGTTGGTGTTATCAATAGCCTCAGCTAAGTTGTCAGGTGAGGCCTGAGAGTATATTTGGAGATCGTCTGCATAGAGATGATAGGAAGAAGTGAGAAAAAAAGATATAGAATTAATAAAAATGGCAAAAAGAAGAGGAGAAAGCACGCCACCCTGAGTAACACTGACTCTCGTATCACACCAAGAAGAAAAATAATCTTCAAAGCGGATACGCTGCCGACGTCCGTACAAATAATTATGGACATTTTTTTTTTCATTACAATTAATTTCCTGTTACATGAGTGGAAATAAATTAGTGTATAAAACGGCACATAGCTAGTTATTAAAACACTCTAGTGAAACTATTAAAAAACTCACTCTCGTGTTTTAATACCCCTTATTATGAAACCGTTTCATAAACTACTAACTACTATTATTAGTCTTTTTATACTTATAGAATACAAAATTTATCCATTAATTTGTTACTTAAATTTATAGCATGTTTTTCTAAAACATTTTTCTTCATTTTCAGTTGCTGGAAGATCTTAAATTCAACAAAGATATTATAAAAATAAAAACAATCAGCTCCACCTATATGGCTGCGTCAGGCCTAAACCCCACGCGACAGATGCAGGTAAGAAGACACTATGATAGATGTTATTGGCATTGTACATATTCAAACTCGTGCCTATAAGAAAATGTGTTTCTGAAAACTATCTCCGAGGCCCTTTATTTAACCACGTTTTTATAGCAGGATGTCTAATAGCAGGATATATCCAGCGTCTTGACATATCATTTCTACAGAACTTAAGTAATTACTTTTCTACGTTTTTTGTTAAGCTAGAAAAACCCAGGTTAACAAATCAATTTAAAAAATCATGAAATTGTAACTTCATTTCCTTCCTACAATGTCCGTCCTTGTTGCCTGCCCAACAGGTGAAAACACATATATATATATATATATATATATATATATATATAATACAATGACGTTTCCGGTTTGGATGTCAAAATTGTCAACAGATTATACTTCCCATCCAGTTTTTTAAACCAAAGGAGGTTGAATTACGTTCCAAAGGAGGTTGAATTAATTTTATTAGCGTTAAATCTTTTAACAGTAAGCGTAATTCAACCTCCTTGCGATAAATAGAATAATAATATAGACTCTGCTATAGACAAAATGGTACGTCAATATAAAACCTCTATACAAAACATTATACTCGTAGCAAAGGGAATACAATGTATTATAGTTTACGGAGGAAGTGTAAAGAATTGTTGTTATAGGGTATGTTAATTAATTTAATTGTTTTGCACAAAAATAGTGTATATACAAGGAAGGACTTAATGCTAAACAGCATTATCTACCAGTCATCCAGGTCGTGAAATAAATAATAGTACATAGGGCGTGTTGGTTAAAGTATTGAACAATAAATACGAAAGAAACAAAGGTTCGTGTAAATAAAATATTTAGTGTAAGGAATTGTTGCAAAATATTTGTGCTAATATGGGACAACTGTTTCCCTGCACAGTGAAACAGCAGCAACATATCTTAATATATTTTTTTGTAATCTCGGCAGGCAGTAACAGATTGAAAATAATTCTTATTCAAAAGCCTAGTCGTTTACACTAGATAGGTAATTAAATAGGTAGGTACCTACAATATCTTGAATCTTATATTTACCACGCATTAGTACTTACTTGAATATATATATTAATATATAATTAAGCGGATAAAGTAATTAAAATCTCTAAGACTTGTTTCAAAGGTCATTAACAGTAACATAACCTACAAAACTTTGAAGCCTAATAACAATTATTCCTAGCCTCCCCAAAAAAAAACTTAGACTAACAATCTCAGGAAATGATGCTGAATTACTAGCAATATTTTTTGTCTAAAGACGCCATGAATTTGGCTGGCATAAAAGTATGTATGGGAGTTCGTCATTGGTCTTTCGAGCACTTCCCGATTAGATCCGGCTGAAACTTTCAGGGTAGCTCATAAGTCGATGACAATGCATTCTAAAAACAAAAAACAAATGTGGATTTTAGATTAGTTTTCTGATGTGCATTTTCAGCTTGATTCAAACTCGTAATTCCGAGTGGAACTTCCCTTCGCGTTTTGTTTACGTTTATTGTTGTTTAATCTGACATTGATACGTGTGGCTAAATTCATACACTCCGAGATTTTGAGGATCAGTCTCCTTAATTTACTATAGTTTTTATTCATTTAGCTTCTAAGATATCGGTAAGCCACCTGAAATTTGAATACTATATTTTATTATTAACTAGCTGTACCCGCGGCTTCGCACGCGTGGTCATTTCTCTAGGTTAAAAGTACTCTACGAGTATGTACTATTTCAAGACCTAAAATACCAATATACCAACATGTTATCAAAATTCCTTCAGCCATCAAAAAGTTTTTATACATTGCTCGGCGTCTTACTCATCCGATTGAAATACGAAGTACACCAGTTTTAAGATAAACCATAAGCTATCCAACAGTGAAAACCACGTAGCATTCGGTCCAGTAGTGTTAACGTGATACGCGAACAAACAAACAAACATACAGACAAACAGACAGACAGACATGGACAGTAGCTTATTTAAAGTACCCCAGACCTCTTTATTTTTAAATTATCTTCTTTTTACAGAATTTTTCGTTCTTATTGGTTTATTATAAGTATAGATACTTGACTGTGCCAAGTTGCAACAAAATCCATCCAGTAGTTTCAACATGATACGTGTTCTTTTAAAAACTTACAACCCCTATCCTGCTTAATTAAAGGATTCCCCTTTAATTTATCGGGATCCAATGTCCTACCCCGTAGTATGAATTCAAATCATGCCAGGTTTCATTTGAATTCATTCAGTACTTTTTGCGTGATGCGCGGCCTAGATACAGAAAGACAGATAGACAGACAGAGAGACAGAAAAATAAGAAAAAGATACAGTTTTGGCATTAGTATCGAATATAGAACAGCCTCCAAAAATAATTTACAAAATATATTTAATGTACAGAATTTGGACCCATATCCCGCAGGAACATTTTATTTTTTCGTGATAAAAAGTATCCTCAATTTTCACCTATCATATAAACTATGACTGTGCCAAGTTGCATCAAAATCCGTCTAGTAGTTTCATCGTGATACATCATTCATCATCATTTCAGCCTTTAGCAGTCCACTGCTGAACATAGACCTCGCCCAAAGAGCGCCACGACGAACGGTCTTGTGCCGCCTCCATCCACCGACTCCCTGCGATGGCTACAATGTCGTCCGTCCATCGTTTGAGGGGTCTCCCTACACTTCGCTTGCTTGTTCGTGGTCGTCATTCCAGAACCTTTATTCCTCAGCGGTTTTCGACTCTGCAGACTATATGGCTTGCCCATTGCCAGTTCAATTCAGAGAGCTATGTCGATAACCTTGGTTCTTCTACGGATTTCTTCGTTACGGATCTTATCACGTACGTGAAACTTCAAGCATAGCTCTCTCCATTGCACGCTGCGTGACTTTGAGCTTATGTATGAGACCAATAGTTAGCGACCACGTCTCAGTCCCGTATGTCATCATGCCGTATGTGATGATCGTGTTCTTTTAAATCACTTTAAATTCCTATCCTGCGGGAACCCTTTAATTTTTAGGGATGTAAAGTATCCTATGTCCTATCTCGTAGTATGAACTCCAATCGTGCATAGTTTCATTTGTATTCATGCAGTAGTTTCGGCATGATGGGCGGCCAAGATAAAAACAGACAGACAGACAAAAATTAAAAACATACAGTTTCGTATCGAAAATAGAGAACACTCCAAAAAAATATCAAAATATCTTCAATGTACAGAACTGGACCTGTTACAGTTTTATTAAAAGTATACAAAAAAAAATACTATCTCGCCAATTGCGTCTTTCTGACTGCTAAGCGAGGCGGATTGCTTATTTATTTATATTTCAAAGTAACTCTTCACGTTCAAACAATTATGTTTAATAAATTAATTAATAAACATTTCAAAATAAGCTACTGCATAAAAATGCAGTAGCCATGTCATGGTGAAACTTAGAACGGGCTATCACAATTAAATGCGTATACGACATTACGTGTCTGTGCTGTTAACCGTTGAAGAGTTCCCTAATCAGGACCCAACCCTGAGTGCAGCAACCATGTCATTGTAAAACTTAAAACCAGCTATCGACTATAACTACACAACATTTTGTGTCTGTGCTGGTGACAGTTGAAGAGTTCCTTTTTCTGGAGCTAATCCTGGATGTCGATTCAGGTCATGCTTACCATAAAAATGCATTGTCATCGGAACTAAACCAACATGTAAAAAATCAAACTGAATTTTTTACTTCAGCTTGCAAGATTTGACCTAAACATTCGTACAATCACGGTCTGAGAATGTATATCACCTTAAGGTTTATAATTGCATGCACACATCTATGTCACAAGGTCGATGATATATTATGTGATTTGATTATGTTGTAGATCAGAAACAAAAGAACATGCTCAGGTTCATTTCTATAGGGTAGACCTTATTATTTATTCGTAGGGGTAGACATAGAGAAAAGAAGATAGACATTTAATACGTCGTTGGGTGTAGAGCAAAGTTTTTCACTCGTTTACTAAAGTCGTCTACAACTTAGACAGCATACTTTAGAGCCTCTTGGTCATCTACGATAAATATAAAAAACGATAAAATATTATCTGGCATAGAGACGAGATAAAAAATACGGACATACATAAAGCGAGGTCGAACTTGTTGCTAAAAATGCAAAAATATGAAGAAATAATCCAACAGATATTCAAAACGTGTTTATTTTATGAAATATTAACAACATATTGTTTTAATACCTAGTATAGCCTCCATTAGCAGCTATGACGGAACATACTCTATCTCGCGTAGATACGACAGGGCGCGCGCATAAATCAGTCCTCCTGATATCATCCCAAACCCGTGCACAATGTGATCTAATAGTTTCAGGGTTTCTTTCATTCTAACAGTCCCAACGTTGAACCATTTTGCCCCACAGATTTTCAATCTGCTGACCGAGCAGTTCATTGAATATTAATGTGTCAACTTTAAAATTAAGAAATGAGTTTCATAATCAAAATGTCATTAGTACTCTTTTTATTAACCCCCCGAACAAAGAGACGGGTGTTATAAGTTTAGGGTGTGTATCACTGTGTGTGTCTGTCTGTGGCATCGTAGCTCCTAAACGAATGGACCATTTTTGATGCGGTTTTTTCGGTTTGGAAGCTGAAGTGATCGAGAAGCTTCTTAGCTATAATGGGGGGTAGGGTGGGAGGTCAGGGGCTGTATATATTTTTAATTTGTGTTTGTGAGAATCGATGCTACATTATTAAAAAATAATAGTAAGTCAGAGACACTCGGGCGGCCTGCAGCATTTTAGATAATCAAATTTGAAAATAAATAAACATTTTTAGACCGCGATCGTACATATAAACATTTCATGCTAGAAAAAGCTAAAAATAAATAAATTATTAATATCATTCACGTTTTAAGTTTCCAGTCATTAAGCCACGTCAAAGCCCAAAGATTGGGCAATGGCGAGAACATCTTACACTTACGATTTGCCGATGATATAGTCCTAATGGCGGAGTCGCTGCAAGACTTGTAAAGTATGCTGACCAACCTAGATGATGCTTCTCGATGCATCAGTCTCGGAATGAACATAGATATGACCAAGATCATGTTTAACGATCTTATTGACCCAGAACCGATTGCAATCAATGGAGTTTCTCTTGAATTTGTCGAAAAATATAATTATCTTGGACAAATTTTGCAATTAGGTAAGAACAACTTTTTAGAAGGAAGCCAACAGAAGAATTTAGCTGGGTTGGGCAGCATTCAGCAAGCTTCGTTAAGTTTTCCTTTCGTCCATACCACAGTTCCTGAAGACAAAAATCTTCAATTAGTGCGTCCTACCAGTCATACATAAGGAGCCGAAACGTGGACACTTACAGTCAAACTAGTCCACAAATTTAAAGTCTCTCAGCGAGCTATGGATAGGGCTATGCTTGGAGTTTCTCTGAAGGACAACATTCGTAATGAAAATATCCGACGCAGAACCAAGGTAACCGACATAGCTCAAAGGATAAGCAAGCTAAAGTGGCAGTGGGCTGGTCACATTTCCCAAAGAACCGATAACCGTTTGGTTAGACGAGTTCTCGAGTGGAAACCATCTTTAGGCAAACGTAGTGTAGACCTGCGAAAAGCATCTGGAAGAAAGTGGATGAGAAGTGCTGAAGACCCAGTCCAGTGGCGTGCATTAGGAGAGGCCTACGTCCAGCAGTGGACAGAAGCCCAAAGGCCCTCGGGCGGCCTGTCAAACTTTGACACCAGAGGTCGACATTACACTGTGATGTCAAACATCTTTTATCATAATCATACTTTTTTATTAGTTTGTCTATATTAATCCTAAATTCAAATAACCTGTCATTCCGATATTGTCATTGGATTAGCAAATTTTACGAAATGGTATGTTTTGGCATATAATATGTACCTGAATAAGTTTATTGGTATTTTGGTTGTTTTGATCCGTATTGTTGAGAAGTCTGTGATAATAACAATACTAGAGCCCCAAGGGTACACTCTTACCAAATATATTAAATTGGGAGAAGACTGAATAGAATAGTCGAGTGCAAGATCTCTGTTTATGAATATCTCCGAGTGTTTCTAATTGTTCCTGTACTTTTATGTTGTCCACTGAGGTTTGGTCCCTGGGCTAGTGAAACAAACCCTAGGACCGCCTCGTGACAACACTATTCGACATACATTCATTATTCTTCCAGCCATCCGACGGCACCTTGGTCCGGTGGGCCCACCTCGACAACCTCGTAGAGTTCGCGCTGGAGTTGCAGCGTGTGCTCGCCGCCATCAACGAGCAGTCTTTCAACCACTTCGTGCTGCGCATGGGAGTCAACCACGGACCCATCACCGCGGGGGTCATCGGCGCCAGGAAGCCGCACTACGACATCTGGGGCAACACGGTCAACGTTGCGTCTAGGATGGAGAGCACTGGCAAAGCTGGCTGCATACAGGTACGAGCTCATCTCTAGCTCTACCAACATCATCGGGCCCTTGAAACATATTGCACAATAGTTATGATCAAGTACATCTTTACTAACGCACTGCTTGGAGTAGCTGATAATAGAGATAATAATTGTTACTCTCTTTTAGGTAAATACTTATTTTTCATTATAAAGCGCATCATATATCACATAGGTAAAGAGCAGGTGAGAAGAGTCAAACGAGAGCATGTATAATAATGAATTTAAAAAATAAGTCTGTAGGTTCTGTAGTCTTGCTCTTGAGGGCAAGATTCCGGTAAAGAGAAGTTCGGGACGTTCAAGACGTAAATGGCTAGATTAAATCAAGGCGTGAACTCGAGCTAGCTATCGACAGCTATATACACTATATGGGATGGCAAGAAGTTTTGCCTACTGACTTCCGAACTTCAATTTGTATATGGCACACGATGATGATGATGACGATTGTAGGTAGCCGCAGTATGACCTGGACAGATAAGTGTTAATTTCTCGGTGGTAGGTATCATACTATTTATATTACCTGCAAGTCGAAGCTACTGCACTTGAGGAAAACTTCTACTCGATAAAAGTGTTAGTACAAAAAAAAACAACTGCGGACAAAACTAAAAAGAGGCTAACAAGCTTTAGATTCTTGATTTTTAAATTTATAAAACAGTCGGAGGCATCATTAATTTCATTTCTCCCATCTTTTTTTTTTCTCCTTTGCTGATTAGCTAGAGCCTGGGGTGCTACTCCTCATGCCTCTGACTGTATCTTATATTTAAAAATCAAGACCTTCATTTTGATACCTCACTCGATAGGTTTTGGTAATTTTTTGACCGGTCGGATATACAATATGGCAGCTGTACGCCGCCATATTAGTTTTCTGGACAATTCATATCCTATAGCACCATAGACAACTGCATTATTACTCACGTACCTACTCAGTGTATATCACTCTCGTGTTTAAGACGAATCCAATGATACCTCATTTATCAAAATCCATCAAGCCGTTTAGGCTGTAGGACGCACCAAAGAACCATACAAACTAACAAACAAACATACATACAATCATGATTCTTCGGTATTAACAAAATTATAAAAAATACTAGTTGTGCCACGCGGCTGCGTGGTCATTTCTCTGTGTTATTTTGTATCCTATGTGTTGTTTAATGATTTTAGCATTAACGCTTGCTTCGTTAAAAGCATTTGCCGTGCCGAGGCACGGAATGATGCGGTTTCGAGTAACGTCCGTGATCCAAATTTTTCTTTTGGGACATTATTAGAAATCCTATGTGCTATTACCGTAAATCTTTAAATCTCAGAAAAATTACCACGCGTATAAAGCACAGCGTAAGTAAAATAATGTAGACCGCGCAACGAACTCTGAATTCCTTTGCTAGGCATAAATTATAATACGGTGAGTTAATTAAAATCTAGTAAAATACAAATATACGGACTGTACGGGCTACGGACAATATTCTAGATTCATAGTTTGGAACAAAATAGTATGTATTAATTTCATATTGTAATTAATTTGTGGTTCAACATATTTCAGTCCGTATGAATACCACATAATGGTCATTAGGGAGTGAATGTAGGTATGACATAATAGGTTACCTAGCGTTGCACATCAATAGCTCAAGTAAGAGGAGGATTGTAGTACATTATATTAGCTTTGTAGATATATATTAAACTGTGTAGTTTGAAGCATAGACACAGAATAAATAATAGGCATAGATTTGGAAGAACTGCCCGAAATGCATCAAGGAACATCAAACGAAATTCAGTAAAGGTACTTAGCAGAAGTACGGTCAAAGCAGAAGTACGGTCAAAGCAGAAGTACGGTCAAAGCAGAAGTACGGTCTGTAGGTTAGTAGAATTTACTTTTCCCTGTCCCTTGACCGGTTAAAGCGCTTACAATAATTTAACTAATTATAAATAAATAGTAAGGAAGAATTTGGAATGCAAGGTAGTAGTTCAGTTAGTTTGGAATGCAAGGTAGTAGTTCAGTTAGTTTGGAATGCAAGGTAGTAGTTCAGTTAGTTTGGAATGCAAGGTAGTAGTTCAGTTAGTTTGGAATGCAAGGTAGTAGTTCAGTTAGTTTGGAATGCAAGGTAGTAGTTCAGTTAGTTTGGAATGCAAGGTAGTAGTTCAGTTAGTTTGGAATGCAAGGTAGTAGTTCAGTTAGTTTGGAATGCAAGGTAGTAGTTCAGTTAGTTTGGAATGCAAGGTAGTAGTTCAGTTAGTTTGGAATGCAAGGTAGTAGTTCAGTTAGTTTAATTGGTGAGTATAAGTCGCGGATTCGAATCCCGTCCGTAATGCATTGTATTAAAGAAACAGTAAGTTTTAATCATATCTATTACTGTATCAAAGTCACGCGTTATCCCAGGCCCTGGGCATGCTGCAAACTAATGACATAATATACTAGAAACAACAGCAAAAGTCATTCAACTCCCAGCCAGTTGCAAGATTGCAACCATCAACTACTTTACGCCTCACCGCCGACCGCACGTCTAAATGCGATCCTATTACAAACTACGGGTGTTATAAAAGTCTCACGATTTCATCTGAGCCAATGCTATCAACTTCGTAATAGCAGGTAAATAAATTATATATACAAGTAGTGCTTACGTGGGTTTGAATAGTTATAGAATACAAAATAGAGAGCACTGGCAAGTCTATTCACATTATAATGAATTGGTTCAATCAATTTGCATGGGCGCAGCAACTGGTACTGGTGCTTGTTTTGTATGGATAAATAAATGGGAAAATAACACTGCACTTTAATCAACCAGTCACTTCATCATCAGCCTATTACGTCCCCACTACTGGACAAAGGTCTTGTCTCGAGAAGAGAGGATAGACCATAATACATGCTAGTCCAGTGCGGGTGGGTGTCACACAATATGTCCATGAATATTGAGATTTCGGACATGCTGGTTTTCTTTCGATTCCTTCACCGTTTTTGACCGAAACATAGAAATCCTCACATAATTTACAAAATAAGTTATTGGCGCAATGTCAAGGTTTTGAACCAGGTGCCGTTGGATGTGCACATGGTACCGCTCTGCCACCACCGCTTTTAAAGCGCTCAGTTCATACTTAATTGTTAAATTGTTGTTTGTTTGTTGGTCGTATGAGGTAGTGCTGGCCTCTGGTGTTAGAGTTTGTCAGGCCGTCCGAGGGCCTCTTACATGGCTTAATGTCTGCTAATAATCAATAACAGCCGGGATCGACAGTTTATCGTGCGATCCGAAGCGCAGAGCTCTGGAAAACCGCACATAACTTGCGTGCGAAGCCTATGACCGAACCCTTTTAAATTAATACTCCATTTCCCTGTTAGGTGACAGAAGAGACGTGTCACATTCTGGAGGAGTTTGGGTACTACTTCGAGCAGCGTGGGCTGGTCGCCGTGAAGGGCAAGGGACAGCTCATGACCTACTACCTGCAGGGCAAGCGCGACCGCCCGCGCGCCCTCACAGACAAGCCTGCGGTTAGTGCCAGAATATTTATTTTTTCTAATCACGACCAAAACTGCACGTTGATCGACCTATAACGTGACCATAACAGACGAGTTGCACTTGATCTTAAAAAAAACAACCTTTAGTTTAGAGGTTACGGCAATTTAGATGCTTTGCAAATGGCCAAGTGTATAAAAATGTGTATAAGTAATTTAATTGAACTTTTTTGTTTTATTTCATTAATACTAAAAGGGTTTTAAGTGAAATGTTTATTTATACTATAATTTATTTATAATTTCAAAGGGAGGATATAAAGTTGTTCTTCGCAAATATAACTGTATATTAACGTGCTTTTGATTCAACAACATACCTTCTTGTAAACTAACAACTTTATCAAGTATAGTATTCATTTAGTTATCTACTTAGCATAGTTCAATAAACAGCACAAGACTAATGTAAAAGGAGAAAAAAAAAAAGATTTTGGAATAATCTACTGCGGAGCGCTGGTATCTGAACAGTCTACTAGGACAAGCCCACGTCCCAGTGTTGGGCTTGGCTGAGCAGACTATTCGGATGTCACACGCCACACATCTAAGGAAGTTGGGCAATATGTAACTACAAGAAAAGGCCATGTGGAGAAGAAGAACAACTAATTTGTAGCTAGGTAATATAAATAATTCGTATGTATGTAATATAAATAATTCGTATCTAGGTAATATATATATATAATTGGTACCTAGGTAATATATATATATAAAGCTGTCAATATCATTTTTAATACCTTTTCTATCTTATTTCCATCATTTCATATCTATAATCATAAATATGATGATAATAAATGGGAGTCTTTGATTATAACACCATTTACTTAGCACATTGTAACTCTCTCAAAATATTGTTAACTAGATCATTAGTTTATTACTTCCGTAGATCTGTTATGCAGCTGTGAATTGTCATCTGATAAAAATGTTAACGATATGTTGCGTAATGATAATGAACCAATAAAATATTTATATAATTAAGCCTTATAATGATACACTGATATAATGTAACTATTACCTGCGTCTCGCGGTCTTTACCGCAATATACTCGTTTCTGTACAGGAGCTGTGCACCGGAATCAAGTGACCAATAATATATAATTAGACTATATTTAAAACATAACATAGACTACCGATATATGTATCAGTTGTTCATACATTACGCTTATATTGATGAACAAACGTTCAAATTATTCTTCCATTTTAATATTACAAAATGCCAAAACAAATAAAAAAGCCAAAAGCCCAGATATAGATAAAAAATGTGAAAAAAAACTGTTAAAAATGGCCATTAAGATTTATAAAAAAATTACCTAATGAATTAAGACAGCTAAATGGAAATGATATAATAATAAAATATTATAAACTAGTTTTCCCGCCCGCAACTTTGTCCGCGCGGACTACAGTTTATCGCGAAAAAAAGCATCCTATGTTCTAGAAGAACAGGATGCTTTTTTTCGCGATATTAAAAACCAATGCAAAATTAGAAAGTATAGCACCAATGCTCTGGATGTTTTTTGACATACTTGTTATTTCGTTTCCATGGAAACCGTTTCTTACAGCGAGTAATCAACATTTTTCTAGTTTTCCCGTGGATACTTTCCGGGATAAAAAGTATTCTATGTTTTATTCCAGGGTATAAGCTATCTCCATACCAATTTTCATCAAAATCCGTCCAGTCTTTATCGCGTGATAGCTTCCCAAACAAACAAACATACAAACAGACAACTTTTCATATATTGGTATGGATGGCTCCGCTATTGATGTTTTTATTCAATAAGCGAATATTTTAATTTTTATTTATATTTATATGTAACCTATTATAATATTGGTTTGATTGTTTTACTTTGATATTTTGATAAACAATACCATTGATCAATCAAATACCTTTGAATTTTTATTGCATGAAATCTATTGTTCCTGTATTTAAATAAATTAATCCTTTGTAATTTTAAATTTTTGCATGTCAATCTAGTCGAATACGGCAATCCCTGAACAATATTAATAGCTAAAAATGAACCTAGCTGTATTCAGGAAATCCATTTATCTCATTTCATTAGTCGCAACTATATAGTAGGTATACTTGCAGGCGCCCTTGGCAGAGGCTGCGCCGGAGCCGGGCGCGTCGGACGCGCTGTTAGCGAATGGTGCCGTGGGCGCCTCCTCTGTCGACAAGCTGGAGGAAACGGGGGCTGACAAACCTCTCCTACCTTAGGCACTCGTATATACTCCATCACTTATTAAAGTTGTGTGCATAGAGACTACCTACTGTAAGTAAGGCTTCTTGCAGACAGATCGTTATCTCTACATATTCCATCACTTATTAAAGTTGTGTGCATAGAGACTACCTACTGTAAGTAACGCTTCTTGCAGACAGATCGTTATCTCTACATATTCCATCACATATTAAAGTTGTGTGCATAGAGACTACCTACTGTAAGTAAGGCTTCTTGCAGACAGGTCGTTATCTCTACATATTCCATCACTAATTAAAGTTGTGTGCATAGAGACTACCTACTGTAAGTAAGGCTTCTTGCAGAGAGGTCGTTATCTCTACATATTCCATCACTTATTAAAGTTCTGTGCATAGAGACTACCTACTGTAAGTAAGGCTTCTTGCAGTAATTAATATAAATCAGTAATTGAACGACAATATTAAATATTTCCTGCAATAATTAATATTGTCGTTCAATTACTGAGGTACCATTGAAGTGACTTAATGTTCTCATTTGTTTCATCGTCCTGTCCTAGATGCCCTACTACTACTATTTCGAAGGACCTACACTTCGACGAATGTGATGGTACGTGGTACGAGAACATGTGAGAAATAAGAAGGTATGAAGGCCTTCTCAGAACAAGTGCAATATCTTAGAAATAAAAAAAACTCTTACCTAAGTATAACATTAATTATCTAGGGATTTCTGAAAGATAACGCATAGATACAAAGAACATAACGCATAGACTGCACTGCCGTCAACACCTTTATTCCTTCACTTAAATTTTATGATGTTAGGGTAGATTGGCCTTTAAGCCTCATTTATATAACGTCACGAATTCAATCAGCTACGCACGATACACGCCTGTAATGTTATAGTCAATGAAACTTTACAACACGTCTTTCGTATATCTAATGAAATCTTCAGAACTGCAAGCTAGGTACTTTCTGATTATATGGCAATACCATGTGGAGTGAGAATTCTAAAGCATTATTTTTGGAAAATATTAAATGTTAATGTGTCTTCAAAATAAAATTTGTATAGTTAATGTAAATGAACGATTGGAAGCAGCAGGAGAAGGAAAAGCTATTGTGATGTTGTAGTAGATATTTCGATATTAATCTTCGAAAACATCTACTTATACAATGGTTCGCAGATGCACCTTTTACATAGAAATAAATCTGTACCATGGAAAGTTAGATAAGTTTTTTTGGAAAAGTGACATCACTAATAGAAGCATGTAACATGTAATAACGTGAAAATAATAAGATCTGAAATAACCTGATTTATCTTGGATACATTTTATAACATTATTGGTGTTTCTATTATAACTAGTAAATTTCAGCGTTTCTATTCTTATTGTATACCTATCAATTTTTAATATTTTGTACCAGAATTTCAAGAGCTTTTTCTTCGAAAAAAATCTATACCAATTCCTATCTATTAACTTAAAAATCTGAAATTAGGAAATCTAAGACTTTCTCGTGTAATTTTCGTAGTTAAACTAAATTTCTTGATAAATAGTAGGTACCTAAGTATGTGATAAGAACGAATACATGGATTTATCGTGGCATTATAATTACTATAACCTATTTAACTAATCTTATAGATAACAATGAGAAAGTGAGTGTTCACTGTTGCCTAACGATTAGGTATTTTGCTAACGTTCCCATGTCATTCCATGTCTGTGACTTGTGTACTTAGAAAAAGTATACTGCATTGTGTGTTTTTTTTAATTTAGCTTTATTATGTTTTTTTCTCATGAATTATCTCAATCTTTATATAAATAGGGTCATGTCATGACAGTCTAATGTCAAAGTCTTAATAAAAATTGCCATTCAAAAATATGCGAAGATTCGCGGCGGCTGTCTAAAATGCCACGTCAATCTCCATTTAGAGATGATATTTTTATCCATAGGTACGTTGATGCCAAGGGCATGTCCCTAATGTACATTGTTTCTGGTTTGAAAGTAAAATAGTTTCATGTAGTAGGTACATTTTGTCGGTTTCTATTTCGTGTATAAAACAACTAAAAATCGTAAAATATGACTTAATCATTATGAAAATAGCTTCAAAACTGCATTTAATATTCGATTCGCTCACAGACACTAGCCTTTTAAAACTACACGCTTTAAGAAAATAACCATAAAAACCCTCTAGTGTATAGATATTCATGTTTATTTGAGAGATGAACATGTCAAGATGCACAACGCATAATACAGGACAAACGTAGATGCTGTCTGAGTAGGTATGCAGTTACGTAACTTAGTTCTTCGTGAGTAAAACTATAGTTGCTTCATCAGTGAATCATTGTGTTTTTATCATAAGTAATTTAATATTGTGATATTGGTTGTTAGGCGCGTAGGTAGAATTATTTATTATAATCAATGTCACATAATCTCACTATCGGCAAATAAAATATACTTAGGTAGGTATAATTTCTAGTTTCTTCCATCTATCTATACTGTATTATAGAATCAAAAGCGGCCATATACACCGAGGTATATGTATACATGAACGCTTTTGGTTATTTACAACATAACCACCATTTTACTACAGTAGTCTTATATCAGTATTTATATCGAGTGTCATAATGTATTATTAATTACATTAATGTTAAGTCTAATAGAAATAATAGAGTATGTAGTAAGTGTACGAGTAGAACTCACTAGGAACTGCGCTTTTATAAGTTGCCTAGGATTCTTCTTAGCCTAAGTATTAATGTTTACTTTACTTTTAGGGGAAATACCTAATCTTTAAATAGGACAATACGTTTGTATGTAGACGTCATTTAGATTTAAATTATTAGTATTCATTTGATCGGATTCAAAATCGAACACTTAATAATTTATAGTGTAGGGTTTTCAGTGGTGATATTATGTCTGTAATGCGTATTTAGGTATGTATAAAAGATTTTATTTTTTCTCTCTAGTGTATTTTATTCGTAACAATGTACTTTCTTGTGACTATTGATAATTTTATACATGTCTTAGCTCAAACACTGTGAAGGTTGAAATTGTCTTGGCTATGATTTTATTAAATAAAGCAATATCTGCGAGGTTTTTCTAGTGTTTTATTATTCTACTAGCTGATGCCCGCGGCTTTGCACGCATGGTCATTTCTCTAGGTTAAAACTACATACTACATCATGTGCTATTCCAGGACATAAAATACCAATATACCAACATTTGATCAAAATTACTTCTGCCCTCAATGTTATTTTAATCGATTGCTCGGCTTCTACTCATCAGATTGAAATACCAAGTACCCCAGTTTTTAAGTCAACCTCAACCTCAACCAAACCTCATCGCAATCGGTCCAGTAGATTTTACGTGATGCGCGAACAAACATACAGACACACAACCAGACAGACACGAATTTTATAAATATTACACTCTTGTTCAATAGCTTATTTTAAGTACCCTAGACCTTTTCTTAATTATCTTCTTCGTACAGACTATTTCGTTCTTATTGCTTTATTATAAGTATACATACACATAATCATACATTTTCAAATTGTACCCGAGGTTGGCGGTCAATTTTATTACCTGTCAATTATATTTTTCTAAAGGTTAATTTAATTAACTGAAATTAAGTTGCCTCTATTATTATTATTCAGCATTTTAAATTAACATACAACATTACCATATTTAAGACAAAGGACAATTTTAAAATCGTACTATGCTATTTATATCTATATATAACACATTCATGAATATATGCACTTAGATATATAAAAAATTGAATAATGTAGGTATACCTAGGAATAGCAATTTATTTTTCTTAGAATTTGATTAATTAAAAATTAATTAGTCACTTGAAATTTAAACAAGTACATCATCAAAGTAAGAGAAAAAATACGACTGCTCTGCCAAAAAACTAACTTTACATATTTTTTTATAGTCTATATGGACTAGCTTTTGCCCGCGACTTCGTCCGCGCGGATTACAGTTTATCGTGAAAAAACGCATCTTATGTTCATCTAGGATATTAAAAACCAATGCAAAAGTATAGCACCAACGATCTAGATGCTTTTTGGCAGACTTGTTACTATTTCGTTTCCACGGCAACAGTTCCTTACAGCGAGTAATTGACATTTTCCAGTTTTCCCATGGCAACTTACCATTTTCCAGGATAACAAGTATCCTATGTTGATCTCTATATAGTACAGTACCTATTTACAAAGTTTCATCAAAATCGGATCAGCCGCTTTGGCGTGAAAGCTTCCCAAACAACTCTCACTTTTATATATTTGTGTGGATGTTACTCGGGATGATGCAAGGATTCTGCCGATAACCCATACATCCAAATCTATTCAAGCATTTATAAGTTACTAGCTTTTGCCGACGGCTTCGATCGCGTACTTATTAATTTTTCTCGTGTTTTCCTAAGTATACCAAGTATTGATCTAACTTACAGTTGTCAGAAGTCTGATGACAAACATAGCTTATTGACTATGCAGATGACGACGTTTTTCCTCACTCACTTCGTGAGGCGGAACTTCGTGAATGCAAACGCCATGCATCCAATATTGTGTTATCTTTCATGCCCGCCGGACACGAGGCCAGTTTGCGAGTCAGTTCAGTGAGTCAGTTCATTCACTGGCCTTTCACTGGCCTCGTGTACGAATACATTTGAAGACACTTTACTCACTGAACTACCTTCAAATGTATTCATACTTGAGGCCAGCGAAAAGCCAGTGACTGAACTGAGACGCAAACTGTCCTCGTGTCCGGCGGACATAAATTTACGAAATTATTAGCGCAAGTCCAACTCGCAGTTGACCAGAGAATTTTTTTTTGGTGTTTAGTTTTACATAAATTTCAACTTCTATCCCACCGGAATCCTTTAGTTTTTTGGGATAAAATGTATCCTAAATATTAACCTATAGTATAAACTATGACTGTGCTAAGTTGCATCGAAAACCGGCCCGTAGTTTCAGCCTGACGCGTGATTTTTTACATAACTTTCAAGCCTTATCCTGCGGGAACCCTTTCGTTTTTTGGGATAAAAAGTATTCTTAATATTAACCTATAGTATAAACTATGACTGTGCCAAGTTGCATCGAAATCCGGCCCGTAGTTTCAGCCTGACGCGTGATTTTTTACATAACTTTCAATCCTTATCCTACGGGAACCCTTTAGTTTTTTGGGATGAAAAGTATCGTAAATGTTAAGCCATACCAAAAGCTATAATGTATCAAAGTTGTATCAAAACCAGTCTGGTAGATTAAGCGTGATGCATGTTCAAAGCGACAGAGACAAACAAAAATTAAAAAAAAACTGTTTTGTCTTCTATATCGACAATGAAGTTTAACTCAATTACAATTTTAAAACATATATTTCATGTACAGATTTTGCCTAGTTATAGTTTTATTATATGTAGTATAGTAATAGAATAGATATATGGTGGTACAAAGAAACTCACATACAAACATACATGCACCCTGAAAACATTACACTCCGTTTGTGGGAAGAAAAAAAAACTTGAAAAAAAAAACCTGAAATGGAATCTAAACCTTTAAATCATCTAAAATATGATAAATATGATAAATATAGTGTCATTCACATAACAGTGCGTAGGTACCTATAGCAAAAGCAAACTGAATTGAATTCAGAGGAAACCTTGACCTGCCTCAATGCACAGGCAAATGATACATGATGCAAAATTATTATCTCGCTTTGAGTCTGCTCGACTCTTCTATGTGAACCGATATTAAGTAATAATTTGAAGATTTTCTGTTTTAATATAGTAAGTAATATTTGTGACACTATCAGACAGAATACATTTTATAGCGAGGAAATAGTAACACTCTTAGAACCAATGTATAACGGTAAGTTTCCGTAGCTCAGCAGGCTTGGTAACCAGGTATTTTGGTCTGCAGTCATTAAATATTTTTTCTGGCTTCTTCTTCCTGGTAAAACTATTTAGTCAAACTGATTTAACCTACGGGAGTAGAAATTAGAAAATACATAACTCCTGTCATGCGGACTAAATCTGCATACAGGGCTTGTATGCACCTATGTATGTCAAGTAGTGACGACTTCTGGTGTCAGAATTTATCAGGTTGCATTGAAGGGCCTCTGGCGACTGCTGAATTTCTAGAAATGTGGCTCTTATCATGCAGGGCTAAATTCGCGTGACATGGGACAAAAAGGCCTTTGGGTTCCGGTGACTGGATCTGTTGTTGGATCCAGGAATACTCATCATCATCAGCCTATATCTGTCCACTGCTGGACGTAGGCCTCTCCTAATGCACGCCACTGAGCTCGGTCTTCAGCTCTCCTCATCCATTTTCTGCCAGCCGCTTTTCGCAGGTCGTCACTCCACCTGGCCACAGGGCGTCCTACGCTACGTTTGCTTAAACGTGTCCTCTACTCGAGAACTCGTCTACCCCACGGTTATCGGTTCTTCAGGAAATATGACCAGCCCACTGCCACTTCAGCTTGCTTATCCTTAGAGCTATGTTGGTTACCTTGGTTCTCCGATGATATCCAACGGGCAGGAGTCATTAAGAATCCTGTCCTTCAGAGAAACACCAAGCATGGCTCTCTCCATTGCCCAGGAATACTGAATTAGCCCAATTTATCTTAGCATAAGTATATCACGTGTATGACAGCAGGACAGCATTTTCATGTGTATATTATCTAATACCAACTGCTGCAATCAACAAGACGTGATGTGAGTGTGCGCGCGAGCGCGCGCGCGTGTGTCCGTGTTCGTGTGTATGTGTGTGTGTGTGTGTGTGTGTGTGTGTGTGTGTGTGTGTGTTTGTGTGTGACTGTATGTGTTTTGACCTAATATTTTGATGAAATTATTTTTGAATCAAAGTACTTCCATTCCTCATGGTCCCCCAAATCTATCAATAATTAAGCTAATAATGTAGCATCACAATACTGGAAATGTTTTTTGTAATATGTCATGGTTTTGAGTAAATAAACAATTAAACACTCTACAGTCAACATTCTCTTCTTGATATTAGTGAGATGATATAATTTTGAGGAACATCTTCACATTGAAGGTTCTGGTGATCAATCTAAGCAAATCAAGGCCTAACGTCACAACAATTAAAATTTAAATGCGCCAGATTCACTATTACTACATCTTTTCATTGTGTACACGTCTTGAGTAGGCGATTACCATTATATATGCTTAGAACTTCAGACAATACAATATTGTTTCTTAATTCTAATCATAAACATTGTTTTGTAATATGAGCTTGGTTCATAAGTTACAGTATACAGTGTTCAGTTTATTATAAGTTTCAGCTGAATTTTTTTGAAGACGGGTTAGAAAGAAATTTTTATAAGAATTTTGTTGCTTTGTAATGTTTTGGTCTACAATTTTGTTTGCATGATTTTTACAATTAAGTTATGCGGAAATCTGGAAGGCACATAATAATCCACAATGGAATATTTATCAATATAAATAAATATCACGGAAGACTCATCCCAACTCCAGGATAGCTGGTAAAGATAAATTTTTCCTTGTAAATTATTATCATTTGTGTGCTAAGGTAAATAATTGTAGTACTCGTAGGTACAGACGCATAATAAGTCTTATAATTTTCATTTGCAAACGATTTAGTTCTAGGAGCCGTGTGCGTATACCTACTTACTGTAGAATCAAATGGGGTGTATGTTTTTTTACAATTACACAGAGAATAATAATTGTTATTATTATCTACTGAAATGGACGTCCCTCTAAAAATATGAAATTTACGTAACAGATATGGAGAAATTCATGGTAGGTACACACATTAGCAGTCTAAACATATCCAACTGCGCAGGGGAGTGAGACAGGGGGATGTAATATCACTAATGCCCTGGAAGATATGTTTAAGATGCTGATATCAATGGCGAGAACATCTCATAATTATGATTTGCCGATGACAGTCCTAATGGCGGAGTCGTTGCAAGACTTGCAAAGTATGCTGACCAACCTAGTTGATGCTTCTCGACGCATCATGTTTAACGATCTTATTGACCCGGAACCAATTGCAGTCAATGGTGCACCTCTTGATATTGTCCAAAAATATGTTTAGGTACCTTGGGGATATATAGCAATTAGGTAAGAACAACTTTGAGACGGAAGCCAACAGAAGAATTCAGCTGGGTAGGGCAGCATTCGGCAAGCTTCGCCAAGTCTTCTCGTCGTCCATACCGCAGTGCCTGAAGACAAAAGTCTTCAATCAGTGCGTCCTACCAGTCATGACCTACGGAGCTGAAACGTGGACACTCACGGAGAAAACTATGCTTGGTGTTTCTCTGAAGGACAAGATTCGTAATGAAGATATCCGACGGAGAACCAAGGTAACCGACATAGCTCAAAGGATAAGAAAGCTAAAGTGGCAGTGGACTGGTCACATTTCCCGAAGAACCGATAACAGTTGGGGTAGACAAGTTCTCGAGTGGAGACCACTTTTAGACAAACGTAGTGTAGGACACCCTGTGGCCAGGTGGAGTGACGACCTGCTAAAAGCGGCTGGAAGAAAATGGATGAGGAGAGCTGAAGACCGAGCTCAGTGGCGTGCATTAGAAGAGGCCTACGTGCAGCAGTGGACAGATATAGGCTGATGATGATGATGATGATGATGATGATGATGATGATGACATACATTAGGCACCTACTACTTTGTCTCGATAAATCTATCTATACTTATAATGTTTTTAAATGGTCTTGGGTACTTATAATAAGCTGGTCGAGAATATATAAGTTCTAGAACAACCCATAGGATCCTAATATCCCTGAGAAAAAAAAAACTGAGGGCAAAGCTGCGGGCACAGCTGGTAAATAAGTCAATTATGCAGTTTGGTGTCCTAATATTTTGTGTGAAATGGTTCGAAGAGAAAGCTGCTTTATGTTCGTTAAACGGTTAATGAACTTGAACTCGTGTACTTAAACTTGACGCATTGTAAGTAGTTAAGAAAATTTTAAATCTGACCGCCATTTCACCGCAAGCCTCAACTGTCAACACTCTCAACTTTTCATCCAGTGTATGTCTTCTGTCGTCCCGTTTGTTTCAGATAAACCTATAGATTCAGCAAAAATTGATAAATAATTAATTCACCGGCTATCTCCAGCGTTTGTCTTCCACTCTATCCACGACATTAACGAAATTGTGGCAACAACGCAAAAGCCATTTAAAGAAATGAGTGGAAGTAGAAGTAAATTCTTATACAGCGTGAATTTTTCAAGTGGGCGTGGTTGGCTCAGAAACTATGAGGAATAGCGAAAAGTACTCAAAGGAGCCTCGGACCCGATTTTGATGAAAACTAAAACTGCATCTTTGGATTTTTGAAAAAATCAATATTCCTAGGAATATTGGAGGCAAGAATCGAACACGTTGATTTTGGGAAAAAAACACATACTGTATTATTACACCATTCGTTGGTGTCGCTAATAAGGATTGAATTCTGGGAAGAAATTACATTCGGCAAAGTTAAGGAAAGAGCTAATTTTTAATGACAATAGTTAAACCATAACTGATTAATTGTTTAAAATGATGACCGTTGTTTTCAATTCATAGCTGGATTCGACGTCTCAAGGACTGTACTGCATTCAGTATTATATTGATTCCGCTTAGAATATTTTCCAAAGTTCTTTTTTAAAATATGAATCATTTGCTTTATACGTGTCTTTGTAGATTTCGTTTTTTACATACCCCCAGAGAAAATAAATAGGGGGTAAGATCCGGTGACCTCGCTGGCCACGGCACAGGAGCATAAATTGCAATAAAAAGTTCACCAAACTGGTGAATCAACATCTCTTTTACTATACAACTATTAATACGAAACAGTACGCAAACAGTTAGTAATAATCAACGAAACGTGGAACAAAATCTAAATTATTGGCGCCAATTTACTCTACGTTCTAATTTCAATTGTTTAAATTTTTTCTTTTACTGTGGCCTTTAACCGCGAAGACATAATAAAAATTTGAAATTAGAACAATGTTGTGAAGATGACCGCGCTGCGGGTCTGTGTTGAGAAAAATATTGAGCATCATTTCGGACAAGCTACAGGTAATGCAGGTATGAATTAAAACAGTACTTTAAAATATGAATCAGTTTATTAAAATACAACATTTTTCTTAAGTTTTCCGTATGTCATTTCTTCCCAGAATTCAATCCTTATTAGCGACACTATCAAATTGTGTAATAATACAGTGTGTGTTTTTTTTCCAAAATCAACGTGTTCGATTCCTGCCTAGGAATATTGTTTTTTCAAAAACCCAAAGATGCAGTTTTAGTTTTCATCAAAATCGGGCCTGAGACTTCTTTGAGTACTTTTCGCTATTCCTCATAGTTTCTGATTTAGCCATACACGCCCACTTGAAAAATTCACCTGTATGTAAACCTGTGTGTAAATATTTATAACATACAAAATAAGAAAAATCATATTGTAGCAGCAGACGTGCTTGTGATATACAAGAGGTGCACTTTTAAAAGAAATTCTCGTCATTCAAATCCACACGACATAACTCGCGGACAAGACCTAGAGCTTCATAAAGCCTGTCTTTGGAGTTCTATAATATTACGTACGAAGGAACCGTACTAGACTAGCACAGCATTACTTACCTATCTCTAATAACTAAGTAATCATTAATAATTTTTGTAGTGTTAGGCAATAGGCCACCTGAGGAAGTACCACACCTTTGTCAGATATTCAACCGCCAAGCAGTAGTTTGTAAACATTTCTGAGTTCCGGTTTGAAGGGCAATGTTTCCAGCGAAATTACTGGGCAATGAGACTTAACAACCAATGTCTCAGGGTGACGAGCACAGTGCAGTGACGCGGAACATTTTGCAACCCAGGTTCTGGTGGCACTGCAACTGTTATGGGCGGGCGTGACGCTTACCATCAGGAGAGCGACCTGCCCATCAAATCATTCAGAGTATCAACAATAATATGTAGGTACTAGAAATAAAAAGAATCAGTTTAAAATAATGTTGAATATAGAAATATCTAATTAATAGACTAAATAAATCTATATGAATTAAAAAAAAAAAAAAAAAAAAAATATATTTCTTTATGTTTTGCAAACTTCAGGATTTAAGGAATATAATGAATATAAGAGCTCGGTAGTGACCGATATGGGGAGGGGAGCGGAGGAATTCTGGTCGTGGTGGAAGAGCTGAAGATGCAGGTGATGCACAGCTGATGAGTGCGAAGGGTGTCGGCAGAGGTGCAAGCACAGTGGGCGAGCGGGGCGGGCGGGGCGCCGATTGAGGCCACTATTTAACCGCTCGACGGCCGCGCAACGACCTGTTGTGATCCCGTCATGGCGCGCTACGCCCGTGTCGCTACTCTGGCCGCGTGTCTCTTAATCGCCTGCGGTGAGTCCTAACCTTTATATTTCACCTCCAGACGCCGTCCATCTCGCGACGTCACGGGTCACGCTACGTCACATCCGCTCATCCGCAAATTATTCAGTGATTGCGTCAATGCAATAACGAGTGTCCATACAGTGAAGTGAAGTTGATCCGAGTTCGTCGCGAGATAGACTGTGTCGCATACAGTTTACGAATGAATGCAGCCGGCCGAGATCGCCTTGCAACTGGAGACCAAAGAACATTAACAAGCATCGACTCAAACCTTTCAAGGATATTCGATATACCTACTATACGACTTAGCAGCCCTATTCTGTGACTGTAACATCATGTGATTTTGGGTTTTACTTTTATATTTTTATTGTTTCAAAAGTGCGATGGAAATATAAAACCATCCTGTGTCCCATCCATATGTCTGAAAAAACTAGTACAACTTTTATACAAGTTGGTTTTGATTATTAAATTTTGATTAAATTTGAGGCCTTGATAATTAAATTTTGACGGGTTTTGTAATACGCCTTTAGTGAAACAACTGGTTAGCACCTGCTGCGGTTGCGGACTGAGGCTGCAGAGAACTTTCACATTTGTTCCGTGTTGCGCCTGCGCAAGTGACGTCACACACAATCTGCCTAGCGTCGACGCGTGCCGCGTCGCTTCTCGCTTGGTGGCGGTAGTCACAAATCTGTTCTAAAGCGTAACTCGTACTTATACTAAAGTCTAGATTATTTTTAATCAATTATGTTTGTTGTGTGAGCTTAATTTGGTCAGAATAATTCCGTAAGGAAATATATTTTGTACTATTTTAAAATCTGAACTTTAAAATGATTAGATACTACGAAGACACTATGAGCTAGGATGACAATAGAGTATAGCATAACCACAAAAAAAAGCGCAAGTTATACGGGAATATCTTTCCACTCAGCGTTTCACTCCTTACACACGACACGAAATCAAAATGTTGTATAGGTACCAAAAATTGTCAATTTATTGAAGCTACACCTCTCCGTTATGCCTGCGTGGTATTTTTCCGGAATAAATATATATTATGTGTTATTCCAGGCTCTAAAGTACATTCCTGGGCTTAAAGTACCTTTTCTTCAAATCCATTCAGCCGTTACAAAGTTGATTGGCACAAACGTACACACAGATTTTCGCATTTATAATTATGAGTAGTAGGAAGGAAGTAGAATTTAGTACAAATGTTAGGCCGTAGCCTCCGTATGACCTCTCTCTTGTTATCAAGCATTTGTTATTAATCCCTCGCTAGGTGTAGCAGTTAATCAAATTGAGATGACCCTTTTCACTACAAATCTCATAAAGTACTAGCTTTCCCGCCCGCGACATCGTCAGCGCGAACTACTGTTTAACGGGAAAAAAAAAATCGTATGTTCTTCTAGGATATTAAAAACCAATGCAAAAGTAGGTATAGCTCTTGAAGTTTTTTGACAAACTTGTTATTTTGTTTCCATGGCAACCGTTCCTTACAGCGAGTAATCAACATTTTCCAGTTTTCCCGTGAAAACTAACAATTTTCCGGGATAAAAAGTATCAAGTATAAGTAGTAAGAATTATTCTAGGGTATAAGCTATCTCCATTTCAAATTTCATAAAAATCTGTCCAGCCGATATCGGGTGAAAGCTCCCCAAACAAACAAACAAACAAACAAACAGACAACGTTTCACTTTTATATATTGGTATGGATCTACAAATACCTAAAAGAACACAATTTCTGCTGTTCTGTACTACATACCATTCCATATATTTCCATACTAATACATAATATTTACGGAAACTTTATTTACCGAAGTGCGTAACCCAATGGATGACCTTGAAAATCTGTAAAGTAAACAATACATAATTGATCAATTATCTTTTTCTTTTCATTCAAAGTCGAAGGCGTGTCTTTCATTGTTTGTTACTTTTGATCGTTTAAATTCTGTAATCAAACTTGGAAAAAATCGAAGTTTGGTCGTTAAATGTGCTATAGTAGTAAATGTATTTCGAACGATGGTAGGTACAAAGACCTATTCGATAACTAAGTACCTATTTAGATAAGTTGAAATAATTCGAATTAAGTTGGGCAACAACACTATACCATAGATTATAAAAAAGAAAAGGAGTACAAATAAATTATGTATTGGGAAATAACCCCGTGCAGCCTTAACGCTAATTTAGGTTAGCATATTTAATATAATTCATCAAAACAATAATTAGTGTTAATTAACCGAACTAAAACTTTGTGCAATTATTGTTTGTAATTAAACATTATTAATATCCATATCAAATCGATGACTATTAAAGACATAAGTTTTCATTGAGTAAATAAAAAACCTTTAAAAATATGAACAACAGACGGTCTTATCGCGAAAATATGTTCTCCAAACAACCTTCGAATGTATAGTAAATTTATTTACCTTTGACCCTTGAAACAATACAATTATTATTTGGATTATATACTAGTTTTCCCGCCCGCGTTTTTTTCGTAGCGCAGCCTTCTGTTTATCTCGAAAAAACATACTATGTTCTTCTAGGATATTACAAACCTATGCAAAAGTAGGTATAGCACCATTCTTGATGTTTTTTGACATACTTATTATTTCGTTTCCATGGCTACCGTTTCTTACAGTGAGTAATTAACGTTTTTCCAGTTTTTTTTCGTTTTCCCGTGAAAACTTACAATGTTCCGGGATAAAAAGTATTCTATGTTTTATTCCAGGGTATAAGCTATCTCCATTCCAAGTTTGATCAAAATCCGTCCAGTCGTTATCGCGTGAAAGCTCCCCAAATAAACAAACAAACAGACAACGTTTCACTTTTATATATGGGTATGGATGTAAGTTTGAATTATTTGGTGAGAATATAAACTCGCTCAACGGTCAAGCGTGAACGTAGGCTTACATGAGTCTCGTAACACACGAAATACTGCCGATAGTTTTGCAATGTTTGCAGCGATTGCATGTATTTACAGTCTTGTTTTCTTTTATTTATGTAATAGACCATTTTTTTCTTAATTATCTTCATTGTACTGTAGACTTTTTCGTCGTTATTGCTTTGTTATAATTATCGATAAGGATATATGCTATGCCATACTATGCTTGCCATTTAGACTATATTTAATGATTTGCAAGCTTTAGATATAGATATATTTGCTACTCTGCCCGTAGCTTAACACGCGTGGTCAGTCCATGTTTTTGAAAAGAACTCGTTGTTGGATTAGTTTCTAAATTATAACGATTAAATTATTACCGTCATTAGACGGTCACATTCAGTATTAGAATAGCAAACCCATTAATTTGACACGTATTCGGAGTTAAGGCCATACAAGCATGTTCAATCAAAGACAAAATAACATTTCCAAGGTGAAGGCAGCTACTTCCGCCTACGGAAGCGGCACTCTGCCGTTATCAGAAAATACTTTGAAGGGAGTGCCACTTCCAGATGGAAAGTATAGCCGTTGTATTAAATATTCATAAGGTCGACACGTCAAATGTCGGTATTCGAGCAACGCACACGGTCGACGGCCGCGCTTGCTGCATACCTGGGAGTCCCCACTCTTGACCATCAAACATTCTTCCACGTGAAGTCTTTTGCCCAATTGCGGAATTCGCCATACACAGCTGTTGTACAGCTGTGATGTATTAACAAAGACTTCAAATCTTTTGTCTTCAAAACTTTCATTCGTTTATTTTGTGTTGCTAATTACTGAAAACAAATTACATAATTCAACACTAACAAAGTTTGGTGTCAAGGTAAAACGCTGATTAAGTGACACAAAGCAGCTGTACGGTGAAATCATGTAATACTAATTATTACATGAATGGACATAACTAACTTATAGAAAAGAGTGCTTAACTATTTGTACATCAAAATTGCAATGTTTTAGGCTGTTTATACATGTACTAGCTATGCCCTGCGGCTTTGCCAGCGTGGACATATTTTTATGGAAAAATTATCCGAATTTATTCTAGGACCAAAAGTACCTACATGTATAAACCACAATAATACCTTTCGTTCAGCCATCAAATAGTTTTTATCGATTGCTTGGCTTCTATTCATTGGATTGAGACACAAAGTATACCATATTTTAAGTCAAATCGTAAGCTATCTGCCAGTGTAAAAAAAAATTCAATCGGTCTTTACACTTGGATGTTATTAAAAGATTTATGCATGTCTGGTGCAATTTTCCGTGTCTGGTCTGTTTGTTATGAGAGGATAGAAATGATGTAGCATTTACTAGCGACCCGCCCCCGCTTTGCAAGGGTAGCTAAGGGTTTCTCTAAATATTTACTTGTACAAAACGTTACATTGACAACACACGGTACGGCTCACCCGCGCCTTTATCTGCACATACTAATACTAGTTACGTAATTGAAATCAAAACCATCGTATAAAGTTTTAATCTACTTGAAAAAAAAGTATGGTGTAAAAAGCAAAATTGATCTGCATAAATGAGAAAGTCTACTTTGATATATAAGGATTAATACAGTTTATAACAAAGACCTATGAAAAATTGAGGCAAAATACTTACTATAATTTTTGTTTCTGAAAAACGTTTATTTTGCGCTTTCTGTAATTGTACTTTTTTGTTGAACTTATTGAAAACAACAATCCTTTCATACTCGTACATCACTTTCACATAGCACTTATGGTTTACACGGCGTACGCAAAAAGCACTGTCTGGACGTCTGTTTTTTTTCCGATTTCGTTGGGATAATTCGCCCTAAATCGACTAAGTGTACGCAAAATACTTATGAATTATATATTAAAACTTTCCTCTTCAATAAACCTACGCCTAAGTGAAACCCGGAACATGGTTAAGTATTTTCTGAGATATTTGTGGACAGGTAGATAGACAGGCAGACAGACAAACATACAGACAACAACAGAAGACTTAGCTAATAGTTAGTTTATTTATACACGTATTAGACTAGTGATAGTAACAGAATACTTAGCTAATAGTTAAGTTATTTATACCTGCATTAGACAAGTAATAGCAACAGAAGACTTAGCTAATAGTTGGGTTATTTTAAAATGTATTAGATGTGTAATAGCAACTGAAGACTTAGTCAATAGTAAGATTATCTGTACATGTATTAGACGAGTAATAGCAAAAGAAGACTTAGCTAATAGTTAGGTTATTTATAAATGTATTAGACGAGTAATAGCAACAGAAGACTTAGTTAACAGTTAGGTTATTTATACATGTATTAGACGAGTAACAGCAAAACAAGACTTAGCTAATAGTTAGGCGTTACAAAATGGTTTGTAACTGAATATAATATGAATAGTTAACCACAAAACTTTCACTTACTATTTTCTAGTCTTCAAGAAAAAACATTTCATCATGTACAAGCAAGGATTTTTGATTATTTCCTCTTCCTGTTATCAATATAACTTAATGAAATACTACTTAACCAGCTGCTTGCTACATTAAAACAAATAGTTGTGTCATTATTTAAAGCATGTAATCACGAGGTTCATTTTAGTGAAAGGTTTAGAAATATATTGTTTCATATAAAACTTTTGTATAAGTATAAATATAACACGCACCATTCTTTTACAAGTTCGTGCCCAATGACAATGTAACGTTTCGCAACCGTTACCGTTAACGATTAGGGAAAATAAATGATTGTCTAAAAAAATTCAGTCAATATTTTTTTGACCGACCAATACAAAACATTAAAATTATTAGGTAACACTGTAGTGATTTCGTTAAAATTAAATATATACTGACCTATGGACAGTAACAAACACCTAAACATTGAAGTGGCGCCCGACTACATCGATACCTCGTCAGCTATACCAACCTTATTATAGATATACCGTTTGATACTCTATTGGAATTTTTGTTTCTAATGTTTTATTCGTACAAAGAAGATAATTTAAAAAAAAATGTACTTAAAATTAGCTACTGAACAAGAATAAAACATATAAAAAATCGTGTCTTTCTGTTTGTTCGTGCATCACGTAAAACTACAAGACCGATTCAATGCAGTTTTCATTGTTGGATACTTAAAGATTTGACTCAAAAACTGGGGTACTCGGTATCTCAATCCAATGAGTGGAAATCGAGCAATCGATAATAACTTTTTGACGACTGAAGGAATTTATATCGATTGTTGGTATATTGGTATTTTAGGTCCTGGAATAGCACACAAAGTACTATTAACCTAGAGAAATGAACACAAGTACGAGCGAAGCCGCGGGTACAGCTAGTTAGCAATGAACAAGCTTAATTTCCACCGCCCCGTCGCGCACCGGGCTAAAAGACATCAACGCGCTTCATGCTACGTTCTGCTACGCACGGTACTACGAAGTACTTACATACTATTACTATTATTATTATTATGGCTCTGCGAGCTGTAGACCTCGCGAGTCGTGCACATTAAAACAAAAGAAAACATTAAAATATGATAAATAACAGCGACAAAAAAATAATATAATTATCGAACCTGCTCACAACATTTCACGAGAATCTGTTGAGAATTGCGACTTGTGTTTTTTTTACGTTTTCAACTGCCATATGGCACACAAAATTTTACAAGTATGAGAAATGCGACCTGTAGAGCCGGACATCCAGGCATGCGCCGGAAATACGAAAGCGTTTTTGCCCAAGCCGAAAACGGAGACGCTTTGCTCGAGCTTCACACTCGCTCAATCAATTATATGATTATTCATCTGTACATCAAGCAAGTATGTACTTCTGAATGGTAAAATAATTATTAAAGGTACCAAACTTTTTTTAAATAACTTGTTTTTTAAATATTTTCAGTAGGGAAGTGATACTTGTAGATGGAAGAAAGTTTGTTATTCATAAGAATGAAGTATTAAAATTTAAATTAGTACAACGTGTATCAACACGTGGCAGATCCGGGTCAAAGAAATCTAGTTATTTTTATTATACCGGCTTGAGATAAGCAGTATCAATTATTTATATATTATACATATAACTTGCTAATATCTTCGTTATTCATGTGTTATTAAACATGTTTATTTAATCACATTTATTTAATTATTTATTTATTTAAAATTAACTGATGAGAAAAGCTGGTCATCGTTCTGATGGTTAGTTTAGTATCATACCTTGTCTTCAACAATTATTTATTATTATTATTTAGTTTTATTTCCTTAAAAATGTGTAAATACTTGCAACACCTTTGTAAAGTACAAAAGTGTTGCAAGTATTTACACATTTTTACTAACATAACTGAAGTATTATCTATCTATCCATATACTTATAATAAAGCAATAAGCACCAAAAAAACTGTAAAAAGAAGATAATTTAAAAAAAAGAAGCCTGTTTAAAATAGACTATTAAAACTTTTTTTTTAAATCGTTTCTATCTATATGTTTGTCTGTATGTTTGTTCGAGCATCACGTAAAAAAACTGAAACAATTGCGATTCGGTATTCATTGTTGAATAGCTTAGGGGTTGACTTAAAAACTGATGTACTTGTATCTCAATACGATAAGTAGAAGCCGAGAAATCGACAAAAAACGTTTTGACGGCTGAAGGATTTTTGATCAAATGTTGGCATATTGGTACTTTAGGTCCTGGAATAGCACACAGAGTACTCTTAACCTAGATAAATGACAACGCGTGCGAAGCCGCAGGCACAGCTCTACAATTAAAAAAACACATAATAAAGCGATCAAATTAAAATTTGTGCAAACCTTGCAAAACAAACGGTGACGCGAAGATAAAAATAAGTCACGGAATATGAATAGTGTAACGTGTACAGCGCGCACGCACACACGCACAGTGGCGTATGCATGTATCGAGTTCGCGATTGCGTATTAATGTCTAACCTAGTTCAATTGTTCAATGATTTCTAGCGCTCACTTAACCCGGTTGTAAGCGCTCGGAAATTTTCATCACCGATTAGTGTTATAAGACTTTAAATGTTATTAAAGTCAATCAATATAATACTATCAGTAATTATTTACAGGAAATACTTTAATTGAGTACTTTTTTGAAATTTGATTGATATATTGCTGTAGTCGACAGAGTTGTCTGCCACATGCTGTACCCGCGGTGACGGGAGCAACGCAACAGTTAGATAATATAGAGAGGTCGGTTCCTTGTGTAACGTGCATGTACCGCTTAACGGGCACACATACACACACATACCAGTCACTAAATCATACTACTATTTATTCCTTGTAGGCTACTAGCAAATATTGCCTAAGTGAAAAATGTTAATTAGCTAAAATGAATATATTCCATCATCACACTATACATGTATACCAGTGTAATTATTATTTACTGGTAGGTATTGTGGGAACGAGTATTATATAGAGACATGTTTCTTAATTCATTGCCTTAATATAACCACTTTCTAAAATATTTAGCAAATTATTTTATATTGTTGAAATCTAGTTTGGTAATTATGGATTCTTAATAGGCATACTCATTAAATTTCCTGAAACATAAAAACGATTCAAGGAAAACAACTATTCAGTAACCTTTTTGAATTATAATAATTTCGTCAGCCAGATCGCCGCACAAATCAAATGCCATGCATAATGTTCAATTTTGTATTGATAGAAGATATAGAAAGAGTCGTCCTTGTCGCTTGCCCAAGCTCTGACATTTGAAGCGAGTCAAATGTCACGAGTCGCCCAACCTTTGGCATTTAAACACTCGCACGCTTCCAAGTGACATTTGATTCTAATGTGAATAACCGTCTCCTTTTCTGAAGTCGATTAAAAAACGTTAAAATTAAACATGTGAAAATAATGTGAACCAGAAGTTCTATTCTTCCGTGTGTTAAAATCTAGTCCATAAAGCACTATAGTGGCTGTTATCCTCTTGACTTAATAAGTAATATACCTATTCATGTTAAAAGCAAGATAATAATGTTGTTTCTTGTTGCATATAGTGGCTGCTGATAAAAGTCGATGGAAGCGGCAGGCGGACGACTCGGCGAAAAAAGAGGACAGCTTGGAACTAGAGCTGTGCAAGGACAAGGACGCTGGCGAGTGGTTCCGGCTGGTGGCCGGCGACGGTGACAACTGCCGCGACGTCATCCAGTGCACCGCGTCGGTGAGTACTCGCGCCACCCACGCAAGCGTGCGCCGCGCCCGCCCCGCGCGCCTTCCTGCCCTGCACTCTCTCCAGTTAACATGACCTTATCGGGATCGTGCTGTGCGCCATAGGTGAACTGCTTTACTAAAATAACAATCAATTAATGGCACTATTAGCAATTCAGGTTTTGCAAGATATTTTTATTCCATTTTTTTCTTTTCTGCAATGTTTGATGCATGCAGCACATAACTGGACGCATAAAAATATAATAATGTTAATAACAAGTGTTCGTTGCATGTTCGTGAGTTATCGTAATGACATCACACGTTTTCTGCAGGGATTTTAGTGTGGCATAGCGAATAAGCGCCCTGGGGATTTTAAAATGAGAGCTAGTAGTTAACAAAACACAAAATGAGATGTCACTATGAACAAGTAAGGTACATTAGGGTTATATGGTAAACCGTTTAATATAGTCAATCCCTCATATATCAAAAAGTACACTCTTTTTTTCATAGATAGTGCTGTTTTCATTTAGCCTATAGGTAGCCTACCAAATGTTAGAAGTCGCATCGCAACTGCTTTACCGATATCATTTTGACAGATCAAAAACAATGTTGGGACTGAGTTTGAAAAGTAAACAAGTCTCAACTTGAAAATAAGGACATCATGATGAAAACCCCTGAAAAAGTTTCCAAAACTACAACACCACTACGCAAATAAATTAAAAGCCTATCACAGCATTTGGACAATCCGTGTTTTCGAAGAAGAATCCTCCAGCACCAAATACCCCATCGACATCAAAAAAACATCCGTCCGGAAAAGTATGGACACATACTGACCATATTTACTGCACCTGCCGTAAATATGGTCATGTTCAAATATTTTTTAAAGTTGATTTCTTTTGAAGTTTCTAATTACTGCCATAGTTTATATGTGTTTTTTTCATAGTATAATAATTTAATTTAACAACTGTGTATTATTTACTCTTCTCCTTTTTTTTTCTTTTTTGAGCTTCAAAGCTTAACGTGACCATATTGCCCACGTGTACCTTACAATAAAAAAAATATGTTTTTATGTTTAAATGCATTGTCGTTGATTTGTGAGCTACCCTGAATTTTTTTAGCTGGATAGCTAATAGGGAAATGCTCTAAATTTCAGTTGCAAGATTGCAGGACAGAAATAAATACATAGATAAATAGGTACATACATACAAGCGAAATTAAATAAAAGTTTTTAATAATTAATTTAATTCTAAAGCTAGTTGTTCAAAGCTTTTAATAATATTATTATATTTAAACAAATAAACTCGGTTCTTAGAATATTGATTGTAAGCTATAAAATTGACAAACTTAAATGATTTGTTCTTATGTATATAAAACTTAAAATACAATTTTGTATTTAAAACGATGACCACATACATATAATTTCAATGGAAAATAATTGTTTGCCGTCACTAATTGATCCATGATTGTACCCCTACTGAATATATTTTATTGAAGATGTGTGTACGATGCAACTTTAACAAGTCCTTGTCGCTGTCAAGCCGTTTGATTGCTTGCTACTTTTTGTTGCCTTGCTCTTTGTATACTGGATCTATGAAGTGGTATTAATAGTATGCTAAATAGTTAGCCATTAAATTGGCTACAGCATACTATAGCACTCATAGATTAAGCTAAAAAACGTTCATTTACATAAATCCAATGACTAGAACGTATTCAAGTCTGTAACCAGGAACTTATTGAACAAACTACAGTTCTTAGTAATGACTCATGTATTTATGAGTACACAGAAATATGGCATTCAAGTGACGACTTGCACGTATAAAAAAGTAACGGTGTATAATACTCTACGCCTAAAAGGCGTAGAGTATTAAAATTCTATTGCGCCTCAGAAATTCTATTTGGACTTTGTTGTTGAATCCTATATCAAATTACCGGTTTGGTTTTATTATTCTAGACAACTCTGTTATGTAAGATTATGGATTAGTATTTCGCAATATTTGCACAACATTGTTGATACATCTTTGTGATTGAGCTTGTTTCTGACACAGGGTATCCAAGCCATTCGCTGCCCGGCCGGTTTATTTTTCGACATCGAGAAACAGACTTGTGACTGGAAAGATGCAGTGAAGAACTGCAAACTGAAGAATAAAGAGCGTAAAATAAAGCCCCTCCTGTACACTGAAGAACCTCTCTGTCAAGATGGATTCCTGGCTTGTGGTGATTCCACCTGCATTGAAAGGGGCCTCTTCTGTAACAGTGAAAAGGATTGTCCCGACGGCTCCGATGAAAACTCTTGCGGTAAGTGTACATTTGTTTCATTCAAACATTGTTTCAAATGTCTTATTTGATCATCACCATCATTATTATCAGCTCCTAGGACATATCCACAATATTCAAGCAGTGGTGGCTATCAATGACTACGCGACATTTAACTTGTGTTTTTTATACATACTTGAACAACCTTCTGAGCAAATTCACAAATAATTTAAGTTACTAAAAATAAGTAATTGAAGTTGAACAAAGTTAAATACAAAGTCACGGAACTTGGAAGTCGCACGAGTTACTATTCAACCACCACTACTCTCTAAACACTGTATTCATTATTGTCAATTTAAAATACGCAATTGAACTTGAACGGCGCTCACTACTACGTGCTCATGCGTGACGAATGGCCTGTCTGAAATACCAATCACAAGCCTATAAAAACATCTCGATGTTATTTCGTAACATCAAAATTGAACACCATAAGTATGTGCTAACGTTTGGCTCAACCAACTTGTTTAAATGTTAGCTAATCAGGTTTTAATTTTTCTGCATAATCCAACATACATATAGTATAAAGTATCAGTTACCTACTTGCTTGCAGTCCTAAGGTACATGTATGTGGTTGGGAAACTTGGTTTTCAAATATGAATAGCCGCTGACCCCCTCGTAGATAGCTAGTCAGTGTGCGTGGAATAACTCCACATTCGATACAGTACAATTCTTTGGTTCGCTAGAAGACTCGAAGACACTTTGAATTGTAATTACGTACATGACAAGGATATAAAATTCCATTCACCAGAGGCGAAGGCCCTGGACTGGATGAAAAACATAAAACTTGTACAGCACGTCTTTTATATAAATATAATAAAATATTTACATACAAATACTCCACATTTTGTTGAATATATATGTATGAGAACTATAACAGAAACAAATTATATCTTATTTTTCTTAGCAAGAATTTGAATTACGATATTCTTAACCATAAGAAATGGTATGGCTAAGCATGCGTCACTTCTAAAATGATAATAGTAAAAACACATTAGTTTAAGATAAAATCACGCATACGTAATATTATGTATTGCGAATATATTACTAAATCAAAAGTGAAATCCGGCGAGTGTTGGTTGTGGTAGTGATTTGTCCAAGCGAAAGTACCCATACAGGTTCCGAGTCACGCCCCGCCCGTGATACATACATACGCCTTGCGGCTGCACGTGTCTCTGCTGTTTATCGTTTCCCGATCGCAAGCCATATCTTATCATTACATAAAACATGTAACATTAATGTGTTATATAAAATGTTATATGTAGAGAGCACTGTGTTGATAGTTACTATCTCCTTGTCCCAGATATTGACAACGACCCCAACAGAGCCCCACCATGTGACTCGTCACAGTGCGTGCTGCCTGACTGCTTCTGCTCCGAAGACGGCACCGTCATCCCCGGCGACTTGCCTTCCAGAGACGTACCTCAAATGATCACAATTACCTTTGATGACGCCATCAACAACAACAACATTGAGTTGTACAAGGAAATTTTCAACGGGAAACGCAAGAACCCTAATGGGTGCGACATCAAGGCAACATTCTTCGTCTCTCACAAGTACACTAACTACTCCGCCGTTCATGAGACACACAGAAAAGGTCACGAGATCGCCGTCCACTCCATCACGTAAGTATAGTTTAACTAAATATATCAATCCCATTAGAATTTGTTTGTTAAATTGTTTCTGTAACTTTTTATTTATTTATCAGGCACAACGACGACGAGCGCTTCTGGAGTAATGCTACCGTCGATGACTGGGGTAAGGAAATGGCCGGTATGAGGGTCATCATCGAGAAGTTCTCTAACGTCACAGACAACAGCGTGGTGGGCGTTCGCGCTCCTTACCTGCGAGTCGGCGGCAACAACCAGTTCACCATGATGGAGGAACAGGCTTTCCTTTACGACAGTACTATAACCGCGCCCCTGTCTAACCCACCCCTATGGCCCTACACCATGTACTTCAGAATGCCTCACCGCTGTCACGGAAACCTCCAGAGCTGCCCCACGAGGAGCCACGCTGTCTGGGAAATGGTAATGAATGAGCTCGACCGCCGTGAGGATCCCAGCAACGACGAGTACCTGCCCGGCTGCGCCATGGTTGACTCCTGCTCCAACATCCTCACCGGTGATCAGTTCTACAACTTCCTAAACCACAACTTTGATCGCCACTACGACCAAAACCGTGCTCCACTCGGTCTTTATTTCCACGCTGCTTGGTTGAAAAACAACCCCGAGTTCTTGGAAGCTTTCTTGTACTGGATCGATGAAATTATCCAGACCCACAATGACGTATACTTCGTGACCATGACTCAAGTAATTCAGTGGATACAAAACCCACGCACCATCACCGAGGCGAAGAACTTCGAGCCCTGGAGGGAGAAGTGCGCGGTGGAGGGCAACCCCGCCTGTTGGGTGCCGCACTCGTGCAAGCTCACATCCAAGGAGGTTCCCGGGGAGACTATCAACCTTCAGACGTGCTTGAGGTGCCCCGTCAACTACCCGTGGCTCAACGACCCCACGGGTGATGGCCACTATTAACTGAGCCATGATCTCGCGCCACAGCGCTATAATTAAATGATGACCAAAATTGTTATATATCATTTATAATGATTTCGGTAGTGTTATTGCACGGACAACATATTCAGGGTAAATGCGGAAATCACTCTGAATGAAACATTCCAAAAATGTCAACATACTGAACTGTGAATATGTTATCCTGTAACTGAAGAGTGTACCGGGTTACAATCCCGCTCGTAGTATAAGTACCTACCCTACTGTATGTAATATAGACTCACATAAATATTTAATAGGCCTGTTTTATACTTTATGTGACTTTGTAATGTAAGTCTGTTTTTTTAAATTTAAAAAAATACAAAACCTAAAAATTGAGCTACATTTATTTATCCTGAAATCCTTGATTCCCTATCAAAACTGTTACAGCAGCTAAACTAGTAACTACAGTGGGTACAGCTAGAGTTACAGTATAGTTCCAAAATATCTCCATCAATTTTCAATCCAGTATGACGAACTAAGGAGGAGAAAAGAGGCTACTCAACAGTGGCTAGAGTAATGGTTGTAAATGATGATGATGACGAACTTTTACAAATCTATTCTTTAAACTAGGTGACGTTAAATTTGATCTATATATTTCCAATGTAATATAAAAATATAAATAAATAAAACAAGAAAACATAGACCTATAAAAACTTCATAATCAGCCGGTAAACATTAACTGATGTAATATCGGCCTCCCCCATAGACAGACACCTCGAGCGGATACTCGTTATTCGCTTATCATAAGGGGAAGGGGAGGGGGGGGGTTCACAGCAAACCCCCCCCCTTGGAACTTGGCAGGCGTCTTATTAGTAAATAAAAAGAAACTTGTTGTATTAATATTGATAAATTCTTATTTTCTAATCGAGTCAGTCTTGATTGGCTGTATCATCACTGTAAAATTCCGTCATCAGATAAATTTTGTAATAATTGGTGTGACTTGGTGAGGAGACTTCATCATCGTTATCAAACTATTTTGCTAAACTTAGATGATGGAAGTTCCCATTACACAGGGAACTGCTTTGAGGCTTAAAGATTGAACACTGTAATAAAATATTTGTATCTACGAGTATATGTATAGTGTATACACCGTGACATTGTATTTGATTTTTTTTTATGTACTCAGTACATGCAACAGAATGCTTCTATAGCACTAAATATGAAAAGTAAATAACTAATGCAACATAAAACTAGGCATTATTAAATTAGTCAAAATTCAAACTTGTTATCCCTGTAACATGAGAAAACCAATAAGTGAAGATCACGAGCAACCGCGCCGTGGCCGTGTAGCTTGCTTAGTCAATAGACATTTCAGCTTAAGGCTAATTACTATTAGGTCATTTACTTATATCTTTTATTATGTTTATTGAATGCTATAGAACGATTCTAAATAATGGACTTTTGGTCAGTTTCTTATATTTTTATTAATTTTATTGAATGCTATAGAACGATTCTAAATAATGGACTGAATACATGCGTTTAAGATAAATATCGAATTGAATGTCACGGTGTATAAGTAAGTATATAAAAATGAAATGCTTTTCTTTGGTAATCGCATCACTTGAGAACGGCTGGACCGATATAGCTATTTTATTCTTAAATTACTCATTATCTGAATCAGGCTTTTAGGGGGAAAAAATGTAAAGCTGCTCGGAATATTCGGGAATAAATGAACGTCCTTTTTCTGTGGGATTTTGTATGAACTCAAACTTGACTTCGATGCTTCATTCGAAATTCATGAATTTATGGGTTTTTGTATGAACTCAAACAAGTTTAAACTAGATCTTCCACGGTTCGGTCAACCGGACTACGAAAGAAAAATATTCTCCCGTAGTCCGGTCAACTATACTAAGGAAAAAAATATATAGTCCGGCTGACTGGACCACTGAACCGTACTACGGGCAAAGAGTGGAATGTCCATCGTTCGAAACTTTTTTGTTTACCCGTGACGTGCCATGAGGCCTGATAAAGGCTAAGCATGACTGTCAGGCGTCTTTGTTTATTCTTGAATTTCGAATGAAGCATCGAAGTTAAGTTCATCGTACTTTTCAACATCATCGTCATCCACACGGGTGAAACCGTGGGCGCAGCTATTTATATATAAGTTAATCTCTTCTTCTTCATAATGTTTTCATATTGAAATATGTACTGAGCAATAAAATGCTTTCATAAAATTCAACATTATTTAAAGGTTATCAGTTTTCTACTGCCTATTATTCTACTTGTAACATTTACTACCGTAGACGCGAGTATGTACGTTTACTACTTATTAGTTATCTGTGACGTGTCACAGTTTATCAACTTTAATAAAAAGCAGATCATTCATGAGGCACACTAAAAGAAAAGAGAGTTGAAGAGGTTATATGCCTTAGTAAAGATGATACTTACCAGCGAGAAAGACGGCGCTGCATGATTGGGAAAGCCGGCCCCGAATAACGGGAAAAGGCGTGGGCAAAGAAGAAGAAGAATTAAAAGCAGATCACCGATATACTTAAACACTATTATAACAATTAGTAACTGCCTAATATTTTGTATTGTTTTTAAACCACAAGTTTTAATTCTCTACTCCCCTCCACTCACTCATTTTGATAGTAGTCGTGTCACCTTAGTCATCCTGTAGATATCTTGCATTAAAATGTTCTTTAGCATACGCATATAGTAAGTGCTTCATACACTTCAAAGGCTATGGAACATTTGCCCTTGAATATAAGCTACGTACTCACGGTAAACCTTCCAACAAAATTGCATGTTGATGTCAACATTTTGCTGTTGCAGACTACGTGATGCAAACTTGATGGCAACTTTTTGATTAGCTTATAAGCGCATAGCATTCCTATAACAAGCCATTATAAAAAAAAATTGAAACTAGGAAAAATTGAAAGCAGAAATAAAGTACTTTGGGCACAGAAAGGACTTGGAAGGAATATAAACGTTATTACTACGCAATTTTTTAAAGAGAAGAAACAGATGTTGGCAATAAAGTATGACCTATTACTCGTACCACAGTATTATTGTATAGTAAGGGTAACTTTAAATACGGTGCTGTTAAGATACTTCCTTAAAGAGATATTATTGGCCATAAATGCAATAATTCACTATGCTCTGTTGCAGTTCGGGATGTAAGAACTTAAAGTACCATATACCGAAAAAATAAAAATGCAAATTACTGATTAATAATATCATATCTAACCTACTGTAAAGGCTCATGAGTTTTTGACAGCTTTTGTAAATTTGTCCAATATTAGCTACTTATTTATTAATTAATTTAAAGCACACTTTTTTTGTTTTCTTGTAATATTCAGCAGTTTTTACGTGACGGGCATTTAAAACTATTGTTATGTTTTTGTTTAGTAGCTACTTTTAAGTTACCCAGACCATTATTTTATAGTCATCATTGTACAGAGATTTTGATTGTTTTTTTTTTTATTATAAGTATGACTTGTGTCAACCTCTGGTGTGCCCAATGGCGAAGGAAATGTTTAAAGGCTGTGCCACGCCTCGGGGCTCTGATATTTCTGATAGGGAAATCATAGATACAATACATACCAACTAAATAAATAAACTGGATGCCGAGAATACAACAATACAAATTTATCTGGAAACTTCATAATGCTGACATGTTATATGACTAAATAAATATCATTGTCAGCAACATTCATGCACTGATTATGGATTATAAACAACGTATGATCAACTGTTCCTCAACAAAAAGTTTTCAGTGAATGTAAGGCTTTAATGAAGTTAACTTTTTTAGCTATAAAAATCGTGACATGACTGACAACGCGTTAATGGTTTTATGTACATAAGTACAAACAAGTAATAGTTAAGTTTGTATGTGTTAAATCCACACCTATATATAAAAGTGAAAAAGATTGTTTGTTTGTGGAGTTGGACGGCTGGATGGATTTTGATGAAATTTGGAACAGAGATAGCTTATACCATGAAATAAGACATAGACTTTTTATCCCGGAAAATGGTAAGCTTCCACGGGAAAACTGGAAAATGTTGATTACTCACTGAAAGGAACGGTTGCCATGGAAAAATAATAACAAGTCCGTCAAAAAACATCAAGAGCACTGGTGCTATACCTACTTTTGCATTGGTTTATAATATACTAGAAAACAAAAGATGCCTTTTCCGCGATAAACTGTAGTCCGCGCGGACGAAATCACGTGCGAAAGCTAATAATAAATAAATTATAAAAAGGCAATTGGAAAATCTGTCACGAAAAATTGAAATTGGAATGGCATTTACTTTTAACGATTATGAAGATTAAACGTTTCAGTAGTAGGCATTAAACCTACGAAATAGATAATGTACATAATCGTAGACAACAAATCAACTTTGTATTTTATTATGGAGGCAGTAGTGAATATAATTACCTGTATAAATAGAAATCCAAGCACGCACCGAACGAAAAATTGTCTTTTTATTATTATTTTGAGCCGTGCGGAGCTAGCACGGCTTGTGCATTTAGCCAGCATCAAGTAAAGATACAATACAAGATTTTTTTTTAAACTAAATAGTCAATGTCTAGTCCCAGTCAGTCAAGTAGTCAAAAGTCTAGTCAAGTCACAGTCAAAGTCACGATTCAGTAAAGTGATGGAGATTTACTGAAACTTCCTAGGGAGTTTCGGAAAGAACACGTACTGGTACGTTTTTTGCGTTCGTATCATTTGCCTACACTCGTGCACGTTAACGAACCCCTTATGGTCATGTTGCCCATTAACACTAGAAGAAACACACGTTTGAGAAAATAATTCAAAGCAAAACAACGCATCGATTTCGTATTCCCGCCGAAATTATAATATAACATCAACCTAAAGAAGAAATCGTAAATTCTCATTTCAAAGTTGGGTAAAGTAGCCAAATGTTGGCACCCCCCAATTTTGTCTTGTCACAGAACACCGTACATGACTCTGTTAGGTTTTAAGAAATAAAGCGCTATGGTAGGATTATTTACTTTCATAAAGTGCACTGGCACTACAGACAGGACAGACCATCCTGGCGCATCAGACCAAAGAGAGCCGGTCCCAAATAATGGGATGTGTTCGATACTTTCACTGTCAACACTTGATTTTTAAAATATGACTTCATAGTGTTAATTTTCCATGAAGCCAATATTTGAGGGTGCCAACTTTAGAAAAAAAAAATAAAGAAAAAAAAAAGACGTTTAGCGACTGAGTGTGAAAGACGAAGATCCAAAGAAAAACCAAGGTGGAAGATATAAGTACATGAACCTCAAGTGGCGATGAGAAGGACTCTTGGCATCTTGCATTGATGGCAGGTGAAGTAGGTCACTGATAGATTGGTGGCCCCGCATGGAAAATCGCAGCCGTAGAAGACCAGTGCAACAACGAGGGGTCGAGCGAGTAAAACTTAATATATCTTAAAATAAATTTAAAATTACTAGCTTTTCCGCCCGCGACTTCATCGGCGCGGACTACAGTTTATCGCGAAAAATAATAATTATATGTTCTTCTAAGATATTAAAAACCAATGCAAAAGTAGAGCAATAAAGCTCGTGATGTTTTTTGACAGACTTTCAATGGCAACCGTTCCTTACAGCGAATAATCAACATTTTCCAGTTTTTCCATGGAAACTTACAATTTTCCGGGATAAAAAATATCCTATGTTTTATTCCAGGATATAAGCTATCTCCATTTCAAATTTCATCAAAATCCATCCAGCCGTTATCGCGTGAAAGCTCTCCAAACAATTAAACAAACAGACAACGTTTCACTTTTATATATTGGTATGGATGATGTATTACTAATAGTATTATATTACCTCTGAATTCCCAAAGGACAGTTAACGAGTTTCTAAGTTTTTAACTACAGTATGCAGTAATACTCCAAAGTTAAAGATCCGTTTCAGCGTATCTCCCCTACTAGCGTATTTGTATACTCTTAGATACTAGCATCTAGAAACAGTGGGCAGAAGCCTAAATACCTACTTAAAAAAAATATTATTACACGACTGCCCAAAAAAAGCACTGTAATGTTTTTAGGATTCATGTATATTTGTATGTATGTGAGTTTCTTTATTCCGCCATGACTATTAAATGCCTGAACAAATTTGGATGTATGAGGTATCGTTAGAATCCTTACATCATCTTAAGTATCAGTAGGCTATAATTATTATTTTTAAATTCAATATGGCGGCAGTATAGCTCCATATTATTAATGAAAAGCGAACTTTACAATATGGCTATCAAATTGAAGGCCTTGATGTGTACATTACAACAATATATAGTTTATTGACATAACTCAAAACTTGTCACTAAAACGTATGAAATAAAAATACAAAACAAAAAAAAAAGTAGGCGTAAAAAATACGACTAGCCTGTCATGTTTATGTTCGTTTAAACTAAAAAGTCAAAAACAAGTGATAAACAAATTGTCATTACTGTCGGGGGACCTTTCTGTGGAACACTTCTAATCTAAGAGGGCCCCCGACTGCAATGACAATTTTATTTAACTCTTGTTTTGACTGTTTAGTTCGTTTTTGGAAGGGCAGTCGTGTTTTTTAATTTTATTAATGACTAGCTGATACCCACGACTTCGCACCCGTGGTCATTTCTGTAGGTTAAAAAAGTACTCTTTGTGCTCTTTGTTTTCAAATACCAATATACCATCATTTGATCAAAATTCCTTCAGCCGTCAAAAATGTTTTTAACGATTGCTCGGCTTCTACTCATCGGATTGAGATATAAATTACCCCAGTTTTTAAGTCAAAACGTAAGCTATCCAACAGTGATAATCGCATTGCAATCGGTATAGTAGTTTTTACGTGATGCGCGAACAAACATACAGACAAACAGACAAACAGACAGACACGAATTTTTAAAATGTTATATTCTTGTTCAGTAGCTTATTTTATGTACCTTAGACCATTTCTTTTTTAATTATCTTCTTTGTACAGACTTTTTAGTTCCTATTGCTTTATTACAAGTATATAGATAGATATATTTTTATTTTTGCATTTATAGCATTGAAGAGATTCCTACAAAATTTAGAAATTCCGTCCAATATTCTGAGTCGCACTGCGACTGTTCGGCAGGCGTGGCGCTTACCATCAGGCAAACGACTTGCTCATCTCGTCACTTATTTGTAACTAGCTGTGCCCGCGGCTTCGCTCGCGTGGTCAGTTCTCTAGGTTAAAAGTACTCTATGTGCTATTCCAAGACCTACAATAAACAATTGATCAAAATTCCTTCAGCCGTTTAAAAGTTTTTTATCGATTGCTCGGCATCTAATCATTGAATTACGATACCAAGTACCCCAGGTCTTTGTCAAACCCTAAGTTAACCAAAACTGAAAACTGCATCGCAATCGGTCTAATAGTGATGCGCGAACAAACATACAGACAAACAAACAGACAGATAGACACGAATTTTAAAAATGATTTATTCTTGTTCAGTAGCTCAGACCAATTTTTTAAAATTATCTTCTTTGTACAGACTTTTACGTTATTATTGCCTATAGCTGTGCCCGCAGCGTTGCTCGCGTGGTAGTTTTTCTGGGATATAATGATCCTATGAATTATTCCAGTACCAAAAGTACCAATATAGGTACCTACCTACCTGTGTTAACAACCTTCAGTGGCGGTCCGACATGTTCGTGATAGGTTAGAAGACGACGAAGGCGGGAGCGAAGCGTAGCGAGCATAAAGCCCCATTATAGCTAAGAATCATCTTGTTTACCTCAGCTTTGAAACATAAAAACCCGCAGTTAAATTGGTCCATTCGTTTGAAAGATACGATTCTCATCCCCCCCCCCTTTTTTTTCAACTCCTCCCACACACCCCCCCCCTCCCTCCCATATAGCAAAGGAACATGATGAACCATCTCGATCACATCCTTTTTAAAACATAAAAAACTGCATCAAATTTGGTCCATTCATTTGGGAGCTATGAACTTCACCATATTCCCCCCCCCCCCTCCCCCCTTATTATAGCTAAGACAAATCTTGTTTACCTCACCTTTGAAACATAAAAAATCGCAGCTAAATTGGTCGATTCGTTTGAAAGGTACGATTCTCACCCCCTTTTTCTCGAAACTCCTCCCTGTTCTCGCCCCCCCACCCCATATAGTTAAGAACCATCTCGATCACATCAGTTTCAAACATAAAAAACCGCATCAAAATCGGTCCATTTGTTGGAGATCGACGATCCTAACCCCCACCCCCATCCCCCCTTCCTCCCTCCCATTATAGCTAAGAACCATCTCGTTTACCTCAGCTTTCAGATATAAAAAACTCGCAGCTAAATCGGACCACACACCCACACACCCACACACACACACACACACACACACACAGACACACACGCACACAAACACACACACACACGCACACACACCCTCTCACACAGTGATACACACCCTAAACTTATAACACCCGTCTCTTTGTTCGGGGGTTAAAAATGTAAAACAGTAACCAGTATAGCTAACAATAAAAACAGCCGCAAGAGGTCGCTTTTTTATGAGGGAATGTAAATTATGTATGATAATTTATTTCTTTTTAAAAATGCACTTCAGGTAAAAGTAACAAATTTACAAAGTAAAAAAAAAACAAAGTAAATTGACAGAATTCATTTCTGTTTTTGAGTTTTTACTAAATTATCTGAATTTAAATTATTGTGACCTATTTTGTTGTAACAATTTGACGGTTTAATTCAGGAATAAAAAAAAGCATTGAAATTGTAAAAATAACGCATAAAATATGTAAATGCATAAAAATATGGAACAAAACATTTCAATAAGTACGTGATTTCGATCCACGCACGTCTGGGTTGGCAGGCAGAAATGCTCCCACTAAACCAGACAGTATGGTGGCGAGAGGGTCGAAATTATGATACCCTTTTAATATTTTATTTATATTACATTTAAATTACCATAATTTTGAATACCTATCCCGCAAGAACCCTGTATTTTTTGGGGATAAAAAGAATCCATAATTTTAATACATAATATGTACTTTGACTGTGCCAAGTTACATCAAACTCTGACCAGTAGTTTCAGCGTAATATGTGTTCTTTTAAATAACTTTTAACCCCTATCCTGCGGGAACTCATGATTTTTTCGGGATAAAAAGTATTCTAAATGCTAATCCATAACATAAGCTATGATTGTGCCAAGTTGCATCAAAATCCATCTGGTAGTTTCAGCGTGATGCGTATTCAAAGAGACAGACAGACAGACAGACAGACAGACAGACAGACAAAAATTAGTAAAATATCCTTTTTACACTCTATATCGATTTTGAAGTTTATCTCAATTATAATTTTCAAAAAATATTTAATGTACAGATTTAGCCCAGTTACAGTTTTATTATAATATAGATTATACAAAAAATATTGCCAAAGAGTATTTTGATGGAAAATAAGATCTAGAAAGATTAAATTTGATATATCACCTACATATAGAATTCCAATCGAATGAATTGCATCCGTCTTACCATTTGAAAATACTACTTATCATAAATCAGGCTTGATGGTACCTCCGAAAGTAATCTGAATGTTTGCTTGTCGCGCCGGGCTCAGAGTCGTTAGCCCCGGGCGGAAAGATTTTGTACTGATGTCAAACAAAGCTACTAAGCAAATTTCATTTTGTTCCCCTCAAAATAAAGACATTAATATATTTCAATGCTGATTATTTTCCAACGGTACCGATTTACAAGACCCAAGTAAGTATCCAAAGAACATTCGCAAATAAATACGAAAATATCTTCAGAGGGTACTGACCACAGCAGGTTTAGGCATTTATGTTGATGGTGCTCAACTGAATTATGCAGAATGAAGTCACTTCTATAGTTACTTATGAGATCTTGACTAATATTCAACATCAAGTCAACTTTTTGCTGCTGCTGCGTTGGTCTTACAGTCATAACTGTCTAAGTAGGTAGGCAATAGGTAGGTCTAAGTAGGTGTCTAAATAAGTGTGCACAATCTATCTATTTACCTATTGATTATTTTATTATCATCATCATGTCAGCCTTTAGAAGTCCACTACTGAACATAAGCCTCCCCCACAGAGCGCCATGACGAGCAATCTTGTGCCACCTCCATCCATTTTATAGGAAACCAAAATTAAAAATTCTGCTTCCTCATAATCTAAATGTAGGAAATACAATACATAATTATTCTGCTTTTATGACCTCTGTTAAGACATCAAAAAAGCTCTATTTTTACTTCCCGCTTATAACTAGCTAGTCATGTGATGCGATTCAGGTGCAGAACTTTATGTATTTTTAAATTCCATAAAGTTTGTTTACTCAGAAACTCTAATATTTCACCAGATAGAAAGTAAAAGTATTTTATCATTCTCTAAAGTTATCTGTTCCGCAAGATTTACGCTAACAAAGATACTGCATCTCGACTCGGAGTGCTACACGTGATACAATATGAATCAAAAGCGGAGAAATACATGTAATTGTGTTTAGGACGGATTTGATCCAGGACACGTTCTTGTCTACTGCGTAATGGCACATTCTAGCGGCATGCATATAAGTAGGTAGGTATGCATGTACTCGTACGACAAGACAAGAGAGCCGTCGAACAATAGACGGCGGGCGCGGGGCGCCACCAACACTTGAATCTCCCTGACATCTGGTGGGCGGGCATTGCACATCATCACATCCAACCATGTACGTACGAATCCTCAAAGCCATAACGAACTTTCCATTTTGTTTTGCAACGCAAGGCGTTTATCGACCCGGAGAATAAGGACAATGAAAAACAATTGAATTGTTAGCGGTATCTAAATAAATAGAGAGCTGAGCTGCGCTCGGCGTAGATATTAGCGATGTAGCATGAAGAAGCGCAGTGCAGCCTGCGTCAGTGAAAGCAGTGAAAGTCTTCTTTCAATAGCTGACCTCTTGTGATAGTAGGTACTCTTCGTTAACACTTACTATTGAGATGTCATTTATATTTAACTAACGCATATTCATGTCACGTGTCGATGAAAGATACCTACGTCGACAGACATCTCTTTTAACTAAAAATTCAAGAGTATTGGTCAGGACACCATGTATATGTCAATCCTATAACGCAAGAAATAATTTGTTAGTCGGGCTGCTGGAGATAATTTTAAAGCTAACATATCCCACAGATTTTTCCTGTTGCAAGCAAGACTGCTTGAGGAAAAATGCAACACAAATATACATTTTAGGTTTAAAACAAGCGTAAAATTAGATTTGACTAAATCGTTTAACCTATTGAAGTATTCTTCGAAATACCCATAATGCTGTGTGATCCATGCATGTCAACACTATTGATTTTCATAAGTTTATTGAGGTGTAGCTAATTCTTCTATTCAATATTTGAAATATGCCGCGATTGTGAAAGGATTTTTTGTTTGTGTAAATTGCACCTTTGAAACCTAACTTTAGAATGCAATAGCATGGATTTGGTAAACTTATACTTACTCACGAACAATGTATACAAAAAAATGGAACAGTTCCCACAGTTCATTATGTTTTATTTGTTGTGCATTATTAAATCTAGCTCATTAGGTTTAAGAACTTTTCTTATTTTCATTTTATACTGCTTTGCATTGGTACTTTTTTCTGGGTAATAAGTACCTACCAAATTTCAGCAGAATTCGTTTAGTCGTAAAATAAATTTTAATTAATTACTCGGCTTCTTCAAATCGCATAGAGATAGTACAATAGATTTAAGGTTAAATTCTACCTCTGTTATCCAAAAGTGTAATCTGCTTTTCCATCGATCCAGACGTTTGTACTTGACGCGAAGACAGGCAGACAAAGCATCTTTACGCCATATTTAAAAATGTTATATTCTTGTTCAGATGCTTTTATAGAGATATCTTCAATGTCAAGAGTTTTTGTAACTCACTGTTTTATGATATGTAAGTATAGATTCAACGTATCTGTGTCTTCTTGTTTTCTGTAATATGAATATCTGGTACCTAAATTCGAAATATATGTAGGTATACTTAGTTTAGAAAAAAGTTTTGCCTTTCTAGAAAATAAGTAAGTAATTAGTACTATTCCCTTACTAGCTTACCACCTTTTTATTATTATAAACTTACCTTAGCTATAAAGATTTAAATAATAGTTTGACATTAAGTTGTGAGCGAAGTTGTGTGTTGTCTTAAAATAAGTATTATATATACCTACATTCCTGCCTAAACATTGTAGATACATGGAATATCCACAGTGCTCAGTAATAATGAAAACAAAAATACTGAAAATAATATAAATAATAAGATGTGTAAATAAATAAAAGGACTTAAAAACAAAAATAAAATAGTGAATAATATAAAAAGCGTGTTCCTCTGTAATCTAATTTTGTTCAATTGTCTAGTACCCAAAGTATTGTCCTAGTTTGGGGCTAGGTAATTAGTGTGAATTCTTCCGAATATATTTAATTATTTAATTATTTTTATAACCTACATTAAACTGTCTGTACAATACCCGTTAGGTTTGCGAGTACCTGTGCATTAAGCTAAAAATAGATTGTACCTACCTATAAATTAATCGGTCTACGAGAAACACTTTGTTCAGTTGCAGTGAATAAAGGTATAAGTAAATATGTATAAAATACACGTATAATGTCTAGGTATGCATTGTCGCACTCGCAAGTGAAAGGAAATATCTTGAAGAATCCTTGACTCGTGCGCGCCTACTTGCCGCCGTGTCGGTGCGTCCCAGCCCGGCTCTGCGGCTCGTACCCTCAGTGCATCTTATGAAAGATCATGTTTCTTACCCACTGTAGAATGAAATAAAGGCGTGCGTAATGCCGTTGTAATTATTTACACCTAAATTCGTCGAGTACAATGAATCACCAACAAAAAAAATGCTAAAGACTAAGTTGCGTCATAAGCTCGCAGTAAGTAGGTAGTGAATTGTTAAAACAGACTTCTCAAGGTATTGAAGCGGCACAAGCCATTGCGATTTGTTTTACATATATAGTATAATATATAGTACGAGTATAAGTCCAAGGTACATCAAGTGTGCTTGGATCTACCATTCGGGTCAAATGTGCACGTAATGATGACCACATATAGACTCGTCTCCGACACCGATTAAATGCTAAATAGTAAATACTTCCAAATATTATGCAATATATAACGCATCATTCGAAAGTGCAAATCGATTGATCTTTCTAAAATCAATAGGTAGATCTTGGATAGACCGTATTAATTTGACATAGCAGACGATCTGTAATCTTAGACCTACATAGAGTCCAATCCACTAATATTTTATGTTATTGTCCAATACACTTAGATGATAGCAGCCTTACATTCAACTTAATTTAGAATTTTTGAAGCACAATTATTTTAATAAGCGGACGTCTACATAGAAAATATATTATAAAGAGGACCTTACATTTTACAATGAAGCATGACATAGCCCCATGTGAAACCCCCGAAAGGTCGCGGCATCGTGGCGGCGCAGGTTTGATCAGTATCAAACCATCTCAAAATAAACAAAAAATGTTATTCACCGGTATCCTAAAATGTAGCGTTTCAGAGATATTAGATCTCAGAGATAGCGTTTTAGTCATTATGCTATATTTGAGGTACATCTCAGAATCGCGATATTTTGGGATACCAGTGTTTTTTAAATTATTGAAGTCCTCTATCTATTTATTAAGGTTTGATCTGTGGCAGCGAATTTTCAGATTTTTCACTTGTCAGCTACAAACGTTGGAAGGCTTTTCTTCATTTTAATAAAATTGTACTTATCCACATTGTTTTATATAAGTTATCTATACATTTTTATTTTCGTCGAACGAACAAGATATTAAGGATATTTAAAACATTGAACACTTCATGTTTAAATTAAGTAATATACTCATTCGGTAAACATGTAGGAAATACATATACATACATCATTAGGCACACGTAAGTATACATATTATATCCACAAAATCTTGTTATCGTCTTGGGCAGGAGTAAAACCGGACCAGCCTTGGGACCGATTCGTGGAAAATGTACTTTATGTAAATAGTGGTGGCCGGTCAACGGTGAAGAGGTTGTATATGTGTGAGGTACGGACAGCCGGGGACCGCGCCGGCCGCCGCGCCGCCCGCCGCATGCCGCGCCGCCGCCCGCCCGCGTCTCGCGACTGCCGTGTGCGAGCCTCGCTCTTCGCCGTTACATAACCTGAGACCCGGATGCGGCCGCAAGGCCAACTATACGTATCGATAAGTTAGTGCACTCATATCTAAATAAATCATTCAACATATTATTAAACATTTAATTTTACCTACTGTATCGTAATACTTTTTTTCTGTCTTACACCATATAATAAAACAGGTCAGGTGCGTGTTGGACATGCATAGACTTAGGATTACGTAGCTAGGACCCTAAGCTACCCAACTATGAAAACCGCATTGCAACCGGTCCAGTAGTTTTACGTGATAACAACAAAGGTGGTCTTACTAGTGCCACAGAATAAATAATAGCTAGTTCTCTAATTTTTATTAATCTTTTCTCTATGTGTTAGGAGTTAGTAGGATGTCTATGAGTTTTATTAAGGTAGTAGTTTTAGTGTGGGAACTAGAAAGCTCAAATATCAAAGCAGCAATAATTGTAAAACTAGTATAATTACCTAGTTTAGCTGCTAATATACCTTTTTTTTGGGAATAAATATTATTATTATTATTTTTATTAGTTAGTTTAGGGGGGGCAAGCAACTCAAGCAAAGAGAAATATAGATCCGAATATTTCGTAAACGGTTACAAATAGAAAAAACCTGTCAAATAAACCTATATTCAATGTGCGAGACCCCACTCGATAAGGAACAAAGTCATTTTGTTTTTCTTCTTTACTTTTTATGTTTTGTATTATTTGTTCTTTGTATGTTGGAGCTCCACAAAAAATAACATATTTTTATCATCACCTACGTACTGGTTATAATTATCTAAACGTGTGCCAAATTTCAATTCTGTAATGTTAATAGTGTCTAAAGAGAATGGCAGTGACATACATACAGACAAACGGCTAGGCGGACAGACAGACATGATGAAACTAGAAGGTTTCCTTGTTTGACTACGGAACCCTAAAAATAGGAAACTTATCTTTGATCTATTACTCTATTATATATTACTTATTATTATTTAGTTTATTGATCTACTATTTACTTATATAGCTTTAAAAACTAAAGTAGCTTCATAATGCAGCTGAAAGCTGGTGGTTTGTTTCATAACAGTGTGTCTTATGAGTTTTTGGATACGTAGAATAGAGTTGTGATAATGATACCATATTATGCATCTATTTTTGTAATAATTATGTATAACATGGAAGTAAATATTTGTTATATTTCACAGTTTTTTTCCCCCAAAAGATGCTTTATACATTTTATAAAACATAACTAGTTTTGTGGAAGATTTCATACAGTGAATAAACTTTATGAACTAAATTACGTGTTGTGTTATATTGTTTATCTACACTCATAACGTAAAATCCGGATTAAGAACACAAAAATGGTGGAATAATGCTATATTTAACGCACGGCACGTCCCTTATAAGAAACAAGCACAAATAAAAAATTTATATGATCCCTGACACCCCCCCCCCCCCCCCCATTATAGCTAAGAAGCATCTCGATCACATAAGTTTTCAAACATAAAAAACCGCAGATAAATCGGTCCATTTGTTTGGAAGCTACGATTCTCACCCACTCTTCTTGATTCCCCTCTCTCCTCTCTCCCCACACCCCTCCCCCCACACCCCTCCCCCCACACCCTCCCCTTTTTTCTTTCAGTATTTCTATTTGAACTCAATTTTTGATTCAGACAATTATAACATATTTATTTATACTGTAATACCATCTAAGCCCACAGAGTTTGCCAGACGTAATAAAATGATTTATTCTTAAATAAAAAACACGCGTACTGCGAAATATACCGGTTGTCCCACGGCTATGCCACATGGGAATTCAAACTGGCCAAAAGAGGACAAAAAAAAAAACCTCAGACCAATTACTAAAAAAAACAGGACTTTTTTCATATACGAATAACAAAAAGCGTACTCTAAAAATAATTAGTCTAGTTTCCAAGATAAGTCCAAAAATTACAATTTACGGTCATCACTCAACAAACTGATCATTATAAAAATATACTACTTCCAGCGATTCTGGAAACCTGAAATTGGCTAAGAAGGTAGCTACATAGTTCACCTGGCTGTACCAGAGGCATTTTTTGTTTGTGTGGTCCATCTCGAGATAACTGGGTGTAACAGGAGTTTTTATTTCTTTCCATGATTTATTAGATAAAGCCAAATTATGATCTTTCTCATAATAACACAGCGAAACTCTAAGAATATCGTATATGGTACAATTTTGTTATTTGTAGTTTTGTGAGACACAAAATTGCTGATTGTGCTGACAATGTTTCCAATCAAGCGCGGATCCAGGGGCGGCTTATTTCAATCAGGGGTCAGGGCTTATTTCAACCAAAGGATTTTTTATTTCCATTTGTTATTTTCATACGTTTTGTAATCATGTTTATTTGTTTCACCGGTAGAAATATCTCAAAATTTCCGCGCTCGCTTCGCTCGTCGCTGTATAATAATATTATGTTTTAAACACACACAATTACACTGATACTAGAAATAACTCTAAATTTTCACGCTCTCTACACTCGTACTCTTGTTCTGTTATTGCCTATTGAATGAAAGATAAGGCGCATCTTGTTTTCCTTCAGTTTTAACGAACATTTCAAGTAATAACTTGAAATTATCGCGCTAGCTACGTTCGCGCCTTGTTATTATTGGCTGCGTTCATATATCTATCTACTCATTGATCCATAGTAATTTTTCTTATTTTGTCATACGTACGGCCACAAATATTTCAACATTTTTGCGCTAGCTTTGCTCGCGCGTTTGTGATATTAACATTTTCGCGCACGCTATATTCTTTAATGGTATATTTTGTTTCCTCATTCGTATAATGTAACGGAAATAGCCCAAAATTTTCGCGCTCGCTACGCTCGCGCTGTTTTAATTATATTGCACACATAGACCCTCGATCATAAAACGGTTAGTTTATTTAACATAATTACACTAATAAAAGTATAACTACCGCAAAATTAAAGCGCTCGCATCGCTCGCCCTTATTGGTAATATAGCATGCTTTGCACACATAAAAGATCGATCATAAACGTTAGTTTTTTCACATAACACACTTGAAGTATTATATAAGCGGCTCAAAATGTTCAAAATTGTAGGTAAAAATTGAGTTTGTTTCATCATCATCATCATCATCAGCCTATATCTGTCCACTGCTGGTAGGCCTCCTAATACACACCACTGATCTCGGTCTTCAGCTCTCTTCATCCATTTTCTTCCAGCCGTTTTTCGCAGGTCGTCACTCCACCTGGCCACAGGGCGTCCTACACTACGTTTGCCTAAACGTGGTCTCCAGTCGAGAACTGAGACCAAGACCACTGCCACTTTAGCTTGCTTATCCTCCGAGCTGCCGGTTATCTTGGTTCTCCGTAGGATTTGTTCATTACGAATCTTGTCCTTCAGGAGAGCTCTCTCCATAGCTCGCTAAGCAAGCAATCTTAAATTTGTGGACTAGTTTGACCGTGAGTGTCCAAGTTTCAGCTCCGTAGGTCATGACTGGTAGGCTACGTGATTGACCCCCCCCCCCCCCCCGCGTCTCCGACTTGATCCGCCCTTAATTTGTGAACTTATAATTCTCCAAAGTTATAAATATCAACACATAGGTAGTTTCGTTCGTTCGTCATTATTATTACGTTTGTAATTTCGAAAAAGTGATACTGTTCTGGCTCAATTGTAATTATTTTATTCTTTTTAGTGGTTGTTTACAAAATAACATTTTTATTATGAAGTTGTTTTTTTTTTATTGGAAAAATATATTTCTAATTGTCGTCCGGTGTAACACCTCCAAAGACATGGTTGTCCCGCGCAGTGTAAGTCCCGTGTAAGCCCTTTCGAATCCGGTACGTGACGTCATTGATTTTGGTCACAACGTGGTATGGTCCATCCCATTTGCTTGCAATTTCGGAGACTTTCCTTTGCTGTGTACTGGATTATGTAACCAAACAAGTGAACCTTCCTCAAATCCCAGATTATTCCATTTCCGGTCGTATCGGGTCTTCATCCTTTCAGACATTTGTTGTCCCGATTCTCTGACTTGTTGATAAACTTCATCCATCTTATAGCGCAAGTCATTTGCGTAATCTGTAACGATGCGAGGAGAATTCGGTGGGATGCTAGTACTAGTGCCCTGACTGAGAGTCAACAAATGGTTGCAAGTTCGAATCTCGCAAGGTGGAATCATTTGTGTGGAACTCATCAACCACAAACACAGATACAAAGACAACTCAGAGAACCACATAACATCAGAATGTTATGTGGTTTTCTTGGTCTGATGATAATCAGGTCTGCAGGCAACCGTTATTCTCTTCCGAAATTTGCGAAGGCTGGAGTGACTGTTGTACTCTCATGAACTGCACTTGGGTATGACAAAAGAAACGGCTGGATGTGCTTGTCCCAATCCCTTTGCCTGGTTTCCACCACCTTTGCCAGATATCGCTCCAAGGTCTGGTTGAACCGTTCTACTATTCCATCAGATTGTGGGTGATAAGAGGTTGTTCTGGTTTTATGAGCACCCATTACTCGGCAGGTCCCCTGGAACACTTGACACTCAAAATTCCGCCCTTGATCGCTGTGAATTTCAAGGGGTACTCCAAAATGACAGAAGACTTCGTGAACCAATTTATCTGCCACTGTTGTAGCTTATTGGTTCGGAATGGTAAATACCTCCGGCCACTTAGTGAAGTAATCCATGACGACCATGAAATACTTGTTCCCACTGTCACTGGCAGGAATGGCCCCGCAATGTCAAGCGCTATTCGTTCCCATGGAGTCCCGATGTTATACAGCTTAACACACAGCTCTGCTGCGTGTGTGGGGTCTTTTTACAGCTGGACAACTAGTGTATTTGCGGCACCAATTTTCCACATCATCTCGACAAGGGAGCCAGTAGAATCGCTCACGTATCTTTAACAGGATCCTTTTTACGCCTATGTGACCTCCTGAACATCCATCATGTTATAGCTGTAGAACATCAGGTACCTTGGCCTTAGGAACAACCATTTGTAAATGACATGGGTCTCCTCTAGCATTTTCCTATTTGCGGCACAGTACCCCATCGTGGACGGCCAAACTGTCCCACTGTACCCAGTAACTTTTTGTTGCTGTGCTCATTTTCGCAACATCACTCCATTTAGGTTTAGGTGCACTGCCTTTAACCCACTCAAGAATTGGCTTGATGTCTGCATCTTTTTGTTGTGCAAGCTGCAAGACTCTCTTCCACTCATCGCTAAGGTCCGTTCTCAGTATTCTGACAGGTTTGGTCTCTTGCCTCACACAATGCTTGCAATTCTCCGGGCAAGGTCTCCTTGACAAGGCGTCCGCGTTACCGTGAGATCTGCCACTGCGATGCTCAGTTTCGAAGTCAAACTCTTGTAGCTATTCAATCCATCTTGCCACTTGTTCTTCAGGGTTCTTCGACTGGAACAGCCATTTCAATGCAACATGATCGGTTCGCAGATAAAATTTGCATCCCAGCAGATATTTACTGAAATACTGCAGTGTTTTTACCACAGCAAGTAACTCTCTTCCCGTGACGCAGTAGTTACGTTCCGGTTTGGACAAGGATTTGCTGAAGTAGGCAATCACAACTTCTTGGTCTCCTTTTCGTTGAGACAACACACCGCCAATACCAGTGTTACTCACTTTTGTATCTACGATGAATCCATTCTCGGTGTCAGGATAGCCAAAAATAGGTGTATCGCACAGACGCTTCTTCAGTTCTTGGAAAGGGAGTCACAGCTCTCATCCCAACAGAAGGACTGCTTCTCCTCAGTGAGTTTGTGCGAAGGCTTAGCAACAAAAAAAGCTCAAGAAACAATACGAAAGAAGGAAGATACAGGAAAATAAAGGTAATATCATAAAAACCTGGCAGTTAATCAAAAACATTTGTAATATAGAACAGTCTGACAAATTGCCCACGGAATTGCCATTCTTCTGACTCTCAGGAGGCAGTTTCACAGATAAATAATCATTTTGCAAATGTAGGGCAACACTAGCTAGCAACGTTCTTAATCGTCTTAAAACAACAACAACCGTCGACTCTCTATAAACAAGCTATATGGATATTCTATCAGCACCAATGGCTTATCTCTACAATACGTCTATGGCTTCTGGAGTTTTCCCAACGGTTAAGATTTCTGTTGTGATACCAATACATAATGCAGAAAGTAGAGACAGTGTCAATAATTATCGACAAATATCACTACTACCTACAATCTCTAAATTTTTTGAAAAAGTTATTAACACGAGACTATTAAGCTTCTTAGAAAAATACGAGTTAATCTCCTCAAATCAATTTGGTTTCAGGGCAAAAAAAACTACTTCTGATGCAATTAATAAATTAGTTTCTCATGTAATGAAACAATTAGATAAATCCAAAAAGTGTGTAGGTATTTTTCTTGATTTGGCGAAGGCATTCGACACTGTGTCTGTTCCTCTGCTCCTTAAGAAGCTAGAACACACAGGGGTCATGATTTACTTGCAACTACTAGTGAGTACCGAGAAAACTGAAAACTGTGTCATTTGGGGTGTCTCAGGGCAGTGTCCTTGGTCCTACGCTATTTCTCATATATATTGATGAACTCTGTAGGAAAGAGCTTAATCATGCCCAAATAATAACTTTTGCAGATGACACGGTAGTACTCTTTACCGAAGATACATGGGACGATGTTAAATCTACTACTGAAGTAGGCTTTTCAAAACTAATTCAATGGCTGGACTCCAATCTGCTTACGTTGAACTTGACGAAAAGCTGACGTTCCACTTCCAGATTTCAAGACATTCAAAGCTTTCTTCACGTCTGCGATCTGGGTCTCAGTTTCGGAGAGGCGGTTTTCAGTTCCGGAGATGCGGCTTTCAGTTATGGAAATGCGGCTCTCATGAAGATGTACCTGCTCCTTTACATCTTTGAGTTTTATCCCAAAAGTTGCATGCAGGTCTTTTATGAGGAGAGTCTGTTCTTCCTGTCATCGTGCCTGCTCCTCTTTGTCACGTAGCAACTGCTCCTCCAGGCGTCGAGCCTGCTCCTCCTGTTTGCGAGCCTGTTTGTCCTGTTTGCAAGACTGCTCCTGGAGTAATGTCATTAAGCCCGAAAGATCAAATGAGGGTGGGGCTATAGAAGACAGAGAATCTGCAGATGGACCAGCGGATGGACCGGTGGCCGCGGCGGCGTCCAACTCAGTAGTTTCTTGATTGTCACCACCACCAGGCGCTCGTAATGGCGAACCAAACCGTATTTCGTCCACCTCCCTCTCGTTGGCTTATCGTACTCATGCGGTCTGTCTCTTGCTTTGGTGTAGCCGGCATTATTTTATCCTCGCTTCTGATACCAAATTGTTACGAGCTGGGGTTCGGATAAAATTAATGTACGCCAATAACACCAAAAATTAACATCTTTATTCGAAAAACCACAAAAAGAAATTAAACCGACAAGTAACACTCAAACACTCTTTAACTTGACTGTACACACTAATCAATTATCACTGAAAACTCTCATCGAATCACTATGATCGTTTCGTTCCGAAAGCCAAGTCAACACTGTCCAGACAGACGTTGCGTGCCCTATTTATACCGCGATGGAAGTTTCCAGAAGGTACTCTTACGTACTCGTATGTAAGCAGTAGTCGGTAGATATTTGACCATTCAAGGCCAGCGGCGCCTTTGATATTGCCGCGCCCGTAGGTATATACCTACTGCGCGCTCTGGAAACTTCTGTAGGTACCTACGCTCCACTGGTGTGTTCCAGAAGGTTCGTGTAGATGTAGGTATTGCGTCATCCGACCGCGGCTCCTGACTGTTTTTCTAATAATCGTCTGGCGTAACAATATGTTATGTTATGTATGTTATGAAAATAACATAAATTAAAAAAAAAAAGTTTTGGTTGGTTATATAACAGTAAACCTAATGAAAATAATTTGTGCCATGAATACCTAGAACCATTATTGGTGATGTCAAGTACCCGCTATGTAAGTTATCGTTGGGTTATCGGTAAACCTAATGAAAATAATTTGTGCCACAAAAACCTAGAACCATTGTTGGTGACGTCAAGTATCCGCTATGTAGGTTTTTGTTGGTTTATATAACAGTAAACCTAATGAAAATAATTTGTGCCACGAACACCTAGAATCATTGTTGGTGACATCAAGTACCCACTATGTAGGTTTTTGTTGGTTTATATAACAGTAAACCTAATGAAAATAATTAGTACCACGAACACCTAGAACCATTGTTGGTGACGTCAAATACCCGCTATGTAGGTTTTTGTTGGGTTATATAACAGTAAACCTAATGAAAATGATTTGTGCCACGAACACCTAGAATCATTGTTGGTGACGTCAAGTACCCGCTACTACCCATTTAACCTTGACTTTTGATAAATAGGATGGTACCACCACTAGTAAAGTTAAGCATAATTTAAATACACATAATACGTAAGTGACCTCATGAATATATTGACATTTTCACAGAAGCTCCCATTTAGTGGCTATTTTGAAACGCATGGATATTTTCATAATAATTAACACAGTTTTATTATACATAAACTGAATAATACCTATTCTATACGATTTTGAGACCTAACTCGTGATTATTATAGCTTAACTACTGTGGAATAAATATCTAATTTACTATTCCAATTATGTAAATTACATATTCTATGGATCCTCTTTCCACCTTTATTTGACATTGACATATTTTATTTAAACAGGTTCGATCATTAATCGAAAGTGAGTCTTGCCAAACAGGTATGCAAAAAAGAAGTACCCTTAGCCACACGAACTAATTTAATCTTCAAACTTTATTCTTTTTGCCAAAAATATCTTAAACGTTCAACCAACCTATGAAGATATGCATATGTAATAGGTAGCCACGCATCTTCGCAAAGTAGTTATACATATATCACCGGATTTTTATGTTAGCACTAGTGATTCGCCCCGGCTTCGCACGGGTAGCGCTCATACTGCGGCATTTTCTTACTTTTAACTTTTATATACGCGAAGTAAGTTAAAATACGCCAGTAAGCGTAATTCAAAATCTTTGGCAGCAATGAAACGCCAAGGAGGTTGAATACCGCTTACCATGAGGACATGAGGAAGACTTATGGTACTTTTAGACCATAGAATAAGGAAAAATTTCCCCTGACATTTCCTAAGTACAGACCGTTCACCGTAAGATGTCCCCTGCCGTGATGTTGGGTCTACAGACCGTTCACCGTAAGATGTTCCCTGCCATAGATAGTGCCACCATCACGGCAGGGGACATCTTACGGTGAACGGTCTGTTTTTAGACAGAATCGTTATTTTTCGATTTCACGGCAACATCATTCCGTTCTGTTTTTAAAGGCAAATTTTTGATATCTTTGGTTACATTCTTAGAATTTCATATCAAATATATATATATTTGATATTACCATAGATATATATATATATATCTCTATGGTTACATTATTGTAATTTTCGTAAGAATCTCTAATTTTTTGAAAAATAGTGTACTGCTCATGTTAATATTTTAAGTGTTAACATATAATATAATATATTAGTTAGTCATTGTTTAGTATATAATGCATTTTTTTAACCTAATTTTTGTGTATGTGTGTGCTTAGAAATTGCATGCCTATAGAAGTGTCGAAGTGTACGAAGAAGAAAATGCAAATATTAATTTCTATAGTACAGCCACAATAAATAAATCAAATTCATAGTATTTTATTGTAAATAGGCAAAAATAATAGCACTTTTACAAGTCAAAATTAACATCTCATGAACAAGGAGAAATACATAAAATATTATAAAAAGATCAAATCAATAAAAATTTAGGTAAACTAAGTATTATTTGAGTTTGAAAAGGAAACTTCCCTTTCATGTGCCAACAGAGTTAAATCTCACACTGGAAAAGGAAATACCCTTCTGACTCTACTGGTGCTTCGGAAATACGCTCGTTAGAGAAGAGAAAACCAAGAAACTCTACGGGGATGTATTTTTTTTCATATTTCTTAATTCTTTATATATTTTTCAAATGTCAAAAATATAACAAAACATGTAAACTACAAATATAAAAGATAAAAGTAATAATAGTAGATCGTTGATAATATACCCATATAATATGGAAACAATTTTTAAGCCCTTGCAGATAAGTTTACTTACGCTGTTTATATCTCTTATAAAAAAAACATTTCAAAAATTTAAAAATCATAATTATAGTACCTTTCTGTCTCTAGGTCTCTACAGATTCTTGGTGAATAGTTGTCAATAATTCAGGATGTTAATGGCTCTGTGAGCTGTAGACCTCGCGGGCACAATTTTTTTATCAAACAATCTAGCGGTGCACAGTAAGGTAACTAGGTGGCGCTACAACTAGTTACCTTATTGTACAACTAGCATTAATAACCAAGGTGCTCCATCAATCCTTGTAGATAAAGGGTAGAAACCTAAAAGTGAGAAATCTACTGCATTTTAAAAGCTATTCTGCTCATCACGTCGAAGACCCTCATCAGATCTTCACCAAATTTTTATCAGACTAATTTGAAGTTACTACCTTTCAAATAAAAAAAACCCATAGAAATCGGATTTAATAAGGCGGAGATATTCAGTAGCCCCCTTTTTAGCCTTATTTTGGGAAAGTACATCCAAGTACAAGTATCAATACAAGTATCAAACATCCCCGAAGACTAAAAAAATCTAAAAATTCGCTTTACGTGTATACTAAGTTTCGTCTAGATCGGTTGAGAAATGCGACCTATAGAGGAGAACAGCCGGACAGACATCCGGACATACGAAAGAATTTTTACCCAAGCTGAAACAGAGACGTTCCGCCCGCGCTTCGCTATTTATGTAAACCCAGATTTCACATTCAACTGTTTTTCAGAGCTTTAAGTTGCAAAGTAAACAATTTGTGTTAAAATAGCCAATTATGAATTAAAATGCAATTTCTTGTTAATTTATTGTTTTCTAAGCTGATAAAATTCCGCGAAACCAATTAATTGTAAAATATTCTAGCTACTTTGAAAACGTATCTTCGTCGTCCCAAAAGTTAACTAGTACCTATTCTAGTAACTTGCATCGAAACTTCCCGGAAATACCTATAAGTATTAAGTAATCAAAATCAAATTTTGTACAAATAAATAGTAGCAGTAGTAGTAATAGTATATTAATTGCTTTCAGGTTTCTCTCTCTCTGCTTATCACTACTTGCTTGCTTGTCTTATATGAGGTTCCTAGTGCTTCCCATCTAGTGTAAGAGTTTATCGGGTCAACCGAGGACCTCTGGTAGTTATCTCTACTTAGGTGAAGTTACTTCATACATAGAGATGTGTATCTAATTTCTAAGTGTAGCAGCGTTGTTTTGTTGAGAGAAATCAAGCGAATCTAATACAATTGTCACTATAACTATTTTCGTACTTGTCCTCAAATAGCTAAATGGTGATGCATATTGTTGCGAAAGTGTTACTCAAAAATAGACGAAGAAATAACGATAATATTGTATCATTACATAAGTGAGGATTATTATACTAATTTTCATGGTGGTATGTATTCAATTTATTTATTTTATATCACGAAAGAATGTTACATTACGTAATATAAAAAAATGGAATGATTACCATTATAATTTGTGTACATTGTTTTCAGCATGGTGCGCTTTTAAAAGCTGTGATGAGGGTGCATGCGGTTATAACGTGCGGAGGTGCTGCGGCTATAAGACGACGGCGTCTCGGAGCGCGCTGTGCCGAGCTCACACTGAGTGGTTATATAAATACAAATAGGTGAAGAGGGGCAGTGGAAACCTCTTGCACTTCGTTCAGGGCGCGCGTCAAAGCGGCCAGTCCTCACCGAGCGTCATGGCTCGACACGCGTATCTGTGTCTCGGTATATTACTGCTCGCTTTCATCGGTGAGTACCACCTTCCTATACTCTACACATGCAGGCTTAATATACAAATGTGTCCATTACCATCAACCCATCATACATACAACATTTAATTACTTGTAGCAATTATATTATTTACGTATAGAATGACCTCCTCGAAGTACTTGTTTTAAATGTTTAGAAAGGGACTGTTGGAATAGTACACTTATATTTAAATATTAAGTTTACTTATTTTTATTTGAGGTATCAAGTACATTTAATAATGATATGAAGTGATATTTATAAAAACGTAGACCTTCGCGAGTTTTTCTGTGTGCGTATGTTTTTCTTTTTACATATTTTTTATCATGTACACGTCCTAAACCATAAAGTTATAATTTGAAATAAAATAAATTAAAAAATAATTTGCTTCAACCTATTTGTTATATAATAATGGTGCATAGTGCTATTTTAAGTTCAGTGCTCCAAACATGTGGGTTCAAACATTCAGTAAACTGACTTAGTAAGAGCTTAAAGTTTAGAGCAACTCTTTGTTACTGTCCACAGCGCGTCGCGCCGTCATTCGGTATGACGTGGCTAGTTCACTTGACCTCGATTTCTTTCCAACATTTCAACTTTCAATGCCGACTTCGAGTCACTCTCGGAATGCAGTAGCAACTTCCCTATAATTTATGTATATTTATTGTGTCAGAGTCCCATGTTCTTTGGAAATCCAGTTAGTACTATAAATTCTCAAGAATTTTGCGAAGACAAAACAATGCTAGCTGAAAAACTGCAGCAACGTACGTACTCATGTGCAATTAAATGCATTCGGCATATATTCGGCCCCGCTGCGAAACAACCGACGCTTGCTACATTCCGCGAGGCGTGTTGCAACCACTGCTTACGCTGAGCTGTGTTACCTTAGTTACCTAATAAGCATGTTCTTCATGTACCGCGTTTCTTGCACCCAAAACGGATAGGTGGTTGACTTCTCATCGCATGTGAATAATATTCAAAACGTGACAATCGTGTGTGATGTAACAGCGATGTAATAAAAAATAATGTTCTATTTCCTGCAGTTAACGGTGATGTTCGAGTCAAGCGGCAAGACGATGATTCGTCAAATGAAGACGCGACCCCAGAGCAGCTTTGCGACGGCCGCCCCGCCGACGAATACTTCCGACTGAAAACCGAGGGCGACTGCCGAGATGTAGTCAGGTAAGCTGACCGCCTGTAGCAATCACATTCTGAAATTACCATACATCGTTAGTTGAGTTACCTCTGCATCGATGAGGTATGGCTAAGTATTGGGTACATACTTATCTAATGCCACAAATGACTACGATTAGATTGCAAAACTTATACAACATTGCTGTTATCGTAATGTTGTCACGTTTCCATTAGAGTCTTAGAGAAAACTGGTTGGCAGCCAAACAAGTTTCTCGATTATTGTCGTAACTGAAAGCTCGCAAGGCCGTCTATGGTGATTGCTTTTCATTCACTGAACGATTATTATTGACTAACGCTGCAATTTTAGATTTCAGTTTCCTTAAGGTATTTGCAGCCAATCTCTGGTAAGAATTGTTTTTATGTAAGATTAGTTTTTATGTGTATCTCTCTTAATAGTTTCCAGCGAGGCAACGTTCATCGTCGATTGATTTATTTATAGGAACGTGTTAAGTTAGGTAGATACTTGGTATGCAGTGTGCAGTGACTTGATATTCCAGTCCGAGAACAGAACGGTCACCGACGTGCCTTGAGTGTTAGACATGTTTCTGCGGTCAGTTGCCACGTTTCTAGTAGGTAATAACCTTTTCCGAACTCATAAACAGTAGGTATTATGTAACGATGTTGTATAACTAAATCACTTTTATAATAAAAAAAAAACATCGATGATCAAAACTATATATGTAATCTTAATAAGTTTGTCAGTAATGCATCTCATGACAAGATTCATGAGATATATATATATATATATATATATATATATATATACATATATTTCACGTTAGAGCCCTCCAAACTTTGGTGTGACAAAAAAATAATTTTGAACATAGGGGTCAAACAGTGTGACATATCAAATGAAAAGGCTTGTGGTGTTTTTTATTATTATTGGTTATTTAAGAATATAGATGAAAATTGACCCTGACTTTTATATCTAAAACTACTGATCCAATAAATTAGACAAAAAACACAAAATAGTTCTTTACTTAGGAATTTATACATCACAGGAAAACCTATATACGTTTTCGGTCTTAAAATAACATGGTAAATCTCTCAATATTGCGATATAATATATTCATCTTCCGGAACCCTTTCCCGGTTTTTTTATGAGAGAGAGAGACTTCTGGACTATCAACACAAAAATTAAAAACATTGCTGATAGTTTGTTGTTATTAGTTTGGTCAAAATTTAGTTTAAGATTAGAGTTTTGTGAAAAAATATATGGAATAGCTCCGAAAATATCAAACTAGGGGAACATACATAGGGGTGATTCCTGTAGGCCTTGGAATTCCTAACTACCTTTTTCATTTATAAAATATTTTTGGGACATCCTGTATAGAAGTCCTGTATATGAAGTAGTATATACATATAATAAAACTGTAACAGGTTCAATTCTGTATTTTGAAGATATTTCGTTTTATTTTGTAAGCTATATTCGTACTGAATCCAAAACAGTTTTTTTTGTTGTCTGTCTGTCTGTCTGTACCTTGAACGCGCATCACGCTGAAACTACTGAATGAATTCAAATGAAACTTGGCATGATTTGAGTTCATACTACGAGGTATGACATAGAATACTTTTCATCCCGAAAAATTAAAGGGTTCCCGCAGGATAGGGGTTGAAAGTTATTTAATATAGGTAGGTATATTACTAATAATAATAATATATAATATGAATGGAATGGATATATATCCAATTCCATTCCATTCATATATAATTATATAGGTTTTTAGATATATATTTATTTATTAATATATATATATCCATTCTTATTAATTAGTATGTAAATTTTGATTCATTAGCAACTTTTGGACTATTTTATAATTAGCAATCAATGTTCAGTATTAATTATATTAAAATTTACAAATCTAGTTGCCTATCTCTTATGGCAAGTCTTAAGTTAACAAATGAGATGCTGCAATATAGTACAGGGCATGCTGCAGCTACAGCCAGCTTAAGACTTAGGATGGCCATTCATAGAAATTTTAATGTTTCAAAGATGTTCAGAATCTGTGTAAAAATTGTGCTTCCCCGGCTTCAAAACGAGGATAATATGTACCGATCTACATGCACTAAACTCACTCGCTGTGCACAGGTGCGACAAGGGCGGTGAAAACGGCGTGACGAGGCTCGCCTCTGTGCGCTGCCCCGGAGGTCTCGCCTTCGATATCGAGAGACAAACTTGTGACTGGAAAACAAACGTTAAGAATTGCGAACAAATAGAAAGTAAGTTCCGTTCGATCGAGGAAGTGGTCGTGCGGAGGGCTAAGCTTCCGTCTCGGAGCCGAACGAACGTAGAAAACCGGGACCCGTTAGCCTTCCGGATGCCCACTTCCTCTGCATAATCATTTACTTTAATTTCATATTTCTTGTCAATGCAGGTGCACTAGGTCAGGTCTTAAACAGATCACTTGCCCGTCTGGACTGTCTTTCGATCTCGATAAACAAACCTGCGACTGGAAGGGTAAAGTGACCAACTGTGACAAACTCGAGAGTAAGTGCCGAAACAAAAGCTATTGGCGCGTAGACAGCAATGATGCTTGGGTGAAGGGGCCGCGTCGCACTGTAGACTAGGTGTACGAGTACCTACCTATTGCATGAGGCCCCGGGCGGAGCGCCGCCCGGGCTCCACGGCCAGCCACCACCAGCCCCTCGCGCTTTAACCAAAGAAACAACTAAACAATAAACACCAAAACAAACGATTTATAAACGTCCTAAACTCATTGACATTGAGTCAAATGTATCAAAAATAATATTGATCATGCACTAGGTATTATTCAATTCCTTTCTCGTTAAAAGTAAAACAAATTCTACAGATATTTAAATGAGTTGGACCTAATAATGGCTTGACCGGAATAACAAAAAAGAAACTTGCCATTTAGAGGGCCGATTTCGCGGTTTATTGCGATAAACATAAATTTCTACAATAAACTTCACCTGTTCGTGTCTATGATCGACTCTCGTATTCGAAATTTAATTGCTAAATTAATGCAGAATGACATATAAAATGAAATTTTATGGGACGGTTATGGTTATGTGTATAGGGCAAGGTTTTATAGGGTGTTATGGTAAATACCAACCACAAAAAAACATCCGCAATTACTTGCATTACTATGTGTAAGTAAATCTATATAGGTACTTTTAAATACTTACCAACTGCAATTAAAATATATTTTCATACAAGTTACCTTATTAAGTTTCTGCTCACATTAATACAATGTAAAAATACCCTCTGCGATGGCTAGATACGCAGTAGTGAAACTGCTAAAGAAAATAGAAATGAACACAAGTCAACACATACCTACATTCTAATTTCTTCTTAATACCTACTAACTTGTTATGCTTAAGCTTCATTACCATTAAATACACTGCTAACTCTTCTAGCACTAGTTAAATTACTAATCCGTAACCTGTAGCGTAAGTAGCAAAAGAATTTACTAATACTATGGTAGCCCTTTCACGTAACTGGGTTTATGTATATAAGTACCTACACGAAATGCTTTACCTACTAATAATCTTGGTGCTTTAAGTTAATTTGACCGACTCTACTGTAAGATAATTAACCATTTTATTTTGATTGGGATAATATGGTACTCTTTGTAAAATATGATAGACCTAAACTGTGTAGGAATATTTTCCTATTTTGTACTTAGACATTTTTGTTACTATGCTATTCCAGTTGAAAGTTGTGTAATATATAAATTATTTTATTCGTAAATTATTTCTAATGACCTTAATTTTCATCATATAGTATTTTTCTATAAATAACTAAATTACAAAATGACACCTGCTACTTACTTTTTTATCGTATCTTCGAACTAATGGATTGAATTAATCCCTGCTCTCTGTTTCATTGATTATAATCTTCCTTTTTCCATTACTAGAATATATTTTCGACATTTTTTTCTTTCACCTTACCTAATCATACTGTCACGCTTAGCCCAGTCTATCTTCTCTATTCTGATTGACTTCCCTTCCAACACAGTCACAAAATTTTACATACACAAAAAAGGAGAAAAGCCAGTCGCCTGCTTAGTGCATCAATAAAACAATAACGTATAAGAACCTCCCGGAAAATATTATTTAAGGTCATGCTCATGAACTTTCATCTATTTAGAAAACCAAATCATAGCTGTTTTCTAACTTAAACTTTTTTTATTTTTCAGAGCCGAGGAAAATTTTGCCAATCTTGAAAACAGATGAACCTATCTGTCCGGAAGGGAAATTGGCCTGTGGCAGTGGAGACTGCATCGATAAAGAACTATTCTGTAACGGTAAACCCGACTGCAAGGATGAATCTGATGAAAATGCATGCAGTAAGTATAGTTCACAAGCAGTCAAATTTGTAACATTTTTTGTGAAATAATAGAAAAACATAACTCATCAACGTATGATTTGCAGCTGTCGACGTGGACCCCAACCGAGCCCCAGATTGTGACCCCAACCAGTGCATCCTGCCCGACTGTTTCTGCTCCGCCGACGGCACCCGCATCCCCGGAGGAATCGAACCAAACCAAGTGCCTCAGATGATCACCATCACCTTCAATGGAGCTGTTAACGTAGACAATATTGACTTGTACGAACAGTTATTCAATGGAAATCGCCACAACCCTAACGGTTGCCAGGTCCGTGGTACATTCTTCGTGTCTCATAAATACTCAAATTATGCGGCTATTCAAGAACTGCATCGTAAAGGTCATGAAATCGCAGTATTTTCGTTAACTCACAAAGATGACCCCACGTACTGGACTAGCGGCAGCTACGACGACTGGCTGGCTGAGATGGGCGGCGCCCGTCTTATTGTTGAGCGTTTCGCCAACATCACGGATTCCTCAATTATCGGACTACGTGCTCCTTACTTACGTGTCGGCGGAAACAAACAATTCGAAATGATGGCTGACCAGTACTTTGTGTATGACGCCTCTATCACAGCTCCTCTGAGCCGCGTTCCTATCTGGCCCTACACTCTGTACTTCAGAATGCCACACAAGTGCAACGGTAACGCCCACAACTGCCCGTCTCGAAGCCACCCCGTCTGGGAGATGGTCATGAATGAGCTGGACAGGAGAGATGACCCCACTTTTGACGAATCTTTGCCCGGCTGTCACGTGGTGGACTCTTGCTCCAACATCCAAACCGGAGAACAGTTTGGACGTCTCCTTCGCCACAACTTCAACCGTCACTACTCTACCAACCGCGCTCCTCTCGGTCTTCATTTCCATGCCTCATGGCTTAAATCTAAGAAAGAGTTCAGAGATGAACTTATCAAATTTATTGAAGAAATGTTGGAAAAGAATGACGTATACTTCACTTCGCTAATCCAAGTTATCCAGTGGATGCAGAAGCCTACTGAATTGTCTGCACTCAGAGATTTCGCTGATTGGAAACAAGACAAATGCGATGTTAAAGGTCAGCCCTTCTGTTCATTGCCTAACGCCTGTCCCTTGACCACCCGCGAGCTGCCGGGCGAGACCCTGCGCCTCTTCACGTGCATGGAGTGTCCGAACAACTACCCCTGGATATTAGATCCTACGGGAGAAGGCTTCAGTGTTAAGAAGTGATCTCTTTAAGTTAATTTTAAAAGACTGTACACATGTAAATAATACTCAATAATGTTAATAAGAATTAAATACCTTCGATTATTATGAATGTGTGGCAGGACCGTCATTAGAAATAATAATTTAAGTTATTACAAATTATGCCTGCGTTACCTTTTGAAACCTTACGTATGACAAATCAACTGATGTTTATTCAGGAAGAGATCCTTCTGAACCTGCCGTCTACATTCAGCTAGTTGATCTACATAATTATCACGTTCTGATTGTTATTCTGTTGTTAACCAAAATAGGTTAAGTTCATGTTTTATACAAACTTAGAAAATAAGTTGAATATGTCAACAATAAATAATAAATTGGAATCCTGCTGTACTTATACTTACTGCACCTATCTTTACTTACCCAAAACCGTTAGTACTATTAGGTGAAAATGGTATAATGTATCGATCATTATACCAATGATTATTATATCAATGGGGAGCAATACATTTTCCATGTAAACGTTCGGTAAGCAAGATAAAGCAGCTATCTAAGTCTGAAATTCATGAATATTTGTAACATAAGCAGTTAAATCACAGTTCAAACAATACAAACTAATGACAATTTCAAGTTGCTTTTTTGTCGTATACGGTAGTGCTGGTCTCTGGTGTCAAAGTTTTTAGGCCGCCCGAGGGCCTCTGCTATCGTGCGTGCCCACCGTGCGTGCAAGGAGAGATGGGAATCCGCACATAACTTAGAAAAGTTCTTGGTGAAGAGCTGAGAACCGAACCCGTTGTCGTTAGATTCTAGCTCGTACTAGCATACCGCTAGGCTATCATCGCTTTGATAGGCTACTATCTCTGCTAGGCTACTATCGCTCTATTTGGTATTATTGACCGAGCGAGAGCGAAGCGTCTCTGATTCAGCTTGGGCAAAAATGCTTTCTTTCTTCTGTCCATCCGGATATCAGATTCAATAAAAAAGGAATTAAATTGTATATGTGAACAACATGATAATCTAAAATACTTAAGTAGGTAGGTAGGTAGTTCTAAAATACAACGCAAAAATGTGTGTGACATGACTCATTGAAATAAAAATAAGTTTTGATGTACTTATGTACTCTTTTTTACTTAATTTACAAGTTTAGATTAATGTTAGTAAAACACACAGATAATAATACCTAATTAGTCGTCTGCGATTAGAAGCACTCGCAAATGCAGCGAATTTTAAGTCTTTCGGATAGTACCTACAGTTAGCAACAAAAAATGCATGTTAGTAATTTTTTGTTAGCACGCACATAGACTGTTGAAAATATAAATCGTTTATATGGACAAGTTCCACCACTTCATTTACATTCTAGTCAAACCCCAAACAAAAAAATACAATGTAGGTTCCTATCTAGGTAGGTACAAACTAACGGACTCCGCTTGCAAAGTCGCGGGCAAAACATAGCACACCTATAATTTTTTATAGGTAGGGTAGGGTGGTAGTACATATGTACTTACTATAGTTTTTTTATCCGTTCAGTCATTCAGTAGACAGATCTGTGATAACTTTATTGTAATAAAGACACAAAAAATAATTGAGTCTCTTTGCCTACTAAGGCATCCCTTCACACAAGAATTGTTATTATTGTTACGTTTCGCCATTACTAGAAAAAGTTCGAAAATCACAAAAACAAAAAACAAAAAGGAGGTTGCGAAAGTTCAAACAAGCGACACGGTAAGCGTCAGTCGCGCGCGGCGACCTTGCCTGGTTTGCGGCGCCGGGGCACAGTGATCTGTAGGTTATTAGCTCGCGTAATTAGGTAGAGTGACGGATGCCTGCTTTTAAGTTTCTACCAGTGGAATCAGCCCTTTGCCCACTAGGTAGGGATTGATGGAGAACCTTGGTTATTAATGTTAGTTTTACATTAAGGTAACTAGATGGCGCTGTGCACTACTGTGCACCGCGAGATTGTTTGCAAAAAAGTTCGTTTGCGCGAGGTCTACAGCTCAAAAGTGCGTGTGCGTGTGTTTGTGTTTGTGTTTGTGTGTGTGTGTGTCTGCGGCATCGTAGCTCCCAAACGAATGGACCGATTTTGATGCGTTTTTTCTGTTTGAAAGCTGATGTGTAGATGGTGCTTAGATATAGTGGGGAAGGTGGGGAGTGGGGGGGAGGTGAGAAAAGGGGGGTGAGAATCGTAGCTCCCAAACGAATAGACCGATCAAGATAAAGTTTTTTTTTGTTTGAAAGCTGATTTGATCGAGATGGTTCTTAGATATATAGGGGATGGGGGGAGGAGAGAAAAGGGGGGTGCAACAATGCTATGCTCGCATATGTTAGATGCTCCCTCTGCTAGAACCACAACATCATGTTTGCGAATAATGCAAAGAAAAAAGTGTACATTGCTAGAACTACAAGAGTCAAAGGTGATATTGTGTTTATCGCAATGGTAGCATTGTTATCCGTGCAATAGTAATATTTCTATCCTCGCAATGTTAGATGCTCCCTCTACTAAAACCACAACTTCAAACTTGCCAATAATGCAAAGGGTACATCGCTGGAACCATATGGTTTAAAGGTGATATTGCATTTACCGCAATATTTTTACAATCCTCGCAATGCTAGATCGTACCTCTGTTATAACTACAACTTCAATGTTGCCAATAATGTAAAGTGTGTATTGCTAGAACTACAATGCTCAAATGTGTTATTGCGTTTATCGCAATGGTAGCATTGCTATCCTTGCAATGGTAACATTTCTATTCTCGCAATTTCGGATGCTGCCTCTGCTAGAACCACAACTTCTTCTTCTTCCTTACGGTAGACTATAAATCTAGGAAGTTATATGTTATATTATGTACTTACGTACTACTGGAATGAAATCTCTATAGTAAAAAAGTGGTCGTACCGAAACGTTCACGAAAGCGGGAAGTCTCTTTCTCTCACGTACAACGTTACACATTTGTCACACAGACTATAAAATAAACTTGCTGTCACTTGAGATTGGCACTATAAATAAGAAAGAGACAATAACGGCTTCCATTAACTTCCTTGTCTCTTTTTCTTTTTATTTCGTTTTCAACGTCAAATAATCGATACCCCGTCTTTACTTTGAAGAAGTCGTTCAAGTTGTGCGTAAGTACATATGACTTCCTTGCTATAAATGTACTGTGGTTGCGCCCTTAAATTCCAAGTCCACTCTCCCTCTGAGCCTTACGTATTATTTATATACTCTTTACCTCTGAGCAGACTTTAGGTAAGATTGATAATAAAACTGTAACAGGTCTAATTGTGTACATTGAAGATATTTTGTAAACTTTTTTAGAGAATAGGTACTCCATATTCGATGCTGAAACCGAAACTGTATATTTTTTTCATTTTTGTCTGTCTATATCTTGGCCGCGCATCACACCGATACTACTGAATGAATTCAAATGGAAATTGGCATGATTTGAGTTCTTCAAGAAATGTGTCCCACACGCAGAAAAAACTATAGTGAAATCAACAAGGAAATAGGAGCCAACATAGTTATTTCTGATGGTCCTTATCGAGCCAAGGATAGGTATAATTATTAACCTAACCAGCTATTTAGTTTGTTGATTTTATACGTAAATTGTTCGTGAAATCCCAACATAAATAATTTTAACTTCCTACCCACTTTAAAAAATATCAACGAAAGTACATAATTCTCATAATTTTACGTATGTTCTGGTAAAATTCTTGTTCAGTAGGTACTTCATAACACATAATATACAATGGCAGAAGCAAGTCTAGAAACTTCGCTGGTCTTATTTGAACATAACAGAGAAATGTTATACCAACGTATTAATCGTTTGTATAACTCCTCGAAAAATATAACTTCGTTCGATTCGAGATCGAATGAGAACTTCCTGACCGAGTCAGAAACGATTGATGTCATCCGCGATAAGTTTGAGTCGATTGTAGATCAAATTAATCAAATTAAGTTAGCTTTGAAACCAAGTTCTACCCCCGACTATGCTAGTTTAGACTCGTTCGAGGATTTGTATACTAGAGTGAAACGGACTAGAAATAAAATAAATAATGACGATTTTACTATCGCGAGATAACGTCAATACATCAAAGGATGTTACTACGCATATTAACTTGCCACCAATTTCATTGCCGAGTTTTGACGGGAAAACGGAGAATTGGCCGGTTTTTTACGAGTCGTTTAAATCAAACATACATAACAACAATCAGTTGTCTGACTCACAGCGTGTGCAATACATAGTAGGTAAACTGACACACAATGCGTTGAAAATTCTCGCTGGTATCGTACCGACAGGTGATACCTACAATATCATATGGAATAGTTTGGTGAAAAAATATCAAGATAAGCGTGCTTTAGGTATACACTACTTGAACAATATACTTGATTTAAAGAGTTGTTCTCAGAATGCTAATAGCTTGGATTCGTTCGTAGAGAGATATTCGGCGTCAATCGCAGCTCTGAAACAGTTAGGTATAGGTGATCTAACAGATTTTATTCTGTTACACTGTGCCATTCGAAAGATAGATTGTCAAACTGTTCAAACCTTTGAAATGACTGTTCGAGGTACGGAAATACCTACGAGTAAAGACCTAATAAGCTTTATGCAGGATCAAGTTAAGATCTTAGAACGCTCAAACTCCGCTGCCCCTACGTGTTCAACCTCGCGAAGCAGCTCGAGTAAGCCGCCCGCTTCTACGTCACGCAACCCGCGCGCTCATACCTACAATGCGTTCGTAGCGATTGATAATGTACCTACGCAGGCTGGTGCCTCTGCTATGCTTGCGCCTGCGCTTGCTCCATTATCGCGCTGTGCGTGCTGTAATGATAATAGCCATATTCTGCTAGATAATTACCCGAAATTTAAAAACTTGAATGCAAAGGAGCGTTATGATTTTATTAAATCGAAACGTGGTTGTGTTAATTGCCTAAGTGTTTCGCATAGTCTAAAAGACTGTCATTCGTCTTCTTTTTGCGAGTTTTGCAAAAAACGTCATAATAATCTTTTACATTTTAATGATAAAAATGTAAATTCTAATACACATATACATACCGCTGAAATAATTGACAGCGTGCCGTCGATCTTGCCTCCGCCGCCGTCCCGTGACTCCCGCGCGTCTGCCATCTCGCCTGCGCTGCAGTTAGACGAATCCGATACCTCGCTCTTCTATTCATAGAAATAAGGAAGATATTAGCGTACGTGCCGAGTTGCATAATATTCCATGTGAAATATCGCCGTCGCCACATGATGCCTCCGTGGTACTTGCTGCCGAAGTAAAGTCTAGCACCGCGGTCTTATTGTCGACCGCACAAGTATATGCGCGTCCGAAAGGTAGTACGGGACAAAAGAAGGTAGTTAGGTGCCTGATTGAGAATGGTTCACAAAATAATTTAATTACGACTGATTGCTGTCGGATGCTCAATTTGCCAATAATACCTTTGAGTAATTCTTTTGTCAAAGGTATTGGTTCGACATCTCGACCGATCATCGGTTACGTATATTTCGATATTGAATCCCGCGTATATCCGGAACATAAATATACTATACATGCGTTAGTGGTAGAATGCATTACCGACCAATTGCCATCGCACTTCATAGAATGGGATAATGACTTACAGCATCTACAGGGCTTGCCACTTGCCGATTTAAACTGGAATATTCCCGGAAATATTGATGTTGTGTTGGGTGCTCAGCTCTTCCCATATATTTATTTAGGGAATGGGGTCGATTCTGGTTGGCGTGCGCCTCCCGTGTTTTTGACTAAGTTTGGGTATATTTATTCATACCTACCGCTACCTATACTGCGTTAGCTTTAAATGACCTATTGCAGAAGTTTTGGGAATTAGAGGACGTACCCCAAACTCGTTTGTTATCACCTAAAGAGACGGAATGCGAGAACATTTTTACGTCTTCCGTGACGCGCGACGATGTGGGTCGTTATATAATATCTTTGCCATTTTGTAAAGATCCGGCTGAACTTGGCAATTCTCATGCAGCCGCCCACCGTTGACTTTTGTCATTGGAAAGGAAGCTTCGTCATTCACCTGTCTTAAGGGAGAACTAAGACAGCAAGCAGCAGGTGATTCAAGAGTACCTCAACAATGGTTACCTTAGTCAAGTAGCTGACTCCGAACTTACTGACGGTTATTATATAGCACATCACGCCATAATAAGACCGGACAAACCAATGCCACGCATAGTCCTAGACCCAAGTACCAGGACACACACTGGATTGTCATTGAATGACGTATTGCACGTTGGTCCATATTTACAAACCGATCTGTTCTTGTTATTGTTACACTTCAGATTATTTCCCGTAGCAATGAACGCTGATATAAAACAAATGTATTTACGTATTGGTGTATCTGTTGACCATCGTAAATACCTGCGTATATTGTTTAAGTTCAATGAGAATGATGTAGTGCGCACCTTTCAGTTCAACTGCGTTCCTTTGGTCTCAAATCAAGTCCATACATAGTTATGCGCACTGTGCGACAGCTGGCTACTGACATGAGTCCACATTACCCCGATGCCGCAAAAATAGCAGAGACCAGTCTATACATGGATGGCTTGGCATATTCAGCTTTAGATCAGGATCCCGCATAACAGCTATCTGATGAACTAATAAAGATGTTTAAAGCAGGCGGTTTTGACTTGGTGAAATGGTCAAGCAATTCATCAAATTTAATGAATAACCTCCCCGACTCACATAGTAAATTACTAGATTTCGACTCGGAAAATACCTCTTCCAAGGTCTTAGGTCTATCCTGGGAACTTGCTGCTGACAATTTCTTTTTTATGACCTCTCCAATTACAGAGAAATGTACGAAAAGAAATATACTCTCGGTGGTAGCGCGATTGTTTGATGCACAAGGTTTGGTCGCTCCAGTGATTTTTTACGCCAAACTCCTTATCAAAGAATTGTGGTTTTGTAACAGTGGCTGGGACGATCCTGCACCGGAGAATATAGTAAAACAATTCTCCGCGCTTGCCCAAGAATTTTCTTTGCTGGATACTTTAAGAATTTCACGTCACGTAGGTGTTGCTAATGACTGCGTAGTTCGTCTAGTCACCTTTTCTGATTCCAGTATGAACGGATATGGGAGTGTGATCTTCGTTCACTATACCTACCCTTCAGGTATCAAGGTCAGACTACTTTGCGCTAAGTCGAAAGTATCGCCGACCAAAATAACAACTCTCGCCCGCCTTGAGCTATGCGCTGCCGTGCTCATGGCTAAAGTAGTGAAAACTGTCACAGACGCTTATGCTGCTCGCATTTCGATTGCAGAAATATTTGCGTTCTCAGACTCAACGATTGCTTTATCATGGATCCACTCATCCCCGCATCGTTGGTCAGTTTTTGTTGGCAATCGTGTCGCTCAGTGCCAGGAAAACTTAGCTCCTGAACATTTCTATCATGTCGCCGGAGTAGAAAATCCTAGTGATTGCCTCTCCCGGGGCAAGCTACCGTCACAATTGGTCTCACATGGTCTATGGTGGAACGGCCCGTCATGGCTTTGCCATCCTCCCGAATATTGGCCAATTAAGAGATTCTCTCCCACTAGTTGTGGAGAACTTCCGGAGCATAAGGCAAATATATTGACTGTAACCTCTCAGCTCGAGCAACCTTTGCTGTACGAGTTGTCTCAGCGCACCTCATCATGGGACAAATTATTGCGCATAATTCGATACGTACTTAAATTTTCACGACCGAAGGTTTCTATGGAACCTATACAAGGTCTGTTAGCTGCGGAACGAGCTATGATCCGCGCTGTACAATCTGTGTATTTCAGCCGAGACATTGAGCTTCTTAAAGCCAATAAATTACCGGCAAAGAAACTTCAAAATCTAGCTGTTTTCGTGGACGAAGAAGGCATTTTACGGATTGGCGGAAGGCTCTCCAAATCGGCTCTTCCCTTTGATGCTAAATATCCTGCCCTTCTTCCCAAACGTGACCACATTGTGGACATAATCATTCAACATTATCATGTTATGAATTGTCACACTGGACCAGGACTGCTCATGTCTATCTTACGACAGCGGTTTTGGATATTAGATGCCAGGACTATCGTGAGATCCAAGGTTCGGAAGTGCAATACTTGCTTTAAATTAAATCCGTCTCATCCGACGCCAAGAATGGCAGACCTTCCTGCGTATCGCGTCTCAGAAGCGAAAGCCTTTGTTCATACAGGGGTTGATTATGCTGGCCCTATCTGCATAACCTTGTCTCGACGCAGAGGCCAGCATGCACAAAAGGCGTATATTTGCCTGTTCGTGTGTCTAGTGACCAAGGCTGTACACATTGAGCTGGTCTCTGATTTGACTTCTGATTGTTTTCTGGCGGCATTCAAACGCTTTATCTCCCGTCGTGGTCAAATTTCCTTCCTGTACTCGGACAATGGATCCACATTCGTGGGGGCAAGGGCCCAGCTATATGAGCTTTATAGCTTCTTGTTGAGCTCTACTTTCAAGTCGTCTCTTTTAAGGGAGTTCGAAAGCCGCCGAATAGAGTGGAAAATGATTCCACCCAGGGCTCCACATTTTGGAGCTATGTGGGAGTCTAATATCAAAAGCCTAAAATCACATTTATATCGTGTGATTGGTAGTCAGCTTCTTACGTATGAGGAGTTGCAGACCGTTTTAGCGCAAATCGAGTGCATTATGAACTCCAGGCCCCTTAATCTGGTCACGTCCGATCCTCATCCAGAAGTGATCACGCCTGCGGATTTCTTAATGTTGACTCCGTTGCAATACTTACCGTCAGCTCACTTATCTGATAAACGCATTAATCTGATGCAACGTAAACAATTATTGGACAGTATGGTCCAGTCTTTTTGGAAAAAATGGCGTCTAGAGTATTTGCATACGCTGCAAGTCAGGCAAAAATGGACTACTCCAGACAAACCTATTGAGGTCGGAACTGTCGTACTTGTGGGAAAGGACGATTCTCCGCCTTTAAGCTGGCTGTTAGGTGTTATAACCGATGTCTACCCAGGTGCAGATAATCAAGTCCGGGTAGTGATGGTTAAAACTAAATCTGGTAGCTATAAGCACCCAGTTGTCAAGGTATACCCAATACCAACTCAATAATATTATTTAACTCTTAATTATATATAAACCATTAATTTTAATCATAATATTTTTATTATTGCTCACTATAGAGTCATCCACCGTTCTGGATTAGTCATGGAGTTTCTCTTAAATATATTGTCTTAATATAACTCTCATAGTCTGTTTTGAAAGTCTCGTGACCTTCCAAGGCGGGGTGCATGGTGAAGCGTCAATGCCTAAAAATTAGTTAGAATATGTTTCATTGATTATTTACGTATATTATAAATTAATAACCATATGGAAAACACTCGTATATAGTGCAGGCGCCCGCTCTCATGGATGTTATATCTTTGGTTTCATCCAAAACTCTGAGAGATGGCGTTAGCAGTCATTTCGCATGCATGTTTATGCATTCGAAGCTGGCGAGTGATTGGTCGACAGTTGAGTCGCAATGGATGCTTCTCAATCTCCGTTGAACCAAGTTCTGTAATTGGGCCACTGTTATAACTACAACTTCAATGTTGCCAATAATGTAAAGTGTGTATTGCTAGAACTACAATGCTCAAATGTGTTATTGCGTTTATCGCAATGGTAGCATTGCTATCCTTGCAATGGTAACATTCCTATCCTCGCAATTTCAGATGCTACCTCTGCTAGAACTACAACTTCAATGTTACCAATAATGCAAAGTGTACATCGCTAGAACCATATGGCTTAAAGGTGTCCGTCGCCGATACCGCATTTATCGCAATATCTTTACAATCCTCGAAATGCTATATCGTACCTCTGTTTAAACCACAATTTGAAGGTTGTCATTAAAGCAAAATATACTTAGATAGAACCACACTGTTGACATTATAACGTTGCGAAAGTAGATTTCATAGATAATAAATTGAGATATTTCCACATTTTAAATTGCGAAATAGGAGCCAATGTACCTGTGCTGAAACCAAAACTTTAAATGCTCAAATAATACAAAGTGTACATAACTAGAACAACAATGTTAAAAGTTTCGCAAATCTTAACTTTAAGACTGCTTTTGTAGCAAAATATACGTTGCTAGACAAAGGTTAAACATTGCGAGTTTTCCAAGTTTCAAATTGCGAATATAAAGGTTTTGCCTCAACATTTATAAGCATTTACATATTTTATGCGTTATTTTTACATTTTCTTAGATATTTTTAAGGCTTCTGTAATTTCCTGAAGTAAGCCGTCAAGTTTTGTTTGAAAACAAGCAAATAAACATATACAGACGATCCCGCGTTTGTAATATCATGGGATAATTATAGATAATTTATAACCGTTAATCGACGCAATATACCAAACACATGAAATCCCAAAGACGTAGAATGGTACGATTAATGCCAAATTCTCACTATGCTATTTTGCGCGAAAATCGCAAAACACCTAATGCTTGACGATGACAATGTTTTAAATCATCACAGTCACAATAATTCCACTTCGGATTATTTAGAAAAAAACTCAAAAACAGAAAACAATTATGTCAATTTACTTTGTAATATTTTATGACTTTGTAAATTTGTTAGTTTTACTTAAACTGCGTGTTTCATTTACAATCCCTCATAACAAGCACCCTCTTGCGGCTGTTTGTATTGGTAACCAAACTGCTTACTGTTTTACATATAAGCGAACGATATATTGGCGTGGCGCGCGCGCCATTACCTTCGTGGTAAGAGGATTCTTATCGGTTTTTATAGAATAGTGCTGTACGTTCCGATTTTTTCATTAGGTTATTCAAATGAATCTATTTTTAAAGCAGAGAAATGAGATTATGGTACACTTCTAGTGCAGTGTGTAAGTATGAAAATGTTACCTCACTCCCCGCAATTGCTTCGAGCATAAACGTGGGGTGAGTCAGCCGCGAGACGCGAGGACCGGCGCTCGACGGCTGGCGCGAGGCGTGGGCGCGCGCCTGCCGCGCATGCCACAGTATAGCCACAGAATAAATAATATTACAAGTACAGAAGTATATCTGAGTAAAGTCACATAAATACATAGCGACCCTCGCTACAACGCAAGCTTTCAATTATAATTACCTACAAAGCGCTCGTCTATCGCGTGCAGGCTAGAATGTATAGTATCCAAACGGGCGAGAGCTTCCATTGCTCTAACCGTTTCAGAATCGCTCTGTCACTTTTTCGCTCGGTAGGGTTGTATGATATTGTAACAGAATAAATAAATAATAATGTAATATGTTATTAATTATTACTATAAATTATGATAGTTCTATTACATACGAGTATAATGACATTCTTATCAGAATAGACCTAGTAAATCATTTTTACTATCCCGTTTTCAGAACGCCGATAATTTTAGTGAGATACCTACCGACGTATTAAGTGTCATTGGTTGATTATGATTATATTCTAATAGGTAACTATTCCACTTTGTTGAAAAAATCCATTTCAATTCCAAATTCAATTCTCAATTCCATGCATAATAATAAGTGAAAAAGTATTGAAAGTAGGTAGGTCAGTAAGTATTTTACGAGACTTCTCAGATCGAATGCTATGCAGTACCTTCTAGGTCTCTTCTTGGTACTCATAATTAAAAAACAAATAAATTTTGGCAAAAACTTTACATAAGTAGGTACTTTATTGCTAAGAACACGGCGCGCGACTCATCGAGCGCACGCTTCACACCGACCTCATACGACAAACAACAAACAACAACAACAACATACATACACATCGAGGCCGCAATATTGGGGTTAATTCAGTAGGGTAAATATTGGGGTTAATTCAGTAGGGTAGGGTTACCCTACTGAATTAACCCCAATATTGCGGCCTCGATGTGTATGTATGTTGTTGTTGTTGTTTGTTGTTTGTCGTATGAGGTAGTGCTGGCCTCTGATGTCAGAGTTTATCAAGCCGCCGAAGGCCTCTGACATAGCTTAACGACTGCTATTAATCAATAACAGCCGGGACCGACAGCTTAACGTGCCCTCCGAAGCACGGAGCGATAAATGTTAATACTAGGCTATAGCTGTGCCATGAATATAACATTTTACAAAATCGTGTTTGTTTGTATGTATGTTTGTTCGCGCATCGCCTAAAACAACTGGATTGATTGCAATATGGTTTTCATTGTTGGATAGCTGTGACTTTAAAACTGATATACTTGGTATCTCAATCCGATGAGTAGAAGCCGACCAATCGATAAAAACATATTTGACGACTGAACGATATTTGGTATTTTGTACTCAATATGTACTCTTAGTACTGGAATAACACAAAGGTAACTTTTAACCCACAGAAATGCTGAGTCAGGCAAAGCCACTGGCACACCTAGTTATATATGTAAACTTTTCGTGAAAAAATATTTAACTGATGGTGAAAACCATTGCGAAATCCATTGCGTGGGTTAGGGGGAGTTGGCGGATATACAGACAGACAGACGCGGATAGCGATTTATGCTATGTAGTGATAGAGATTATGTAACCCTCGGGAGTATACTTAAAAGGATTTTTGGAAAATCCATTATTTTTCTGCCTTTGAATCGGTTTAGCAGACTTTAATCGGATTCGCGTGGCATGAACATCCCATCACTAAATTGCTCTCGTGACGTCATAGTAGGCACGAAAATCTTTACACGCATTGTTTTCATACAGTTCATACTCGCGTCGTCTATCGTGGTCTGGGCTATGTTCACTTACACGCTCGAATCATCCGTGCGATTATCGCTCGATCATCAGCAGTGCGATTACGTAATGTTGATCATGACGGTTTCAAGCCGTCAAATTCAATAATGCTTTGCGATAGAGTCGATTTTGCTATGAAAAAAGTGTCAATCTGATTGAAGCCAAGTTCTGTAATCGCGCCGCCGGAGTTAGTGAACGACTTTGGACGTCCACATAGAACTGACAACTGTCAAGTGTCAGTCTCATACTATTCCTCCCCTCCCCTACTATTTTTCAGATGACCCAGGCGAACGCCCGACGACGCCGTGAACGATTTCGAGTGTACGCGCGGGTGATCCGTGCGTCCTCGAACGTATAAGTGAACGGGCCCCTGTAGTTGGATCCCATGTCTTGACTTGACTTCTTGGCTATGGGGATCACCTTCTCTACCTTTTAGAATCTTACGTAGTATTTATATACTTACTCTTTGTTATAGAACAGAGATCCCTATGCTGATTTTCCATGAGACCTTCAAAAATGTTGGTTTCGACCGTGTTTCGACCTTTGCAATGCAACGCCACACTATTGTCACCACAAATTATAAAGTATTATGTACAAGATTGTCACAGAGCACAAACAAAAGTTGACCAAAAGCTTTGCCAAAAGGTGGAGATGAAAGAGTAGAAAGAAAAAAAAAACAATTGTCAACGTCAATGTCTAAACTATTGTCACTCGTCAGCGTCACCATCCGTCATGTGTCAGTGTCAGCAAGGCACGTCGTCGGGTCGAGGTGTTTGTTCGCTACTGGCCGGTTTTGTTTTCTTTTCCTTTTAACAATAATAGATCTGATTAATTAATTTAGATTCATTTGCAACGGCAAAGGCATTCAGCTATTGAAATAACCTTTCCATAGTGCTACCTCAATCATGTCATCGCCGCTTATTGATAAGTTTAAACAATTAGATGCATACGCTAAAACCTTAGAAGATTTCAGGGTGAAAACCACTACTGGAGCTGCCAGTATGACCTTCAATAAATAAAAGTGTATATAAACTTGCGTGATAAAACTACACTGAGACTACAATTAATTCTGCTTTTCATTAAATTTCAGTAACAGTGACTGGCGGTTTAATAATGCTCCTACTATTTCTCTCTGAACTTCATACCTACATGTCTCCAAATATATCAGAGGAGCTGTTTGTGGACACATCCAGAGGACACAAATTGCGTATAAATGTAGACATAATTGTGCCTTCAATCTCATGCGACTGTAAGTTTTAAAATAATACCTACCTCGGTAGTAGTTTAAGCTACGAAAGGCTACCTCGCCTCTTGTGAAAGATCCTGAGATAGTTTATCGGGCCAGTTGGCGCGAAACGCATAGATTATCTCGAAAGAGTTCAAGGGTTCCCACAATATCAGCGTGAATTCTCCAATGTCACAGTCATCTCAGCTCATGATGTCCTTTTGCTTTAAAATACCTTTTTTTCAAAATGACCAATCCGTGGGTAAACTTTAGAATCCAGATGCAGACTTTCGAGAGAGAGGGGGATAACACCTGGTTACCCAAACAACGTGCCAACTAAAACATCAATAAAGTATGCTCTGTTTCATAAACACAAAATGGTAATAAAAAAATTAAAAGACTCCCCGGGATGTGAGTACTATTGTTACAAAGTTCTCATCAACCCCTACCACAGAATAAATAATAGTACAAGTACAGAAGAATAACTGAGTGAAGTCAAATAAATACATAGCGACTCTCGCTACAACGCAATAATGTGCAATTTAACTCGCACAGCAAATTTCGCAAGCTTTCAATTATATTTACCTAGAAGGCGCTCGCTAAAATGTCATACCTAGCAGAATAGACCTACTGCCTCTTTTTTACTACCTACGTATTAAGTGTTGTTGGTTGATTATGATTATATCCTATAGGTATTGCACTTTGATGAATAAAGGTGTCTGAATTCCTTGCTTTATAATAAGTGAATGTCGTCATTTCTATCACTATTCAAACAGCCAAATGCTATGCAGTACCTTCTATGTTACTTCTTGGTACTCATAATTAAAACACAAATAAAATTTGTCAATAACTTTACGTAAGTACTTTATCGCTAAGTACATGGCGATAAAGTAATTGTTACATAACAAACGGCCCCTATGTTAAAAGCTGATTACGGACAGTTACAGTGTCATTTTAAGATATAGGAGGCCATAAGTAAACTATTACTATTAGTTAAGATTTTTAACATAAATCAATAGTTTTAAAACAATGTAAAAAATGAAGTTTTAAAAAAAAACATCTAGAGAATCCTATAAGTACACATATATTGAGTGTGATTCTCTACTTTTAATTTTTACAGTAAAAAGAAAACTACCCTAAAGGTCTGTAATTTTTAAAAATAATTAACGAAACACTACATACTAATAATTCAAATATTTACTATAGTTTTTGTCATGAAATCAACATTTTTAATTGTAAGTTTGAATAGAAAATTAGATATTTTGAGAAAAGGTAATTTCAAGGTCATCAAGAGCTCAGACAGTTGCAATTGTACTTCGATTTCTGTGGGTTTGCATACCCAACATCTTGTTAACCATTACTTAGTCAACCTATTCACCAAACTTGTCTACTAAGTAACGTGCTCACCTTTAGTCACATTGCTTTGCATCAGGGGAGATTGTGTTCAAAAGACCATCATACAAAACTGTTATGCCTGAATTTTTCAGCATTATAACGTTATGTAAAGTAAACCTATTGTTGTATAGAAATTTATAAAATAACATCTTGCTTGCTAGTTGTATGTGTTATTGCTGGCCTGTAGTGTTGGTTTGTCAGGTCTCTGACAAAGCTTAAAAACCTATTAATCATAACAGCCGAGACCAGCAGCTTAACATGCCCTCCAAAGTGATGAAAATCTGCGCATTACTTATAAAAGTCATAGGTGCGGGGCTGAGGACTGAACCCTGTATCATTGGATTCTAACTTGCACTAGTATACTGCTTACTCCCATAGCTCTAATTATATCTAATGACTGTTTTTTTACACACTTAGTATTAGATGCTATGGATTCATCTGGTGAACAACACTTGCAAATGGATCATAATATTCACAAGCGAAGGTTGGATTTAAGCGGAAATCCTATTGAAGAACCAAAGAAACATGAAATTGCCACAATGTCAACAGTACATACCTACCTCAGTTGATTATACAACTTTAATGGCTTTCTTATCTTTGTTTGCATGTGATACGTAAACTAATTGATATTTTTTGTTTTATTCCTAGGAAACAAAAAAGCAAAATATTACTGAGGTGGCAAAAGTAACTTGTGGCAGTTGCTATGGAGCTGCACTTAATGAATCTCAGTGAGTTTGCTTCTGTCACTAGTAATAATAAGTACAACATAACTTCAAATTAATATTTGTAGCTAAAATGTATTGGATATAGAATAGTTCTACAAAAAAAGAGGTTTTTATGTTATAGATGCTGCAATACTTGTGATGATGTCAAAGAGGCCTATAGACTGAAGAGATGGGCATTACCTGACTTAGCCACAATAGAACAATGTAAGAATGATGACTCAATTGAAAGAACTAACTTAGCATTAAAGGAAGGCTGTCAATTATATGGCTATATGGAAGTCAACCGTGTAAGTACACCTTAGTAATGAAAAACACAACATACATTAATATTTATAAGCTTAATAATCTGATGGCCGGTTCCTATATCTTAAAACAAACCCTTTTCGGATTATATGCAGAACGTCAAATATGCAGAAAGTCAAACACACCGAAAGTCAAACATGCAGAAAGTCATACATGCAGAAAGTCAAACACGCAGAAAGTCAATCAACACCAATATATAAAATTGAAACTTTGTCTGTTTGTTTGTTTGTTTGGAGAGCTTTCACGCCAAAACAGAAGACCCAATTTAAAAAAAACAATTTTGATAATGTATTGTGTGGTAGTACGGAACCCTTGGTCACAGAATAAATAATAGAACAAGTACCTTGGTTATTTGATATTTTGCGTATTTGATGTTTTGAGAGTTTGTCATTTTGCATATTTGAGAGTTTGCGTGTTTGTCATTTTGCGTATTTGACATTTAGCGTAAACTTAGTCCTTTGACATTTTGCATGTTTGACTTTATGCATATTTGACGTTCTGCATATAATTCCCATTTTCTCTTACTGTCTCTGGTTCCTCTAGCTTAAAATGAACCGTTTTCGCTCACTGTTTGTCATCTTTTGACATAAACACCATACAAAAAAACGTCAAAAGTAATGAGACTGGAAAAACAACTCGTTTCATTTTTATAGGAATCTGATTTGATACTTATCTTTACTTTACCCATCTTACTTTTAAATATAGGAAGTTTTATTCTTAGAAATTCATCTAGAGGTTTCAAACATATTAAAACTGCATGCAAGGATTTTGAAAAATCTACTTTTAATATTTCTTTTATTCATGCAAATGTGTTTAAGATTAACATGTGCCCTGTCACCCTGTCAGGGTGTTGCAAAAATTTAAAGTGGAGTAACTTAAAATTCTTAAAAATAACATTAGAGTCAATTATGTAACATAGTCACATTATAGTCTAAGGTTAGATAACAACGATAAATGGATAAATGTATAGATATAAAAAAACTATATTTGAAAAGTCCATTAGTGTAATTTTAATATTTTTGAAAGCCTCTAGATGGATTTCTATTCTACTAATAAATCTTCCTAGCTGTAATATATATCATAACTGGGTCTTGGTTATTTGACACTTTTTTGCACTTTGTCAAACAAGATGGACAATCTAACTTAGCATTAAAAGTGTATGCTTTTTACTAGCTTATAGAAAGTATGGATACTAAAACAGTTTACTTTGTAACAGTTTTAGTATCCATAGCTGTAACTAGAGCAATTTCTTTAGTTTAATGCTAAGATTAAACTTTTCATATAAAAGTGCCCCAAATATTCCGATCCATAAACAATCAACAATATAGCGGATATTTTTCGGAAGTTAGCCTTAAAGCAAACATTTTATGAATGGGCCGTTTTTCACACTCGGACAGCATCCACAAAAATTCATGTGAAACTTGGTGGCTCTTTACTTACAAGTATTTTCAGTTGTCACTCACGGATGCATTTCTGGAGCTAGGTGTTGAGTTACCCTGGTATATGATCTACATAATACTTATAAGGTGACAAGTAAAACCTTTAAAAAAATATTTGTGTGATCTATCATTTTGGTATGCAGGTTGGTGGTAGTTTTCACATAGCTCCTGGCAAGAGCTTCACGATAAACCATGTGCATGTACATGATGTGCAGCCGTACTCATCGTCAGTATTCAACACAACTCACATCATCAAACATTTGTCATTTGGCACTGACATCAAGAGTGCCAACACTGCCCCACTGGATGGAGTTACTGGATTTGCCAAAGAAGGTAACAAAACATTACCACTATAATACAACTCATAATTGTATTGTTCTCAAAACTACAGTAATGTTGTTTCATTAAACAGAAAAATTATTAAGTATATAAGGTAAAAAAATAAACTACATGCTCAGAGTTACTCCATTGATAATTCATTGTTACTACCAACTACTCTGACAAAATGACGACTTGATAGCAATTATCTAAATGGTTATGTAAGAACTAAATAAAAAATATTGTTTAATTATATATTTTATTAGAACTATTTTAAATGAACTAAACAAGTTATTTTTAAATAAGATCAATGTGAATTATGTACAAACAGTCAACTGAGCAGGTGCATCTAAACTTAACAACGGATCCCAGTACCTATTGCCATGAAGGTTCCAAATGTCCCACCACCCTGAAGCATTACTTTTCCGACAGAGTGCACTAACTCCCTTCCTCTCGCTCCATACCTGCGAAAGATAGTACATGATTATCATTCATTTACTATTGAATTAATTAGAGGCGTAGAGTTTTGCATAATTATCATATCCAGTTACTTATTGTGAATGCAGGAAATCAAAAGATAGATAGGTACTAACCTCAAAGCAGTGAAACCGCCGAAAATGCCGCCGCTAGCCATTCCAACACAAAATCCAATCATAAAACCCATCTTCATTTTGTCAAAACACGTCGGACCTTGGCTCTGGTACATGCCACCGGGGACAGGCATTTTGGATTTTTAAATAGCAATCTGGAAATGCAACCTGGATTTTGTGCGTATGGCAGAAAATAAGCTAAATCTTATGTATTTGCCTACAATTTTTTCAGCTATTATCTCGTTATTCTCGGTCTCTCAATAAATGATTGATTGATCTAAGTTTGACAGTGAAAGCTAAAAAATTATGACCGACGCACAGCTGGACGAACCCTGCGTTCGAGATGATGAGATGGCGTTGTGGGCAGTTTCGAAATGTACATTTTTAACAAGCTTTGAACATTTTCAATCATTTTGCCCTTTTTGCAACTTTTGACACTACCTTTTTTTTCAAACCAAATGAAAAACGACCCTATGATTGACGGTATAATGTCGATTTTCCAATGTCAACATGTCATCTAAACATTCAAAACGAACGGTGATCAAAAACGTTCAGAACACTAAATTCGCCTACAAATATCCAAGGCGAACGCCAAATGTAAATTAGGAATAAGTTCTGATTGGCATAAGGTTCTTTTTTCGTTTTGGGGTCTTCATTTCGAAACTGCCCAAAACGCCCTCAAGCCAATCCGAACGTTCGAACAAGAAGAACAAACGCGGATCCAGGGTCATGAACAACACCCCCCCCCCCCCCCCCCCCCCCGGGGCTTATTTCAACCGAAGGTTATTAGTTCCATTTGTTTGATGAAACACAAACTTACTAGAAATAACTCTAAATTTTCGCGCTCTCTATACTCGCACCCTTTTTCTGTTATTGCCTGTTGAGTGAAGGATAAAGCGCATCTTTTTTTCCTTCACTTTTAACAAACATTTCAAGAAATTACTTAAAATTATCCCGCTATATATCTATCTGCTCAGTGGATCCATACAAATTTTCATCTTTTGTCATACGCACGACCACAAATAGTTCAACATTTTTGCGCTAGCTTTGCTCGTGCCTTTGTGATATTACCTATTTTATCAAGCTGAGGAATTCCATTAATGTCTAATTTTTACCGAACATTTTCGAGCACGCTACACTTGCGTTTGTCAAATGGTATATTCTGTTTCCTCATTTGTATAATATAACGGAAATAGCTCAAAATTTTCCAGCTCGCTGCGCTCGCGCTTTCTTTATAATATTATATATTTTGTGCACATTCTATGTGATCATAAACGTTCAGTTTTTTTATATAACTACACTAATAAATGTATGAGTACCCCAAAATTTCCGCGCTCGCTTCGCTCGCACTTCCTTGGTTATATAGCATGTTTCGCAATCATAAACGTTCGTTTTTTTACATTTACATAACACAATAAAAATATACCTAAGTGGCTCAAAATTTTAGGTAAGAATTATTTTTATTTGTATATTATTATTACAACTAGCCTGATTTTGAAAATTATTCCCGAGTGGCATAGGCTACGCGATTGACACTGCGGGGAATAGCTAGTATTGTATAATTTTGGAACCCGTTCAGTTTGACTCGAAGGCTGGATCCGCCCTTGCTCAAGAATGAGCATTGTAGTCTAAGTGAATGTTACACGACAGCTAAAAGCTCGCATGAAGTCGTTGTTCAGTGTGATATAATTAAACAAAGGCGAATGCTTACTGCTTTGTTACTTTTGAAATTGTGAATGCCCAGCACCAGCATCAGCATCCTATAGCAACAACAACTCATGCAAAAATTGAAATCAGCTCAATTTATAAAGTAATTCCATGAATGTAATTCCATAGATTTAATAAAAACAATCTTTTCATTTCAGGCGCTGTGATGTTTCAATATTATTTGAAGATAGTTCCTACAGTATATGTAAATTTGGATAATACAGTACTTCACACAAACCAGTTCTCTGTTACTAGACATCAGAAATCGGTGTCTAATATAAATGTAGAATCTGGTATGCCTGGAGCTTTCTTTAATTATGAATTATCACCACTTATGGTGAAATACACAGAGAAAGAAAGGTAAATTCCGATATAACAATATTAACAACTGGTTGGTCTAGTGGCTACTGACCCTAACCACGTAGTCAAACGGTCGCGGGTTCGGATCCTGCTAGTTGCAATCATGTGTGTGATGAGCAGAAAAAAATGTTTGAGTTGTGGATGTAATATTTGTATCTATATATGTTTATCCGTTGTCTAGTACCCATAGTGCAGGGTATCCTAGTTTGGCGCTAAGTAATTGGTGTGAATTATCCCTAATATTTTATTTTATAATGTATACGGGTAGCACATAACTGAGTAGGTTCCGGCAGTAGTGGCGCGGTGCTGAAGGGGTGTTTCACGTAACTCTAAAATACGTCCCTCCTGCACCGCTCCGCTACCGCAGCACGTTATCATAATCCATACAAGAATCTGTGGCCCTATTACAGAACTTGGTTACAATCGGATTATCACTTTTTCATAGCAATTTCGACTCTATCGCAAGGCATTAGTAATAGCGATATTGACAATCCGATTGAAGCCAAGTTCAAGTCGGGGCACTGCGCTATTGACACCAATCATCTCAATATTGAAAACCTTCGCGGCAAATATTTGTGTAATTAACTTGAATATTTTGCTCTGTCCTTATAGTTTCTGAAACAGTGAATACTAGTATTATTATTATATATTATTTAGAGCTCAGTGTATGTGATTGTGACAATTATTGTTGGCTGACATCACTGACTAAGGTCTGGTAATATAAATCTCTTCTCAATGCTAATACGAGGCATCCCTTTTAAGTTCTGTCGTTTCCATATTTCCCGGCAATTTTGAATTTGGAACTGTTCTATATTCGAATGTGTTTAAATTTTGAATCTCAAAACAGTTGAAAGTATTAGGATTAATGCTATTGTTTAGTCACAGCGTCGATTGGAATCTGTCAGGTTACGTACGAAAACGAATCTTTCTAAGGAAAATGTTCGTGCAATAATTTTCTACAACTTTAGAAGAGGCCTGACACGGCTTCTGTGTTTTGAAGAGCTAACATCTGTGTTCAGTGATGAAGCCCCATGTATGGACGTGCGATTTTTTATTTCGCACCGATTATTTAGTTCCTAAAGCCCTGAACCGTGGATAGGATCGCATGGTATCGATTCGATCTTCAAAAGACAAACTTAAAAAACGTATGAAGAAGTACAGCGTGGATTTTTGAAAAAGTTTTTTTGCAATTTCTGACTTTTCTAGTACTCTAATCTTAGTTCATCCAGGGCCTGGATTCTGTATGTCCACTCACGTCAATTCCACGCCTTTTCCACGCTGCCTGCGTGGAATCAGGAACAAATTCCACGCAAGCGGCGTGGAATTGGCTTAAAATTAGAGAATTAGGCCCCTGTAGAAATAGAACAGAATAAGATTCAGGATCGATTGGCATAAAAAAATATGATTGTATATATTGCCTGACATGACAATCACGATCTCCATGACTGAACATTTTTAACAAGATCTGTGAATGCAGTTCAAAATATATTCAAAAGTTGAGGACATTCTCTTAAAAACCTTTTCCTCTAGCTAATATGGTTAAGGTAATTTCCTACAAAAATGTATGGTAAAAGTTTTTCGCAGTTTCTGTCATGTCTAGTACTCAATCCTCAGTCAGTCCAGTAGAGACTTCAAGAGAGTCAAGTAACAGGATCAATTGGCATCAAAAAAAGTTTTTGTGTAAAGTGACCATTATCTTGCTGACTACATTTTTTCCAAAATCTGTGAATGCAGTTCAGAATATATCAAAAAGTTATGGATGGTCTCCTAAGTATGTTTTCCTCTATAACGGTTAAAGTACCTGCCCTTACTGTCCCGTCTCAAAAATCCACCCTGTATATTAAATCATTTAAAATTATATGCAAGCAATGTGGTTTTAGTTTGTTTTCTAATGAACGTGGCTAAAGTAGGTATAGGAGTTAGTACAAAAAATAACTTCCTCTTATATTTATATTTCATGATTATATTACTTGTTTTGTTTTCAGGTCAATTGGACATTTGGTAACAAACATTTGTGCAATCATTGGTGGTGTTTTCACTGTGGCAGGGATCCTTGATGCGTTTTTGTATCATTCACTGAATGCATTCCAGAACAAAAGTCTTTTGGGCAAGACTGGATAGTTTATTTTATAAAGTTTTCAAAAATATGTTAAAATCACCAACATTACATTTGGCATATTTTTTGCAAAACTCTACATCTGTGTCTTTTATTAAAGCCGTTATTGGTACATAATTTTCTTTCTTTGGATTATATTGTGCTCTCCCAAGTTTTTCTAAAAATATGTGCCTCTGTTTTATCCTGTATGCCCTGGATAACAAAACCTCAGGATTGCTCACAATTGTTTTATGGGAGATCTGCATAACATTGTGTATATAGTTAAATCTTTCCAACAAAGCTCTCTGATCTGTAACAAACAGTTTTAAAATATAATTTTAAAAGTATTAATAATTTTAGTAAAATATTATTACACACTTTCACACTTTTTTACGGAGTATTTTTCACACTTTTTATATACAATAGGTATGTATGCTAAAGCTCTTATAATTTCATAAAATCTTTAGTATAAATGTTCTGTTGTAGGTCAAAGCATTTTAATTTAACCCATTATAATACTTACTCAACATCCAGATCTTGGGTTTGTTGAGTAGCATTGCTTTTATCTCATTGCTCTCAAACCCCATTTCTTCTTGGATGGTGAAACTGTTAGTTTTGATATGATGCAGACTGTAAGTGATAAGTTTTGGCTGTCTAGAAGCCAAGTCTCTCACTTCTTTACCTGTTAATTCGAAACATTCTTGAAAGTAGCCAAACCTTCTGTCAATTCTTACTGTGCTATAAAATAAAAAGATTGTTTAACAATTAAAAACAATAAACATTCCATGAAGCCTAGGTACAATGCTACATACTCACTTAAACATCAGCCAATAAGGATCTTTACTGATGATTCTCTTTATTTGGCTCTCTTCAAAACGTTTTGAGATTAAGTAGTTTATCCGTACTTTAAGATCTCCGAGATCTTCATAAAATATCATTGGATTCTTCGTAATATATTCTCCTATTTGCTCCATATCAACATAATCTTTTAAGAATATAATATGACTTTTCATATCTTTTTCAAAGTCCAGTCTTAGAAATTTTTGAACAATATAAGGCTTCTTTTCAATTTTGCTCAAATTAACATTTAGATTTACCAAGTTCTGCAATGTTTCTGATCTATTGACATAAGCAGCTATATTATACGATTGGTGAAAATTGGGAGTAATTTCCGATAGATCTTCTTGGACCGGTTGTAATGCATTATGCACTACCTTAATTTCATTTGTAGCCACCAAACTACAACAACGAATATAACTCCATGTTCTGTTCACTGTTTGAGGTTTCAAAGGAAACTTAGACAACATTGTGAGTTTACAAAAAGCTGCATATGCTGACATGGTAAGGACAATATTGTGTTACTGCCAGTGCTGTGCTGCAAAGGAAATAAACCTGTTTATTTTTCATTAAAAACTGTTAAATTAATTACTACAGTCCAGAGTAATATTAATAGGTACCTAACATGAAAAGTAAATAAACAAAGTACAATACAATCTTCCTCATCTTAGGTCAGACAGACCAATTCCTGATTCCTCATACATATTATACCTAAGTTTATTGTAAATAGGCAAAATAATTGCAATTTTACCAGTCAAACTTAATATCTCATGAACAAAGAGAAAAACATAGGTAAATTATTATGAATAGATCAAATTAAAAAAATTTGGTATACTATGTCAAAGTACACATTTAATTATATCTTTACACAAAACAAATACAGACAACCTCATCCTTTTGTGAAGTCGATTAAAAACGGGCTGATAATCAACCTAGCAAGGGAAAACATCTCGAACACAAAGTACATTTATACTGTGTCTACAGTGTACATACATAGCTTCTTTTCCCATCTAGATCGATTTATTACTGCATTCGTTTACTTGTGAGTTTTTAAAATCAGTACCAAGTATCCCCCCGGTCAGTCTTTAATAACTAACTACAACAAAATATAACTTTGTACTACATGAAACAATCAATCTTTTATGGAATATCAGTGAGGACTGGATTTAGGCTAGGCATGAGCATAGAAAAGAACACTAACAATAACTAATGTTTAGTTTGAGTAAGTATACGTTTGAACACTTACACTTTCCTCTTAAAATTCACATCATAACTCATACGTTAAATGAAAGGACTTCAATTAGTAGGTAACCAGGGTACTCCAGCATCTACACTAAGCTTTTAATTAAGTTTTAGCTTGGCTTGGTTGGCCTAAAGCGTAAGTTTTAGACTTAGAGGTTATGTTCACAAACTAAAAAGAAGATATTTGGGACTGTTCACATAAACGTTCGAGGACGCACGGATCACCCGCGCGTACACTCGAAATCGTTCACGGCGTCGTCCGGGCGTTCGCCTGGGTCATCCGAAGAATAGTAATGGAGGGGAGGAATAGTACGAAACTGACACTTGTATGTGGACGTCCAAAGTCGTTCACGATCTCCGGATGATCGAGCGATAATCGCACGGATGATTCGAGCGTGTAGGTGAACACAGCCACGGGTGTTATGTTTGGGAGACGATAATACACGACCAAAATAATGTACCAGTATTGTACAGCCAATATTACACGGCCAGATATTACGTGTACATGGATTCGTAATATTTGGACGGCTAATACTGGCCGTGTATTATTGCCCGTACAAAATCGGTCCGGGTTGATAATGCACGGCCAGTATTACGCGACCAATATTACGTGTACAACTGGATACATAATATCAGCCTGTGCCAACTTTGTACGACCAATATTACACGGCCAATAATACGAAGCCAACCATAGACAAAGCTAGAATCACTCCTTGATGCCTCGTTTGTGTAGGCGAGTGTCAAGATGAAAAAAACTGTCACAGAACCGAATCGGCCAACCCCGACTCCACGTGGTCTTGTCTGCCCTACACTAGAGTGTTTTTAAAAAGCCGGAGGCGCGGAGGGAGTGCAGCCCCCGTCCGCTGTGACAAAGTGCAGGTGAGCTGGAGGGGCGGAGGCTGGTCGCCGAAGGCGACCAAAAAGCTGAAGCTGCGGAGGCGAGCGTTGGTACCTGTGCTTTGTTACGCAAGGGCGGAGGGGCAGCACTTCCCGCAGCGCCGGAGCAATTGCGATTCATAATCTGTGGTAAAAGGAAACTGGAACGTGCAAACGAGGCTTTGACCATGTCATTTCTTTATTTTAATCTGTGATGTACACGTAATATTGGCTGTACATTATCGCCCGTACAAAAAGTGTACGGCCCGTATTACACAGCCAATAATGCACACCCTGTTATTACATGTACATATTTTGGCTTCGTAATCCTGGCTGCGTATTATCGCCTGTACAAAATCAGCACGGGGTGATATTACACGGCCAATATAACGCAACCAAATAATGTATAACCCTGATATTACGACGCCAATCCACGTAATATTGGTCGCGTATTAATGGCTGTACATTATTTGGTCGCGTAATACTGGCCGTGTAATATAGGGACTCTTATGTTTTGTTTGATTGTCAGGGGCGCGTTCACTTACACGTTCGAGGACGCACGGATCATCGGCGCGATCGCTCAAAATCGTTCACGGCGTCGTCGGACGTACGCATGGGTCATCCGAAAAATAGTAGGGGAGGGGAGGAATAGTATGAAACAGCACTGCGATTACGTAATGTTAATCATGACGGTTTCAAGCCGTGAAATTCAATAATGCTTTGCGATAGAGTCGATTTTGCTATGAAAAAAGTGACAATCTGATTGAAGCCAAGTTCTGTAATTGGGCCACCGACCACTTAACTTAGCTTCAATCGGATTGTCAGTATCGATATCACTAACGCCTTGCGATAGAGTCGAAATTTCTATGAAAAAAGTGATAATCCGATTGTAACCAAGTTCTGTAATAGGGCCACAGTTTTTTTTTCTTTTCCTCGTTCGAGGATTTGGCGTCACACTTCTCGTGTATTTGCCAGTGTCAGGTTTTTCATTTTCTTGCCAGTTTTCTTCATTTTTCTAATTAACGTTCTGTTTTTTTTTTTTTTTGTTTTTTTTATTATTAAAACGAGGGAAACAATGTAACTATTAACAAATTGGAGTACGGAATATCGGAGAAAGGAAAGGATGGTCAGAGGAGCAAGGAGAGGATACGTGAGTGATAATAATAGAACAAAGTATAAAAATAAAACATATTATACATACATAATGCAAAATTATAATTTTATGTCGTTAGCTTCAATAAATGAAGCTAAGACTTTATATATAGGAATATAGTTGTTATGGAGTAAACATTGTATATTTGTAGGAAAGGGAATTTCAAGTTTTGCCAGGTCTTTGTAAAACGTAGTCTTATCGTACAAGGGGCACTTAAATATGATGTGGTTAATATCCCCAACATCTTCTCCACATTCACATTTTGGAGAGTCATTAATTCGAATTCGACAAAGATGTGCCGGACTGCACATGTGACCCAAACGCATACGTATAAGCACGGATGTGGCTCTCTTACTAAGTTTTACCTTGGAGAACCAAGGCTTCACTTGAATTTCGGGTTGTATGGTACAATAATGTTTTCCTTTTAAGCGGGCGCTACTCTTCCATGCTTCACTCCAAGATTGTTGGAGATGAAGTTTAGGAAGAGCAGCGAGGTCGTGGGTATAATTTTTGAAAGGAAACAAGTCTCCACACTCTATCGCCTCATTAGCAAGTTGATCTGGTTTTTCGTTGCCTTTAATTCCAGAATGGCTCGGAATCCAGGCAAACGAAACCGAATAACCATCGCTTACGCAGCTGAAAAGTTTTTCTCGAGCCATAACAATTACAGGAGAAATGACAGTATTCCTTTTGAAGGGAAATTTAGAAAGGGCTTGTAATGCACTCATGGAGTCAGAGAAAAATAAAGAATTTTTAAGTTTCATTATAACGATGTATTCTAAGGCTTTATATATTCCGTAGCACTCAGCAGTGAAAATTGAGGTTTGTGAAGGAAATTTTATTTTTTCGACTATGTTATACTGTTGATGAAACAGGCCTACACCAACACAATCACTGTCGGAATGTTTCGAAACATCACTATAAATATGATGCCAATTTTGCCAACGCTCTTCAATTACCGAATTAAAATACGTGTTTGCATATGGATCACCCTTTACAATACCTATGTTAAAATGAATATCTAGCGAAATTATAAGAGCTTTATAGTTAGTTTCAAATAGTGCAAGATTGGGTGTACGGTGAGTTGGAACACTTATTGTATTAAATTTATTGTAACTAGTAATCAAATGAGGTGAAGATTTGTGAGACCAATATTGAGAAATGTTAATAAATTGTGAAATTCGATTTAGTTTGATAATGAGTGTTCTGAAAACTGTAAAATACGGAAAAATAATCTATCTGCCAGAAACTGTCGTCGTAATTGCAGAGGTGGTTCAACACATTCAACCTGTAAAGCGTTTATAGGACTATTTTTCATAGCACCGGCTATGATCCTAAGGGCTTTAGTCTGGACGGCATCCAATCTCTTCTTCGCAGCCATGCTACAGGGCTCTAACAAGAATGTTCCATAATCAAGAACACTTCTAATCAGAGCATTGTAGACCAACTTTAAAGAGAAGGGATGTGCGCCCCACCAAACACCCGTCAGGCACCTAAGGATATTAAATGAGCGTTCACACTTACCAGCAATATATTCACAATGTGGTAATCCAGTTAATTTTGAGTCTAGAATAAACCCTAAAAATTTAGTTTGAGCCAAGACAGTGATGATGCTAATGATGAAGTGACTATAGACAGGTCAACGGCACTAGGTTTTTCAGTAGGACCTGTACGACGTGTCGGAACACCTGTATTTAATATGCAAAGATTGTGCTGATCTAATAGATCTACTATTTGTTCTCCATTATAATTGGATTCTATACTACCCCACAATCTATGGTGACTATTGAAGTCACCTAATCTAAGGAATGGTTTTAAGAGTAAGTATCTGATTTAACTGCCTATGGTGACTATTGAAGTCACCTAATCTAAGGAATGGTTTTAAGAGTAAGTATCTGATTTAACTGCCTATGGTGACTATTGAAGTCACCTAATCTAAGGAATGGTTTTAAGAGTAAGTATCTGATTTAACTGCTGAAATATTTGGGAAGATGGGTAGGGAATATATATAGATACAAAACAAATATCTACAATAAGAGCTGCTACAATACAAAATTCAGAATGTTGTGGAAGAAGAATAGGTTTTTTAGCCGCTCGCTTGTCCACGCGCTGAAGACCGCAGGACCAAACTGATAACCCAAAAAAAATATAGCCGACGCGACACATTTAACCTCAAACTGGTAATTGATTGTATATGCGTTGAGACTACAGGTACTTGATGGTCAACCCACAAAAAAAAAGAAGGTCGACGCGACACATCTGGCTGAAAACTGGGGATTTATTGGGTACGTGCCGAGATCACAGGAGCTGATTGTCAACCCACAAAAAAGAAGGTATACGCGAAACATCTGGCCGCGCCGACTTTGCGTAAACAAACAGTTTTTATGACCACTTCATTGAGCGCTTAGATAAACAAACTGGTGATTTATGGAGCTAAATATGTACGGCACATATTTCAAGTGTTTATGTTGTGGGTTTCGAAGCAAAATAATTATATAAACACGCTTAGATTTGAATAATTATTGAGTTCAATAATGTTCAAAATCGAGTGGCAAAATTTACGTCGCTATCGAGTGGTCCGATGATCGATGAAAACAAAAAATGTGACTGTAGCGTTAGTTGCGATGATCAATGAAAACAAAAAAGTGACTGTAGCGCATAGAATCAATCGAGCGGATATATAGTTTTTTTTGACGAGTAAAGCTGCTCCACTATACCCGTTACTTCTGTCTTCACAAAGACAGGTGTAACCACCTAATTTAAAGACGGAGCCTGGTTTAAGCCAGGTCTCAGTCAGAGAAATTATGGATGGCTCATATTTATTGGCTAAGTAACTAACTTCATATTTTTTACTAACCACACTTCGGCAGTTCCACTGCACCACCAAGTGAGGGTGGTGCAGTGGAACTGCCAAAGCGTGATTATTGTGATTTACTATTTGATGGTGTAAATCCATTATGGATTTGTATTATCCATAATGGAGGTTTGGACCTGCACTGGACTTTGGTGTGACCAAAACAACAACAATTATAACACTGAATAGTTGGATAACTATAGAGGTCAACTGATAGTGCATTGTAACATACATAGATTCTTTTTGGTAGGACCTGTCCATCAAAAGTGATAACTACTGTTTGTGAGGGATTCCAAGTAGGGGTTCCTCCTTCATTTGTTTTGTAATTTAACCGCCTGATTTTAAGGATCTTTCCACAGCCTATGGGCACATTAATGTTTTCTGTAACTTCCTCAGGGGACAATTCAGCTGGGATTCCACGTACAAGGCCCATACGGGTTACATGGAAAGTTGGAATGAATGCTTTCATTTTTTGTTTATTTAAACTGTTATTGCTTATAAATGCATTCGCATTTTCAGCATGAGTAAATGCAAGGGAAATCCTGTTTCGTCCTATTCTTTTTAGACTGCCATTTACAATATTTCTAAAACCTTGCTTTTGGATGAATTTACCGAAGGCAAAAGGATGGAGAGTTATATTGTCCTCTGGACTGGTAAGCACTTTCTGTAAATGTACAATGTAAGGAGCCACATCCGTAGCTTCATAAGATGTTCTGCCTACCGGTGTGGGAGTGGGAAGAGGTTGTGATGGAGTGGTGTCATTAATAATAGCGGGGGCCATTTCAGTAAGTGGGTTAGTATTGGTAACCACAGAGGCAGTACTTTTCTCACTAATAGTAAAGATTGAATCACAGATGCAATCAGTGTCTCTTTGCTCTGAAGAGTTGCGTTTACACCTATGCTTATTGCAATTCTTGCATGTCGTGCTCGTACGACTACGTTTTACTGGACAACCTGGTACAGAGATCACGGAGCCATCAGTCTCCATGCCCGACTCATTAGACATTACAGTTACAAAACATGACGCCGGGGGAACTTGTGAACCCCCCGGATCGGGGGGCTCATCCATTCTGGCAAAAAACAGCAGACTTACCAAAAGATATGTACACTAATAAATAAGAAAAAAATAATTAAATGAATATTATTTACAGATTTAAACTCTCCTGACCACTTTATTACAATTAAAAATTATTTTCCAAAAAATTGCAAGCCCGCCTAATTCAAGGTTTCCCGCGCTTTTTTTTAGGGCTACAGTTCTATGTGGACGTCCAAAGTCGTTCACTAACTCCGGTGGCCCAATTACAGAACTTGGTTACAATCGGATAATCACTGTTTTCATAGCAATTTCGACTCTATCGCAAGGCATTAGTGATAGCGATATTGACAATCCGATTGAAGCCAAGTTTTGTGGTCGGGCCCCGGATGATCAAGCGATAATCGCACGGATGATACGTAGTATCTCTAAGTAGTCTGTGCGGATGATTCGAGCGTGTAAGTGAACACAGCCCAGCAGCCCGATTACAGAACTTGGCTTCAATCAGATTGTCACTTTTTTCATAGCAAAATCGACTCTATCGCAAAGCATTATTGAATTTCACGGCTTGAAACCGTCATGATCAACATTACGTAATCGCACTGCAGCAGCCCGACCATATAACTTGGCTTCAATCGAATTCTCAATATCTCAACCACTAATGCCTTGCGATGGAGTCGAAATTGCTATGAAAAAAGTGATTATCCGATTGTAACCAAGTTCTGTAATTGGGCCACAGAAATTATGAAGACAATCACTGCGTTCGAGATGATGAGATGGTGTTGTAGGCAGTTTCGAAATGTACATTTTTAACAAGCCGTTCTCTTTGAACATTTTCAACACTTTTGCCCTTTTTGCAACTTTTAACACTATCGATCCTTTCCAAACCGAATGAAAAACGACCCTATAGTTGACGGAATAAAGCCGATTTTCAACATGTCATCTAAACATGCAAAAGGAACGGTGGAAAACTGTTCAGAACGCTAATTTCGCACAAATGTCCAAAGGGAACGCCAAATGTGATCATATTTAGCGTTTTTAACAGTCAATTTCGCCATTTGCTATAAAACGAACGGCCCAAAGGGCTGCGTCACTCACTACGCTCGAGGACGCACGGATATATACTACTCTATAACGAACCGAGAGAAGAAGTGTATCCTTCTTTCTATAAAAAAGTTTTAAATTCACCGATATCACAACGCTGCTTAATCCACACTACTATTAATTACATTGGAATATTGTTCCACAATATTCCGTTCCATAATTAATAGTAGCGCGAAATTCAAAATCTAGTGTCATAAGATGTTCTTTCACTTGAAAGTAAAAACTTTTTTAAGTTATCGCTGAGTATAGCACTATCATCTTTACAATTCCTCTTGGAACTGGTATGGCGCAAATTGTTTATAATGGCTGTTTTTATTCCAGCTATGAACTGTCCAATATTTGGATTATCGTTAGACCCAGAGTGATAACGTATGCAACCGAAGCAATTCTCAAGTGGATCCTAATTTAAGCGACGTGTGGAAAGGGTCTTTACACGTAATGATACAAATTTTTTCCATAACCTTTCCACAGCATTTTTTGTTCTTATCCATCCCACCTGCGATGGTGGAGGTGAATGTGAACCTATGAAATTCATTTCTGAAATAAATTTCCTCAGGTCTCTGATTAAATCTAAGTGAGGTGATCTCATGGACATATTTGTGGAATATTTCTTTTCTCCGCGTAGGTCTGGACTGTCAGCATTTAGGGCGTCAAATAGCTTAGTCAATAGCTGGTAGGGAGTTCATCTGAAATTATAAAGAAATGGTTGGCACAGTAAATAAATATATTCATATTCTAGTTCCGCCTCGCAGCTCATTTTTCCCATATAAAAAGTATCCTATGTCCTATTCCGGAACCTAAAGTATCTATATGTATTTTTTACACCAAATTTTTACTATAATCCGTACAACTGTTATGGATTTTGAGTCATAACAAACATATTGTATAAGCCACTTTTGTCACCCAGCGCCATCTAATTGATTTAAGTCAAGCTGTTTCCATGCAAAAAGGTTCACATCTCTGCCACTAGATGGCTAATTTAGATGACGCGTTTCACTGAATCGCGGTGACACTATTCGCACAGGGACGTAAGTTAAGATATTTTGCTATGATCGAAACGTGTGGCATAACGCAAAGAGTATACAAATACTACGTAAGAACAGGCGGGGGTTCCATAGTAAAATCAAAATTAATCAAATGGATGTGGATAGTCTTTTTTATGGTACCAATATTTTAAAAGTGTCAATCTGTCAAGTGGCATAATGCCAACATAATGAAAATATTAGTGTTAACTTTCAATAGTAGAAATATCGATAAATGAACAGCTTAGGATGTGCCTTAAGCTTAGAGCTTTAGTTTAGAGTTAAGGCTTGTATGCCTTAGCTCTAAACTAAAATTTTAATCCACGATGATCGAATAATAAATTAATTCAAAAGTATGTTTCACTATTATATATTTCAGGTAATGAACTTAGTGTAAAATGTAAATAAAACCATAAATCGTAAAATTTATAAAATACCACACTTTAAAAAAAAAACTTTGAGTCCTTGAAGTCACTCTCCGTGTTATGGACTCACTGATGCCTTCATCTCAGCAAAAGTACTCGGCTGAATGGTGAATTTCCCGCGTAGATTTTTCCGTTCGGGCTCTCTTGGATTTTGCTCTGTTGTGTTGATCGTTATACTTTTGTATTCCCATTCTTTGAGATATGGTGGTATCATTCTTCTTTCATTTTCAATATTTGCGCATGTAGCTTTTCAGTTGGCACATATAAGTCCTCTATTCCCACAGCTTCGTTCGTTTTTTACCCATTGTCTGCACCTGAAAACCACGACATATTTTCTTGTATTTATTACTAGCCGCTTTACCTTACTGCTCCGCTTGTAGTTTACCAGTTTTAATACTTTGGATTTAAAAATATGCACAAAAATTGCCTGTGACCATGTGGAAAAGTGTCGATTTCTATCAGTAACATAATTTTTAAAATCAGTTAAGTAATTTTGTTATCCATGTGTAATGGATAATCTCAAAAATTAAAAACAAACAAACAAAAAAAACAAATATTTTCTCACTATAATACTAGTATAGATTAATATCAAATTTCATCTTAGTGAGTTGAGAAGTCACTAAGATGAAATTCGCTGAATATTAAGAAATATACATTCATACACACAAATTTTCGCATTAATATTATTTATTAGATTAGATTGTCTGTTCATCTTTTTGCCAAGTCGTATCAAATCGAAAAACGAGTAGGTCATCAAAGTCCATGGAAAAAATAAGACTATCCTGCAAAAATAGAATAATATTTTATTGCCTAAGTTGAATAATGTTATTTTTTTGCGTAAAGATTCTAACGATAATATTTTTTTTCAGGCATTCAGAAGTTAAGGTAGAACAAACTCACATAAATGCATACATACATGAACCTTAAAAACATTTCGCTCTCTTTTTTGGGCAGCCTTGTGAAAATAAAACAAACAATATCGATAATAAAATACAGACAGCACTATTATTTTGGCGAAATATTTTCCTCATAATATAAATTGAATATATTGAATAGGTAATCGTTATTTCAAAGGGCTTATAGCCAAACTAGGTACTTACCTTTCTTCATTTATAGGAAATTTAGCCGTAAAAGCCGTCTTTCATTATTAATACAGATGGACCTGATATCACAAACTACACCTCTTTTGCAAAACATCATCTAGGTGCACAAAATTAGGACGAAAATTATGATATTGATTATATCTATGAATTTATTATATCAATTTACTTTTTTTTGCAATATTAGTGCTATTTTAAGCCATTTTAAATGCATTTTAAATACTAAATATGTCTTAAACCAAAATGATATATTTGAATCTTAGCGAAGTCAAACGTCAAATTCTATATAAAAAAGAGAAAGATGCATAGAACTATGACAAAATGAGAAAAAAAAATAACTTTGTATTTTTGCTCAACTGTAATAGAGTTTTTGTTTCAAGGCTACCTTCGCCAGACTGGCATAACGGAACGTAAAAACTTGGTTTCATTTAACTCAAAATTAAGTACAATCACGAGGACCTAAAAGCAGAACAGGCTTGGAGCTTGTACATGGTCCTTCGTGGCCGAATATTCGGCAGGAACCTGAAACATCGAAAAAGTATAATTTTTGGTGGTTACCGTGGTAACCGTGTCGCGAGGCTGAAGTTGTAACGGAGGCGCCGTTAAACTTCAGATAACTTCGGTCAGCTTCAGGGCCTTCAGGAGACTGCTAGTCTCCGAGGAAGACTCGTGTCTCGAGAATTGGGCGTGTCTGCCCGGCAAAGAAGTCTGCGGTGCCCAATTGATGGCAAAGAAGTCTTGCAGTGCCCAACTAAGGGCAAAGAAGTTCGGACAATTAATTATTCAGTGCTTAAAAATTAATTGTAGTTTTGAAAAATAATTAATTGTTCATAGTCATATATCATAGGCTTATACAATTTGTTGCCCATTAATTGATTGGAAACCTGGGGCCTAATTCTCTAATTTTAAGACGCCAATTTGCTATTGAAATTTTACCTTTAAATTTTAGAAATAAATAACTTTGATAATTTTGCATGTGTGTTCTAACACTTAGAATAGTTTTCAATAAAACGAAAGTACGGGAAATCTATGCCCGATTCCGGTAAAATATTAAAAGGTAAAAACTAACTTGTAAAATTAATTTGGTAAATATTAACTTGTAAAATTTTCAAAAGTTATACTATACGACACTTAGAAAAAAAAACTGATTTAAGTCATATATGCTTACTTACTTTGTTCTACTAAAACTTTGTTACTAAAGATTGCTAGAAAATCTATAAAACTAAAAGTAAATATGGAATCATTATCCAATTTTCAAGAATAAATTTTTGCCCGTATAACTAAAGGAAGAAGTAATTTTAAAAAGAGTCCGAAGAAACGTATTACCAAAGAGTGTTTAGAAGGGAGGTTGGAACTGCTTGATCAGTTATGGTTCGAGTACTTGTCCAGACATAAAGAAATAATGCGTAAAATTTCATATTCTCAAGAAATTGCAGAAACAAATTACGCAAAAAATAAAATGTTTGATCAAGGGGAACATGTTTATTTTGAATACAAATGTGAATTAAAAACTGCTTTGTCAGCGTTGACTATCCAACATTCGGATCAAACTTCTGGCCCTTAGCGCTCAAATTTATATAACGTTAAATTACAGACTGTAAACATACCAAACTTCTCCGGGCGGTATTCAGAATGGAATACTTCTCGAGACTTGTTCAAATCACTTGTGCACAGTAACAGTGATTTGGATGATGTTCAGAAACTGCTTTACCTAACCGCTCGATTGATTCTATGCGCTTTTTTTGTTTTCATTGATCATCGCAACTAACGCTACAGTCACATTTTTTGTTTTCATCGATCATCGGACCACTCGATAGCGACGTAAATTTTGCCACTCGATTTTGAACATTATTGAACTCAATAATCATTCAAATCTAAGCGTGTTTATATAATTAGTTTGCTTCGAAACCCACAACATAAACACTTGAAATATGTGCCGTACCTATTTAGCTCCATAAATCACCAGTTTGTTTATCTAAGCGCTCAATGAAGTGGTCATAAAAACTGTTTGTTTACGCAAAGTCAGCGCCGCCAGATGTGTCGCGTAGACCTTTTTTTTTGTGGGTTGACAATCAGATACCTGTGATCTCGGCACGTACGCAATAAATCCTCAGTTTGCGACCAGATGTGTCACGTCGACCTTCTTTTTTTTGTGGGTTGACCATCAAGTACCTGTAGTCTCAACGCATATACAATCAATTACCAGTTTGAGGTTAGATGTGTCGCGTCGGCCATTTTTTATTTGGGTTATCAGTTTGGTCCTGCGGTCTTCAGCGCGTGGACAACCGAGCGGCTAAAGGGATATCTAACTGGAGAGGCGGAACAGTTGCTTAGCAACATCCCTATCACTGATAAAAATTATAGTAGGTGTTGGAAGTTACTGGATGAGCGGTATAATAATAAATGATATATATGACACACATCTTAAAGAGATTGATGAGTCAGAAAAATATTAATCAAGAATCGGCCAGCAGTTTGAAAGAACTGATGGATACAACGAATGATTGTTTGTCGGCGTTGGCAAATATTGGTGTAAACACCGATACTTGGGATGTACTTGTCATCCATATCATTGTACTTAAATTGGACTCTAAATTCAGAAGACAATGGGAATTTGATGCCAGCAATTCGTCAGACGAATTGCCCACTTACAAACAGTTTCGGGAAGTTCTTACAAAACGCTGTCAAGCGTTAGAGTTCCTGGATTCTAGGTCCAATTCAGCATATAAGAATACGGGTCACTTACCTGTTCACAAAACTAAAGCCATGCATATTGCTAAAATACAATGTCCATTTTGTTCCGGGGAACATAAACTTTTTTACTGCAAAGCATTTATAAAAACCTCAATAGAGTCTCGTCGTGGTACGTTCAGTCGAACAACATTTGTTACTGTTGTTTGGGTAACAATCACACTGCCAAAAATTGACAAATAAATTACAAGTGTCGCATTTGCAACAAGAAACATAATGCTCTTTTACATCCTACCTGTGAAGGCGCTCCTAAGAGTTATGTCCCCCGTACTCCTACTACGGATTCGAGTACGATCAAAGATACGAAACCAAAATCATCATCGGCAAACGATGACAAGTCGGAATGGACTCCGGTACTTTCATGTTTCGCTAGGAAAACAAATCATATTCTTCTTGCAACGGCATTGGTGAATACCGTTTCGAAAACAGGCCAGTGTTACACAATCCGTACATTACTGGATCAAGGATCCGAATCGTCGTTTATAACAGAAGCAACGGTGCAACTGTTGGGTTTGGACAAGACTCCAACAAAAACCCAAATTTCAGAAGTAGGTGGAGACAAAACTTTGATCTCCAAGGGTATCATGACCGTAAAATAACGTCACGAGTTGATTCAAATGTAATCATAAACGTCAAAGCACACGTTTTAAAGTCTATTACCATACTTCTACCAACCAGTGAGATAAAAGCCGTGGAATGGAAGGAACTTCAAGAAATGGTTTTAGCGGATCCGGATTATCACATGCCAAATCATGTTGATATGTTATTGGGTGCAGACGTATATGGTCAAATTTTGCAAGATGGTGTAAAAAAACGTCCATACGGTTCTCCAGTTGTGCAAGCCACTTCACTAGGGTGGATTCTATCAGGTGCTCTTGACGCACCGAGCGAGATATTTATTAGAAGACAATAATTTGTTAAAACAATTCTGGGAACTACGAGTAGAAGATGATGTTCCTATGTCCAAGGAAAAACTACAAACTGAAGATGAAAAATGCTGTCGAGAGATATTTACTAAAACGACTACCAGGGATGAAGATGACAGGTATTTCGTGCGTCTTCCGTTCAAGGTAAAAAAATCCAGAGGTAACTAATTCCTTGCAGATAGCTGAAAAAATATTGTATTCATTAGAAAGAAGACTGAAGACTGGTGATCTGAAAGAAAAATACAAAGAAGTAATTAATGAATATATTAAGATGAATCATATGGAACTTATTCCTAAGGAAGATATAAATAACGTGAAATCGGTGTATTTGCACATCACGCCGTAGTACGTAACGATAAAGAGACTTCAAAAACTCGCCCAAGTTTTGGCGCATCATGTAAAGGGACTAACAACACATCACTAAATGACAATTTGTTAGTGGTTCCGACACTGCAAGTAGACTTGAAGCATCTAGTCATGCGTTGGTTAATCTCACGTATTTGTTTGACTGCTGACATTGTAAAAATGTATCGGCAGGTAAAGGTTAATGAAGCTGATGTTAATTTCCAAAAGATACTTTGGAGAAACGATACGGATGAGAAAATAAATCATTATAGGATGCTAAGAGTAACTTTTGGTATAGCATCTGCTCCATATCTGGCGGTGAAAGCGTTACAGCAAGTAAGCCTTGATGAAGGACATAAATATCCAATAGCAGCGAAAGCAATGTTAAATCAGTTCTATTTGGATGATTTACTAGCAGGATGTGAAACTGTTGAAGAACGCATGAAGCTATATATAAATGAACAGACTTTTGGAAAAAGGCGGGTTCCAGCTTCAGAAATGGACGAGTAATAGCGAGGGGCTACTGCAAGAAATGAAGGAAAGTGAAAGAAAGGAAAGTAAGGAGTATAAAAAGGAAGAAAGGAAGGGTTAAAGATAAAAACAGACTAAATAATTAAGATTGTTGGACTTACCTGGAACCGCAGCGATGACTCCTTCCGCTACAAGGTAGATCTTCCCAAAGTACAGGAACCTGCAACAAAAATAACGATTATTTCTAATATTTGTCGCTTCTATGACTCCATTGGTTGGGTAGGGCCAAGTATCATAGAAAAAAAAATACTAATTCAAAAATTGTGGCTGGCAGGATTGGATTGGGACTAAACCGTCCCAACAAATATTTTAAATGAATGGAAAACTTACCAAGAAGAACTGAAATTGTTAACCAACGTTTCCATACCTCGATGGATCGGTATTCTGACAGGTGACTTCGTAGAGCTGCATGGATTTAGTGATAGCTCCAAGGATGCTTACGCCGCCGTTGTGTATGCACGCGTCGTTGACTCCAATGGGTAAATTCATGTATCGTTGATATCTGCAAAAACGAAGGTTGCTCCGATTAAACAAGTATCAATTCCTCGGCTTGAACTGTTTGGGCCTTTTTTAACACGCCTTATTATGGAAATAGCATCGGTTATAGAAATTTAAAAAACTCATCTGCACGCTTGGACGGACTCGACAGTTGTCCTTTACTTGGCTGAACAGCCATCCTAGTCGCTGGAAGGTATTTGTGGCGAATCGTGTGTCAGAGATCGTAACAAATTTGGACGCCCATCACTGGTCACACGTATCTTCCAAGAATAACCCTGCAGACGCAGCATTTCGAGGTCAAAATCCATCTGAGTTGCGATATGCGATGAATGCGATATGGTTTGAAGGTCCGGACTTCCTGAAAAACATTGATTATAAAAAACCGAAAAATATCGGTACAAACATAGAAGAAGTGCAAATAAAGACTCACTGCGCTAGAGTTGTCGACTGCATTTGGGAAACTGACTATTCAGTGAAGAAAAAGAGAGATGTCTGGTCATCTTATGATGATCAGAGTTATTGCTTACTGCAGACGTTTTGTTCATAACCTGAAAAAGGAAAAATAGAGAGACATGTCGGGTATTTGACGACCCAGGAATTAAATGATGCAATCAATTGTTGCATACGACAATGCCAAATAGAATTTTTCTGTGAAGAAATAGCAATGGTTAAGAAAAATGAGAACTTACCTAAACGAAGCAGCCTGCGAGCCCTTAACCCGTTCCTCGATGATGACCAATTATTGAGAATTGGTGGCAGACTGGAACATTCCCAATTGAGCACAAATATAAAGAAAATGCTACAAATTTCACAGGAGCTTCAAATGAATTGGACAGATTGTTTAAGAATGAGAAAAAGCCACAAATGGATGTGTGTGGCACTTTATTCCCGCCCGATCGCCCAACTTCGGAGGCCTTTGGGAAAGTGGGATAAAATCTGTCAAATACCACCTTAAACGAGTAATCAGCGAATCAACATTGACTTACGAGGAGATGTCTACTGTTTTGGCACAAATAGAGGCTTGTTTAAACTCCAGGCCTCTTTCAGTGCTTACCGGAAATAATGAAGAATAGCCCACAATATTAACACCAGGCCACTTCCTTGTAGGTGAAGCTTTAGTGACTCCACCTGAGATAAACTTTGATTCTTCAAATGTGAGTTCTTTGCGGAGGTGGCAGTACACCCAAAGAATGACTCAAGACTTCTGGCGTCAGTGGTCGCAACAGTATCTCAAAATTTTATAAAAGATATCGTTGGCCATCTCAGATGCCTCAGCCTCGTATCAATGATGTAGTGGTAGTAGGGGAAGACAATTTACCGGTGTGTCAGTTTTATGGCAGAGTGATTGCGACCCATCCGAGACAGGACAATTTGATAAGAGTTGTAACTCTTAAAACTAAGAATGGTACGGTCAAAAGGCCAGTTAATAAGCTGTGTCTCCTTCCTATTACAAACTAAGTTTGTATGTAAACTGAAAATAGTTAAAGTTAATGTAAGTATTGATTCACTACTTAAGTTTAATACCTCAGATGATAAAAGTGTTGTAAAATGTAACTTGTCACTAGCCTCATGGTGGGCGATTGTTTGTAAAGGACAAGGTTCAGTTTGTCCTTGGTGGGCGAAATGTATAAGCCACTTTTGTCACCCAGCGCCATCTAATTGATTTTACTCAAGATGTTTCCAAACATGCAAGAAGGTTCACATCTCTGCCATTAGATGGCTAATTTTGATGACACGTTTCGCTGAATCGCGGTGACACTATTTGCACAGGGAGGTAAGATAAGGTATTTTGCTATGATCGAAATGAAACGTATAACGGAAAGTAAAAACTTGGTTTCATTTAACTCTAAATTAAGTACCTTCACGAGTACCTAAGAGCAGAACAGGCTTGGAGCTTGTACACATATTATGCTTGGTAAAGTAGTAACTTTCACATCTATACTTATAATAAAACTGTAACTGGTCCAATTCTGTTTATTGAAGGTATTTAACAAATTTTTTTGAGAATGTGTCCATGATAAAGGATAAACAAGATACCTTTTTGAAGAAAAATTGTGTGGATATATACAAAATGACATTCCTGGGCCTAGTCGTTCTACTACTGAACCAGAGGTACCAAGGTTTGCTGAACCTGTTGCAGTGGGGGTACCGGTGACTACGCCGAATGTCCTAAATGAACAAATTCAAGAAGACTCTAGACCACTGAGTCCCATTGTCCATGTAGATGTTCAAGAAAGTACGCCTACGTCAACATACGGATCAGACTCTGGAGAGAACTTCTTCGACTCTGTCAATTCAGAGAACCATGTGGCAGAAGATTTGCGAGATCCAGTGAACATAAATATTGCTGATCCTGTAAATGATATGGTTGCTCCTACTGAACGACGTTACCCAGTTCGAGATAGACGTCCCAAGAGAGAGATGGACATGGTCTATAATTTTCACGTAGCTGATATTCCTGATCCTGTGTCGGTTCAAGATGCCATGGAACGTTCAGATAAAAAGCTGTGGTTGGAAGCGATTAACGACGAGTTTATCTCCCTGAAGGCCAATAATACCTGGGAGCTAGTTGATCGACCTATGGACGCAAACGTCGTAAAGTCGAAATGGGTAATTAAACTCAAGGTTGGAGCGGATGGGCTCACTAAGGGCTATTCGCAAAAACCAGGCATAGATTTTTTCGAAACGTTTGCACCTGCTGTCAAAATTTCGTCGATTCGTCTTCTACTTGCACTGGCAGCTGAAAAGGACCTAAGCATACATCACTTAGATTTGACTACCGCTTTCCTAAATGGAGATATACAGGAGGAAATTTATATGGAACAGCCTGAATTATTCGTCCAAAAAAGAGAAGATCGCAAGGTTTGCAAGCTAAAGAAATCTCTGTATGGCTTGAAACAAGCGGCTCGATGTTGAAACGAAAAAATTCATACCCACATCTTGAAAATGGGCTTTACGCGATCCAATTATGATCAATGCGTTAACACCAAGATGAAAGGTGAACTGTTCGTTGCTATTGCACTTTATGTTGATGATTTTTATAAATTTACCAATAACGAAGCTGCAGCTAAAGCAGTTAAAGAGCAGATTGAAAGTTCTTTCAAAATAAAGGATCTTGAATTAGCAAGAGAGTGTCTTGGAATGCGGATTGAGCGGAATAAGGACAAGCAAGAGATTTGTCTGTCCCAGAAGACATACATAAACAAGATCATTGAAAAGCTCGGGATGCAAGACTGTAAGCCAGTTAGCACACCGATCGAGACAAATCTGCGTCTGAAGCCTGGACCAAAGAATGACGATACGCGGTATCAAGAGATTATACGATCACTCATGTACCTGGCGTGTTGTACTAGGCCAGAAATATCATTTGCGGTTATGATGTTGAGTCAATTCAACAACTGCAATGATTCGACTCACATGGCGGCGTTGAAACGCGTGATTAGGTATCTGAAAGGGACAGTGGAATTATCGCTGTGTTATAAAAAATGTAACAAACCTTTGGTTGCTTATGCCGACGCTGATTGGGGGAATGGGCCAGATGGGAAATCTTTCTCTGGTTATATCCTGATTTTCGGTGATGCTGCGATAAGTTGGCAATCTAGGAAACAGCGATGTATAGCACTGAGTACTGCTGAAGCCGAATACATCGCTATTTGTGAGGTTGCTAAGGAAGTAGTTTCTGTTAATGGTTTATATGCTGAACTGACTGACCAGACAGACACTATTACGATATTTAGTGACAGTCAAAGCGCTAGTAAGCTAATATATATTCCTGAAATAGGGAAACGGTCAAAGCATATAAATATTAAGTATCATTTTGTTCAAGAGTTGGCAGAGCAAAGGGTTATCTTTATTGATTATTGTGAAACAACCCTTATGCCTGTAGATATGTTCTGCTTAAAAAAATGTGTTAAGTGGGGATGATGTAATATAGGACCTCCTCTATCAAGTGAGAGAGAGTATCATCGACAATTGTTACTTAGCATCTGTTTTTGTTATTAGCTGTCTATATATGTCTACAGAAGTAAAACAATGTTGTGTTCAAATATATTTTTTTCTTATTTTTTCTTTTTATAGGGCGTGCAGCTTAAAGTATTGAACAATAAATACGAAAGAAACAAAGGTTTGTGTAAATAAAATATTTAGTGTAAGGAGTTGTTGCAATATATTTGTGCTAATATGGACAACTGTTTCCCTGCACAGTGAAACAGCAGCAGTATATCTAAATATATTGTTTTGTAAACTCGCCAGGCAGTAACAGATTGAAAATAATTATTATTCAAAATCCTAGTCTGTTTCACTAGATAGGTAATTGAATAGGTAGGTACCTACAATATCTTAAAACATTATATTTATCACGCATAAGTACTTACTTACCTTATTAAGCGGACAATATAATTAAAACCTCTAAGACTTGTTTCAAAGGTCATTAACAGTAAAATAACCTACAAAACTTTGAAGCTTAATTGATGTAATATAGGACCTCCTCTGACAAGTCAGAGAGTATCATCGACAATTGTTACTTAGCAACTTTTTTGTTATTAGCTGTCTATATATGTCTACAGAAGTAAAAACAATGTTGGGTTCAAACTTTTTTTTTTCTATATTGCATGCTAATTAAATAAAAGCCTCTGAAAATGGATAACCTGTATTTATTCTCACCAAAAATCCATTAGTTTGGTTGTGTCATTGGTATAATATATTTCCCTTTGGCATAACTGGTAATGCCTAAGGGAACAGCAATTCCCCATGGCGCAACTGGTAGTGCCAAGCAATTGTGCCACGGATAAGTCACGTTTTTAACAGTTATTTTCGCCATTTGCTGCAAAACGAACGGCCCCACTGTCAAGTCAAGACGTCCGTCTAGTCAATGTCATGTCATTGCGACACTGATGTAATTGATTGCGGCCTGCGGCAGCGCCTGCTTCCCTTCCTTTTTGTACTTCATACTTTCATAGACCTACCTTTAGTTCGTGTGCATGCGTGGTGCTCCAAGACACGAAAGCTTGAGACTTTGAATTGAAAGGCCGGCTAATCTACTGTAAGTAAAAGTAACTCATTTCGTTTGGCTGGAACTTGCATGTATTTGCTACATTTTCTCTGTTCGGCGGTTTCTAAAAAGTGAGGAAAACTATATCATGCGATGCATGCTCTAGGAACTTCGTTACACGTATCATAATTAATTTAAGCTTTATTCTTAACAATTTTTCGTTACCGGACTACCCATATGGTAACCTAGTATATGGTAATATGTACATACACCTTTAATGAGTCAAAAGTTAAAACAAGTTAGAAATTAAATCACCAGATGGTTTTGCAGCAAACATTGTGTGGTCTACATATTAAAATGATATCATGCAATCCTGCTTTTTTACTGTATTATGCATTTGACCTACATATTTCTGTAAAGGTATCATGCTCATATCATCTTCTTGATCTTGAGGGTAAATAAAATATTGAAAAAACAAATAAAAAATAAACAAATTTGAAGAATTCAGACTCGCCTAACTGTTCAGATTGCGGTTGAAGACGTCCAACATGTGCTGATGGAATGTGTTCGAAAGTTTGAAACCAGGCGTTGCGTCAGAGCTTATTGGTATTAAATAATGGGATGGGAATTTGTAACAGTATCTTGGCTTCTCCTTCATCGGAGGGGGCCGGGATGCTGCTCAAATTGTACTTGTTCCTATTTGGTGGTAAATAAATACCTATTTATGGATTATAGTATACATTCATAGCATAATATTAGATGATTTGCCCTAAGGGGGTGACATTATCAGAATGTTCATACAACTCCCATGCAAAATAAAGAAAAAAATGGATAAAATAATTTTGCTACTTTTTCATAAGACCCATATGATGACATGGTACTAGAAAAAAAGAAAAAGGTAACAAAAAAATATAGCAACAAACGAAAACTAGCTAGGAAGTTCAAGTTGGAAACCATATTATCATTTACTTAAATTGGAAAAAAAACATAGGTTCATATTTATTACATGTACAAAGGATGCTTATCCTAAGAAATAGTCTAATATCTGCCTGGAATTGGTCATGATTGTGAGAAGTTAAAAAATAAACTTGGTGTTAAATTGTTGCAGATATCCTATAAAATGGATTCTTCCTTGACAGCAAAGCAGATAAGACAAGCATTCATTGATTTCTTCAAAGGTAAAGGCCACAAGTATGTTCACTCCTCATCAACCATACCTTTGGATGACCCAACACTACTCTTTGCCAATGCAGGCATGAATCAATTCAAACCCATTTTCCTGGGGTCTGTTGATCCAAATTCTGACATGGCCCAATATGTCAGAGTAGTGAATACTCAAAAATGTATTAGAGCTGGAGGCAAACATAATGATTTAGATGATGTAGGAAAAGATGTCTATCATCACACATTCTTTGAAATGATGGGAAATTGGTCATTTGGTGATTACTTTAAGAAGGAAATATGTACTTGGGCTTGGGAACTGCTCACGGAAGTATTAAAGTTACCAGGAGACCGATTGTATGTTACTTACTTTGGAGGTGATTCAAAGTCTGGCCTTGAACCTGATTTGGAATGTAAACAATTGTGGCTAACCCTGGGAGTGCCCGAGTCTCATATCCTTCCTGGGAGTATGAAGGACAATTTTTGGGAAATGGGAGAGACAGGTCCTTGTGGACCTTGCTCTGAGTTACATTTTGATCGCATTGGTGGCCGTGATGCTGCTCATCTGGTTAACATGGATGATCCAGATGTATTAGAAATTTGGAATTTAGTGTTCATTCAGTTTAATAGAGAAACAGATGGATCATTAAAAATGTTACCCAGAAAACACATTGACTGTGGGTTAGGCTTAGAAAGATTGGTGTCCGTAATTCAAAACAAAAGAGCCAACTATGACACTGACTTATTTATGCCACTGTTCAAAGCCATTGAAAATGGAACTGGTGTGAGACCCTATTCTGGAAAGGTAGGAGCTGAAGATGTGGATGGAATTGATATGGCTTATAGAGTGTTGGCTGATCATGCTAGAACATTGACAATTGCATTGTCTGATGGTGGATGCCCTGACAACACTGGCAGAGGATATGTACTTAGGAGAATCTTAAGAAGAGCTGTACGATATGCTTCAGAAAAACTAAATGGCAAGCCAGGATTCTTTGGTTCTTTGGTTCATACAGTTGTAGAACTATTGGGTGATGTGTTTCCGGAGATTACTAAAGATCCTGAATCTATCATTCAAACAATCAATGAAGAAGAAATACAATTTTTGAAGACACTTTCACGTGGAAGAGGCTTACTGAATAGAACAATAGAAAAACTCAATGATTCAAAAATTATTCCTGGTGATGTTGCATGGCGACTTTATGATACCTATGGATTTCCAATTGATTTGACACAGTTGATGTGTGAAGAAAAAGAGCTCAGTGTTGATATGGAAACTTATGAAAAAGCAAGGAAGGAATCTCAGCTGATATCACAAGGCAAAGCTGCTGGCCAAGAAGACTTGCTGGCTCTAGATATACATGCTATTACTCACTTACAAGATACTGGGATTCCAGTGACTGATGATTCTTCCAAATACAATTACACTCCATCATCAACTGACAAAGATGCAGTTTATAACTTTGGTCCTTGTATTGGGACCATTGTTGCTCTTAGAAGAAATAAAGAGTTTGTAAATGAAGTAACTTCTGGTCAAGAGTGTGGCATTATATTAAATAGCACCAGCTTTTATGCAGAACAAGGGGGTCAGATTTTTGATGAGGGGTACATGGTAAAGACAGACGATGAAAGTGTGGAGTTCACAGTTAAGAATGTCCAAGTAAAAGGTGGATATGTGCTACACATTGGTAAAGTAGAAGGAACTTTTAAAGTAGGAGATACACTATCTCTACATATTGATACTGAAAGGCGAAGGCTTGTTATGAACAATCATACAGGCACTCATGTACTCAATAATGTTCTAAGAAAAGTGCTGGGAAGTGATTCTGATCAACGTGGTTCACTTGTGATGCCCGACAGGCTAAGGTTTGATTTCACTAATAAAGGACCAATGACTGTAGGACAAATAAAAGATGCTGAAGATAAAATTAAAGAAATTATAAATGAAAATAAAACAGTGTATGCCAAACATACCAGTTTAAGTGATGCTAAGAAAATCAAAGGCTTAAGAGCTATGTTTGATGAGCACTACCCAGACCCAGTTCGCGTAGTATCTGTTGGAATCCCTGTTGAAGAATTGGAAAAGAATCCTGATGGGCCAAATGGTTTTGAAACTTCCGTTGAGTTTTGCGGTGGTTCTCATTTGCATCGTACCGGTCACATTGGCGAATATGTCATTGTAAGTGAGGAAGGCATTGCCAAAGGGATAAGGAGAATTGTTGCTCTAACTGGTCCAGAAGCCATCAAAGCTTTAAACAAGCTCAGCTTGCTGGAAAATGAAGTCAATAATGTTGCTAGTTTTATCAATGATCAAGGTGACTCCATAAATCAAAAAGAAACTGTTAAGAAAATAGTGGACCTCACCAACGAAATATCGCAAGCTCAAATATCCTATTGGAAGAAAGACGAATTGAGAAATATGTTGAAGAATTTGAAAAAGCAACTTGATGACAAAGAAAGAGCTGCAAAAGCCGCCAACATTACCAAAGTCACGGAGAGAGCTAAAGAAATTTGTGATCAGAACAAAGATTCTAAAGTAATTGTGACGGAGTTGAAAGCTTTCAGCAACACAAAAGCCTTAGATGGTGCCTTGAAACAGGTTAAACAGCTATGTCCTGACACAGCAGCAATGTTCTTTTCGGTAGATGAAGATACCAATAAAATATTTTGTCTTGCTGCAGTCCCTAAAACTGCAATTGAGAAAGGTTTGTTGGCCTCAGAGTGGGTTCAGTCAGTCGTGGCTCTTATTGGAGGTAAAGGCGGCGGCAAGGCGGAGTCTGCTCAAGCTTCCGGAAACAATCCAGATTCCCTCAAAAAAGCTATTAATATTGCTGAAGACTTTGCTAATATTAGATTATCTTAATTTACATGTACCAAGTCATATTGTATGTTGTGAGTTTCACACAACATTATTATTTATTACTGCTCGCTTTTCATTAATATATTTATATATAAAAAAAATGCTATTTCATTAGTAATCCCTCAAATCCTTTTGTATTATTTGTATTTGTACAACCTTCATTTATTGTAGAACCACTATAATTGTAACAGGCAAATTAGTATTCAACAATGTGTGTAATTTAGTAATGTAGGTAAGTAAACTTCTTGGTTTTCTTTAGTTCAACAATAACATAAAATACCTACAAGATTAAAATATGGATAAAACTAATAAAAAAAAAAAACTCATTATAAAACTTAAAAGAAAGAAATAATTCAATTTTTTTGAGGTCTGTGCTATGTGGCCAAACCTTAGTAAATAGGCAAAAAAGGGACAAAGTCAGGGAAGCTCAAGGTGGTCAGGGAAAGTCAGGGAAATCGAGGGGGTCACCTGGAAAGTCAGCGAAAAAAAAAAACTGTCCCACACTTTCTGAGTGATTGTAAAATGAGAGATATATATCATGCTCTAGTTTGACTATGTTTTGTAATCATGTTTATTTGTTTCACTGAAAGAAATATCTCGAAATTTCCGCGCTCGCTTCGCTCGCGCCTACATAATACCATATCCTATGTAATTAAAAACACACAGTAGGTCAATTATTAATATTAATTTATTCACACAATTACACTGAAATTATAAATAGCTAAATTCTTGCGCTCGCTACACTTACACACTTGTTCTGTTATTGCCTGTTGAATGAAGTATAAGGCGGACCACCTTGTTTTCCTTTAGTTTTTAACAAACACTGCAAGAAATAACTAGCTACGCTCGCGCCTTGCTATTATTGGTTCCTCACGTCCACAAATAGTCGAAATTTTTGCGCTCGCTTTGCTCGCGCCTGTTACCTATTTTCGCATTACTATTACTATTTTCGCTGAGGAATTCCATTCGTCCAATTTTTACCCAACTTTTTCGCGCTATCTACGCTCGTGTGTTTTATAAGATATATTATTTTTCCTCATTCGTATAATGTATAGGAAATAGCTCAACATTTTCGTGCTCCCTTCGCTCACGCTTTCTTAGTAATGTTACGTGTTTTGCAAACAAAGAAGATCGATCGTAAACGTTCATTTTTAACCCCCCCGAACAAAGAGATGGGTGTTATACGTTTAGGATGTGTATCCGTATGTCTGTCTCTGGCATCGTAGCTCCCAAACGAATGGACAGATTTTATTTTATTTTCTTAGGAGAACTACAGCCACGGTTAGTACGTAGGATAAAAACTATGGTTATACAAGCAGCTTACAAAAGTTTCCACATATGGGTTTTTATTATGCTTCTTAGTTATAATTGGGGGTGGAGGGTCAAAAGTAATATAAATTTTTAATTTGTGCTTGTTTTTACATAATTCTCTAATCAAAGTATTTATAAGCTCGAAAATTTTGCGCTCGCTACGCTCGCACCTTGATAATATTGCTTGTTTCGAACTCTTAAAAGATCGACCATAAACGTTCGTGTTTTCACATAACTACACTAATAAAAGTATAAGGAGCTAAAAATGTTAGCGCTCGCTTCGCTCACGCCTTCTTGGTAATAAAACATGTTATGCGCACATAGAAAATCGATCATAAACATTCTTATGTTCACATAGCTACACAATAAAAGTATGTATAAGTAGCTCAAAATATTCAAATATAAAAGGGGCGCTGATTTATAAGCTGATTGCTAATGCCAGTCCTGTGTTCAAGAATAGGCTGATAATGATGATCATATGTTATATGATTTGGAATACTCATGTTTAATTTTTACACAAATAAAAATATCAGAATGTTTTCGCTTCCCGCTTATGATGATGTCTATCATTTTGTGAATTAGAATTTTATTTAAGATTTTATTTTAAAATAAGTCTGATAATAAAATAAGTAACAATATATGAAGGATAAGAAATGATTAAGTATTTAGATAACATTATTTTTCGTTATTTATGAAAAATTATGAAAAACTTGCTTTAAAATGAACATGGTTGGTCAGGGAAATTTGGCAAAATGGTCAGGGATAAGTCAGGGAATTTTTTTAGAATTTTTAGTGGACACCCTGGTAGGCATATACCTGTCACAGACCTCAAAAAAATTGAATTATTATTTTATACGATTTTTATTATTATTTTTTAAATTCGTTTTATTTATTATTTTTAGTTTCGATCAAGTAGGCCAAAGATAATTAAGTACGCTAAGAAAAAAGTTGAAAGATACTGAAACTATTATAAAAATAATAATTGCATTCAGACATGTTTTTTCCGAGAAATACATACATACATTCGCGAAAATTTGTCTATTGGTTCAGATACTCATATAGACAGACTAATATATATAAATATTAATCATTTTTGACCATATTACATACATACACGAAATTTGGTACATATGCTTAAACACTAGACTAACCTAATTAATATTACGCATTTTCAACAATATTACATACATACACATCAACTAAAAACCGCTTTGTTTTGAAGTTGGTGAATAAAATACAACACATCATTTAAAAATTATTTAATTCAACTTCATAGACATAATTTTCATTAAATATAGTTCAAACAAATACATCTTATATAACTGACATAGTTTACTAATATCTACAAAATAATAAGGTGTCTAATATTACAAAATATGAATAATATAATTATTTGGTTGGTCTTTATTACATTATAACAGCACCAATTCCATTGGTGAACGAATCCTCGGGCGAGGCGGTGCAATAAAATGTGATAGTAATAATTTACAATATTTTACTAAAGCTACTAGTAGAAACTCATTCTTGCCCAAATCCTTCGGTTTCTTCGATAGCGTAGTTCAACTTCTCGCACAGTTGTTCGTAACTTTTGTACGGCGGCAAGTCGAGCCTGTTGAAACAAGTGTGCGAGCGAGGCAGCCACGTGTCCTTGCCGACCTGAAAAATAAAACAAACCACATTCAACCATTTCACTTGTTATTGTAATTAGATACATATATATCACCGCCTCAGAGTGTGGCTTGCATTAAGATATTAGCTTTCGCCTGCGACTTTGTCCGCGCGGACTGCAGTTTATTGCGGGAAAAAAGCATCTTATGTTCTAGGATATTAAAAACCAATGCACTAACGCTCTTGATGTTTTTTGACAGATTTGTTATTAATTCGTTTCCATGGTAATCAACATTTTCCAGTTTTCCCGTGGAAACTTACTATTTTCCTATTCCAGGGTATAAGCTATCTCCATTCCAAATTTCATTAAAATCCGTCCAGCCGTTATAGCGTGAAAGCTCTCCAAACAAACAAACAGACAACATTTCACTTTTATATATTGGAGTGGATAATGTACAGCTCTAATGATGTAAGAATGTTTTAATTGAATAAGTAGGTATCAAAATGTATTCATAACTTTAATATTTTACCAAGTTTTTATTAATTCACTTCTGTTCTGTTTGTCTGTCGTTCCGGGTGGAATGCAATTCAAATTTCGAGTACTCCCCGATTAGCCTTCCGGCTGAAACTTTCAGGGTAGCTCACAGAACTCGAGGACAATGCCTTTAAAAACAACTGGTTTTTAGATTAGTTTTTTAATCTACATTCGCTGCTTGTTTTTATTTCTGATTAGACTGACGTGCGTTATCTTATTTCTGAGATAATATCTTTGTAGCTACTACACGATTCTGATAATTCTTTCACTAATAGCAAGCTACATTATCCCTGAGTGCCATTTCCTATATCAAATACTAATAAAAAATACGTTTACAATTCCAATTGTGCCCAACCCGTTCTTCGAACATACTATCTGTTTATTCTGAGGTGCTATGCAGACGCGGATCACGCTGGCAGGTCGCGCTAGTGGTCAATATAAAAACGTTTCGTCTCTATGGTCAGTATGATAATTTGTATTGTTTAAAGAAATATTAGATAAACCCTTAGCTACCCATCCGAGCGATGCCGGGGCGGGTCGCTAGTGATTTATCATCATCATCATCCTCAGACTGTACTCGTCCACTGCTGGACATAGGCCTCTCCTAATGCGCGCCACTGAGCCCGATCTTCGGCTCTTCTCAATTAATTGCTGCCAGATACTTTACGCAGGTCGTCGCTCCATCTAGTGGGAGGGCGTCCTACACTACGTTTGCCTACACGTGGTCTCCACTCTCTTGAGTGGTCGCCTACCCCATCGTTTATCGGTTCTTCGACATATGTGACCGACCCATTGCACTTATGTCGGTAACTTTCATTCTCTGCCGGATCAGCTAATTTCGGATGCGATCTCTTAGAGAAACCCCGAGCATAGCTCGTTCCATAGCACGCTGAGCGACCTTGAATTTGTGGACCAGCCTCACAGTCAGTGTCCAAGTGTCAGCTCCGTAAGAGATCACGGGTAGGACGCACTGGTTGAAGACTTGTCTTCAGGCATTATGGGATGGGCGACGAGAAGACCTGACGAAGTTTCCCAAATGCTGCCCAGCCCAGCCGAATTCGCCTATCGGCTTCTCGAAGTTGTATCAACCTAGCTCAAGAGTTTGTCCAAGGTAGACGTACTCCTGAACAACTTCAAGAGGCATGTCACTGACGGCTATTGGTTCTCAATTTTGTTTTGTCAAAGTTCATGCGGGTACCATTGCAGCGGGAGGCATCAGCTAAGCTGGTCAGCATCTGTTGCAGCTCTTGCAGCGATTGCGCCATTAAGACGATATCATCAGCAATTCTCAAGTGCGAGATGTACTCGCCGTTTATGTTGATGCCCATTTTTTTCCAGTCCAGCGTCTTGAACATATCCTCCACTGCATTTGTAAACAGTTTCGGGGATATTACATCCCCCTGTCTTACACCCCTGAGCAATTGGATTGGTTCTGTTTGCCGGTCCTGGACTTGAACGGACATCGTAGCAGCGTCATACAGACATCTCAGCACTTGGATGTATCGCCAGTCTACTTGACAGCGCTGCAAAGAGTCCAGAACAGACCAGGTCTCGACGGAGTCGGAGACGGCCTTCTCGTAGTCTACAAAAGCTAGATAGACACAGTGACCGATTATACTCCTCCGAATTCTGTATAATCTGGCGCACTGTGTGTATGTGGTCTACGGTACCATATCCTCAACGAAATCCGGCCTGCTCGGGTGGCTGAAGTTCATCAAGTCAGAATCAGAATTATTTATTCACAAGAATGTAGTAATTTAGTAGATGGTAATAACAATTATAAAAGTCCAGTACATCCTACCATAACAATGGTGTGCAAACATATCTATACAAAAAAAAATACAACGATAATAAACAAGATTCAATAGTAAAATATAGGGTTTATTATTTAATTAATGTCAAAATGTCAAATTAAAGTTAATGTCAAATTTTATCAAAAATTAAGTCATAGTTGCCAATTAGCAAGCATTAAATCAAGAATTTTAACATTAATTAATCACTTACCCCTTACTTATAAAAAGTTATGCAATGACTAAGTAATGATTAGAAATACTGCGCAGTACAATATTGTACTGCGCGGAATTTTTAATCATTGCATAACCATTGCATAACTTTTTATAAGTAAGGGGGATTATGTTTAATTATTTTCCTTATATGTCATGTACTCATTGAGATTATAAAAACATTTTTCTGAAAGCCACACAGTCAGTCTTCTTTTAAACATGTTAAGCGTCAGTTCTTTAAATGTGCATGGTAATTTATTATACGCCTTAATGGCATTAATGTAGGCATTTCTTTTAAATATATTTAATCTGCATCGAGGGATATAAAGTTTAAATGTATTTCTAGGAGTGACATTTCTCCTTACTATTTCCGAATGTAAATTGAAGTATTGTGGATGCTGCTTAACAAAAACACATAGCTCCCTAATATACATGCAAACCAATGGTAAAATTCAAATTTTTTAAACAGTGGTTTGCAGCTGTCCATAAACCAGACGCCAGAAATAGCCCTCACGCATTTCTTCTGGACTCTAAATACTTTTTCAATCTCAACCGAGTTACCCCATAACAAGAGACCGTAAGAGAGCACCGAAAAGACGTATCCATGGTATGCACTTAGTGCTGCTTCAGTAGATTCTGTTTGCCTTAACCTTTTTATAGCAAACACAAACCTGTCCAACTTATCGCAGAGATAGTCAATTTGCGTCTTCCAGTCGCAGTGTGTATCAATTATTAGTCCTAAAAACTTAGTAGAGTCAACCTCCTCTATTTTACTGTTTTTGTAATTTACATTTAGGTTCATATCCCGTTTCCTATAGTTTTGAAATTGTATAAATTTTGTCTTACGAACATTGATTTTTAAATTATTGTTACTGAGCCAATTAATTATTTTACTAAGTGCATCATTTATTTCTTGCTCGTTTATGTTTATATTTTGACATTTGACAATTAGAGTAGTGTCGTCCGCAAATAATATCGTTTTGTGATGAGTTATGTTAGGAAGATCATCTATGTACATCAAAAATAGAAATGGCCCTAGCACACTTCCTTGTGGAACTCCAAATTTATTTAGTTTAAAGTTTGACCTGCTCGTAACTTTCATATCTTTTTGTACTTTGTCTATTTCTACGCATTGAGAACGATCAGTTAAGTAACTTTTAATCCAACCATTTGCTACTCCTCTAATGCCGTACTTTTCCAATTTATGTAGAAGTAATTTGTGATGAACAAAATCAAAAGCTTTACTCATATCGAGAAAAATAGCCATTACTGGTGTACTTTAATTAATCGCTTCTGTGATAATCTTTATTAAATTAAAACATGCCAGTGAAGTGCTACTATTTTTCCGGAAACCAAATTGTTCCTCTTTTAATACCTCTTGTCCCGTGACAAAATCTATAACCTCTTCAGCATTACTTTTTCGAAGACCTTAGAAAGAACTGGTATCAACGTAACTGGCCGATAATTGTTCATGTCTGTCCTATCACCTTTCTTGAATAATGGCTTTACAATAGATTTTTTCAAACTCTGGAAATGTGCCTTCCTCAAGTGACATATTAATTAGAAAACTCAAAGGTTGACAGATAAATTTTGCACATAATTTAATTATTCTTGTACTTATTTCGTCAACTCCTACCGAGTTAGTATTGTTAAGATTGTTTATCAATTTATATATTTCCATTGGATCTGTCGGTTTTAAAAATATTGTATTAGAATTGTTACAGTCTATGCTTTCATTTATATTGTCAGTTTTAAATTTAAAATCATTGTCATTCGTCAAATTAATATAAAAATCATTAAATAAATTACTAATCTCAACTGAGTTTGTATGCAATTGATTATTGTATAATATAATATCTATTTCTCTATTTTTGTTATTGTCACCAATATTCTGATTAATAACGTCCCATACAGCCTTGCATTTATTTTTATTTTTAAGTATATATTTTTTATTTTGTAACTGCTGTGATTTATGTAGGCATTGCTTCAGGATTCTTGAATATTTTTTGTATGCATTATTATTATACCTTTTATTAGACCCAATTTGCTTATGTTTTAAATACAAATATCTTTTTTTTACGCAACACTTCCTTAACCCTTTGGTCAACCATATATTTTTATTATTTTTGTTAGTTTTTTTAAAAATAGATGTTGGAAAACATAAATTAAAAAACAAGTAAATAGTTCATGAAATTCGTTAAACGCTTCATTCAAACTAGGTTTTTCATAAACTTCTGAAAATGTCATAGCAGAAATGCAACTATAAAATTTATCAATATTTTTAACACTAAAATCTCTAGCTTTCTCGAACCAACTAAGTAACTGATGTTTTTTATTAATTTTCATTGTCAATGTTTGACCTGTTTCATGGTCTGAAAGACCTAAATGGTGAACTTCAGCTCTAATTGTGTGCTCGTATGCTCGAAATTTGAATTCAACAACATACATAGATACATACATACAAGTGAAGTTAAATAAAAGCTTTTGTAACAAAGAGTTATGCAGTAGCCATGTCATGGTGAAAAATCCATACCAATATATAAAAGTGAAACATTGTCTGTTTGTTTGTTTGGGGAGCTTTCACGCGATAACGGCTGGACGGATTTTATTGAAACTTGAAATGTAGATAGCTTAGCTTATAGGATGCTTTTTTCGCAATAAACAGTAGTCCGCGCGGACGAAGTCGCGGGCGCGAAAACTAGTAATATATAAACCTACAGAGGACTTATGTTTTGGCCTGTCCACATAATCTTATGTACACAATCTATCAAGCGCGAGTGTGACCACAAGTCTGCTACGGATCTACTTTACTCACTATGTGTTAAATGCACAGGGTACAGGATGGCGACAGTATACCGTGCCTCATGCGGTAGTATAAAATATCGCAATATTATTGATCATATTCTATATAAGCTGGACGAAATTCAAATTCTTTGTAGCGGAGGAGATGGCCGCTGTCATAAAAATCATTTAAGACAAAATTGTATGATATATAATTATAAATGTTGTACCTTTTCTATACAAAAACGTTGTGGCCCGTTGGATCCCATCAGCTCCGCGAACCCGCCGACCGGCACTCGACAGGTGCCCGTTACGAACTGCAGCAGTCTCGCTCGTTTCTCGTTGTCCATTTGTCGCACAAACTGTCACAGAAAGATTTTATTATTCTCTTACTTCAAAATATGGCGCCCAACACACACGCACCTGCCAGAGCCAGGCGACCTGCAACTAAGGAATCGGAAAACTGGCAAATCGGAGGATCGTAGCTCCCAAACGAATGGACCGATTTTGATGCGGGTTGATATTACACTTTGCGGACACCAGGGTCCGCACTTTTTTGTTGCTTAATTTATTATATGTTACATTTTCTTTCTTATATATAAGGTTAGAAAAATTACTCTAGAAGACGGGTAATTTTTTTTTATATGTACATAATTGTCAGGTTGTTTCCACCCACTCCTGGGTATAGGCTTCCTCTCCCTTGTGCCATTCGTCTCTGGACTGTGCCAACGTCATCCAAGTCTTTCCTTTGACCGCCTCAATGTCGCTGGCAGGTGGTCTGCCAACTCCTCTTTTATTTTCCCTCGGCAACCATTCCGTGAGGGCTCTACTCCATCTGCTATCACCACGCCTCGCCAAGTGTCCTGCCCAACGCAACTTGAGTCTAATAATACGGTCTCCAACGTCTGGGACTTTGGTCCTTCGTCGGATTACCGTATTTCGGACTCGGTCTTTGAGGCTTATGCATAACATGGCACGCTCCATGGCTTTCTGTGCAACTCGCATTCGCTGCGCTGTCTCCTTAGTGAGCGTCCATGTTTCGGCACCGTAAGTCATGGTGGGCAAAACGCACTGGCTAAAGAGCTTGGTTTTCAGGTATCGCGGTATCTTTCGAGCCCTTAAAATGTCGTCTAACTTTCCGAAAGCGGCCTAACCTAACTGAACGCGCCTCGAAATTTCTTTACTGCGATGTTCTCTGCCAAATGATAAAACATGTCCAAGATAGGTATAATGTTCCACTATCTCCAACGATTTGCCACCAACAGTGATGTTAATTAGCGTACCGCTAGAGATATTGGTCACCACTTTCGTCTTAGACATGTTCATCTTGAGGCCGACCTGAAGAGATGCATCGTATAGGTCTTGCACATACTATTTCTAATTACTACATGCTATGCTGGTTTTTATGGGCAATGTGATCGAGATACTTCATAGCTGTAGGTGTTGGGGGTTATATATTTTTATAATTTGTGCTTGTTCCATAGTTTAAGTATTGTAAGTTGTATTATGACAGTAATTTTTCCATAGTTAAGTATTGACTTGTACAGTCATTTTTCCATAGACACAAGCAGCGGCTATCGCTGAACTTGTCCAAGCTTTCATTTATAATATTGCTGGCTTTTCCTCGCAACTTAGCTCGGACTAGTTTAAATCCATAAAAAGTATTCTGCATGCTTCTCCAGGGTTCAAACTATCTCCATACCAAAGAGCATGGTAACCTTATTGTAGCATATCTAGACCTATTTTAACCAGCACCATCCCATACTTGAACTACAAATTACTATATCGTGAAGGTTGACTTTTTTTTTTCTCATATAGGCGATTATTTTAATATAACCACGTCCACCTCCTGCATCCTGCACAGCATCAGTGATGTCCGCACGTCTAGAGGTGGTTAGTAATGCCGGCGGCACACGCACCTGCCAGAACCAGGCGACTTGCTTGCTGGTGCGCGTGTAGTGCCGGTAGATGGTGTTCCGCTGCCAGTCCTCCACGTCCACCTCCTGCATCCCGCACAGCATCAGCTCCAGCTCGCGCTCGTCGAAGTACTTCAACCACTCTAGCGGCACCACCTGATAATAATAAACTTGTTTTCTTATATTGTTATATTCTTAGTTGTAAGTACAATATAGAATAGATGTACAAAGGCGAGCTTAATTGTAAAAAGAGTTTTGCAACACAATCACGCATTTTCATTGAGGAAAGAGAATGTTCAGAGTGAGTTATTTTTTTGTGTAAATAATTGAATATAATTTAGTATTAGACCTAATCACAACACAATTATTGTTATATTAGTTCTTACAAAATTTAATATAATATATGTATGTATTTTATGTAAATAGAGAAATAGCGACACAACAGAGTAAAATGTTTTATTTTTAAACAAATAAACACATATACGCGCGTGTTTTTTTTCCGGCGTAAAGGTAAAAATAAAGCCTATGTATTTTATCTTCGCCCTCGTGGTCATTTTTCCAAAGTAAATGAATAGCCTATTTCTTTCGGCTTTGCCCACGTGAACCTTATTCGGAGTAAAGGTACAAAAATAGCATATGTCTTTCGGCTTTGCCCGCGAACTATTTTGCGGGGTAAAGGTAAAATAACTAGCTTAAAAGCTAAAAAAACACGTCTGCCCTGCCAAAAATGAATTATGCCAATAAATTATACTATTGGAACGTGCTTATCAAGGTCTTTAATTTGATACCCATATTGTAAAACACATAGTTTCTTTTTTGCATTTGAAAATGGTGCTACAGTAGTTTTTTTTTTCAAAAAGATATATAGCCTGTGATACTCGGGGGGATGTGAGGATTCTAACGATACCCCATACCCCTACATCTGTTCAGGCGTTTCAAAGTTATGGTTGAATAAAGAAACTCACATACAAACATACATGAATGCTAAAAACATAACAGTTCTTTTTTTTGGGCAGTCGTGTAAAAATAGGCTGTCTTTTATCTTCGCCCGCGTGGTCATTTTTCCAGGGTAAAGGTAAATAAATGGCCTATATCTTTCGGCTTTGCCCGTGTGAACCTTTTTCCGGGGTAAAGGCCCGCGTGGACATTTTTCTGGGCTAGAAAACTTGCCAATTTCCTTCCTATTACTATTATATTATCGAATGTCATCATGACGGTTCAGTCTTGAAAAAGTAACAAACAGACAGAACGACAGAATTACTGTCGCATTTATAATATTAGTGTGATAATTAGCCATTTTTTGTTCCATATTGAACTTCTAGCCCACAGCCACCCCTACCCCTACAAGCAAACTGCAACTGAATAAAAACACTAAAACAGTGAAAATGTATTTGGGACCAAAGCAATTAATCAAAATGTCAGCTCATTGGTCGTAGCGGTTTTTTTAAAACGTTTTTATATAACTTCACTTGTATGTATATATCTATGTATGTATGTATCTATGTATTTTGTTCTCTTCTGGAATCTTGCAATTCAAATTTCGAGCACTTCCCGATTGGCTATTCGGCTGAAATTTCCAGGGTAGCTCACAAACCGATAATTAAGCAATAAAAATAAAATAAAAATAAACGTAAAAAAGTGAAAATGCAAAAAAAAACAGGTAAAAACGTAAAAAACTAAAGTGAAAATGAAATTAAAAAAAAGGTGACATTCATTAAAAAAAAAGCTTTTTTAATTTTTATTTGTACTAAGTTTCAGCCGAGAGAAACGTTGGATACATGATTGTTTGTTGTTGTGATGATGTTGTGTTTGTTTTATAGAAATTGTATGAGAAAGAGCATCAGCAACGGCACACGGACGGAACAGGATGTGGTTTATACGGTTAAATTAAAACATTACCCTATTCGTATCGAATGGAAAAAACATGTTACTTACATAATATGATTTGACCAAAACATATTTTGCGAATAAATTTCATTTCAAGTAGATATTTAATGTTAAGACGTAGTATGCTAAATGTATAATAATACAGATAGTATGAAAGCATATCTTGATAAATATTAAAGTCAAGGCACTTTCGTGATTACCTCATTGAAGCCATCTAGGAAGGCGGATGTTTGTTCTTCAATTCCTCGCGTCATTCTCCACTGCGTCACTAATTGTAAATACTGTTCTTTATTTGTCTGAAAATACAAAGCAAATAAATTAATACAACGAAGTATAAAGAAATAACAAACAAATAATATTGACGTTGCGTTGTTTGTTCTTATAGTTCAATCAAGAAAACACTTTTGCTATAACAAAAAGTGTTTTGTTTCAGTTTTAGGGATCCTTAGCGCAAGCCCTAATCACATTTGGTTGGCTTTTACTAATTGCTGTTTTATTTTAGAGTCTGCACTATAATCACACCAAGTTACGACACTTATATTGTCGTTTTTACAGTAGCGCAAAAACGTTTAAAAAACACGATCTACACACATCTACCCCTTACTGGCCGAGCGAGGGCGAAGCGTCTGCGTTTCAGCTTGGGCAAAAATGCTTTCGTATATCCGGATGTCAGTACGGACCTTTGTTCTCTTCTACAGATCTCATTTCTCAACCGATCTATTATAGACGAAACTTGGTATAGAATATACCAAATACTTGGTTAAAAGAATATTTAGAATTTTTTAGTCGTCGGGCATTTTTGATTTTCTTTCCCCAAAAAGGGGGCTACTGAATATCTCCGCCTTATTAGATCCGAGTTAATGGTTCTTTTTTTATTTGTTAGGTAGTAACTTTAAATTAGTCTCATAAAAATTTGGTGAAGAAGGAACTTCGGCATGATGAGCAGAATAGCTCCTAAAAATGCAGTAAATACTTTCTTATATTTATTAGGAAACCCACCATAGTAAAATTAAAAATATCCTGTGAAAAATTCAACCAGATAAATATTGTTTAAAGAAACATACATCCCTTAACCCTCGCAAGTCAACACTTTAACAATTAAAAAACAAAAGATTAGCATAAACATGACCCTCGACGTGAAGGCAGGATCGACGGATGGCGTCGGCTTTGTAATAGGGTAAAAGGAGTCAGAAAGGAGAAATTATGAAAACACAAAGCAAAGTAAAAATTCTAAAAGTGCACAACAATTTTCCAGGTCAAACCCCTTTTGAGCACTAAATGACTGGCCTATTATATGTACTAATGACCCGACTCGGGTACGCACGGGTAGCGCTCACACCGTGTCATTTTTCTTACTATATCATTTTTATAACAGTCTAAAAAGCCAGTATGCGTAATTCAAATCTTTGGCAGCAACGATCGTGGTGTTTTTTAACCATAGACAACTCCATTATTACTTGCGTACTTGACAGACTTATTATTATTATTTCATTTCCATGGCAACATGTCAATCCGTTCTGTATTTTTGATACCTACGAAAATTGTAGGGATCTCTAATTTTTTGAAAAATGTAATACTGCCCATGTTACTCGCTGATAATGTATTTTTTTGCTGCTATATGCTATATGTTATTTATTTTTAAATAGGTTCAGTATTTTTTGAGTTTATGCATTACAAACAAACATGCAAAAATCCAAAAAATGTAATCCTTCCTCTTTATAATATTAGTATAGACAAATGATCTTACTTCAGTAACTCTCTCTTTATCACCAGCAGGTTTCAGCTCGTGGTGTATCACTTGTCCCAGCACCTCGAAGTCCACGCTGAACCACATCTCGAGGCCGCACTCGTCGATGTTGTTATCCTTGATCCACACGAGCGAGTTGTAGAACTCCGGATCTATGGACTCGATGTCCTTCATCGTCAACTTCTTGTTCAGCATCCGCTTGTAGAACGGCATCGTGAAGCCGGAGTAAATGAACCTGCCGTGGTACAGCGCCATGGCGATGAACCTTCCGATAAACTTGAAGTAGAGCAGATGGTCCGGGTTGACGTAACTGGCCGGGTTGATCTGTAAGCTGTAGTTGTTCTTGTTGGCGTACTCGAACAGGCAGTACATGGGGTTGAGCACTTCGTGCGACAGCAGGAAGAACCACTCGCGGCTCACGCCGCCGTAGTCCAGCCCCTCCTCTCCGCGGAATATTATGTACAGTCTTCTGCGCAACTCGTACGCGGGTAGCCTCATTATCTGCAAACGTGCAAGTATGTCACGGGGCGCTCAGTACGTACACAAGGCTGGATAAAACAACATTTCAAAGGGGTACGAAGATTTTCTGTTGTCCATCCAACATCTTGTTCTTTTTCAAGTCTGCCGCGCTCGGTTTATCATATTTAGATAAAGGACACATAGATGAACAAGAAATATATGGAACCCGCGACTTCGTCCGCGCGGGCTACATTTAATCGCCAAAAAGTAACCTATGTTCTTCTAGGGTATTAAAAACCAATGCAAAAGTTTAGCAACAACGTTCTTGATGCTTTTTGACAGACTTGTTATCATTTCGTTTCCATAGCAACCGTTCCTTACAGCGAGTAATCGATATTTTCCAATTTTCCTGTGGAATCTTACTATTTTCCGGGATAAAAAGGATCCTATGTTGGTCTCTATATTGTACAAATTCTATTTACAAAGTTACATCAAAATCGGATCAGCCGTTTTAGCGTGACAGCTCCCCAAACAAACAGACAACGTTTAATTTTTATATATTGGTGTGGATTTAATGTCCGAAAGTGTCACGTTACAGAGACAATTTGAGGTAAAGACTGGATTGGAGCAGTTTTTTTTTTTTTTTTGTCATAAAAGCTTTTCGTAAGTACCTACTCCTACCTACTCGTTAACTTGTGTTAGATAGTATTTTTTGATTTTAGCTTTCTAATTGACCCAAATAGAAAGTATGTTTTGTATTATAACGCTAAACTAAAGCTTGCAGAAAATTCGTATTAGAAGCAAACATTTGTCGCTAATTTGTTTTGAATTGTTTTTTTTTATAAGTTCAGAAAAGCAATTTGTTAGCTTGATTAACTTTTGAATAAATCTAATTGTGCGTCCTAGGATTAAATTAACTCTGGAAATTGTGCTAGGTTATAATTTAATAAGTAAAAGAAATAAATTTAAAATTTGAAAATATTAGAAAACTTTGGCCTGAGAGTGCTTTTTATGAAAATCCAAAAATGCAGTTTTATTTAAATAGACCTGATGTTTCCTAAGAATAAAATCTTCTAATCACAAAGAAAAGGTACCTACCCTTGATGCCCTATTATTTAGCCTCAACATGTATACTGATATTAAATAATATTTTTTCTTCGTACATTTGTGCCCTCTATACAAATATCATTAAAAAAAACATTACAATTGTTCCAAAGAAAAATCTCCGAACTCCTTTTTCCGTAACATTGAAGACGGTATGCGAAATCGACTCACCTGGTGATAGGAATCTTCGAATAGAGTTTGCCTCGAAAGAGTAATTTTGATATGACTCGGGAGTGCGTTGCTCTGACAAAGGTACCTAAATTGACTAAGTTTCCATCTAAACGATCTCTCGTACGCTCGCGGCACCCCGTAGGCCCCCTGCGGGCCCTTGGGCGCGCCGGGCCGCGGGTCTTGGAATGTGGTAGTTCTCGTGTTGTGGTCTACGAAGTATCTGGTGCCCTCCTCCGTGAACCGGATCTCCCAGCCGGGCGGCAGCGCCTCCTCCAGCGCGCTCACTTCTTGTCCCTGCAAGTTAAACTAAACAATGTACTAAACTCTATGTTAAACAACTTTTCCGGGTAGAAAACTGATCCCTTTACCTGGATATCATCGGAGAAAAGGTCACATATGACCAGCCCACTGCCACTTCAGCTTACTAATCCTAAGTGCTATGTCGACAACTTTGGTTCTCTGCCGGGTCACCTCATTCCAGATACGATCTTTCAGAGAAACTCCGAGCAAAGTCTTTTCCATAGCCCGCTGAGCGACCTTAAATTGTTGGACTAGTCGTACCGTAAATGTCCACGACTCGGCTCCGTATGTCATAACAGGTGGGATGCACTGGTTGAAGACTTTTCTTCAAACTTTGGGTATTGGTGACGAGAAACTTACACTGGGAGTATTTAGCTGAGGATAAGAGCTATCTAATGATATCAATATTTCTTGTGTCCTTAATTCAAACTTAAAATCTTTATTCTAATGGGCCCTAAGAGGGCACTCGTAAAAGTTAATGAATTACCACCAGATTAGAATTCAGCTCGAGGAGAACCGGCAAGTAACTCGATTGCTTAAAATTTGACAGAAATTGCCTGTAGGACAAAGATACGTTATTTATTGAACATTTAGACCACAAATATTTTTTCGCGACAAGTACAATACAACCCAAGGAGGTACGAAAGACTGATACGTTATAAAAAAAATATTTTTTAGGCCAAAGAAGTTTGGGTGTCTTCAGCCTAGGAAAGCATACACCATCTTCTGCCGCATCGTCATTTCCCATCAGATGTGGGCCGAGTCAGACGGCGACACTTGTCATAGCCTGTGTGCGCGGATCTTCCCACTGCGTGATGCAGAATCGTCTACAGTCAACCACAATAAGGTACGGTTCTTGTGGTTGACGTAGTAGATGCGTCCGTCGGGACGCCTCCTCGGCACCACCCGCCGCCGCCACGGCACCGACCAACGCGCCCACCTCGTTGGCGGCGCGGCTCGACACGTGTCGTACCTGCGAGCACGGGTCCTCCCACTACGTGGTGCGGTTCTTGTGGTTGACGTAGTACATACATCCGTCGGGCTGCACGCGGCACTCCCAGCCCACCGGCAGCGCCTCATCGGCGCCACCCGCCGCCGCCGCCATCGTTCTCGCCACCGAGCCTGCCACGGTGGCGGCGCTGCTCGACACGTGACGTACCTGCGTGCGCGGGTCCTCCCACTGCGTGGTGCGGTTCTTGTGGTTGACGTAGTATACGCGTCCGTCCGGCTGCACGCGGCGCTCCCAGCCCGCCGGTAGCGTCTCCTCGGCGCCACCCGCCGCCGCCGCGCCCGCCGCCGCTACCGCACTCGCCACCGCGCCCACCGCCGCTCCCGCCGCGGTTGCGGCGCCGCTTGACGCCACCGGCGTGATGCTGCTCGCCGTGCTGCTACTTGCTGAAAACAATTAAATACGCCCATTAATATACCACACATTGTGACAATTACTATTCAGTTAGTTTTTCTTTACTCTTTTTTCTTAGTACTGTGATGACAATAAGTTTTCCTACCACTTGCTCGGCAATGTGAAGTTACATTATCACGAATCTCAAAAAAAGCAAGCAAGCATATCACGTAAAACCTACTGTATATTAGAAGTCCGTGCGTAAAACAAGGCAAATATCACAAGGGACAAAGTTATATGAAAATTCTAAGCAAGGAGAATACAAAATAAAAATACAAGACAAAACAACAAAAAAGAAGAACAAACAAAACGAACAATAAGAATACAATACAATGCTGTCTTAGCATTAAGTCCTCCTCTGTACACTGTTTTTGTGCATAAAGTATTAAATAAATAATACTGATTCCAAGGGATTTAATGTGATTTGAATTTGGAACATTAAAATTAGTATGAAAACTCTTAGCATAGAAACGGGAATTGTAAAGAGAGTTTATTCGAAAATAGAACTGGCCACCATAGGAAGAAGAAAATAAAAAATTATAGATTAAAAAGAACTAAAAAACACGCTTTATTGCCATTAAACCGAACTAAAAAGTAAAAAATAAATTTCTTTTTAGGAATAAAGTGATTAACGAGAACATTAATGTCATTGTAAACAGAAGCGTATTTTTGTTTTTTTTTGTTTTTTATACTTTAGAAATAGTAATAATATATCTTGTTTTTTTAATGTTTCTTATTCCTGATGATCCAGATCAGGATAATGGGACAACATTTTTAAATTATTGTATTGTCATCAGTCCCTGATATGTGTGCCAAATTTTAAATTAATCTGACCGGTTTAGTAAAAACAGCACCCAGAAACACCACATCAATAAAAAATGAGGAGAGCAGGGGCGGCCGTGCACGAATTTGACCGCACAATTTTACACTTTTCATTCTTCCCTTAGTTCTTCATTCCTCTTATAGTTAGGTCAAAATTACTAAGTTTGTGTCCAAATCTGGAGTTTTGTGAAGAAAAAACAAAAATGGAATTTGATACTATCAAAAATTGCGAAACACATGGTATTTATTCGCCTGCCCTTGGGGGTGCTCTACTTCGGGACCTCCGCTTATCAGTACTTCCGGGGACACCTGTATAATTATTTACGTAGGGAAAGGCGCAGGAAAAGTTATTGAAGTGCAGATTTATATCAAAACCGGTGGTGCATTGGATATTATGTACATTTAAAATTTCCTCAACGCGACAACAGCCTAGGTAATAGTCTAATAGATAAATTTACACGAAATTGCAGTAATAAAACAATAAATAATGTCAAAGACTAAAACCCGACTATGGTTGGATAAAAAATAGCCTATGACACTCTTGCGATGAAGACGAATCGATTGATACCTCGCTTGTCAAAATTGGACCAAGGTTTTAGTTTGCACACATAACCCTTCCTTTGCTTCGCCCTAGTCGGGTAAAAAAATATAGCCTATGAGACTATACCTGAAGACGAATCGATTGACACCTCGCTTGTCAAATCGGACCAATAGGGGCGACGCTATGGTGGAACTTCCACATAACATACGTACATAGACTGTTAAACAAGTGGTTATAATGCCTTATAGGCATCATTATGATTGTTCAAGATAAATATCTGAGAGGCAACATGGGTTTCCCTAACAACTTCATAATAATAATTATTTGTAGTTGTTTCAAGGAAGTTGAACCTTTAATATTTTAACCGTTTGCTGTATTTTTTCTCTAATAACTATTTGTAACTTACCTATAATAAAGCATTAAGCGAGAAAGAGTATGTACAACGTTTTTTTTAATGGTGTCTGTCTGCCTGTTTGTTCGCACATCACGCAAAAAGTAATGAAACGAATGCGATGCGATTTTCACTTTTGGATAGCTTAGGTTTAGACTTAGAAACTGGTGTACTTAGTATCACAATCCGATAAGTAGAAGCCGAGCAACCGATAAAAACTATATGAAAACTATATGGCTGAACGAAATTTGGTATTTTGTACCTTAAAGATACTTTCGGCCCTGGAATAACGCATAGGTTACTTTTAACACACACAAAGTACCACGCGGGTACACACAGCTAGTTAGGAATAATTTGTGGTCCAAATATTAATAGTTTGATTTCCTACTAAAAATATTCGTCATTTTGGGATGTATTAGAATACTAGTTTTCCCGCCCGCGACTTCGTCCGCGCGGACTACAGTATATCACGAAAAAAAGCATCCAATGTTCTTCTAGAATATTGTTACGCCGGTTGATTCTTAGAAAAACAGTAGCTACTAAAATGTTCAACATCAAACGCGCCGCCTGCCTTAAGTACCTACAGGCGCGGTGCGACATCAAAGGCACCGCTGACCTTGAAAGTTCAAATACCTACCAACTACCGCTAGTACATACGAGTATATACGAGTACATTCTGGAAACTACCGTCGCGGTATAAATAGAGCGCGCATCGACTGCCTGGGACAGAATTGACTTGGCTTTGGAACGAAACGATCAAAGTGGTTCGAAGCGAGTATTGAGTGATAATTGATTAGTGTGTGCAGTCAAGTTAAAAAGTGTTTAGTGTTATTAGTTGATTTAATTTAATTTTGTGGTTTTTCGAATAAAGGTGTTAATTTTTGGTGTGATTGGCGTACATTAATTTTACCCGAACCCCAGCTCGTAACAACATTAAAAACCACCATGGTCAATGGTCTATACCTACTTTTGCATTGTTTTTTTTCACCAAACCAACCCTCTTGATGTTTATTGAGTCTTGTTATTTCGTTTCCATGGAAACCGTTCCTTACTGCGAGTATCAACATTTCCCAGTTTTCCCGTCGAAACTAACAATTTTCCGGGATAGAACGATGTTTTATTCCAGGGTATAAGCTATCTCCATTCCAAATTTCATCAAAATCTGTCCAGCCGTTATCGCGGGAAAGCTCCCCAAACAAACAGACAACTTTTCACTTTTACATATTGGTATGGATCAGACCAAATTAATTATGTTAAGTATATTCTTAAATAAAATTAAATAGCATAAATAGAAAATGATATTGTTCAAATAACTCACGTAATACCAACGAAAAGTAATATCATTAAAATAATTAGGCCGATAAGATTGTATCTGTTTCAATAGATAACGCAATCAAGTGCTTTAAATTGTAGCACCTGTAAAGGCTACATTTTTATAAGAAGGTTATTGTTTTTTTTACATTTGTCACACAAGAGAAGAGTTACGTTTCTATTGTTAATTGTAAAACAAATAAGGAATGCATAGAAATAGGATGATCCATACTTATAATAACGCAGTATGTACGAAAAAGTCTGTACAAAGAAGATAATTTAAAAAAATGATCTACGGTACTCACAATAAGCGTGTCTGTTTGTTTGTCTGTCTGTTTGTCAGTTAGTTTGTCTGTATATTTGTTCGCGCATCACGTAAAAACTACTAGACCGATTGCGATGCGGTTTTCGGTGAGTAGAAGCCGAGCAATTGATAAAAAAAATTGACTGCTCAAGGAATTTTGACAAATGTTGGTATATTGGTATTTTAGGTCTTGGAATAGTACATATAGTACTTTTAACCTAGAGAAATGACCGCGCATGCGAAGCCGCGGCTTCGCATGCGCGGTCATTTCTCACAGCTAGTAATTATACAGCTCAGCTTTCGCACAGCTAGTAATTATATAAACTTCAAGCTAAGACTTTACTGATTACTATCATACCATAATACTATGATTGAAAATGTATAATAAAAAAATACCCGTTTCTGTCGCGCAAACATGAACATTTATACTATACTCTTAAGGTGTTGATATAGCAAGCGCCCCGGGCGCGCGGCCGGCCTAAAATGTATGACGTCTTGACACAGATTACTAAATAGTTACTATGGGCGAGCGCCCTGGCCGCTTGCTATATCAACTCCCTTAGCTACCCGTGCGAAGCCGGGGCGACTCGCTAGTAAATAATAATAAAAGAAAGACATGAAACTGAGGCAGTAAGTACTGGTGTAGGCATCGTGCAAGTGCAATGATCCGACGCATCCGCAGTAGGCTAGTAATAGTAGACTAGACTCAAGTGCCGATAAGTCACTGATAACTGATAACCAAGAAGCATTATATATGACGAATTCTTACACTTAATCCTTACCTTACCTTTACTGAATATTATCTATACTTATAATAAAGCAATAAGAATGAAAAAGTCAGTACAAAGAAGATAATTTAAAAAAATGGTCATGGTTACTTAAAATAAGCTTTTGAGCAAGAATAAAACATTTTTAATTGTGTCTCTGATTGGTAGTTTGTTTGTCTGTATGTGTGTTCGCGCGTCACGTAAAAACTATTGGACCGATTGCGATGCGGTTTTCACTGTTAGACAGCTTTAGGGTTCGACTTAAAAACTGGGGTACTTGGTGCGAACAGACAAACAGATAGACAGGATTTTAAATAACGTTATATTCTTGTTCAGTAGCTTATTTTAACTTTTTAAATTAACTTTATTGTTAATTACCATGTCATGGTAAATTTTAAAATCAGTTATCAAAATAAAATGCACACACTAAATTTCGTCTGTGCTTTTAACCGTTGAAGAGTTCCATTATCTGGAGCTGTTCCTGATGTCGATTCAGATTATGCTTACCATAAACATGCATTGCCATCGGAACTGAACCCACATGTGAAATTTCAATTCCATCTAGTAAGAGGAAGTGTTTCTAATTCAGCGTTGACCTACAAAAACATACATACAAATTGCAAGTTAAATAAAAGCTTTTAAATGCAGTAGCCATGTCATGGTGAAACTTAGAACGGATTATCTCAATTAAATGCGTATACAACATTTCGTGTCTATGCTGTTAACCGTTGAGGAGTTCCCTAGTCATTACCCAATCCTGAGGGCAGTGCAGCAACCATGACATAGTAAAACTTAGTACGGGCTATCATAATAAAATGCGTATACAAAATTTCATGTTTGTGTCGTTGACCGTTGAAGAGTTCCTTTATCAGGAATTCAACAGGTCAAATCTGGACATGATTCTTTATAATCACTATGACTCTGGCTTACAATAGTTTTAATAAATAATTATTACTACAATAAAATAAAGAGTATTACGACAATAGCTAATCGGGAAGTGCTCGAAATATGAATTGCAAGATTCCAAGACAGACAAAATATTAGGTACATTACATACAAGTGAAGTGAAATAAAAGCTTTTAAATTAGTAGTAAACGAGCGCATTTTACCTGTCGGTGGAGGGGGCCCGGGGAGCGCGGGCGGCGGGTGGTCGTGGTCGGCGTCGGAGAGGTGCGGCGGCTGCGGGTGCGGGTACAGGAAGCGCTGGTTGCCCTGCGCGACCACGTGGCGCCGCTCGCCGCGCCAGTGCTGGAAGCGCGCCAGGCGCTCAGTGTCGGGCCGCTGCCACGTGGTGGTGCGCGAGTTGTGGTCCACGTAGTAGACGCGGCCGCGCGCGTCGCGGCGTACCTCCCAGCCGGCCGGCAGCGGCTGCGGCCGCTCCCACGACGTCGAGCGCGTGTTGTGGTCCACGTAGTATCTGCGACATCGTTATTGTTGTCAAGCTGCGCCCGCGGAATAACACGCGTGATAATTATGCCACCCCTTTAGAAATGGAGTCTAAACGAATAAAAAATAACGCATATCCATCGTTCGTTCCAATCGTGAGTTCATAAAAAAACGCAATAGAAAAAAAAGTGCTTTCAATTTTTCCCGGTTTTATTTCCGAACATCTTTTTCATAGTTTTCTTTCCCTAAATACCTTATTAGGACAAAGAGGAACATTTATAAAAAACCCCGTGAATGAAGTTCTAAAAATCCTTTTTAGTGTACATTATAACAAGACATAATCGAAAGTGCTAAAAAACCCGACTGCGACCAAAACTAAAAAAATGACAAAAATTTAATGGAAATGAAAAATAAGAACAGATAGCTTAAGATTATTTTCAAACACCTAAACAATGATATCCGACTTAAAACATCTTCTCTCATCTTCTCTTTGACTTCCGTAGAGAAAGGTCGCGCGTCGTGCGTCTCGCGTACCTGTCTTCCGCAAGCGATCGTGATGACCTAGTTAATTAGCACGTGTTTATAATTTGCTGACAATGTTAAGGCTATGCTGTACATTGTGAATATTAACTCGAATTGATGATGGAACTGAAAAGTGAAATTGCTATTATCACAGAAAAGGAACATCTTCTGTTTAAACATTACGATGAAGAAAGAAAACATCGCAAAAGCCTGGAAAGCCTTGTGACTGACCTAAAGAGTCAAATAGAAGAGCTTCAGCGCCAATTGAAGCACGTTCGGGAGCAAAATAGTGCAGCTTCAGAGGAAAGCACTAATAAAGAGTTGCCTTTAGAGTCAGTCCAGTATGAGACGCACGAAGAAGGTCTCGCAAAGAAACAGAGTGGGTTCGTCATAGAAGCAGGAAAAAAAAGAAGTTGAATACGTTCCTGTCCCCATCAAAAAGAGCCAACTCCGATGAAACTGTAAAAGAAAATCAAAAGGTAAAAAAGTGCCTTTACCGCCACCTATAATAGTGGAAAACATAAAGGACTACCAAAAGTTCTACGACCTGTTATCGACCAGCGTAACGAGAGACTCGTTTATCACAAAAGTCATGAATGGGAAAAATGTAAAAATAAATGCCAATAGCGAAGACTTGTACAGATGTATCACCAAGCTCTTGTTAGAAAACAATTGCCTCTGGTACTCCTACGAGAACAAACAAGACAGGCCAATTAGAGTAATGGCTAAAAATCTACATGCGTCCTCCTGCCTTCCCGATAGAATAGTGGCAGATCTGACACTTAGTGGATACAAGATCCAGGATGCTGCCATTAAGCTTCGCTGGAGGAGTAAGGAACCACTGAACATGTTTATGCTTTCATTCCAAAAAGATGAGGACATCAACAAAATCTACGGTATAAAATCCATTTTAGGATGCAAGGTGGAGATACAACCATTAAAAACGAATAAGCTCATACCTCAGTGTAAAAGATGTCAAGCATATGGCCACACACAGAAATACTGTTCAAAAGAACCAAGGTGCGTGAAATGTACAGGCAAGCACCTAACCAGAGACTGCCAAAAACCAGCAGAAGCAAAGCCGAAATGTGTCCATTGTGGTGAGCAACATCCGGCCAATTACAGAGGGTGCTTAGTTGCTAAGGAACTACACAGCATGAAAAACAAACTGTTGAAGAAAAATGTAACAACACCCGTGATCCAGGTTCCCGGTGTCAGTAAAATAAATAAAAATAGTGCTACTCAAAATGTCACAAAACATGTTTCATATGCACACATAACAAAAAGAGCCCAGCCCACCTTACAGCAGCTACGATCTAAACAATATAAGCAAGTAAGCATGACACATGACATGGATGAAAAATTAAACAAAATTCTATACCTCGTTACTTTGTTCGACGAACGTTTAAAAACACTTGAAAGTAGCACCAAGACAGCTTCATTTAAACAGAAAAAATGATAAATAAACTTGAGATCATGGAATGGAACGCTAATGGACTACTACAACATCGTAATGAGCTCCAAGCCGTACTAAACATAGAAAATATTGACGTGTGTCTTATCTCTGAATCACACTTCACAAGGGAATCCTTTATTTAAATTCAAGGCTACAAAACTTATCACGCATTGCACCCCGATAACACTGCAAGAGGGGGTAGCACCATAATAATAAAGGAGAACATCTACCATCATGAACAATTTAAGTTTGAAGAACATCACATACAAGCTGTCGCTATTTGTATCAGAACTAAGCGCTATCCTGTAACCCTTGCAGCAATATATTTCCCGCCAAAGCATGCGCTGAAATCAGAACAGTATAGAAGTTTTTTAAAACTACTTGGTAATCGATTCTTACTGGGTGGTGATTTTAATGCTAAGAACACCTTCTGGGGGTCTCGCCTTACCACTACTAAAGGAAAAGAATTATTATGTGCAATCAAAGAAATACATTGTAATGTTATATCAACAGGAAAGCCCACCTATTGGCCTACTGACCCTAATAAAATACCAGATCTCATCGATTTCTTCATCTTTAAAAATATATCACCCAGCTTTCTTCTAATTGAGGAAGGTTATGATATGAGCTCAGAATAATATTAACTTTAAGTGATACTATTGTGCAAAAAGAGAATATTCTCTCTTGAGACTCTTGTTAATTACAGAACGGACTGGGAAAGTTTTAAACAAGATTTAGAAGAAAAAATCGATCTATAAAGTCCCATTAAAAAACGCACTACAGCTAGACATATAAGTAAGAAAACTTATAAAAGACATACAACAATGCGCTTGGGCAAACACACCGGAATATAACTTAGAGCAAGTTTTTCAATCAAATGGAGATCTTACAGATGATGAAGACTTTATACAGGAAGAAACTTCTAAAATTGAGCTAAACATAAGATTTGTTACACCAAAAGAGGTTTTTAACGAGATCAAACATCTAAGTTGCAAGAAATCTCCTGGTTATGATTTAATTACTGGCGAAGTTCTACAAAACCTCCCTCGTAAAGCTTTAGTTAAAATAACTACGCTCATCAATGCATCATTTAGACTTCAGCATGTATCAAGTGAATGGAAAGTAGCCGAAGTCATTATGATACCCAAACCTGGTAAACCACCTCATGAAGTAACATCATATAGACCAATTTCGTTGCTGCCGATAATGTCGAAATTGTTTGAAAAACTACTACTGAGACGATTGAAGCCCATCATAGAAGAAAATAAATTCATCCCGGATTATCAATTTGGATTTAGAGAAAAGCATTCTACAATAGACCAAGTGCATAGAATCACTAATGTTATTGAAAAAGCTTTAGAGGAGAAAAAAGTTTCTACAACTGTGTTTCTAGATGTAGCTCAAGCATTCGATAAAGTTTGGCATAAAGGTGTGCTGCACAAATTAAGAAAAATGCTGCCTAAACAGTTTGCAGATATTCTTGAGTCTTATCTAACACATAGAATGTTCAGAGTAAGGCAAGAAGATGCGTATTCAGAACTTAAGCAAATAAAAGCTGGAGTACCACAAGGGAGTGTCTTAGGTCCGTTCCTGTACTTATTGTACACTTGCGATATCCCAGATTTAGAAAATAATTCCATTGCCACCTTTGCTGATGATACAGCAATCATGGCGATCGGGGCTACTCAAGAGGAAGCGGTCGAGAAAGTGCAAACAGCCGTCAATACCATCCTCGATTGGACTAAGAAATGGCGAATAAAACTTAACCAATCAAAATCCACACATGTAGATTTTACAAACAAGAAAGCGAATTATCATCCTGTATTTATAAACGATCAAGTAATACCACACGAAAATACGGCCAAGTATCTTGGTATGACATTAGACGCAAAGCTTCGCTGGAAGGCCCATGTCAAAAAAGAAACGCGATGAAATGGAGCTTCGCTACACAAAAATGTATTGGCTTCTGGGAAAACATTCTTCGTTGTCAGTTTGCAATAAATTACTTTTATACAAGCAAGTCCTCATGCCAATATGGACTTACGGTATCCAGCTATGGGCTGTACCAAATCCACTAATATACAGATCATTCAACGTTTCCAAAATAAAGTACTCAGAGGCATCGTTAATGCACCGTGGTACATCAGAAGTAACGACCTCCATCGAGACCTGAAGGTGGATCTCATTACTAAGGTTATTAAAAAAGTTGCCGAAGCTCACGAACGAAGGCTTCATCATCATGTGAACGTCGAGGCTATCCAGCTCCTCGACAACACGGGCATCGTGAGAAGACTCAAACGGACAAAACCATTTGAGTTAGTTTAGTGATAGTGACAATGTAGTATCAATTAGTGCAAATCAAATAAACACAAGAACAAAGTGACTTCCCCTTAAATAGTGACATTAAGAAAAGTGTTATTGGACACATTCTTAGTTTATACTCTACTTAGCAGCTTAGGTTAAAGTAAAATTACTTATTAGTCTTAAGGCTAGATTGTAATTTTAATGAGGCACCACAATCCCGTGGTAAGTCATTATAGTTCGTCGACTTTCATTTTTTTCTTTTTCACAATATGGCGTCTGTCGCCATTACATATTTAGCAAAGCATTTACATATTTGATACGTTATTTTTACATTTTTTAACCCCCGAACAATGAGACGGGTGTTATAAGCTTAGGGTGTGTATCACTATCTTAGCTATATGGGGAGGGGGAGGGGGGAGGTGAGAATCGTAGCTTCCAAACGAATGGTCCGGTTTTTTTATGTTTGAAATCTGATGTAATCGAGATGGTTCCGTCCGATGGAGTATCCGTCACGGGCGTAAGTCTTTTTATTGTAGGACTACACTAGAGAGCGTAGTATCTGTACGAGGGCTGATTGATAAGTCGTTCAAAAAAGTTAAAAAAAAATTTTTTTTACACAATTTACATTTATTTCTCAACTTAGTCTCCTTTGAGGGCCAAACACTTGTTCCAGCAAGATTCCAATTTTTTTATCCCCTCCAAAAAATACGTTTTTTCGAGGTCTTCAAAATAGCCGATTACACCCTGCATGCATAACTCTGCGTAATAACGGCCAGTGATAGTCTTTCCCTTTTCCAAGTAGTCAATCATAATGATTCCTTCGCCATCCCAGAAGACTGTCGCCATCACCTTCCCAGCCGACAAAACAGTCTTGGACTTCTTTGGGGCACGTTCACCAGTCACCATCCATTGTTTTGATTGCTGTTTTGATTCAGGTGTATAATGATGGACCCAAGTTTCGTCCACAGTGACAAATCGACTCAAAAAAATCCTAGGATTACGCTTCATCATATCCAAACACAGTTTTGAAATTCGCTATCGTTCGCGTTTTTGTTCGATTGTCAACAAACGTGGCACCTATCGTGCAGCTTTGTCATACCCAAATCTTCATGCAGGATTTTATGTACTCGCTCAGTGGAGATGCCTGTGTTCTCAGCTATTTCACGCACCTTCACTCGGCAGTCGTCGAATACAATATTATGGACTTCTTCAACAACATCCTCAGTAGTGACTTCGATTGGGCGACCAGCAGGTTGATTCCCTATGGAGTTAGGTTGAGTGATTGCCACCGAGCACCCATTGCGGGTGCGCTTGCTTTTTCGTGAAGATTTTGGAATTCACTAAACAGTTAACGCGCACCCGTCAAGCACCCGCAATCAACACTAATACCGGGAAACCGGTAACTATGCGGCAGAATTAAGCTAAACCTAGCCTAGAAATACTTCTAGCAGAAATAGGACTTTTCAAATTTTGTCGGGTTTTATGTTCGAGTGATTATCTGTGAGTGGCGCGCCAGCCAACCAATGGCGGCAATTAGTTGTACATAATACTTTATAATTTGTGGCGGCAATCGCCCTCCAACAATCATCGTCTGAATTTATTTTCTGTTTTTTCTCTCTCGCTTATAATCTATCTAAAATTTTTGTTCTCGTGTAGATATTAAGTATAATTAAAAGTTAATTAGCATCGTAAGTTTTGTAGTGATCTAATAATATGTCTAAATTATGTATACTAGCTAAAATTTTCGAGAAGGTGATACATGTCCAAATTTGTGCTGCTCTCAAGAATTATTTCATACCTCAACAACATGGCTTTCTGAAGGGGAGATCCACAACAAGTAATCTGATTACTTTCACAGATGCTATTACGGAGGGTATGGATGCTGGAGGCCAGGTTGTAGCAATCTATACAGACTACAGCAAAGCTTTTGATCGGATAGACCATGTGATCTTGCTTGCTAAGCTCTTAGGTTCCGGGATTCGAGGAGATCTGCATAGGTGGTTTACCTCGTATGTTAATAATCGCTGCCAAACTGTAGTCCTCAATGGCTTTGCATCAAACTCGTCTCTGATCCCTTCTGGAGTTCCACAGGGGGTCAATCCTGGGCCCACTGCTTTTTGTACTATTTATTAATGATGTGGATAAGTGCTTCTCTCATTCTGATTTCTTGCTATTTGCCGATGACATGAAAATTTTTAGGGTTATTAATTCTAATGATGATTTACAATTTCTTCAGCAGGACCTCGATTGCTTTAGTAATTACTGTGCATTAAACAAACTGGATCTTAATGTGCTTAAATGCTCTTGCATAACATTTAGTAGGTCTCCGTCCCCTTTACATTTTGTTTATAAAATAAATGATCAAGAGCTTACTAGAACTAATTCTGTGGTAGATCTCGGTATTACTATTGATTGCAAGCAAATGTTTGATGAACACATTGAAATAATTACTGCTAAGGCGTTGAAATCGCTGGGATTCCTATTTCGTATAACCAAGGACTTCAAAACTATTAAAACATTAAAGATTTTGTATTGTTCATTGGTCAGAAGTCATTTGGAATATGCGTCTCAGGTTTGGAACCCATGTTATGAGGTCTATATTAATATGTTGGAAAGAACACAAAAAAAGTTCCTTAGATTTATTAATTTTAAACACAAAATCCAAAGCCCTGATTATATCGCTAGTTGTAAGCGCCATCATCTCTTGCCCCTTGTTAAACGTAGAGAAGCAGCTGATCTTACGTTTCTGCATAATATTACTTCAAATGTTATTGATAGTCCTGATCTTCTGTCTAGGATTAAATTCATGACTCCTCTGCGTGTGTTATGCCGTCGAAACTATCTAAAGATTTATACCCCGCACTGCTCCACCAATTACCGGCGAAATTCATATATTTTGCGTGTCGGAAACCTTTTTAGTTCCGTTTACTCACCAAGTTCAGATCTGTTTATGATGGGACATAATGAATTTAAGTTGATCATTAATAACAGTTTCTTTAGTGAACAATAATAATTATGGTTCAGTGGTGAAAGTGCATTAATTAATTATTAGTACTATTGTTTTAATATGAGGCTAAATGGAAATATTTCTTGTTTGTGTTTACTACAATTTAGATATAATTGTCGCTTCTAGGAGTACTTTGTTTAATTTACTTAATCGAGACTTTTCAAAATTTCACTATAATTATTTTGGCAGAGGACACTATTCTAGTATATATAAGCGTAAACTGAAAAAGGCTTATTGTATTCATCATGTCCAATTTTAACTCTGTTGATTAAGGCTGTTTGTTTTCCATAAGTGTAAAATAAAATAAATAAAATAAAATAACCTTTTTATAGATTATATATAGAAATAATATCAATGTTTAGATTTTCTTTCAGATACGTACATCTGAAAGAAAATCTAAACATTGATATTATTTCTCAGCAATAATGTACTTACCTACTTCAAATAATTATTACGACTGCCTATTTAAAAATACCATGTTCCTCTAGGTGGGGCATGCCCCGTGCAGCCACTGCACTAGAGTTGGAAAGGTATAGTGACTATAGTGCTTCTCGGGTAAAGTTAAACTTCAACTGAAAATAATCTTTGCCGTCGAGTAAAAATGGTGTGAAAACATGTCATTCCTTGTACACTACTTTTGTGCAAAACAATTAAATAAATAAATAATTAAAACGCCAAAAAACGAAGAAATAAATATATTAGCGATTTAGAAATATATTTCTAGATGAAATCTCTTGCTTTGTACCAATATAGAAGTGTATTGTATCTTCCTAAGTCTTATGTATCGTTGTAGATTCACAAAACTTGTAGAGACGGACAAATGGGAGCTCGACAGTTGATAATTGTAGCCTAGGACTTGATAGACAAGTACCTAACTATATTGAATGTTGAATCTACTTGATTATACTAATAATATGATACATTTGTTTCAGGTGGATGCACACAGAACTGCAGTTCATATGAATGTATAGATCTCTGCTTTCCGAGCTCATAGGATAGTGTAAATATCAATTTATGTGAAAATTATAACATTATTACATGATATTTAATACTTACACTTGATTTCGTTTTTCTTATATTTGCATTGACCCCTCGTTGTTAGTAGAACTTCACATAATTAGGCTTTGTAAGAAAACTACTAAATTTTTATACCAGTAGGTAGGTATTTTTCCATTTTACGGTTAAAATCCTACTCTAGCTATGAAATAGATAGGTAGGTTCTATGAAATACCACATTTATACATGTCATTAAACCTACCTTTCACAAAAACAACACAATTTCATGGCACGATAAAACATGAAACAAAGTGTACCTAGGTAGGTGTTAGAACTATATGTTTCATAGTAACTATGCATTATCAATGATCTTCACTAACCAAACACTGCTAGTAAATGCAATGAACGCACCAGGTGCTCTTCGGTTGAAGAAAACTCATTGCTACTGAATTCCTTGTGAATTCTGATTTTGAATTACCGGTTTTGTATTTCGTAGTAAAATGACAGTTTTCGTGCTCATCGCCTTGATGACGCTATTTCACATGCTCACTGAGCTTAGGGAATTCGAAACGAGCGTTTGGTGGCAATGAATGGTCCAAGTGGCATTAACCGAACCGCACTTCAACTCTACGGAATCAGGCCCCAGAGTGTGGAGCATCAGATGTGCTTGACCGACCACGTTTAAAATCATTTATCCAGTTATAAACAGTCTGCAACGTTGGTGCGTTAGTGCCATGAACAGAATCAAGTTCAGTTTTTATTGTGGCAGCACTGCAAACCTTCATAAAAAATGTTTTATAACAGCACGAAATTCAGATTTTTCCATAGTTGTTGAAAATTTACGAGTGATCACAGTTTTAAACAATGGTTAAACTGACAAAAACTTGTTTTTTTTTTTCTGAATTTTAGACAGTCTTCATTTGAAAGATTGTGCCTGCCAGTGTTAATGCCATTTACCAGAAAAAAGGTTTTATAAATAGTTTGTAAAAGGACTTATCAAACAGCCCTCGTACTTATAATAAAGCAATAAGAACAAAAATGACTGTACAAAGAAGATAATTAAGGTTGTAACACTACATAATTTACCAGCATCAACAACTCTAGCGCATAAACCAAACGCATCAAAGTTCTGCCTCCGATTTAACTAGATGGCGCTGATTGACCTTAAAACACGCAAGCATTTCATTCACTGCAACCAAGCGTCCCGCTAAATTCAAAACTATAAACTTTTACAATTCAGCTCACACTAGCTTTAGCGCTTTGCCTCAGTACGACCTCCAGATCTCAAGTCCTTGCGACTGGAAGTTGTCTGTTGAATTGCCTACTGTCCGGTTGATATCGAATTACTCTGCGCATATCTATATATACATACATACAGATCAACCTATTCTGAATATACGTAACTTATACGAACTAAGTATTTTCTTAGCTTCATCTGCACGCTGCACGTCATTCGTTACCTTACCGCTCGTCGCACTACGACCACCAGGTTTTATTTAAAAACTGGGGTACTTGGTATCGTACGCCTTGCACGCACTGCCTTGCGGTGGAACGCGGTGCGTTTAATCTAGCGTTTATTTCATATTGTATTATATGCGTTTATTTCATCGCAATACGTGCACTTCTATGACACTCCGTACTTCACAGAATATGCGTTATAAAAACGCAAGGCAGTGCGCGCTAGCCTTATTCCGATGATTAGATGCCGAACAATCGACAAAAAACTATTTAACGAATTTTGAAGAAATTTAGTATTGTACTTTGTAGGTACTTTTGGTCCTGGAATAACACGTGTGGGCTATTTTTAAATGAAATGAGCACGCGGGCTAAGCCGCGGGCACAGCTAGTATTAAATAAGTTTCTACAGCAATATAGATTTATTAAACTTGCGTTTGCTACCTACCTTCCTTCTATGTTTGAATGCTATGAGCTAGTGATAGTCTCCCTGGTTGTTTATGTTTGGAATAGTGTAAAGTAGACTCACCGTCGTCCATAGACGTCGTATCTCATCTCCCAGCCCGTCGGCAAGGGTTCTTCCGCAGCGTTGGGATAGGCGGCCGGGGTCCCGCCGGGAACTGGAGTGCCAGCGGCGGCGGCGGGGGGCGCGGGCTCGGGCGGCGCGGGCGTCGCGTCCTGGTGCGAGGGGCCCGCCTCGGCGCCTGAGCCGCTGCCCGCGCCGAGCGCCGCCCCGTTACTCATCGGCGGCGGACCAGGCGGCGGCTGCGACAAACAACTCAACTCAATATCGAAATACAGTAGATAGAACACAACATATTATTCAAACGACTGTGACGATGACTGATGTCAAACCGCTTTCATAAATTCTTAATTATTTCATAATCATACCCATTTGATAGTTTGTCTATGTTAATTCTAAATTCAAATAACCTGTCATTCCTAGATTGTCATTCATGCATTGGCCCAACTCTATAGTAAGGTTATTTTGTAAAACAATATTTCGTGATAATGTATACTTATAATAAAACTGTAACGGGTCCAATTCTGTACATTAAAGATATTTTAAAAATTTCTTTTGGAGGGTACTTTATATTCGATAATAAAGCCAAAACTGTATTTTTTTTCATTTTTGTCTGTCTGTCTGTATCTTGGCTAGGCATCACGCCGCAACTTAAAGGTTCCCGCAGGATAGGCGTTGAAAGTAATTTAAAAGAACATGTATCACGCTGAAACTACTGGACAGATTTTGTTGCAACTTGGCACAGTCATAGTTTATATAATGTTGAGGATATTTTTTATCTCGAAAAAATAGAGAGTTCCTGCGGGATAATGTCCCAAATTCTGTAAATTGAAGATATTTTGTAATATTTTTGGGGTTTTTTTTTTTACAATAGTAATGTTTGTGTGTATGTCTGTCTGTCCGTCTATCTGTCTGTACCTAGGTAGCGCATCACGTCCAAAATTCTCACTGAATTCAAATGAAATTTGGTATGATTTGAGTTCATACTTCGAGGTAGGACACTGGATACTTTTCATCCCGAAAAATTAAAGAGTTCCTGCACGACAGGCGTTGAAAGTAATTTAAAAGAATACGTATCACGCTGAAACTACTAGACGGATTTTGTTGCAACTTAGCACAGTCATAGTTTATATAATGGGTAAAACTTGAGGATAATTTTTATCCCGAAATAATAAAGGGTTCCAGCGGGATATGGGTCCAAATTCTGTACATTAAAGATATTGTGAAAAACTTTTTTTGGAGTTTGCTCTATGTTCGATAATGAAGCCTAAACTGTATGTTTTTTTTTTCATTTTTGTCTGTATGTCTGTCTGTCTGTATCTTGGACGCGCATCACGCCACTGGAACTACTGGATGAATTAAAATTATACTTGGTATGATTTGAGTTTATACTACGAGGTAGGACATAGGATACTTTACATCCCGAAAAATTTATGGGTTCTCGCAGGATAGGGGTTGAAACTTATTTAAAAGAACACAAACCACGCTGAAACTAATGGGTTTTGATGCAATTTGACACCGTCTTAATTTATATGACGGGTTGAAATTGAGGACACTTTTTATCCCGAAAAATTAAAGCGGGATATGGGTCCAAAGTTATGTTAATATTTAAGTAATAAATAATATTTTTGGAGGGTTCTCTATATTCAATACTGAAGCCAAAACAGTTTTTTTTTATTTTGCCTGTATATCTGTCATGCAACATTCCGAAACTACTGAATGAATTCAAATAAAATTTGGTATGATTTGAGTTCATACTACTAGGTAGGACAATGGATACTTTTCATCCTGAAAAATTAAAGGGATCCCAGAGGACAGGGGTTGAAAGTCATTTTAAAGAACATGTATCGCGCTGAGAGTACTGGACGGATTTTGATGCAACTTAGCACAGTCATAGTTTATATGATGGGTTAAAATTGAGAATACTTTTATCCCGAAAAAATAAAGGGTTCCTTCGGGATAGGGGTCCAAATTTATGTTAATTTTGAAGTAATAAATATCTATACTTATAATAATGCAATAAGTACGAAAAAGTCTCTACAAATATAATAAAAAATGGTCTAGGATACTTAAAATAAGCTGAAAATACTGAATACTTTAAATACTGAAAAAGAACATATTTTTTAAATCACCTCTATGTTTTTGTTTGTTTGCGCATCACGTAAAAACTACTGGAGTGACTGCGATGTTGTGATGCGACAGTTTTCACTGTTGGATAGCTTAGGGGTTGACTTAAAAAACTGGGGTACTTGGTATCTTAATCCAATGATTATATTAGATGCCGAGCAATCGATAAAAAACTATTTGACGGCAGAACATATTTTGAAGAAAAGTAGTATATTGCACTTTATAGGTGCTTTTGGGCCAAGAATAACACTGCTACTTTTAAAGGAAATGTCTACGCGGGGTAAGCCGCGGGCACAGCTAGTGTATTATAAAGTAGATGTTTACTATTTCATATAAATAAAATAAATAGAGTATGTAAAATATTCATTCTAAATATTGTATGTGAAGGTGTGTTATTACTCACTCTCAATTCTCTTTGTGACCTCAGCATAGACCTCAACACCTCAGGATTGTTTCGCATCCTGATCCTAGCACGGATCCCTTCATTCAGTGGGCTGTGGGCGTTGCTGGCTTCTCCAATCAAGTCTCGACACTGGCCTAGGACAGAGGCATCAATTCTGAGGCCATCAAGCTGTACAATTAACTCCGCTGTTTTCACTTCAGAGGTGGTACTGGATGAGTTTTCTTGAGATATAGTTTTCATCAAATCTGGAAAAATTGAATTATTAAAGTTGTACCTACTTTGTTAGCTGTATACCTAGTATAATTTACGGAACAAGACTTCTGATTTAATTTTTTTTTTTTTTTTTTTTAATTATTTGCTTTCATTATATTTCATGTAATGAAAGCAAATAAAGTTAAAATGTACTAACCCTTTAATATGATCATTATTATTTTTTCAATAATTAATTTTATGTATTCTTACCTATTGACAATTCCACATTTTCACATTTTCCATTAAAATATAATAGTATTTTCAGTAAGTTAACTTTTTTCTCTCCAATAATATTGTCTTTCCTAAAGCTGTGGTAGTCAGCGAGGCGGAACAGGAGCTGAGACTGCGGTGTCACCAGGACTGTGAGGTCTTCCTTCCATTTCGGGTGCAAAGTGTTTCTGATCACTTCTGTTCGTCTAGATATTTTCTCATCTATGATCACTTGTAGGTAGGGGTTTGGCTTGAACAATCCTGAATTCTTTATGTTTGCAGATTCAACTAAAAAAACAAATGAAAAACATTGAAAAACTATCTCAGACACAATTGTGGTGTGCGCAGAATTTTGGAAGCAATGTACTGGGCAGTACTGCAGTTGCTATGGATAGCCATGATGTTTACCATCAGGCGAGCAAACCTGCTCATCTCTTCACTTTATTGCTTAATTATTCTCAAAAATAAATTATTTCAAACTTTTTATTGGATTCTATCATAGACAACTGCACATTACTCCGTACTCTAGACAGGTGTTGACGAATTTCGCAATGAGCGCATTTGATTATCAGTAGTCTGGCAGTAGTGAGCGTCCACGGAAATAACATATTTTTACATTTTAGTACCACGGACGCTCGGTGCGGTGCTTTGAATCGTCACAACCTAAAGTACGTCAGATCCTATTCATAGAGATCAGTGGGCTCAATACATTGTGTAGTGAAGGAAGTGCAATATTATAGAAAATGTTACCAGTTAGACTAAGTTGATGATATGTTGCAAGGGAGATGGGCGCAGTGAGGTTTTGTATATTTTCAGTCATAATGAATTATTTATATCAATTCATAATAAGGCATAATATTTACAGGATCACTGGCAGAGCATCAGCTGAAACAATTATACATTCAAATGTTAGTCAAAGTAAAGTATATCTTGTTTTTTATCCGAGTATGGCGAAGCAAGGGAAGGGTAATGAACTTAACAGTTTATGTATGTATGTATATATGCGTTTGTTACACCATAGCGTCACCACTACAGGTTCGATTTTGACAAGCAAGGTATCAATCTATTCATCTTCAGGTATAGAGTCATAGGCTATATATTGTTTACCAGACTAGGGAGAGCAAAAAAAAGATTATGTGTTCAAACTAAAACCTTAGTCTGATTTTGACATGCAAGGTATCAATCGATTCGTCTTCATTTAAAGAGTGTTATGTGTTATGTTTTTTTACCTGACTACAGCAAAGCAAAGGGAGGGTTATGTGTTAAAACTTAAAACTTGGTTCGATTTTGACATGCGAGATATCAATTACCTGACCATAGTTGGGTTTTAGTTTACTGAACTTATGTCTTGTATATTGTGAAAAAAAAGAAGCAATAATGAAGTACAGCTAGTCCATATTTTGTATAATTGTTGCAAGAATAAACATACAACATGGCAGGTTAATAACAAATAATCCTTTATCTAAGTATCCTTATTATAATCAAATTTTGCTATTAATTTACTTGTTACCAGTATCATTAATTTAATTATCTTTAGTGATAGAACTTTCAAGATTTATATTTTTGTAAACATTAATGCTGTTTCTAATCAAAATCGATATATCCTTAAAATTAAGCTTCTTGTGCTTATTTATAGTAAAACCAAATTTTGTATAACTGTTGCAAGAAGAAACATACAACATGGAAAGGTTAATAACAAATAATCCTTTATCTAAGTATCCTTATTATAATCAAATTTTGCTATTAATTTACTTGTTATCAGTATCATTAATTTAATTATCTTTGGTGATAGAACTTTCAAGATTTATATTTTTGTAAACAATAATGCTGTTTTTAATCAAAATCGATATATCCCCCTTTCCGAGTTTTTTTTTCTTTTTTTCCATCCTTACTTTCAAATTTACTTCTAATGCGATTACGCAACCAAATAATGTACAGCCAATAATACGCAACCAATATTACGTGGATTGGCGTTGTAATATCAGGGTGTACATTATTTGGTTTGCGTAATATTGGCCGTGTAATATCACCCTGTGCTGATTTTGTACAGGATAATACGCAGCCAGGATTACGAAGCCAAAATATGTACATGTAATAACAGGGTGTGCATTATTGGCTGTGTAATAGGGGCGTACACTTTTTGTACGGGCGATAATGTACAGCCAATATTACGTGTACATCACAGATTAAAATATAGAAATGACATTGTCAAAGCCTCGTTTGCACGTTCCAGTTTCCTTTTACCACAGATTATGAATCGCAATTGCTCCGGCGCTGCGGGAAGTGCTGCCCCTCCACCCTTGCGTAACAAAGCACAGGTACCAACGCTCGCCTCTGCAGCTTCGGCTTTTTGGTTGCCTTTGGCGACCAGCCTCCGCCGCTCCAGCTTTTTGGTTGCCTTTGGCGACCAGCCTCCGCCGCTCCAGCTCACCCTGGTACCTGCACTTTGTCACAGCGGACGGGGGCTGCACTCTCTCCACGCCTCCGGCTTTTTAAAAACACTCTAGTGTAGGGCAGACAAGACCGACCAAGACGTGGAGTCGGGGTTGGCCGATTCGGTTCTGTGACAGTTTTTTTTCATATTTACACTCGCCTACACAAATGAGGCATCAAGGAGTGATTCTAGCTTTGTCTATGGTTGGCTTCGTATTATTGGCCGTGTAATATTGGTCGTTTTTGTACGGGAAATAATACACGGCCAGTATTAGCCGTCCAAATATTACGAATCCATGTACACGTAATATCTGGCCGTGTAATATTGGCTGTACAATACTGGTCGTACATTATTTTGGTTGTGTATTATCGTCTCCCACCTACCTGAGTCTTTTGGCAATTTTTAATAAACTTAAAACTGAAATATCTCAAACTAAGGGACTCCGCGGAGGGGGGGGGGGGGCAGCAGGGAGTAGCCCTTCACCTCCCCCATCCACTCCTCATCTTAAATCAATGTCATCAGAAGTAAATTAAAAAGGATGGGAAAAAAAAAACTCGGAGGTGGGGGGGGCTGCGCAACTTTTCCTTCAAAGGGACCCCCCTGTGAAGGAAAAGTTGCGCAGTTGCCTCCTACCTCCCCCCTCCACACCCCCAAAATCGACAGTATAGCAACACAGTTTAGCCGCCACATTAGCCATAAGGCCCTTAAAAAGTTGCTCACTAAAATATATATTCAATAAAATATAATTCACATTGTCAAACTTCTTTATGTTTTCATTCTGAATCAGTTGGTTATTGATGGTATTAAAATATAAACTTCCTTTGCACTTAACAATGCTGTTTATAAACAGTCAATATCTAACATAATCTAAACTAATCCACATGCATATTATTTGAAGACTTTAAATCACCTTGCAAAGTAATTAGCATATAGTGTAAAAAAATAAATTACATCATCACAAAAAGTTGAAAGCCTCTATTGACAGAATAACAATTATTATTCTATAAACAACAACATCACTTATTAATAGCAGCTTTATTTCATTATTTTTTACTATTATGCACAATTTGAAGATTTAATCAATGATTTTGTGACGTGTGTAACGAAAATAATATCAGATAAGCAGTAAATTGCATCAGTAGATCATGAAATAAGCATCAGGGGAGGAATACACCCCAGCGCATCACTTGCGTCGGTGGTGGGTCAGATATATCCATGAAAGCTGGGTATCAAGAATTTAGGACCTCTAGACATATCAACTTACTTTTTGTGAGATCTAAATTACATGAATTCTTCAAATTATCTCATTATCGTACCTCTTATCTCACTGAAAGGAAGCAGACAAATAACACTGCATCGTCATACGCGCACTAATAACTTTCGTATGTACAGACGCAAATCGTTGTGAATTTAACAAAGGCGGCTAATAAGCTACCTACAAGAAATCGTGTGGTTTTAAGAAATTATTGCTCTAAAATTAATATACAGAGTCCAATCGAGTCCATTTCATTGATTTAGAGTTCACAAAATTATCTCTGCACAGAAAAAAACTTGTCTGACTGTCACTTTTTTGTGCTTAAGTCAGATGCGCATTGCACAGATTATAGATATGTAGCTAATGTAGGGCTGCGTTCACTTACTACGCTCGAATCATCCCTGCGATTATCGATCGATCATCCGGAGTTAGTGAACGACTTTCGACGTCCACATAGAATTCACAACTGTCAATTGTCAATTTCATACTATTCCTCCCCTCCCCTACTATTTTTCGGATGACCCAGGCGAACGCCCGTGGCCCAATTACATAACTTGGCTACAATCGGATTATCACTTTTTTCATAGCAAATTCGACTCTATCGCAAGGCATTAGTGGTTGCGATACTGAGAATTCGATTGAAGCCAAGTTATGGAATCGGGCTACTGGGGCCCGACCACAGAACTTGGCTTCAATCAGATTGTCACTTTCTTCATAGCAAAATCGACTCTATCGCAAAGCATTATTGAATTTGATGGCTCGTAACCGTCATGATCAACATTACGTAATCGCACTGCTGAGGACGCCGTGAACGATTTCGAGTGATCGCGCGGATGAACCGTGCGTCCTCGAACGTAGTAAGTGAACGCGCCCTAGCAAACATTACAAGCAAAGATAACAAAAGAACCACAGACTGATTAAACGTAGATAAAAGTCCAACAAAACAACCTCAGCAAGATCTTTGATAACGTTTAGAGTCTGCGGGTATGAGCAAAGCAAACTCTTACCCTGCGTTCGTGATGATGAGATGGCGTTGTGGGCAGTTTCGAAATGTACATTTTTAACAAGCCGTTTTCTTGGAACATTTTCAACATTTTGACATTTTTGTAACTTTTACACTATCAATACTTTCCAAACTGAATAAAAAACGACCTTATCCCTGACGGAATAATGTGATGTCCTATGTCAACATGTCATCGAAACTTGAAAAACGGCCGGTGATCGAAAACGTCCAGAACGCTAATTTTGCCCACAAATTGCCAAAGGGAACACCAATTGTGATCATATTTAGCGTTTTAACAGTTGTTTTCGCCAATCAAAACAAAACGAACGGCCCCGTTGTGGGCAGTTTCAAAATATACATTCCCTGCGTTCGAGATGATGAGATGGCGTTGTGGGCAGTTTCGAAATGTACATTTGTAACAAGCCGTTTTCTTTGAACATTTTCGACACTTTTGTCATTTTTGCAACTTTTCACACTACTGATCCTTTCCAAACTGAATGAAAAACTACCCTATCCCTGACGGAATAATGTCGATTTTCCTATGTCAACATGTCATCGAAACTTGAAAAACGGCCGGTGATCGAAAACGTCCAGAACGCTAATTTCGTCCACAAAAGGCCAAAGGGAACGCCAATTGTAAACATATTTAGCGTTTTAACAGTTATTTTCGCCAATCGCTACAAAACGAACGGCCCCATTTTTAACAAGCCGTTCGCTTTGAATATTTTCTAGACTTTTGTCCTTTTTGCATCTTTTGACACTACTGATCCTTTCCAAACCGAATGAAAAACGACCCTAATTTTGCCTACAAATGTCCAAGGCGAACGCCAAATGTGATCATATGTAGCGTTTTTAACAGTTATTTTCGCCATTTGCAACAAAACGAACAGCCCCTATCTACGGCCATTCTTATTCTATTTCTTATTATCAATCTTAATCATTCTCCTCTGCCCAGTTCAACGGTAAATAACTCTCCACTAATTAGGAGGTTTACGGTTTTGACCTATTCTGCGCCGCGGCACGTAAGTTGGGCTCCGGCCAACGGTTTTTTATCGATAAGAGCAACGATCGATTTCATAGGAATTTTAATGTGGAACCACTAGGGGGACAATTCTCACGAAGTGATATAAATATCACGATAGATATATATCGGAAAATGTATGGATTTTTCGATATTTTTCTACTGTGATATTTATACCACGTCGTGAGAATCGCCCTCTTGAATCCTCAAAAAAAATATTGAGCCAAGGCACCGAACCATTGAACCGAACAACCGGAAGTTTAAAAAATTGCCACTGTGTGGCGCTGAACTGCTGGGAGGAACTATTCTATTCTTCACGTGAACGAAGCGTTGCGATGAGTACGGAGTAATGTGCAGTTGACTATGGTTGCGTTGCGCTGTTTTTTGCTTTGCTCTCTCCGTAGAGAGAGTAACGGCTCCCTCAGATAAATGTTTGCTCCCCACTGGCCTGTGTTCATTTACACGCTAGAATCATCCGTGCGATTATCGCTCGATCATCCGGAGTTAGTGAACGACTTTGGACGTCCACATAGAACTGTCAAGTGTCAGTTTCATACTATTCCTCCCCTCCGTAGGGGATTTTTTCCGAAGACACTATTATTACGTCATATTTTTTTACGACTTCATCGGTTTGACAGTTACAATACTGTAATTTGTAGGTTTTTTGTCTATGCTTTGCACTTATCATTGCCAACAGAATAGAGATATTTTGTTACCATGTAGGATCAGCCTTCCTCCTAGCGTCATTCCCAAACATATTTATTTTACGGCAAAATTATCACACTTTAGAAGAACAGGGTTTGAAATATTAACATTCTATTGTATTATTAGGGCGAAAACATAGAAATTAAATATGTAATAGTATCTATATTTAAATTTGAAGTAAATTTGTTATCTACGTTAGTGATAACTCACTTGTTGAATCTGTGGATGCAAGCGATTAATGCTTATGTGTGAGTTTTTAATTTGCATGTGTTGTATATTTTATCTATGTGTGTAACATTTTTGACGTTTATAATGGTTTGTTGACATTATTCTTACAGCACAAGCTTACACATTTTTTTGTATGTAGTTAGTGAACCTTCCACCATTTAGATAGAGCTTAATATTGTACTCTATAGCAGCAAAAGATAAAGTTTTTGCGTGAGATTTGTTTCTTTGTGTGCTGTGTAGGTACATTATAAGAGGCTGTGTATATAACTTTACAGCACAAACTTACACCATTTTTGTATGTAGCTATAGAACCTTTTCCCATGGAGATAGAGTTTAATATTGTACTGTAAAGAAGCAAAAGGTAACGTTTTTGCGTATGATTTATTAGTTTGAGAGTTTATACTATTATTTATTCTTTGGCTCTTTGGAAAGAAGTTTGAGCGGGAAACCCATATGAAATTGTTTAAAAATCGATTTTATTTTATGGATATAGAACGCCCTATTGTATTTTTTCTAAATACCTACCCCATGGATTGCACTAAACATTATATGTAGGTACTATTCCAAGACCTAAAATACCAATATACCAACATTTGATCAAAATTCCTTCAGCCGTCAAAAAGTTTTTATCGAATGCTCGGCTTCTGCTCATCGGATTGAAAAACGCACATATTCCCGCCCACACCGCCTCTTAATATTCAGTATTACAGTGAAGCAAGGCAAGTAAAACAAGGGTTACTATTGGACTACCAATATACAAAAAATCAACTGAATTGTTATGTTGGTTTGGTCAAAAAAATAATAATTGGAGTAACTCCGAACAATAAAAAATCGCGGAAATTACATGGGGGCTTATTCGGGTGCCCCTGGGTGTGCTCTGCCCCGGGACCTCCACCTATCACTACTTCCTGGGACATCCTGTATATATATGAGGGTATGTGGAAGTTACACCATAGCGTCAACCCTTTTAGTCCGATGAAGCGAGGTGTCAATCGATTGTCTTCATTGCAAGAGTGTCATAGGCTATTTTTTACCCGATTGTAGTCAGGTTTTAGTTTTTGAACTTATGACTTGTTTTTATTATAAGTATTATTATGATTTTAGTCCTACCCATATGGTCCAAACTAAACGGAATCCTGTAGCTGTTGCTGTTTTTGTAGGGTAATGGTAATAAAAGGTACAGTTTAGTAGAACAAAAACGAAAATGTAATAATACAAATTATATACAAATAACAATCACAACAACCTAGCACTGGTGACATTTCTCCTTTATTTTTGGGTTCCGTACCAGAAGGGTCCAAACGGAACTCTTTTGCTGATGGTGTAAGTAGTAAGAGATTGAATTTAATAGGCCAAAAAAAACGCAGTAGTTGCATATGATGTATAACATCAGTTCAAGCTGTTTTTATAGGCAATGACCCGTCCACCCACCAGCTTCACCCACTAGTGGGTGCACGGGTAATTCGCATTTACCCCTCCTGCACTAGTTGGAAAATAACAAAATAGTATTTTTTTTATCATCGCTGTTCAAGCTCTGTTTTATCATCGCTCGATGCTGTTTTATCATTTAGGATAGCACTTTGCAAGCTAATTGGTCAATTGTTTCAGTAAACAGTAGACCAAGCGCACGCAGCACATTGTAACACTTTTCACAAAATCACTCCCACAAAGGAATTACTACTCTCTAGCTCCCATAGATTTAAGTAAAGCGAGAGGAAAGATGTTACAAATCAAAAATATTATACAAAATTATATTCAATTAGCATAATTGTCACAATAGCCAAACACAGACGACCTTCCTACTTTATCAATGTTCCTGAAATCAACACATAACATTCCAGTAAACAACTCTGTCTAGATAAATGGTACAGGCAGTGGTGCAGGTCATATTATAATTAATGGTGTGGTGGTTATTTTTACAATATATCACTACTATCAGTCTACTTCAGTTAATGAAGATACATCAATGAAGTAGTTAATGAACGAGTTGTTAATAAAAATTAACAACTCATAGTTCTTTGAATGGAGAATCAACTATCTGGGGTCCATAAATTAATAATTTATTTATTAGCTGTCACACTTACTATAGTATACTTTGAATTTAGATATGTTTATCTGTTTGCCTGATGAAATGCATTGCAATATTACAGCAAGTCTTTATATTAAGTTCTCATCTAACTAACAGAAACAGAAACAACTGCCCATATTAAGTAATATGGGCAGTTGTTTCTGGATCTGCAAAATACTGTCTTGCAACATTCCCGGTATTGGTGTTGCCACTGCCCTGTTTGACTATGTCTAATAGTATGCAGGTTTCTATTCGAAAAGCTTCTTGAATGACTTCTGTCATAAGACAGAAGTCATTCAAGAAGCTTTTCGAAGAGAAGATTTTTTTGAAGATAACTTTCACTTCATTTGTTCACCTTTTGCTTGCTATGATTTTATAAATCTTCTGTGTTTTCATAAGTCTTCTTGCACTGCCTTAGCTGTCACTGCTTCAAAATTATTCATTCCAGTAAGACGAGATTTGCACAGATCACATACAGCAGCTGAAGTCCTTGAACGAGTGCATTTTTCCATATATGGTTGGCATTAGGCTAACACACAGACTTTATATAAAGAAAAAATAATAATAATAATAAAAAGGGTATAAAAATTATGTGTATGAATAACGGCGGCCGATTTTTTTGGATGAGCCAGGCGTACGTCCGACGACACCGTGAACGATTTCAAGCGATCGCGCGGATTATCCGTGCGTCCTCGAACGTGTAAGTGAACGCGCCCCTGAATACTGAAATAAAAAAACCTTGGCAGCTGACTGACAGTAGTTACAGCTGTTGAAATGACAGCTAGTAAATATTGATTTTGATTCAATCCACTGAAGAGTACATAACAAATTCATACAATTTGAAGAAAATTGATTTTCATTGTGCCTACAATTACGTACATGTGCTAGTTCTTACATTTATATTGTTATTCTGCAAAATTCTGTTTGCAGGTTTTCACGTTCACATGTAAGCGTAACACAGTTAAATACATCTACGGTATCATACCAGTTCAGTTCATAGTTCATATCAGTTTCACAAAATTTGTACATTGCTAAATACGAAATAGATTTTAAGTGTTCCTTTCTTTTATAGTATGTAATCAGTAATATTATACTATACCATGCTATATTAACACATTTAGAAAGCAGAACGTTATAGTACGAAGCAACATAGCTTCCATAACATTGAGACAATTGCCACATAATGTAGGTGTAGCTCATTAACAATCAGACCAGAAGACCTTGAGCTTATGTTTGTCTTGTATTATTATTGCAAGACAAAAATATGTCTTTGTAATATTACATAGACATAGTTAAACCATAGGTATATTTTTTAAAGGAGGTAGCTCTTTTGTTAAATTTGACCTAGAAAAAGTTAGGCATAGTTACATTGTATCTAATAAATCATAGGCGGGCCTTAAACATTACTTTAGTAAACAAATTAAATACCTATTTAGAATATAGTGAGTTGCACTGCCCTTATATTTGAAATTTGAACCCCTACCTAAATATTTACTGATATTTTCAGGTTTAAATTTTACAAATCCAGGTGAAAATGAGTCCTGTGGAAAGTGTCCCTGTGGCAGTGCTGAACAGGGTTGATGATTATGTTGAATTGCTGTATGATGATATTCCTGAAAAGATAAAGGGCTCGGCACTAATCCTTCAACTTGCAAGAAATCCTGATAACTTGTTAGAACTGGCACAGAACGGTAATAAACACTAGTTGCATAAGTAGAGCATCCCTTGCTAAGGGAGTTCAGGAAAAGGGCAGCAGCATGCATCCGTGTATGTATCAACATTCACCAAACTACTTGCTGAGCCTGGTGATTATGGCAATATGGGCAGCGAACAATCACTGTTTATTATGGCAATCTGTAGGAGAGGGGGAGGGGGGGCTGACGGTCAGCCGTGCACATTTATGGGTAGATGATGTGAAGTAGAGCATTACCGCTCAGCCACTGCAACTCTCATAAATAATTATAAAGTAGGTAAATCATACATTCCCATTTAGGGAATGTATGATTTGGAATCATTCTCTCATTATTTATGATCAATTTTCAATAACAAACTGTCAAATTCATGTGTAGATATCATCCAGTGTGGCACACTTGGCTTAGGTGTAGTTAATTCTAGTGGTAATATAACCCAATATTAATTACAGAAGCATTACTGAGTGCTCTCTCTCGAGTTCTCAGAGAAGAATGGAAAAGAAGCATTGAGTTGAGCACAAACATTGTATACACATTCTTTTGTTTCTCTACCTACAATGAATTTCACCCAGTGATCATCCAATACAAGATCGGGTCTTTGTGCATGGATGTCATTGACTATGAATTAAAGAGGTATGACCAGTGGAAAGAAAAGGTGGAAGGGAAGAAGCAAGTCCTAACTCCTGACAAGGTAACTTTAAAAATCTATGTCAATTTTCAAATAGTAAATTAAAATGTGAACTACAAATGTCTTAAATGGTAAAAAAAATGTTAACTTGATTAATTTTTGACTAACTAAACCTGATTAATGTTCCAGAATGAATTACCAAAGAGCCGCATCCCAGAGCCTAAGCGTCGTCCAAAATCAGGAACATGGGCAGTGGCCGATGTAACTATGCAGAAATCTAGGTCCCTCGTGTCCAGTTACCATGAAGACTTATGCAGTGCCTCCGAGGAATGCTTGTCAAAAAATGATGAAGAGCAACTGAAAAGAAAATTAAAGACTTTGTCCAAGAGGCAGGAACAGCTGCTGCGAGTGGCCTTTTACATGCTGCTCAATATCGCAGATAATGTAAAAGTAGAAGAGAAAATGCATAGGAAAGATATTGTTGGGCTTCTCATCGGAGCAATGGAAAGGCACTCGAACATAGATTTGCTAATCCTCATTGTTTCCTTCCTTCAAAAGCTCTCCATTTTTATAGAAAATAAAAATAGCATGGCGTCAAGAGGAGTTATTGAAAAACTAGCTCCTCTCTTGGATTCTTCCAATGCTGATCTTGTGAATGTGACTATGAAATTACTGTTCAATTTGACTTTTGATACAAAAATGCGAAACAAAATGATCAAAATAGGTCTCCTGCCAAAATTAATTCAGTTTACAAGTGAGTATTTTAATTTAATACAAAGTAAATCTTTCTACTTTAATCTTTTATTCATAAAAAAAGGCAAGCAATCATCTTCATATTCATAATTACATGATATCTTCTATCAGGTTGTAATCTGACGCTTGCCTATCAGGCATAAAAATGTATAAAAGGGTTCCTACATTTGACTATGGAGCCTCGCATAGTAAAATTCCGCCATTTTGATAAAATCAAGATATTGCGGCCTCTGATCAAAACTTATTAAATCGATAGAGGACATCAATACATACAAAAATGTTAGAGTTGAAATGTTATTTGATGTTAGATGTTGTGTTTATTCTAAAATGTCGCGTTTCTGAGATAATGGAGCTCAAACATAGTATCAAAGACCTACATCAACCTAGATCTTTTTAAATTATAATATTTAGCTACTGAGTTGACTGATGACCGTATTAAAATAGCGGGAAGCCGTTGGGTGCAATTGGCTTGCAGGACCGGCCAAAATGGAGAAAGTCTATGTCCAGCAGACGTGTATGGGTTGAGACGATAAAGATGATAATGACACAGTTATATCACATAAATTTACTAATAACGTTTAATCTACACTTATATTGTAAATTCTGGATTATGAACTCTAAAATGGTGGCATAATGACATTACTTTACACGTCTCTAAAAAGAAATTAAACTTTTGTCAAAAAATAATTAAACTACTGTTTTTAGAACTAAACAATGTCATAATATTTTTTTCCCCCATAGAAGCACCGGTTTGGCTCCGTACAACGAGGGTTTTTCGCCATTTATTATCTATGGTTGCGCGTGTTAGACCGTATGCGCGTGAATTCGCTGTGGACTGGATTTTGGTGCCATAATTTACTTAACATTTAATTAGTACCTTACCAATTTAATGTGTTGTTTTTAATGGTCTAAAGTTTTATCCTGATAAAAAATGACCAACAGCAGTGTTAGTGAGGAGAATTTGACTCCACCTGACATCACGGAAACAGCAACGATCATGACGAACGAGCTTTTACCAGCAAAATCAAGAAAATATATATTTATTTTTTAATTATAAGTAAGTTCCTATTGCATGAGTATAGATAAAGTAGTGTATGAAACAGCACATAACTAAGTATTAAAATACTCGAGAGATACTATTAAGAAACAAAACTCTCCTTGGGCTCGTTTTTTAAACTCACCCTCGTGTTTTAATAACCCTCGTTATGCTACCGTTACACACTCAAAAGGATTTCGTAATATCTGTATCGCGGGTGGCATGGCAACATACATCCAAAACCCGAGAACATAAATTTGTCATCATAAGTTCATCACACAAATGTTGGCCCGGAAACGACGGGACACTAAGCTTAAAAGGCAGGCGCTATACCGTCTACGCCAACTTGTCGTCATGACCTCTCATACAATACATATAGTTTAGTATTGTATGAGAGGTATTAGTTTAGTGAAATATTTGAAGTACTAAATAGTATGACAAAAGACCTAGGTTTTTTGAGCTCCTATCTAGAAACGCGACACTTAGGGATAGGTACTAGTGTAGCCACATTTTTTGTTTGTGTTGAAGTCCTCCATCGATTTATTAAGGTTTGATCAGCGGCCGCGAATTCGCGTTTTTTTTTTCAAAATGGCGGACTTTTACTATGCCACTAACGTTAGAAGGTCTTTATGAATTGCAAGTTATGTTTTAGGTGATGACAAGCATATTAATCTGGCTATGAAGATTCTGTATCATTTGAGCATGGATGACAGAGTAAAGCTGATGTTTACCCAATCGGATTGTGTTAAATTGGTAAGTAAAAAAATAACATTATTGTAAAATGGTCTTACACGTGTTAGAACTGAAGTTGGCCACCAATACGGGCCAAAATATGACCAGCAATGATTATACCTGTCATGACATGACACAGCAAGCCGTGAAGTCACCGGGCGGGCGCCCGCCACCGCGCGGCTGTCCGCGAAGAAGATTGCGGGGCATGCTCGACGCTATTGATGACTACTGCAGCCCGACCACATAACTTGGCTTCAATCGAATTCTCAATATCGCAACCACTAATGCCTTGCGATAGAGTCGAAATTGCTATGAAAAAAGTGATAATCCGATTGTACCCAAGTTCTGTAATTGGGCCACTGGTCATGTAGTCCTTTGCCCAACAATGTAACACGCCAAGGCCCCAATTTTGTCAGCGACTGAACCGCGATAACACAAGTCGATTGCATGAAAATCGCAGATTTTGACCGTTTTCGTAGTCTGCTCGCTATTTAAGCTCGACCCCGGGCCGAGAGCTGCTATCGATAGACTTTAACTAAAAAAAACATAATAATGAATTGACGCTGTTGCTTGATTGATAGCTATTAGATTATTTTATTTCAGTGGCAATACTCAAGGGATTTACGAAAGTCGAAGCACATCCGTGCTACTGCATTGCTTTTGCTATAAAACTGAGATAGTGTACTTGATTTAGCAGACTACTAAATTTGACACTACAGACAGTCCAATCGCAGAGGTATCGCAGTGGCAAGGCAATATAATAGATTTTGTCAAGCCTGGGCCCCACCCAGGTTTGCAGTAACAGTAACAATAAGTCTCAAAACAAATTAGCCTTTTCTCTCCTAAGGTTTGGCTAAAGCCATTCAATCTCCTACATAACTGGGCCCCAAGTCTGTTAGCTATTGACAAAAAGCCTCGCCTCTGCGATGGAATTACTGGCTATAGTGGCAAATTTGATAATCTGCTAAATCAAGGTCGCTATCTCATTTGCAACGCAGTGGGACGGATGTGCTACGTTTTGCCAAAATCGCTTGAGTGTTGCCACTGTTTTTTTTTGTTGATAATAGTCATCAATCGAGCATCAGTCAAAACATATTTTTTGTGGTTCTGTTGCAAATAACACATTATTAATATACATTAATTATGTGTTATTTTCTCATTTAGCGATTTTGCTTTATAAAAACCTTCTAAATATCAATTAAACTGGGATGTTACATAAAATAAGCCCCCCATTTGTACCCCCGTTTCATAAAAAGTTAACTCTTAGCTTTATACAAATTGCTAAACAATAGACCGATACGCATATCCAATTTTTAGGTAAATGCTTGAAAATTAACTATCTCTCTTGTTCAGTCAAACTAAAAAGGCCTTAAGAGTGAAAAGATAAACTATAGTTTACCTTTCAGTTTTAGTTACACCATACCATTATGCTTTTAGTCTAATCTCCTTGGTTTGGCCTAATGGACTGTTTTTTTTAGTTAGATTTCGGCACGGGTCTTGAGCGCTTACTATTTTCTGCGCAGATATACGTTACGTTGGATATTTTAACAATTGACGTTGATTGACAATTTCACGTGAAAATAGCTGCTCAGCAGCACAATAAAGCAACGGAAACAATATGTCTGGGAATTACTATTTTATGCTGGGAATCGGATTCACGTTAACCTATAGTCTCCCAGTCAATAATACAAAGAAAATAGAAGAAAATCTGTGTTTCATTTATTTTGCTAGTAGTTTATGATGCGCGAACCTATCGCTCATGATCTGTGCAAGAAATAAGGCACTGTGTAGTATAAGCAAATTTCCTGGTAGTTATGAAATGGGAATCTCTATAAGTCACATACAATATCTAAAAACTATCACATCAATAATAAACATGCAAAAAAAAAAACGAGCGAGCCTTACAGTAGTCGCATCGCATATGATGTGTAATAATATCTGACATCTGAGGGATGACGTGTGATGGAAGATGATGACGATGAAAAGTATCCTATGTGTTATTCCAGGGTGTAAGCTATCTCCATTCTAAATTTCATCAATATCCTTTCAGCCGTTTGAGAGTGAATTAAAATAATGATGATGATGAAAAGTATCGTAACTATGTGTTATTCCAGGATGTAAGCTCCAAAATCCATTCCAAATTTCATCAAAATTCGTTCAGCCGTTAGAGAGTGAAGTAAGATGATGATGTTAACGTTTTACACTGTTTAACACATTGTTTACGCTTTTCATGAAATCACTCCCATAGATTTTAGAAAAGCGAGCGGAAAGATATTACACATCAAGAACCGCATTGAAATCGGACTGTCTGTTGTAAAATTACTCTGAGTACTACGATTATTCGTAGTCTGTGTAGAAAGTAATCATTATCATCATCAGCCTATATCTGTCCACTGCTGGACGTAGGCCTCTCCTAATGCACGCCACTGAGCTCGGTCTTCAGCTCTCCTCATCAATTTTCTTCCAGCCTCTTTTCGCAGGTCGCCACTCCGCCTGGCCACAGGGCGTCCTACACAAAATTTGTGTGGTCGTTAACGTGGTCTCCAATAAAGACGAGAACTCGTCTACCCCGTCTGTCCGTCTCCGTCTACTCGTCGTCGATACGGTTATCGGTTCTTCGGGAAATGTGAGCAGCCCACTGCCACTTTAGCTTGCTTATCCTTTGAGCTATGTTGGTTACCATGGTTCTCCGTCGGATATCTTCATTACGAATCTTGTCCTTCAGAGAAACACAAAGCATAGCTCTCTCCATGGCTCGCTGAGCGACCTTAAATTTGTGGACTAGTTTGACCGTGAGTGTCCACATTTCGGTTCAGTAGGTCATGACTGGTAGAACGCACTGTTTGAAGGAACTGTGGTATGGACGACGACAAGTCTGGTCGAAGCTTGCCGAATGTTGCCCAACCCAGCTGAATTCTTCTGTTGGATTCCTTCTCAAAGTTGTTCTTACCTAATTGCAATATTTGCCCAAGGTAAACATATTTTTGGACAACTTCAAGAGGTGCACCATTGACTGCAATCGGTTCCGGGTCAATAAGATCACACATCAGTCCACTTGACAACGCTGCAAAGACTCCAGAGCCGCTCAGGTTTCAACGGAGTCAAAGGCCTTCTCATAGTCCACAAAAGCAAGACAAAGGGGCTGGTTATACTCTTCAGACTTCTATATAACCTGTCTCACTGTGTGTATGTGGTCTATGGTGCTAAACCCGGCCTATTCAGGAGGCTGGAATTCGTCAAGTCTTCTTGCGAGACGATTTGTGATGACCCTCGAAAACAACCTATAAACGTGGCTCAAGGGTGAAATAGGTCGGTAGTTCTTTAAGAGGGTCTTATTCCCTTTTTTTAAATAAGAGTACTTCCAAACTCCTGCTCCACGCCTCCGCCACGTATAAAGTAATATGCTATTAAAATAGAGAGTAATGTGTTTCAGCTAACGGACATGCTCCTGCTGAATGTGAACGGTGAGCCGAGCGGCGGCGGGTCCGGCGCCACGGACGTGCTGCTAGCGCTGTGCGTGAACCTGGCGTGGTGCTCGCGCGCCGCGCACCAGATGGCGGGCGAGGGACGCCTGCGCGAGCTGCTGGCGCGCGCCTTCCGCCACCGCAACATTGTGCTCATGAAGCTCGTGCGCAACCTCAGCCACCACCCGCAGAACAAGCCGCTGTTTGTCGTATGTATCTCTTATTGTAAAAGCCCTAATAATAGTAAATCCTACTAATTTACCAACTCATAATGGTAAAAGTCCGAGCAATTCTTTGATCACATAGTTATATATTTAAACGGGACTTCATCGCGCTGAAAACTTAATATTTATTTACCTCGACGTTTCAATCAAGTTGCATTGATCGTGGTCACGAGAAGACTGAAGTAGCGGGTGTCAGCGTCGAGAAGATAAACCGCGACGCGAACACTTGCTTATCACGGGGTTCCAGGACGCAGCCAACTTGAAACCATCCTCTCGGTTGAAATTGGGATACTTTTCAATTTCAACCGCTTCACGTACAATCCTGGAGTAGTAGTGACGTTCCGTGGAGAGGATCTTCGGGTCATGGAGTTTTATCCAGTGATTAGGGCCCGATTCGAGCAAATTCTCAGCGATTGCAGATTTATTTATCTGGCGGTTCTTTACAGCTGCAATGTACTCTTTGACCCTTTCCGCTATAGTACACTTGGTTTGTCCAATGTAGGAACTATCGCAGCTGCAATCTATCTTATATACGCCAGGAGTTTGAAAAGGAATGACATCTTTCGGTGTTCTAACATGCCTTGCTAACTTGGATAAAGGAGTATAAACGGTCTTGATAGAATAGTCCTTTAAAAAAGCACCGACTTTATCCGTCACTCCTTTTACATCCGGCATGAAAGCCGGCTGTCTATCGACATCAGTCCTACTCTTTTTATATCTGCGTCTAGGACGCCAACGTCTGGTCACCACATATCCGTTTCGCTTGAGTACCCCCTGAACATGCGACACTTCGGCATCCAAATGTTCAGGGTCACAGAGGGCATGAGCTCTGCCTAAAAGTGATCTGGCTACTGATTGTAAATGCCGCGGGTGATGTGAAAAGGCGTTGAGGTATCTGTCAGTGTGTGTTGGTTTCCTATAAACAGAATGAGATAACGAGCCATTAGGTCTCACCGACACTGTAACATCCAGGAAAGCTAACGTTTTCTCCACATCCAGTTCATAGGTAAACTTGATGTTGCCATGGATCGAGTTTAGATGGCCCAAGAATTGTTCCGCTGTCTGTTCATTGACTTTCATGATACAGAAAACATTATCCACATAACGCTTCCATATCATCACCGCAAACGATTGTAGATCTATGGCCTTCTCAAAATGCTCCATCCAAATGTTGGCCAGAACAGGTGCCACTGGTGCCCATAGCGACGCCATCTATCTGGAGGTAATGCTGTCCACGGTACAGAAAGTAATTTCCTTCTAGGCAATTCCTCAGCAAAACAATCAAATTTTCTGAGAGATGGTTCTCCCTCAACTTTTCCCTTACGATTTCAAGGCACTCTTTTACTGGGACGTTGATGAAAAGAGATTCCACGTCGAAACTCACCATGATGTCGTCTGGTTCCAGTTTAAGATCCTTGATAATCTCGAAAAAATGGCTAGAGTCCTTCACAAAAGACGTAGTCTTACCGTCAAGAGGCTGCAACACTGACGCAACATGCCTTGCTAAACCGTAAGTGGGGGAATCTATCTGACTTACGATAGGACATATTTTCGGTAAACCATATAATTTTGATGTCTATACTTTTACTGCACTATATGTCGTATGTGTGTGTGTATGTTATGTTATATATAACTATGTGTTCGAATCGCGAAAGTTTAAAAGTTACAATTCTTTGATCATCGTTAATTTCGAACCTTTACTACAATTCGATTCCATTCACCATTCCTCAAAGACACGGTAAATGTTGAAAGAGACTAACCTAACGTTACCTTTACATAACCGCTGTCCCGCGGTATCCATGAGGATTTACCAATACAAAAAAATACCTAACTTTCCTAACCAAAACTAAATTTTACTAGCCGTCACAAATAAAACCTAGCATTTACTAAATTCGAATGGTAAAAGCCCGAAAAAAGCGTTTTACCAACTCAGGACGGTAAATCCTAAGATTTATAGATAAAACCTAAGATTAACCAATGAACGGGCTTTTAGAGACATATTCACTTTTCTAGCTGACATCACTAGCTTTGTGGTTATGTGGGTTGTCTCCTCTACTAGGCGAAAGAAAAGGCGCTATGAACCTTTTAGTGACATATTCACTAGTCTGGCTGACTTCACTAGCTTTGTGGTTATGTACCCACATTTCCACCATGTGTCTCCTCTACTAGGTGACCGAAGAGGCGCTATGAACCTTTTAGTGACATATTCAGTAGTCTAGCCGACATCACTAGCTTTGTGGTTATGTGGGTTGTCTCCTCTACTAGGCAACCGAAGAGGCGCTATGAACCTTTTACAACAATGCATTGCAATTTCGAGTCTTTTCCTAAGGTTTCTTTGTTTCATTTAATATTTTCCCAATTCCAGTCGCTACAAACTCCTGTACGATTATTTTAAGCCAAATTTTAGTAAATAATCAGAGTGATATATTGCCTAGCCTGTATACTAGTGCGAGTGAGAATCGGTCCTCGGCTCCGCACCATTGACTTTTCTAAGTTGCTTAGTGCTAAGCGTTTTCTGTCGCCCCTTCCTTCGGAGAGCACGTTAAGCTATCGGTTCCGGCTAATATTGATTAATAGCAGTCGTTAAGTCAAGTCAGAGGCTCTCGGGCGGCCTGACAAAGTCTGACAGCAGAGGCCAGCACTACCTCATACGACAAGCAGTCAAGTGAATCATATATTAATATTCTTTATAACTATATGTCAGGAGTTCGTGGGAGACATCGCCGGCGCCGTGACGGGGGGCGACGCGTCTGACGAGTTTCTGGTGGAATGTTTGGGAACACTCAGCAACATCCTGGACTCCAACAACAATATTGATGTTTACGCCGTGGTTGAGAGATACAATTTGGTCTCTTGTATTATGAAGATATTGGACCCAGGTAAGATGAAATCATACGTTACTATTATCTCGCTTTCTTTCGCTGTATTATAAAATAAGAGTTAGACCAATGACACGATAAGAAGAAAATATAAAATCAAGACATTTTAGGTAAACAACAAAAAACGCCTGCCCTACCAAAAAATAACTTATGCATTATATATTGTTGAAATGTGCTCATCGAGGCCTTCAATTTGATACCCATATTGTAAAATTCAATAGGTTTTTTTCGCGTTTGAGTTTATTGCCTTCATGCAGACAAATTGAATAAAAAAATGTAATGCCTATGTTACTCAGGATGATGTAAGGATTCTAACGATACCCCATACATCTAAATCTGTTCAGGCATTTAAAAGTTATGGTAGAATAAATAAACTCGCATACAAACATACATGAACCCTGAAAACATTACACCCCTTTTTTGGGCAGTCGTGCAAGACCTACTTACCTACTAATAACGTAGCAAGTACAAGTGTTTAATGTAATAATTTTACACTTCATATCATTAAAGATTTTACTACAACACTGAGATAAATCGCATAGTTTACTGATCTACTCATCACATTGAAGATAAATAATTGAAAAAAACAACAAACAGGTCAATATAAATAAAACCGTTTAGTTATAAAAATTATAAGGGAGCAATCCATCAAACCGAACCGGGCATAAGAGTGTTGAGTACCGCAGTGCACCGTACCGTAGGCAGTACCGTACTGTAACATGTTAAATCATACTCCAAGTTAGATTTTGTTATAGATCTCGATAATAGAATATATTGTACAACGCCATCTGACGAGGAGCAGCGTCTTTTCTATTAGATCAAGTGGTGTTTTCTCCGGATCTGAAAACCAGACGCCGAGTTTGTAAAAAACGCCGAACTCCACCGCGCGTGCGCCACTCTCTTCGTTAAAGGAATAATGAAAGCTTTTCTTGTTGAAGACAGATTGATAATTTCGCCTATCTAAGAATCAAGAAATAATGGTTGAATTGGCCTCTGCGAGTGAAAGGGAAAAGTTTTCATCTACTGTCTCAAAATAGATAAAATGGATAATCCACGCAGCGACAGCTAGCTACAAGTGGCGTGAACTAGAAGAAAGGTGCAAACTAAGTGGAGGTCTCTGTCGGCAAGTAGCGAGCTTCTTAGTGTTGCTATTAATAATTGACGTTCCAGGAATATTTCGGGCTCTGAATAACTTTGGAAGAGGAACGGCTTGTTTAAAAATCCAGAATAGGTCGCATCTTTAAGTTGGCTAACAAATAATAATTACAGAATGGAGCGTTTGATATGTCGAAAATTATTTAAATCTAGAAATCGCTTGCGATGGTCACACCATGGAAGGTTTTGACATAATGCAAAAATCACGTCAAAGTTCCAGAGAAATTCTTTTTTTTGTATGGACTTGTTCGAGTAAACACCGGATGCTGGCTGATATGTACCAAATCTGGCTGGAGGACAGTGACCAGTATTACTAGGCCGACAAGGTCTACTTTACGAAGCAAATGGCAGAGTTAGTTCTGGATTTTTCGAGATAACCGGAAGTTCAAGGTCTCAGTAGAACGCTACTCGAAGATGCAAAACAAGATAGTATATAAACAAGTGAGAAGCCTGTGGATGGGATTTGGATTTCGGACGTAAAACCGAATTTACTTTACATAGTTGGCACGTAATTAAGATCGACGCAGGCGGCAGAAAAATACGCAGTTTCTCTTGTGTGAACAAAACGACCGAGGCACGCTGTCCAGAACGAAGCTGCCCTGTTACAGGCGAAATAAGTATACCAGTGCAAAAGCCAGGTTATATCGTGCATCTACGGTCGGCTATTGTCGTCACCACTGCGAGCTGCTGTGCGCGATCACCCGGGGCTCACCACCGTTCGTGGAAGAAGCCGGTCTACGAGGGACTCCAGAAGGACTCCAACACACCACCTGTCCAGTAGAAGATATCACCACCGTTCGTGGTCAAGCAGTAGGAGCTGATCTAGTGGAGTAAGGAGGCGTTCCGCGGCGGTACGCGAGACGACGATACGGCGTCCCAGGAAGCTTCCAGGTTGGTCCACTCCAAATCATTTTGAGTCAGCGAGCTACAGTGTTGTGGGAAGCCTTCGCCTACTTGTGGGTTAATATATTGTTGAAAGATACTTTCTGTCTATTTTCTGTTATTATCTAGATATTTTCTGTTTATTTCCTAGATACTTTCTGTTCATTTTCTGTTTACTTTCTATTTTAGAGTTTGATTTCCCTCTGGGAAACACAATCATACACACACACACTCTGTTTGCACAAGTTCTTTTTAATTTAAAACATTCTATGGCAATGACAAGAATATTCCGTTGCGTTGTGACCAATACATGTTAATCTGCTGAGCACAGACTCTCTAAGTTTTATTGGCCTAGGATTCTCCAGAACTATAGTAAATTCATATCATACAGGCCGAAGTTAAGTACTAGAATTTATATGTTTGAGGAAATTGTAATCACATTTGAGAATTTTGAGTTTTGAGTATTAAGTTAGTAATATTTCCTATTATAAGGTCTTGCTGTTTATAATTATTTTGATGCAGAACAAACTAAAATAAGAGTAAAATATTTCTTTTTGAATTCCTCAGTAAAGGGGAGAGTACCATCCTTCGATAACTCATGTGTGCTTTTTCTATTTTTTTGTAATAAAGCCCTTTGTTATTGAATTTACCATCTTGTTTTAATTCCTCGCCTTTACCTGAGAAGGAGGTCCGTTTCCTTAGCCGGGCAACGGCCCTTTCAGTACTACCCATAAACTCCAAACGAAGGGCCGAGTAACCGCAGCGGCAATGTAAGAGCGGTTACACATGGCGCCGCAGCGGCAGCGTTTGTCGCCGCCGCGGTGTCGCAGGTGTCATCGCATCACCAGCGATACGACCGCAAACGATCAACTAAAATGTACATTACTTGAAAACTAGGGCACCGCCCGGCGGTGGCGCCATGTGTAATCGGCCTAAAGCTCGCTCTTCACGCTCGTGGAGGCGAGGCAAAACGAGGTGACGCGGTGCTTTGCTCTCTATATCAACGACACGATGCATGGTCGTCGTCGAATTAATGTTGTCTTTATGATTATGGTTGTTCGGATCCCATACAACTGGTTGCATTCGTTACAACACGACAATTTTTTCAAAATTGTCCTTGGTAGTTAGTATTAATTTTCTTAAAAAAAATAAAAAATGAACAAAATAAAAATATGTAGCTTACTTCCGCCAAAACTGTAAGTTAGACAAATGATGTTGAAATTATGAATGTGATAATTATGTTAATTTTCTTCTTTAAAGTACCACAACTCGCGAGTTAGTGCAAGAGTAGTCGCTGCGTCTCGTCTCGCCCCACCTTCCCTCGCACCTCTCGTCCAAAAGCGCGCCTTTTGACACAAGTCAAATAATCAAATCCAGGCACAGAGTAGACGAAGGCCTCAACTACGTTCTCGTACTCGCCCTAAAATTTTCCGAAATGTATCCCGTAAAGAGTGACTGTCACGACTATCAATGTGTAACCGTTGTGATTGTGAATAGAGAAGAACCTGGACCCGGAGCTGTCGCTGGAGGGAGTGGTGGCGGCGGGCGCGCTGTGCGCGGAGGCGCGAAGCGCGGCGGCGCTGGGCGCGGCGGGCGGCGGCGCGGCGCTGGTGGCGCTGCTGCGGCTGCGGCAGGCGGACGACGAGCACGTGCTGCAGACCGTGTTCGCCTTCCGACAGATGCTGTCGCACCCAGCCGCCGCCGACTACCTCGTCTCGCGCACCGGTACTTGTTCACTGTTACACCCTCCACAGCAACGCCGGCGCGGGCGAGCTGTACTGCGCTGCGGGTGACCGGACGTTCAAAACGAAGTATGTATTTGCCGCCCACATCCGAACACATGCCACAAGAAAATGAGCTGGTCGCCATTGTGGGCCCCGACGCGGACGACATACGGACGGATGAACGGACAGCAGACTGACAGACAATGCTGGCACTACAATAGTATTCCGTTTGGATCCTTTGGGTACGGAACCCTAAAAACGGTGCTGTCGACAACTGTATATCCCGACTGATTTCTAATTTATGTTACAGAAGCTCCAGCCTATCTCATCGATTTGATGCAAGACAAAAATGTTGAAATAAGAAAAATGTGCGACTCGTGCCTCGACATCATCTCGCAAATGAAGAACGAATGGGCATTGAGAATAAAGGTAACCACAGCTTTAACAATACAGATATTACGGTGACACATGTTATCTACTGATATTACAACAACATCACCCAGTAAATGTCCACAGCTGCACATCTGCTCCCCCATACAACACCACAACGTCGCTGCTACTATCAAAAGGGGGGTTTTTGCTTTAATCTCCACGCTTGACAGGCGTTTTCGTGAATGCAGTAGTTACAAAATTACAATAACAAAAAGTAAAGAATTAGCAGGCTGAAGTGGCGTTGGGCCGGTCACATATCGAAGAACCAATAACTGATGGGGTAGGCGAGTTCTTGAATGGAGATTACGTGTAGGCAAACGTAGTATAGGATGCCCTCCGGCTAGATGGAGCGACGACCTGCGTAAAGTATCTGGCAGCAATTACATGAGAAGAGCCCAAGATCGGGTTCAGTGGCGCGCATTAGAAGATGCCTATGTCCAGCTGTAGACGTGTACCTGATGATGAAGTAACAAAAATCTATATCATGAAGATAATAAAAAAATACTTAAAATAAGCTACTGAAGTTACAAGTCTGTTTTTTGTTCGCGCATCACGTATTAACTACAAGTTAGATTGCGATTGTTTTCTCTGTTGGATAGCTTAGGGTTTGACTTAAAAACTGGTGTACTTGGTATCTCAATCCGATGAGTAAATAGAAGTCGAACAATTGATAAAAAAACATTTGACGTCTGAACGAAGTTTGATGATATTGGTACTTTTTGTTCTGGAATTACATGTATGATACTTATATCCCAGAAAAATGGCCGCGCGGGCAAAGCTAGTTTGGTAATAAAAACACAGTAACTGCTGGTGCATTTAACCAAATTCCCTCGGCGGGTTCTCAGTCTCACAACACGTGGCATGAGAAAGGGGCGGCGTAGTATGGATTGGCACCCCGGGCGGTTTTCTATTGAGCACCTCCAAAATAAAACAACAAATACTCAACGTGCCTCAAATATTCGCTCACATTTTAACAATTTACTTATTGTCGTTTTCAATCTTCGATGAAAGAAACCATTTTCAATACACAAAATGGAAAGATTCTTGCTTGGCTCATTGTGGATCTTAACTTAGATTTTATCAACGTTATTTTTGAAAAGCTTCTTTCACAGGAAGCCACAAACACAAATAGTAAAAAAATAGACAAAGTGCTAGACTCGGAACAGTCAGAATAGCTACATTTTACAATTAATCTCAGCTCCAAGGTAGGACTATCTTGGACCACTGGAGGCTTCCAAGTGGCGCCTATGTCGTAAAATCTCCAAAATAATGTCCACTGCAGAAAATTCGTCATAGATTTATGTCAGATTTGGAACTATAAGCAGAATTTTCGGCTGAACAACACTAAATGTTATGAGAATGTTATTCATTGCCCTGTAATGATGGTTGCTAATTCTTCGTAAAATCTATCAAGACATTCTAACATAGCTCTCTGCAGCTCTTCTGGCAATGTTAGTCCAGTGTCTTGCGCCTTTTCTCCCGGCATATGTTTTCGGAATCTCTTCCTTCCTTTTCTCTTAATCACAATATCCCAAGTCCATATTTTTCAGTTGTGTATGAAATAACTCTTTCCACTATTAGGACATGAAGGATTTGAAAAAAAAATGAGGGTTTTGATTTTTATCACACACTTTTCCAGCGATAGCCCAGATGTTTGTATGTACTTTTGTATATGGTTAACTTCTAGGACTTCATACCACGCGCCGTTCTCGTCGCGCGCTACTAACTACTTATTAAGTATAACCACAGAATATAATAGAAGTGCTAATTATAACTAAGCTGCGCGAGTGAGTAGTCACCTCTTGGAGATTGGCACCCGGGGGATCGCCCCCACCGCGCCGCTATTGAAGGGGTGGTCCTTTTTTACGCCGGCACCACACGTCAACTTAATCGGTGTTCTGATGGCGTCGTCAGCAACAGTTGTTATAAGTTTTATAGGTTGGTAAATTAGTTGATTATTATTTTTTTGTGTTCAAAGTCGCTCAGTGCGCTATAACATCTAAAGGTTCGAATTACAAACGAGGTGAATCGGCAGAGAACGGAACTTACCAACGTAGTTCATAAAATAAGCAAGCTGAAGTGGCAACATCGAAGGACCGATAACCGATAGGTAGGGGCGAGTTCTTGAGTGGAGACCACGTATAGGAAAACGTAGACGTCCTCCGGCGAGATGGGGCGACGACCTGCGTAAAGTAGCTGGCAGCAATTATATGAGAAGCCGAAGGTCGGGCTCAGTGGCGCGCACCGGGATAGGCCCTTTGATTATCGAGAGACCTATGTCCAGCAGTGGACTAGTACATGCTTTTGACGATGATGATGATACAATACAATACAAATACACTTTATTGCACACCAATAAATAATACAGTCAAGGATACAAATTATAAATTAATTGGCGGTCTTATCGCTTATGATGTGGTGTTATGTTCAGGTGGAGAGGTTCCGGTGCCACAACGGGCAGTGGCTGTCCGTGGTTGAGACGCTGGGCGCGGAGGGCGGCGCGGGGGACGCGGCCGACGACCTGCCGCCCTACCTCTCCGCCGAGTACCTCACCACGCACCGCCTCACCACCTCAGGTACCTCATCAATCGCCGCTTGTGTGGACGGATGCCGAGCCGTAACTCGTCGGTTCGAACCCACAATAATCATGAGCTTTCGGTGAAGAAATATCGTGGCCCGATATTTGAATAAAATAATGCAAAATCTTGAATCGTAGTACTACACAATATACATGTGAACAACTAAGGAATGGAACACTTTATCTTTATTTCCTAACAAATGTAAACTGCGCCGCGTGTCACAAGTCCACAGGAAACCGGTATGTGTAGACCAGCACGTTTTATTTTCATCCGCATAATCAGTTACCACCATGTGAGACCGCGGTGCAATGGCCACAATATAATGGCCGCGGGTTAATATGATCTAAAAGAAACCTAAAAATGTAACTAAAATGATCCATGAGCGTCTGGTTCGGACAAATAAAATGATCCACGGGCGTCTGGTCCGGACTAAAAAATGTAACTAAAATGATCCACGGGCGTCTGGTCCGGACTAAAAAAAGTCTGTCTTGAGGAAATATCTAAACCAAGTGAATACAAACGTAGGGATTTGAAATTATACCTACTACAGACCTAGACCTAGTCACAGGCATCAAAATTGGGGTCCGTATTCCACACTTTCCTACTCCAAATCGATGAGAATGAAATACAGAAGTATAAATTAAAAAAATAAATTTTTAAAAAAGCTTTTGTGACCTTTTTTTATAATGAATGTCACTTTGTTTATTTTTTGATATTTTTTCCAAAAAATGTTTATATTTTACATAACTGCCCAAAAAAAAAGGAGTGTTATGTTATTAGCATTCATGTATGTATGTTTGTGAGTTTCTTTATTCCACTATAACTATTAAATGCCTGAACAGATTTAGACGTATACATCCCCCGAGTAACAGAAGCAATATTTTTTTTTAAACTTTCACTATGGCGGCAACATTTTCATTATCGAAAAAAAAACAACTTAATTTATAATATGGGTATCAAATTGAAGGTCTTGATAAGCACATTCCATTAGTATATAACTTATTGGTAAAAGCTGTTTTTTTGGCAGGGCCAATATATTATTTTAGCTTTTAAGCTAGTTATTTTAGTCCCAACTAATTTTTTGCATTTTCACAAAAAAATAAAAAAAAAATAAACTGCTTTGTCATCGGTTTGTGCGCTACTCTGAAAGTTTCAGCCGGACAGCTAATCGGGAAGAGCTCGAAATTACAAGATTCCAGGACAGACAAAATACATAGATACATACAAGTGAAGTTAAATAAAAGCTTTTAAAAATTACTCCATCTGAAAGGCAATAAAGAAAAGAATTATTCTGTGTCCGTATATTTTGTTTTCGCACATTCGTACAGTGCAAGTCTGAAAACTTAAAAAGAAGACGATTTTGTTTTTTTGGAAGGCTTCAGTAATTAGGAATGGCAATCTAAAAAACAAAACATACAGACATAGTTATTGTGTATAATCACACTAATGTTATAAATGCGAAAGTTTGTGAGTGAGTGTGTGTTTGTTACTTCTTTACGCTGAAACGGCTCAACTTTAGGTCCTGGAATAACAAATGGAATACTTTTCTTCACCGCGGGGTGCAGCTTCTCATATATTAAAAAAATAATATAATGCGAAAATCCAGAGAGGAACAAAGGGGAATACGTTAATAATTAATTTATTATTTATATATATTTTAACTGTATTATTCACAGATTCCCAAACGTCACTGAATGACGATTCTGACAGTTTCTCCGGAGATGCAGACATCAACGGTTCCAAGAGGTAAGAACATAACAAAACAAATAAATTCCCTTGCCAGTAAGAATGATATTGCCACACCAACACTGTCAACGTTTTACAAATTTACTTCTTTACATACCAGGGTTGTCTGAAGAAAGATCACTATGAGAGATAAGACCGTCCATTGGACCTATTATTTATGTAACATATTTCGTAACGCCGAATGAAAAAAGAATGGATCCCTTAAAGGATCACTTGTGTGTCTGTCTGTCACAGCAAACTTGCTCCGAATCTACAGGAACATGACCGATTAAGATGCAATTTGGTACACATATTGGTACTTGGCTGAAGACCGAGTTCAGTGGCGAGCATGAGAAGAGAGCTATAGTTGTCCAGCAGTGGACAAATATAGACTAATGATGATGATGATGAATTATTTCTGTGATCCAAAGCACAGAATATATAATAGTACAATCCAAACACGGCAATGTAATTATTATATTTTAGGCCTGTAAATTAGAAAAAAGATTTACAAAATTTACCATGTGACATATACAGGTTGGATTTTTGAGACGGGACAGTAAGGGCAGGTACCTTAACCATTATAGTATAGGAAAGTGTTCCTAGGAGATCTTCCATAACTTTTTGAGATAACTTTTTTTTGAACTGCATTCACAGATTTTGGAAAAAATGTAGTTAGCAAGAAAATGATAATTTTACACAAAAACTTTTTGATGCCAATCGATCCTGTTTCTTTTAAGGATCAAAGTCTCTATTTGACCGACTGAGGTTTGAGTACTACGAGGGCTGTTTGATAAGTCGTTTTAAAAAGTAAAAAAAAATATTCATTTAAACAATTTACATTTATTTCTCAACATTGTCTCCTTTGAGGGCCAAACACTTGTTCCAGCGAGTTTCCAATTTTTTTATCCCCTCCAAAAAATACGTTCTGTCGAGGTCTTCAAAATAGCCGTTTACACCTGCGATGCAGTCCTCATTTGTTAAAAAATGTTGGCCTCCAAGCCATCTTTTCAGATTTGGGAATAGGTAATAATCGCTCGGAGCTAGGTCCGGCGAATACGGAGCAAGCGGAACCAGCTAGAAGCCCAACTCGTGGATTTTGGCCATTGCAATAGCAGACGTGTGCACTGGGGCATTGTCTTTATTGTCAACAAACGTGGCACCCAGCTTTGTCATACCCAAATCTTTATGCAGGATTTTATGTACTCGCTCAGTGGAGATGCCTGTGTTCTCAGCTATTTCACGCACCTTCACTAGGCGGTCGTCGAGTACAATATTATGGACTTCTTCAACAACATCCTCAGTAGTGACTTCGATTGGGCGACCAGAGCGTGAAGCATCAGATGTGCTTGACCGACCATGTTTAAAATCATTTATCCAGTTATAAACAGTCTGCAACGTTGGTGCGTTAGTGCCATGAACAGAATCAAGTTCAGTTTTTCTTGTGGCAGCACTGCAACCCTTCATAAAAAAATGTTTTATAACGGCACGAAATTCAGATTTTTCCATAGTTGTTGAAAATTTATGAGTCATCACAGTTAAACAATGGTTAAACTGACAAAAACTTCTTTTTTTTTTTTGCTGAATTTTAGACAGTCTTCACTTGAAAGATTGTGCCTGCCAATGTTAATGCCATTTACCAGAAAAAAGGTTTTATATATAGTTTTTAAAATGACTTATCAAACAGCCCTCGTAGGAACATCTGAAATTGCGAAAAACTTTTCCCATACATTTTGTAAGAAATTACCTTAACCGTTGTACTTGTAGCTACAAGAACATTCTTAGGAGAATCTCCTTAACTTTTGGAGATATTTTGACCTGCATTCACAGATATTGTTAAAAATGTTCAGTCATCGAGAAAATAGACAATTTACCCTTACTTTTTTTTTGATGCCCTTCTATCATGTTCCTTAAAAGGATTAAAAGTATCTACCGGATCAACTGAGGTAAGAGTACTAGAAAAGTCAAAAATTGCAAAAAAAAAACGTTTTCCATACATTTTGTACGAAATTAATAAAATAAAATTCTAACAACGTCCGAATACAAACTTTTCAAAAATACCTGCGGCTCTAACCTCAGTTGGTCCGATAGAGACTTTTGGTCCTTATAAGAAACAGGATCGACTGGCTTTTTTTTTTGTAAAATGCCCATTTTCTTGATGACTGTTTTTTTTTTTCCAAAATCTGGGAATGCAGGTCAAAATATCTCAAAAAGGAACGTCTCCTTGAAAAGTTTTCCCGTAACTATAACGGTTAAGGTACCTGCCCTTACTGTCCCGTCTCAATAATCCACTCTGTATATATCAAATAAAAGGGCTTGTTGTGAGGGACACATTTTTTATACTTTTTAATTAACTAGTTTTAGAGAATAATTTAAGAAAATTGTCCCTCCCCTCTTCTTAGACTTAGCCTAAAATTTTAACAAATACAGGAAATAAATAGTTCTTTAGGGATTACAAGATAACCTATAAAAAAATATATTTTTAATGTGAGGGTCACATTTGGGAGACAAATCAGAAAGAAAAAAATTGCATCCTTTACCGTGTGACATATCAAATGAATGAGCTTGTTGAAACATTTCAAATTAAATTATTTTATAGTTATTTAAGACAAATAGAATGATGCGGGTTCGAACCCGGTCCGTCATTCAATGTCAATATGTTCTCGCTAAGCAGGCGTTACTGCTAAAATCTATACTTATAATAAAACTGTAACGGGTCCAATTCTGTACATTGAAGATGTTTTGAAACTTTTATTTGGAGTGTACTCTATATTTGATATTGATGCCAAAACTGTATTTTTTTTCATTTTTGTCTGTCCGTCTGTCTGTATCTTGACTAGGTATCACGCCGAAACTACTGAATGAATTTAAATGAAACTTGATATGATTTGAGTTCATACTTCGAGGTAGGACATTGAATACTTTCATCCCGAAAAATTAAAGGGTTCCCTCAGGATATTGGTTGATAGATAGATATTATTTATAAGAACACGTCTCACGCTGAAACTACTAAACGAATTTTGATGCAACTTAACACAGTCATAGTTTATAATGTGATGAGTTAGAATTGAGGATACTTTTTATCCCGAAAAAATAATGCGTTCCTGTGGGATAGGGATCAAAAGTTATTTAATTTGAAAAAAAAAAAATATCTATACGTATAATACATCAAAAAGTACGAAAAAGTCTATACAAAGAAGATAAAAACAAAACTAGGGTACTTAAAAAAAGCAACTGAACAAGATTATAAAATTTAAAACAAAAACGTGTCTCTCTGTCCGTTTGTCTGTATGTTTGTTTGTTCGCGCATCACGTAAAAGCTACTGTACCGATTGCGATGCGGTTTTCTTTGTTGGATAGCTTAAGATCCTACTTAAAAATGGGGTGTCTTGGTATCTCAATCCGATGAGTAAAACCGGAGCAATCGAAGGTACGGAAGAAATTTTGATCAAATGTTGGTATATTGGTATTTTAGGTCCTGGAATAGCACTAGATATAGCACTTAGACTATTTTTAACCTAGAGAAATGAGCACGCGTGCGAAGCGAAGATATTCATCGTCTGGAACCCTCCACGCGAGTTCAACTCGCACCTGTCCGGTTTTAACTTTGAGTTTTTGTTTGATTGGTTGAGATATAATATTTTAGGCATATTTATCGTTCTTCATTTTGGTTTTCAAACATAAAATAAAACAGTTAATTTCACAATTTCAGGAACAACAATGGTCTGACGGTGGAGCTGTACGGATCAACCGACTCCTCGACTGGAAAGGCCGCAGATAACGAATGCTTCAACAATGATCTCGCTGTTTATTAAACAACTTTTCGACGGCCACCGCTTCGCTGCCATACGGCGCGTGCTTGCGATGTTCGGGCTTAAAAGCCCAAACATCTGTTTTGAATCAATTAAACTAATTGATTTACCTACAATAAAACCGCTCATTGATAGATTCGATGAACGGAGTAATATGCAGTTGTCTATGATTCGATTAGTTTATGCCAATATTGGTGGGTCCGAAATATAGTTGTCGCATTAGCTCATTCGCCGTTTTCCCTGTTAGTTCACAGTCACTACTGGCACACTTTATACAAAAATATACAAATAAACTCAGTTATTCTTTCCGAAAAACAAAATTTTATCAGATTGTGTACTCGTACGAAGTTAACTGACCTAAAATATGGATTAAATTGAGGACTAGGCGTCAATGACTAAAAATAAATATATTGGTGGAACGTTTAAGATCCGAAGAAGCGATGAGGTTTTACGCCCGAAATATGCTGTCTCAGTCGATCGTGTTGTAGACACGTAAATAAATATCTATTCACTTACACTTTAGATATCCATATATAGCTTTTGCAGCTAAGTTTTCCTCGTAGTCCGCATCCGACCTTTGGTCACGCTCTCCGTGATATGAGCTCACAAACTGGTAAACTTCATAGTAGACAGAAACGCCTCCGTCCACTTGGCTCCCCTAACATGGATCCCCTGGGGGATTCATTTGGATTTTTCGTCTACACCTCTGGCCAAGAACAATCACAGTAGGATCTCTTGGGGGATTTATTTGGACTGGAACAGAAACAGAAACGTACGTCAACTTGAGGTCCGCGCGGAATTTAAATGGCTAGGTACTCCAGCCCCGACACGCAAGGTTGTACGTACTTCTCTGAGTCTTATACATACCTATGTACACCATACCTATGTATGTATGTATGTATGTTTTTATAAAAACCTATACGTAAATACGGATACGGTTTATATACAATACTCGTATTTTGTGAGAACTGTATGCTCTACTCTAAAAATTGCGCTATCACCCGAGAATAGCAACACAAAAAGCAATGTAATCGATTTACTATGGTACCAAAGATCATAGAAAGGATCCTTTCTATGATCTTTGATGGTACTATGTATGCTTATAAATAAGAATGTAGGTACATTTCTATGTGTTTTGTGTTACTTGATTGAGTCACGAAAACGTTACAAAACTAAATAGCCTGTGATCATAATTTTATTTTCCAGTAAATGTACTAAGCTATACTGTGTGTTTCATTTGTTTTGTGGTTTTTACATATAATTTCAAAGTAACTTGAAATCTCGCAGAAACCCAGGCCTTGTATAAATTGATATTTAAATGCTCCCACTACACCAGGTAGGTATGTAGGTACTCGCGAAACGCTGTCGCTGTCTCTTATCTGATGTGCACATAAATGTGCAGCTTGCACCAGTGTGGTGTGTGAGCACAAGTATTTTTAGGGTCCCGTAATAAGGGACCCTTATTGGACCACTTTGTTATCCGCCCGTCCGTCGGTCGTCTAAGACCCTTTTTCTCAGGAACGCGTGGAGGTATCAAATTGAAATTAATATGAAATACTCAGGTCTGCAATCCCTTGGAGCACTGAAAAAATAACTTTAAATCAACGTAATCAAAAGATACGGCCGTTTCCGTATTTTGACACTCGCAAGGGAATCAAAACCTTTAGAATACTTTCCGTTGAGCTAGAATCATGAAATTGTATGCACAAGTAAAGGGGAAAATCCGAAAACCGTAAACTAGTTACTTACACTAGTTAATATCACAAAAATAATACATTTTTTTAAAACATCTTCGAGATCGGATTCCCGTGATGGATGAATTATTTACATACCTACTCCGTAACTAGTAACTACTCCGTGTTCGAAGTTGCGGCGACGGACTCGTGGTCATACCGTTTTGTCATACTAGTGTGTCCACGAGGAATACCTATTCCTCGTGGTCACACCATGACACGAGGCTAAAGCGTATCAAGCTATTATAATATATAAAACTTCTCGACTGCCGGATCATAGATCTAATTAAGGGGCGAGATACGGCACACTTTAGCCATAGAAGACTAAAAATATATATAGATACTAATATTACATCCATGAATTGGAAACAAACATTTCTGCTCATTGCGGGTTTCGAACCCGCGACTGTCTGTTGACTTCGCAGGCATAAGCCTGCGATATATTTGGCGCGAAACATCTTTAAAATCACTCACTCATATACTTACGGGACGGGATACCATGACTAAAAAAGGGACCGTCACGAAAAGGGTTATATCGTCTCGCTTTTAAAACTCTGTAATAGCTCCAGAGATCAGAGATTTTTGTGTATTTTTTTAGCCTAAAGTCAGCTCGTAAACATAAAAAAAACAAAATAACTAAAACAACATTTTGCACTGAGCGCTCTCATTAGTCAACTGTGAATGAGCAACTATTCTTCTTCTTGATCTTCTTGTTATTCTTGTTCTTCATGTTCTTATTTATTTATTTAGTAAGTTTCCAACAGACTTATCAAAGTACTTATGACAAAAACATTGTGAATGTCCACTAAAAGCAAAACACATCATGCAAAAAATAAAAATGCCAAAACGCCACAAAGCGACGTGTCCACGCACATCCGTTCATCACAATACAAGTTAGGTATAAGGGCCAGGATAAAACCGGTAAGTATTTTAGAGATAAATAAGTAACAAGGAAAATAAAATAAAAATATGATTTAACAATAAATTTAAATAAAAATAACGTACGGATCACACAAAATGGTGATCCCTATAACCTCTTAAACTTATAGATTAGATTTTTAAAGCTGAGCAATGAACAATGATTGAGTAAATAAGATTGATAATCTGCTCAGCCTTAAAAAGTGTGTTGTGTTCCCGACAGATTCTGGCGAGAACACTGTGAGTGCCAACATTGGTTCTGTGAGACTGAGTCGCAAAAGGTCGGAAGTTGACAATACGGGCACCTTTGCGCGGAATAACTTGACAAACCTCTTCTTGTACTTCATGTTCTAGTTCTTTTTGTTCTTGTTCTTCTTGTCTTGTGCTACTTGTTTTTGTTGTTGTTGTTCTTCTTCTTCATTCTTCATGTGATGGCTTCTTAAGGCCGGTTCCCACAATCCGTGATTCTGCGGATCATCACGCACAGCTGACGTTCACGAACGGCAACGCACACAGACAAGGCTCTTCCAACGGTGCGTGTCGGTCTGTGTAGATCTTTTGATAACTATTTCAAAATGCAAAGTGAAAGAGAACGTGTCGTCGCTGCAGCCGCGGCTGTGGTATTAATTAACAATTACCAAATTATGCGATCTAGTAAAAGTAAAAAGAAACCACGTCGCTGGTGGATGATATCCAACAAAAGTCGTTTAATGTAAGTGTACATAGACATATATCTAATTTTATTTATTTTCTGTTTTGTCACCCATAGCAGTGAGATCACGGTAGAAAATTAACGAATGACATAAAATATTCCCTGTCCTGTGATCCTACCGGTGCCGGTGGGATCATGATTTGGAAAAACTTATCATAATATGATACTTAATTGTTCCAAATGATTTCCTATTAAAATAGACATATTTTGGGACTATTTTAGAGGGTACTTTTTTTTCGATATAACGGATCTGATATGCTCATTGATATCCAAAAAGAACCAAGCAACACATTCTTCAATTTTTGTAGGATGACTTCAACTGATTTCGAATACCTTCTGAATAAAATTGGTCCAGTTATATCAAGGAATGATACCAACATGCGAAAATGTATTCCTGTTCAAGAACGGTTTGCAATTGCACTCAGATTTTTGGCATCTGGAGATAACTACACAAGCCTTCGTTATCTTTTTAAAGTCTCCATACAAACAATTTCAAGATGTGTTGATGCCGTTTGCGAAGCCTTGATGGTAGAATTAAACGGAGAAATAAAAGTAAGTAAAGTACTTAAATGTGAGAATCAATTATTTATTATAAAGTAGTGAAATAGTACAAAGATCTAATCAAACATGGTATTCTCGTAATATTGTTTCAACTGTAAACCTGGCGTCAGTGAGTGTTGATACTGTGGGGGTTGTGAATTGGATGAGTGGACGTCGCCTGGGGGTGGTACTGAAAATTTACATTGTGAGTTGGACGATTGAGGGTTACCTGGGGATGGTTGTGGGTTGGATGAATGGACTTCGCCTGGGGTTTGCAGTGAGACTTGATGTTGTGGAGATGATTGTGAGTTAGTTGAATGAGTGTAACCTGGGGATGGCAGTGAGACTTGATGTTGTGGCGGTGGTTATGAATTGGATGAATAAGTGTTACCAGGGGATGGTTGTGAGTTGTATGAATGAGAGTAACCAAGGGATGGTTGTGAGTTGGATGAATGAGAGTAACCTGGGGATGGTTGTGAGTTGGATGAATGAGAGTAACATGGGGATAGCAGTGTGACTTCATATTGTGGAGATGGTTGTGAGTTGTATAGTTGTTGGCTAATGGGTAAAGATATGTTTTGGTAAACTGAGTTTGGGAAATTCCTTGCGTGATTGTCTCGTTGTTTAAGCGTATACATTATTTTATCTATTTCTATCATGGCGATATCTCTTGTACTTTCCCGTAAATCTCTTAATTTATTACACAGTAAATTACAATACAGTAAACTTGTGTCAGACTCCGTCTGTGACATTTGTTTCATAATATTATAAGCTTCCTCGCTGCGTTTCTTCAATTCATCACACTCGTTTAATCAACTTCTTTTAGATTTATTTTTTCCAATGTTTTAGGAGTTTTAAATGTTGCCGGTTGCGCCATTGTTGCCGGTTGCTCCGTTGTTGCCGGTTGCCCCGTTGTAGCCGTTGTATGATTATCATGTTCTTCTTCTTCGATTTCCTCCGAGTACAGTGGATCATGTAAAACCAATATAAATCTAATTTTACTATTTTTATTTCAGTTGATGGGAAACACGTTCTAATACACTTATCACAGTGGTTCTGAATATATCAATTATCACGGAACTTTTAGCATTGTACTGCTAGCTTTGGTTGATGCTGACTATAATTTCATATTTGTGGATTGAGGATGTCATGGTAGAATAAGTGATAGTGGTGTGTACAGAAACACAGAATTGTATAAAAATATATCTAGAAATGAACTAGATTTGCCAGCATCAATGAGTTTGCCCTTCAGAGAGGAACGACTTCCCTACGTTTTCGTGGCAGATAGTGCATTTGCTCTCACTGAAAACATGTTGAAGCCGTATCCCGGTCTCCATGCTAAGGGAACAAAAGAACGAATTTTCAATTATCGTTTGTCGCGTGCTCGGAGAATAGTAGGGAATGTTTTTGGCATCTTGTCGGCTATTTTTAGAGTACTAAAGAAACCATTTCTATTAGAACCAAAAAAGTAACCAATATCATAATTACATGTTGTTTATTGCACAACTTTTTGAGGCGATCTAAACAATCCCGAGCATTATACAATCCACCCGGTACTTTTGATACTGAAAATGAAGGCGAAGTGCGCCCAGGCTCGTGGCGAAATGATCATCCTGAAGGACATACTTCTTTGTTATCACTGAGGAATATACCAATAAGAGCACCTCTTTCAGCTAAGGCAATAAGAGATACATTTGCAGAATATTTCGTAACAGATGGCGCTGTAGCGTGGCAAAATAATTATGATTAGAAATTACCTATTATAGTACCTATGTAAGTACATGTCCAATTTGAGTGATGACAAAAGAAGAAGATTGGTATTAGTAGGTATACATAAGTATATTATGTTCTCTAATTAAATTCAATTACCTATTTACTAAATAAATATTTACTTACCTCAGAACTCTTCGTTTTTTTTGGTTTATAGATAACATCCAAAAAAGTAGCCATTATGTCATAAAAAGGCCACTTAGGCTTGTAAACATCGTCAGCCCCACTTCCAGTGCCCATAGATTCTCTTACTTTTGTTCTTTGTCTTCTGTACGTCGACATTAAATTGTCTCGCTTCTTTTTTAAAATCCTTAACTGAAATAGTACCATCCTTCAATTGGGTTTTTATTCGGTTCCATGCATCGTATGCATCAGTTTTGTTCTTACATCCGTGGCCCAATTCCATAACTTGGCTTTTTTCATAGCAAATTCGACTCTATCGCAAGGCATTAGTGGTTGCGATACTGAGAATTCGATTGAAGCCAAGTTATGGAATCGGGCTGCAGGGCTGCGTTCACTTACTACGCACGAATCATCAGTGGCCTTATTACAGAACTTGGCTACAATCGGATTGTCACTTTTTTCATAGCAAAATCGACTCTATCGCAAAGCATTAATGAATTTGACGGCATGAAACCGTCATGATCAACATTACGTAATCGCACTGCAGTGCGATTATCGCTCGATCATCCAGAGTTAGTGAACGACTTTGGATCGGGCTGCAGAAGTGACAATCGATTGATACCAAATTATACCTATAGGTGGTGCTTCGATTCTCAAATTAACCTCTACCTCACTACACACACACTTGATATAATTTTGAAAAAGATACAATGATATTGATGTTTCTTGTAGCTCGTAGACACCACGTAAGACGAACGTAAATGACGATAAGGTGCCGAAGAATTCCATAAAGTTGGTTCATTTTGATAAAGATTCAAAAATAAGCTCGTTTGTCCACTCCATTTCTCCGCAACCAACTACACACAAACAACACCACTACTCGTGTCAGCGGACAAACAAGTTCTGACTTGTCGTCGTCTGTGCTACCACGGACGCGTTCGGACCGCGGCGTACGCGCTCGGATCGCGCCGCACCGCACCTTTGAAGTTACCGCCTCGCGACGGATACCGGCGCACCGCCACAGACGTCCTCTGCTACCACGGACGAGACCCTTCTCACGGTGTGTCGTGCAAGCTGTAGGCCAATCACGAATATTTGCGAGAAAGTGTTCGTACGTTAGCGTAACCATTTTGTATGAGATTTGATAAGCGCCTCTACCGGGCGTTAATCAGCCTTAATTTCGGCAGCAGAAATACTATCGTGTCGCCTGCGTATCGCCTTCGTATCGTATGCCTAGCGTAACCTAGTACATTTTGTATCAAAACAGCGATCACGATTATTTTTTTGACATGAGCACGCAAGCTGGCTCACGTCAAGCTACGGTGAACGTACGCAAATTTATTCACGTAGATTTTGTCAGTGAAAATACTTGCGTAAGGTATTGAATTACAATAAAGTACCTAGGTACCAAGAATGTTAAATACAAGACAATAATATTGTTTAATTCTAGTATTTTATAGTTTGTTATGTAGATAACTTGTGTATTTTATATGCATAAAAACTGTTTTAGATACTGAAAACGGAATGGGGGGCGACTTATTATTTAAATTGCTACAAGATAAATTGAAAACAAGAAGAAGAAAGTGAAAGAATGCAAACAAAAAATTATTTTTTTCATTCTTAATTCTAGGTACCAAGAATGTTTAAAACAAGACGGATTCCACACCGCTAAACAAACGAGTGAAGCATAGCAAATGGCTGCTGTGTATAATATATAATTCAAGATCTTTGTGTAGAGCATCGTGTTTTTATAAATACAAAAACGGTCACTCAAGATATGCCAGTACTCATAATCATTTCTCTAAGCTGAAGATAGTTGTCTACGATAAATATAGGAAACCTTATAACCTCATACATAGATATTGAATGCTTACTGATTTATACTACCTCTATGGGTTCATATCTGCTGACCGAGCAGGTCATTAAATTATATGTCAACTTTAAAATTAACCCGTCAAATGTTGCAGCATGCGAGGCGTTTAAATTTAAGAGTTTTATCATCAAAAAGTTATTAACACTCTTTTAGTTGAATCAATGCTACACTATTAAAAAGTAACAAGTACCTAAATACAATAACAATTAACACATAGCAATACATAGCAATTTAGGTGATTTTTTGACTGTGATAGTACCTAGCCTAACTACTATGTATCTACTTTCAGAGATATTAGCTGTGATATTGATCAAAAAGAGAAAGGTCTGAACATATTCATGGATTTTAACATAACCGAATCAGAAGAACAAGCAAACTAATCAGTCTCATCGCCTCCTAACATTTTAAAAGAAAATGGTAATGAGGTACAAGAAATAATCTAAATCAGTTTTGCACTGCACTGTTACAAGTGACAGGGCCTTCGCTTCGCCTACTTGTGGTCACTGCTATCTAAATTATCACTTGTACATGACTATAGAACACTAGAGAAATAAAACCATTGATTTAATAAAGAATATATGTATTAAATCAGAACTATTATTGAAATCCCATCCCACCTTTTCTGTGCATGACAACATCAGACAAGCGGCAGGAGTGATGTGGAACAGAGTGGCTCAGGAAAGACATGAATGGAAAAGGTTGGCGGAGGCCTTTGCTGATTATGCAACAACATACTTTCTCATCTATTATAATCTTTATACTATGTAAATAATAGATCTGAATAAAAGGCTATATTATTATTATTTAAATAAACAAATTTATTGAAAAGAAACTTCCAATCTCTTTCATTCTTTTTTCTAGGTACAATAAGGCAAATAAATCTAGTTACTGGTATATTTGTTGTAGGTGCCTATTTAATAATAATTGGTGCTTGGAGAAAGGGATGGGCTTTCTCCCTTTGACTAATTTCTCCAAAAGTAGGGAAATAGCTAGTTAGGTACTTATTAGTGGTATGGTTTAACTTTAAAAGACTCACCGTACCACCAGGGGTACAGTTTTGTTGTCCGTTTATTTTAGTGGATTTTTAGTCGTCCAACGAAAATGTCAGTCTCATAGTATACACACTAGTTTCTAACCGCTTTTGACCAAACTATATGTGGACTGATAGAGCATCCCTGCTGTGCCAGATGTTTGCGCAGCTAAGATGCTCTGGAACAGACCCACATCAAGTTGGTTTACATTTACCACCTTAAATAAATAATTCCTCTCATAGGTGCACTCCAGACTTATTCATTCCATCAGAAAATGGTAGACATGTTTCGAAATACCACTTAGATCACAGTTGGGGCTGTTGTTTTTCTTTGTTAAGTGTTTAAAGGCATATGTCGAGTGCAATCTATGAGTAATCACAATTAGTTTCCTACTCAACTTCATATCGGCACACCATGGTATACGAGGAGGCTCACTTTGCATTGTTCTGTACCATATTCATTTTCTCGAGAGACAATATCAAAATATTCATTCTAATGGGATGTAACTTTTGTATTGGATAAGTACTTCGGATTATCTGCCTCCTCATTACCATGTGTGCCTACATGTGAGAAATCCTGCAATCCCAGGGTCGACTCCCCCCCCCCCCCCCTCCCGTTAATAAAGAGTATATGTATTTAATCAGAACTATTACATAAATAACAAGATTTATTAAAACTTCTCTCCACCACCGGCTTGTCCCCACGTGTGCCGATCTGAAACATTAAATAGGGAGGAATAAATAAGAGATACCTATTCAAAACTACTGGGCCAACAGCTTGTGACAATGTCTTCCTCATCACATATACTTTTATGTCATTCAGACATTGTCTTTAATTGGCAAAACTATGTTTTTACCTATCCTTGTACAAACTTTAATAAAACAGAATTTAAACGAAATGAATACCCGCTTATAATACATTTAATTTTAAAATCAAAGTTTACTGCACATAGTTGAAGGAAATGTGTCTAAAATAGTATGCAATAGACAGAAGCTGTGCCATGTAGCAATGCAGGTGTTCGTATGAAGACTTGCAGCTGAGAAGCCTCCACTGCCCATTGAAGGAAGAGCTGGCACAGAACTTGGTGCTGTTTGTGCACTAGGTGTTTATTGGTTTGTTTGGTAGACTCCTCCGTGTTCCTGTACCGTATTATTGTTTGCTGACAGTCGCCCCCTTGAGCTAGTAAGCCATACCCATCGGAGAACCGCCTTGCAACAAGCTCAGTAGGCCATACCCTCGGAGGACCACCTTGCGACAAGCTCAGTGCAGTGCTGTGCAAAACTTTACAGCTTGATATCCTAAGTGAATATACAACCATCATTGGCAGGTGTGATGCTTAGCATCAGGTGAATGACTTGCTTGTCACATTACTTACTTTTTGTGGTGGAGCTTGTTCATCATATGCCATTTTTCCTCTGAACTGTCCCCGGTGCCGTCACTTATGTTAGCATGGTTTTATTAGTGTATTCTATGCTATGGCTGTCAGCTCCTTTCACTTCTCTTGGAGGATGTGTCGGCCATGAGATTCCAAAGGGGATTTGGATAAATCTCCATGTCTAGAACATACATTCAAATAAGTAATTACATTTAGGAAACACAAGTACATACCTTTTCTATATTATCTACATTATGAATTTCGAAACCAAATGATATGTCAACCAGTGTTGCCAGTGGCCGATAGTCAAAAGTAACACGAGATAGTTCAAAAAGTAACATTATCTTATTTTATGAAGAAAACGTCTTTGTCACAGTAAAATAAAAAAAATAACCATTGAAATCAGATCTAACAAGGTGGAGACATTCAGTAGCCCTCTTTTTGGAGGAAGTACCCCCCCCTTTTCCCCAATCAAAAATCCCAAAAAAAAACATGTGTTAAACCTGTTTTGTCTACATTGGTAGAGAAATTTTACCTGTAGTGGAAAACAGCCGGACAGTCGGAAACACATTGTAGTAGACTAAACTTCTTAGTCGAAACATTAGGACCTACTCATTGATATGTCTATGGTTTAAGAAGATAACCGCTATTTGTCTAGTATGAGATGTCAAGTGTCTAATGTGAAAATTTAAGTTGAATAAAGCCTAATTTGGTTCTATCTATTATTGTTATTTCATAACAATTTATTCAACTTAAATAATGTAAAATTTACTCTACGAGTTAATACTTGTTACAATGGACAAGTACCTTCGACCGATTTTTCTCGATGTGGATCCGGCATCACCATCTGCGACTCAAGAATGGACCCATTGGATATTCACTTTCAATAACTTCCTAACTGCTACTAACAGTGATGACAAACCAATGTCGGATAAAATAAAAATGCAGCTGCTTATAAATCACGTATCACCGAAGGTATTTGAATACATAAGTGATTGTACAAATTATGAGATTGCCATAGATGCCCTCAATAAAATATTCATAAAACCAAAGAATGAAATTTTTGCACGCCACCTTCTGGCAATACGTAAACAACATAGTCACGAAAGTGTACACCAGTTCTTACAGCAACTTAAATTACTCAGCAAAGATTGCCGATTCAAAAATGTCGATGCAGAGCGTAATAAAAATGACTTTATAAGAGATGCTTTTATATCTGGTATTACATCTAATAAAATCCGTGAAAGACTACTCGAAAATCTAGGCTTCACAACGGCACAGACTGAGCATGCATTCGTTATCTTCCTGATTTCTTCTATTGAGTACGGCAAATTCTTACTCCGTACCCAGTGAAACATACGAGTCGTTCCTGGATGGCATAAATCTGTGTGCAATTCTATTGTAATTCTATACAATTCCATCTTCAATCAGGCGCAATCAATAGAGTTAGCAGAAAGCAACGCCCAAACATTTAACTCTGCCAGTCAAAATAATAATGAATTGGTAATGGCTTTACCAAAGACTACAACAAATGTTACTAGACCTAAATATGATGCTGTTAAATATGACGCTGTTAAAAAAAAGAACGCAATATACGAATCAACACAATGTTTCTTCTGTGGAGGTAAAGTCCATCGCCGTGAGAACTGCCCTGCACGAAACGAGATATGCCAGGTGTGCAGGAGCCCTAAGAATAACCTTGTAGCTGCTTCGGATGGGCCTTCTGAGGCACTTGATAACAACTTGAATGGAATTATAATCACTGCCGCTGCACCATCAAGCCTCAGGAAGTCAGTTGTCACTATAAAAGTTAATGGCAAAAAGGCTAAAGCCTTAATTGACTCTGGAAGTACGAGAAGTTTTATCAACTACGATTTCTTCGTTAGTTGCTCTTTTGAAAAAGAAGAATCCAGTGAATCTATAACGCTGGCACAGACAACACATACAATAAACTGCGAAGGACTACTTCAAGCTAAAATCATCCTTGATGATAATATTTACGACAAAGCTGCGCTTCTTATAGTAAGATATCTTTGCGCTGATGTCATCATTGGACATGATATTTTGGAAGAGCACTCTAGTTTGGAAATTTCTTTTGGTGGACCAAGAAAACCTTTACATATATGTAGTGTTCTTGCTGCATCAGTCCCACCAGTGCCACTATTTTCAAATTTAACTTCTGACTGTAAGCCAATTGCAGTAAAGTCGCGCAGATACAGCACTGATGATCTGAAGTTTATCGAAAATGAAATCAATCAAATGCTACCTGATGGCGTTATTGAAGAGAGTAGATCTCCATGGCGAGCGCAGATCCTGATCACCAAAAACGAAAATCATCGCAAAAGGCTGGTTATAGACTATTCCCAGACTATCAATAAATATACTGACTTGGATGCTTATCCTTTACCGTGTGACATGTTAAATCATGACTCCAAGTTAGATTTTGTTATACATCTCGATAATAGAATATATTGTACAACGCCATCTGGCGAGGAGCAGCGTCTTTTCTATTAGATCAAGTTGTGTTTTCTCCGTATCTGAAAACCAGACGCCGAGTTTGTAAAAAACGCCGAACTCCACCACGCGTGCGCCACTTTCTTCGTTAAAGGATTAATGAAAGCTTTTCTTGTTGAAGACAGATTGATAATTTCGCCTATCTAAGAATCAAGAAATAATGGTTGAATTTGCCTGCGAGTGAAAGGGAAAAGTTTTCATCTACTGTCTCAAAATAGATAAAATGGTTAATCCACGCAGCGACAGCTAGTGACAAATGGCGTGAACTAGAAGAAAGGTGGAAACTAAGTGGTGATCTCTATCGGCAAGTAGCGAGCTTCTTAGTGTTGCTATTAATAATTGACGTTCCAGGAATATGTCGGGCTCTGGATAACTTTGGACGAGGAACGGGTTGTTTAAAAATCCAGAATAGGTCGCATCTTTAAGTTGGCTAACAAATAATAATTACAGAAGGCAGCGTTTGATATGTCGAAAATAATTTAAATCTAGAAATCGCTTGCGATGGTCACACCATGGAAGGTTTTGACATAATGCAAAAATCACATCAAAGTTCCAGAGAGATTCTTTTTTTTGTATGGACTTGTTGAAGTAAACACCGGATGCTGGCTGGTATGTACCAGAATTGGCTGGAGGACAGTGACCAGTATTACTAGGCCGACAAGGTCTACTTTACGAAGCAAATGGCAGAGTTAGTTCTGGACTTTTCGAGATAACCGGAAGTTCAAGTTCTCAGTAGAATGCTACTCGAAGTTGCAAACTAAAGATCGTATATATATACAAGAGAGAAGCCTGTGGATTGGATTTTGATTTCGGACGTAAAACTGAATTTTGCATACATAGTTGGCACGTAATAGAGATCGGCGCAGGCGGCAGAAAAATACGCAGTTTCTCTTGTGTGAACAAAACAACCGAGGCACGCTGTCCAGAACGAAGCTGCCCTGTTACAGGCGAAATAAGTATACGAGTGCAAAAGCCAGGTTAGTGTGATTTCCCGTGACTTCAGTATTGTTCCAACGAAATATCTGTTTTGATTTTGCACCGCGTCTATCTAAAGCGGGCATCTCGAGACACATTTGAACACGAAGAAACGTGGGTTTCAGGTTATATCGTGCATCTACGGTCGGCTATTGTCGTCACCACTGCGAGCTGCTGTGCGCGATCACCCGGGGCTCACCACCGTTCGTGGAAGAAGCCGGTCTACGAGGGACTCCAGAAGGACTCCAACGCACCACCTGTCCAATAGAAGATATCACCACCGTTCGTGCTCAAGCAGTAGGAGCTGATCGAGTGGAGTAAGGAGGCGTTCCGCGGCGGTACGCGAGACGACGGTACGGCGTCCCAGGAAGCCTCCAGGTTGGTCCACTCCAAATCATTTTGAGTCAGCGAGCTACGGTAGCGAGGGAAGCTTTCGCCTACTTGTGGGTTAATATATTGTTGAAAGATACTTTCTGTTATTATCTAGATACTTTCTGTTATTATCTAGATACTTTCTGTTATTATCTAGATACTTTCTGTTTATTTCCTAGATACTTTCTGTTTATTTTCTATATACTTTCTATATACTTTCTGTCTTAGATTCTGTTTTACTTTTAGAGTTTAATATCCCTCTGGGAAACACAATCTTACACACACACACTCTGTTTGCACTAGTTCTCTTTTAATTTAGAAAATTCTAAGGCAAAGACAAAATTATTCTGTTGCGTTGTGACCAATACATGTTGATCTGCTGAGCACAGACTCTAAGTTTTACTAGCCTAGGATACAGCTTTTCTATTGTAAATTCATATCATACAGGCCGGAGTTATCTACTAAAATTTATATGTTAGATGAAATTGTAATCATATTTGAGAAATTTTGAGTTTTGAGTATTAAGTTAGAAGTATTTCCTATTATAAGATCTTGCTGTTTAGAATTATTTTGATGCAGAACAAACTAAATTAAGTGTAAAATATTTCTTTTTGAATTCCTCAGTAAAGGGGAGAGTACCAATATTCGATAACTCATGTGTGCTTTTCTATTTTTTGTAATAAAGCCCTTTGTTATTGAATTTACCATCTTGTTTTAATTCCTCGCCTTTACCTGAGAAGGAGGTCCGTTTCCTTAGCCGGGCAACGGTCCTTTCAACCGAACATGGAAAGAATGGTAAATGATATTTCAAAATACGATTTTTTCTCAAAAATTGATTTGAAGAGCGCTTACCATCAAGTGCCTATCCTGGAAATAGAAAAACTATACACTGCGTTCGAAGCGTGCGGAAATTTGTATCAATTTTGCCGTATTCCGTTTGGAGTAACTAATGGAGTGAGTTGTTTCCAAAGAGTCATGGACTGGCTAATAAAGAAAGAGCATTTGACTGACACCTATGCATATTTGGATGATGTGACAGTCTGTGGCAAAATGAAATCTGATCATGATCAGAACCTACAAAATTTCATGGATGCTATTGATAAATATAATCTGACAATAAATAAAGACAAATCGATGTTCTCATTAAATAGCATAAATCTTCTCGGATACAGAATATCTAAGAAATCTATCAAACCAGATCCAGATCGACTTCAACCGCTGGTAACCATGTCGATACCTACTGACAATACTTCGCTGAAAAGAGCCCTTGGCATGTTCTCGCATTACTCAAAATGGATACCAAAATTCTCGGAAAGGATTCATAGTCTTGTTAATCCAGAATTTCCACTTAATGAACAAGCTAAAGCTGCTTTTCAAGACTTGAAAAGCTGTATAGCAAAATCAACCAAATTTTCTATTGATGAGAAGAAGATGTTTGCTGTCGAAACAGATGCTTCTAATAATGCTATAGCGGCTACTTTATCACAAGAAGGACGCCCGGTAGCATTCTTTTCACGTACACTTTCAACCTCTGAAAAGAGACATCCGGCTATAGAAAAGGAAGCTTACGCTATCGTCGAAGCCCTTCGTAAATGGCGCCATTACTTGATTGGAAGGTCTTTTCGCTTAATTACATATCAAAGATCAGTTTCCTACATGTTTGATCGCACTCATACAAGCAAGATAAAAAATAAGAAGATTGAAAGATGGCGCTTGGAATTATCCTGTTTTAAGTACGACATTATATACAGACCAGGAAAGGACAATAACGCTGCTGACACTTTAACGCGTATGTGTGCAAGCGTCCATTCGGAAAATAAGCTAAAAGAATTGCACACAGATTTATGCCATCCAGAAACGACTCGTATGTTTCACTGGGTACGGAGTAAGAATTTGCCGTACTCAATAGAAGAAATCAGGAAGATAACGAATGCATGCTCAGTCTGTGCCGTTGTGAAGCCTAGATTTTTTAAAAACAACAGTTGTTTGATAAAAGCGACTTCACCATTCGAAAGGTTGAACATTGATTTTAAGGGACCAGTTCCGTCAGCTTCTGCTAACAAATATATTTTAACCATAATTGACGAGTATTCACGATTTCCATTTGCATTTCCATGCAAAGACGTTTCTGCTGCAACTGTAATCAAACACCTGTCAACATTATTTTTCACTTTTGGGATGCCAGCATACATTCACTCCGATCGTGGCTCAGCTTTTATGTCCAAGGAAGTTAAAGATTATTTACACAGCAGGGGCATATCTACAAGTCGTACGACAGCCTACAACCCACAAGGCAATGGTCAAATAGAACGAGCGAATGGAACAATTTGGAAAACAACTCAATTAGCTTTAAAATCTCAAGGCCTTAACATTGAAGATTGGGAGAAGGTTCTTAATCAAGCGCTACACTCAATGAGATCCTTATTATGTACTGCTGCAAATCAAACTCCTCATGAGAGAATGTTCGTGCATATAAGAAAATCGAACAATGGTCACTCAGTGCCAACCTGGCTTCTCACACCTGGACCTATTCTGCTTAAAAAACATAACAGGAGTTCAAAATATTCTCCAATTGTTGAAGAAGTTGAACTATTAGAATCTAACCCAGACTATTCATTTGTGAGACTAAACGATGGCCGAGAGACGACGGTGTCAAATAGACATTTAGCTCCAGTGGGAATGGAAACAGAAAGCGAAGAAGATAGAACTCTTACTTTTGAAACTGATGGAGTTGAAACCGAGAGTGATTCATCATTTGTCTCTACGGAGAGTAGACCATCTGATACTCCACCAGCACGGCGATCCACTAGAATCAGGAGACCGCCAGCATATCTTCAAGATTACGAGTAAGATACTGTTCTCTAGAGTGGGGGAAAATGTAGTAGACTAAACTTCTTAGTCGAAACATTAGGACCTACTCATTGATATGTCTATGGTTTAAGAAGATAACCGCTATTTGTCTAGTATGAGATGTCAAGTGTCTAATGTGAAAATTTAAGTTGAATAAAGCCTAATTTGGTTCTATCTATTATTGTTATTTCATAACACACATACGAAAGCATTTTTGCCCAAGCTGACACGGAGGCGTACGCTAGCGCTTTGCACTTGCTCGGTCAAAAAGTCTTCACAGCTACAGTTCAAAGCAATAATTCAACTTATACGCGATTGGTGCATTTCGCGTTTCGTCGAATTCAAGACGATGATGGCTCAAAATCAAATGCGCCAAAACGATGAAAGAAAACTTCCTTTGATGCGTTCCATTTCACGCTTTTTTTTATAACTGAATAAAAGGACACGGCCCGGTTTGCTAGCGCTCTCTGCCTAGATATTAAAAGTCAATGTACAACAATAATTTAAAGTTATTCGTGTTCAATATTACCCTATTACTAATTGCAAATAAGCAATATCTCTCAAAAACTTCTAGCTTTAAAGATAACAACGTGCTTTTTTACTAACTGAAACGCATTATAAATAACTATACAGGCGCTTTTGGTCACAAAAACCTATCAGGCACTCCATTTGAATTTGTTTTGAGAAAATCTTTTAAAATATAGATTTTATCATTGAAAAATAACTATTATTAGACACAATCTTTACATAGCCCAATTAAAATTCATTTTCACATGCTTACCTCAATTGATAGCCATCGTGTAAGTATCATCAGAAAATGCGTTGATAGTGAGAACGCATTATTATGCCTTTGCAAACGTGTGGATGTGCTGCAGTTGATACACCTCATAATCAAATCAATTGTATAAATATTTATCCAAAACGTGAGCAAAACTGAGTCAGTAGTATAATAACAAGCGAATTTTTTTTTTATTTTTTATTACGGACTATGCAATCGTTTGACCACGATCTCACCTGATGGAAAGCAATGATGTGGTCGAAGGTGTAGCACGCTTTCCTATTAGATACCTAATCACTCTCGAATAGTAAATAATAATATCTCGAATTCGTCGAAGAAATCAGTCCGGGAGAAGGCCAAGGCAGTAACTGGCCATGTCCTTTGAATATATATATATTTTAGTCGTAAAAGTTGCGTAAAAGTAACATTTTAAGTCGAGTAACATGAGAGTAACATGAGGGGGTCAAAAGTAACGTAAAATGTTAAAAAAGTAACATTCTGGCAACCCTGATGTCAACGAAAGAAATGTCGTTCATAGACAATTTGTAAAAAAAGGAGTTTTCACAGAACATACATTATATTATTAGGTTTTCAAACAAACTATTCGTTCTTTGTTCATTCAATTTGGCCGGCTTTCGTTCAACCGAGCCCATCCTTATTTACATTAGAAATACGTCACTAACGTAAGGACGCTAGTCGTACGCAAGGTGTTGTGATGGCGACAATCGTCTTGCTGTAAACACGGTACGCATGCGATACGAATGTTTGAAAAATTTGTGCTTGGCCTACTGTAGGCCAATCACGAATATTTGCGAGAAAGTGTTCGTATCGTTAGCGTAACCATTTTGTATGAGATTTGATAAGCGCCTCTACCGGGCGTTAATCAGCCTTAATTTCGGCAGCAGAAATACTATCGTGTCGCCTGCGTATCGCCTTCGTATCGCATGCCTAGCGTAACCTAGTACATTTTGTATCAAAACAGCGATCACGAATATTTTTTTGACATGAGCACGCAAGCTGGCTCACGTCAAGCTACGGTGAACGTACGCAAATTTATTCACGTAGATTTTGTCAGTGAAAATACTTGCGTAAGGTATTGAATTACAATAATATTGTTTAATTCTAGTATTTATGTAGGTACATAAGTAAAATAACATTTTTGTGGCCCTATGTTTCTAATATGAACATATTAATGACCATGTTACTGAGCAAAAGTCGAGGTTATGCTACTAGAAAACTTGTGTGTTTTAAACGTATAAAAACTGTTTTATATGCTCAAAATGGAATGGGGGGCCTCTTATTATTTAATTAGCTACAAGATAAATTGAAAACAGGAAGAAGAAAGCGATAAAATGTGAAGATAAATATCATATTTTTAGTAAGTACCTAGGTACCAAGAATGTTAAATACAAGACAATAATATTGTTTAACTCTAGTATTTTATAGTTTGTTATGTAGGTACCTAAGTTAAATAACATTTTTGGTAGCCCTATGTTTCAACTAAGTAGATATTGATCATATGATGAGGTTATGTTATTGCCTATAAAACTTGTGTATTTTATATGCATAAAAACTGTTTTAGATACTGAAAACGGAATGGGGGGCGACTTATTAATTAAATTGCTACAAGATAAATTGAAAACAAGAAGAAGAAAGTGAAAGAATGCAAACAAAAAATTATTTTATTCATTCTTAATTCTAGGTACCAAGAATGTTTAAAACAAGACGGATTCCACACCGCTAAACAAACGAGTGAAGCATAGCAAATGGCTGCTGTGTATAATATATAATTCAAGATCTTTGTGTAGAGCATCGTGTTTTTATAAATACAAAAACGGTCACTCAAGATATGCCAGTACTCATAATCATTTCTCTAAGCTCAAGATAGTTTTCTACGATAAATATAGGAAACCTTATAACCTCATACATAGATATTGAATTATGCTTACTGCTTTATACTACCTCTATGGGTTCATATCTGCTGATCGAGCAGGTCATTAAATTATATGTCAAATAAAACTTGTGTATTTTATATGCATAAAAACTGTTTTAGATACTGAAAACGGAATGGGGGGCGACTTATTATTTAAATTGCTACAAGATAAATTGAAAACAAGAAGAAGAAAGTGAAAGAATGCAAACAAAAAATTATTTTTTTCATTCTTAATTCTAGGTACCAAGAATGTTTAAAACAAGACGGATTCCACACCGCTAAACAAACGAGTGAAGCATAGCAAATGGCTGCTGTGTATAATATATAATTCAAGATCTTTGTGTAGAGCATCGTGTTTTTATAAATACAAAAACGGTCACTCAAGATATGCCAGTACTCATAATCATTTCTCTAAGCTGAAGATAGTTGTCTACGATAAATATAGGAAACCTTATAACCTCATACATAGATATTGAATGCTTACTGATTTATACTACCTCTATGGGTTCATATCTGCTGACCGAGCAGGTCATTAAATTATATGTCAACTTTAAAATTAACCCGTCAAATGTTGCAGCATGCGAGGCGTTTAAATTTAAGAGTTTTATCATCAAAAAGTTATTAACACTCTTTTAGTTGAATCAATGCTACACTATTAAAAAGTAACAAGTACCTAAATACAATAACAATTAACACATAGCAATACATAGCAATTTAGGTGATTTTTTGACTGTGATAGTACCTAGCCTAACTACTATGTATCTACTTTCAGAGATATTAGCTGTGATATTGATCAAAAAGAGAAAGGTCTGAACATATTCATGGATTTTAACATAACCGAATCAGAAGAACAAGCAAACTAATCAGTCTCATCGCCTCCTAACATTTTAAAAGAAAATGGTAATGAGGTACAAGAAATAATCTAAATCAGTTTTGCACTGCACTGTTACAAGTGACAGGGCCTTCGCTTCGCCTACTTGTGGTCACTGCTATCTAAATTATCACTTGTACATGACTATAGAACACTAGAGAAATAAAACCATTGATTTAATAAAGAATATATGTATTAAATCAGAACTATTATTGAAATCCCATCCCACCTTTTCTGTGCATGACAACATCAGACAAGCGGCAGGAGTGATGTGGAACAGAGTGGCTCAGGAAAGACATGAATGGAAAAGGTTGGCGGAGGCCTTTGCTGATTATGCAACAACATACTTTCTCATCTATTATAATCTTTATACTATGTAAATAATAGATCTGAATAAAAGGCTATATTATTATTATTTAAATAAACAAATTTATTGAAAAGAAACTTCCAATCTCTTTCATTCTTTTTTCTAGGTACAATAAGGCAAATAAATCTAGTTACTGGTATATTTGTTGTAGGTACCTATTTAATAATAATTGGTGCTCGGAGAAAGGGATGGGCTTTCTCCCTTTGACTAATTTCTCCAAAAGTAGGGAAATAGCTAGTTAGGTACTTATTAGTGGTATGGTTTAACTTTAAAAGACTCACCGTACCACCAGGGGTACAGTTTTGTTGTCCGTTTATTTTAGTGGATTTTTAGTCGTCCAACGAAAATGTCAGTCTCATAGTATACACACTAGTTTCTAACCGCTTTTGACCAAACTATATGTGGACTGATAGAGCATCCCTGCTGTGCCAGATGTTTGCGCAGCTAAGATGCTCTGGAACTCTAATGGGATGTAACTTTTGTATTGGATAAGTACTTCGGATTATCTGCCTCCTCATTACATGTGAGAAATCCTGCAATCCCAGGGTCGACTCCCCCGCCCCCCCCCCCCCCCCCCCCCCCCCCCGCGCTGCCAGCACTAGAACACTGCACTGACTAGAGCTACAGATACTTCAATAAAACCATTGAATTAATAAACAGTATATGTATTTAATCAGAACTATTACATAAATAACAAGATTTATTAAAACTTCTCTCCACCACCGGCTTGTCCCCACATGTGCCGATCTGAAACATTAAATAGGGAGGAATAAATAAGAGATACCTATTCAAAACTACTGGGCCAACAGCTTGTGACAATGTCTTCCTCATCACATATACTTTTATGTCATTCAGACATTGTCTTTAATTGGCAAAACTATGTTTTTACCTATCCTTGTACAAACTTTAATAAAACAGAATTTAAACGAAACAAATACCCTCTTATAATACATTTAATTTTAAAATCAAAGTTTACTGCACATAGTTGAAGGAAATGTGTCTAAAATAGTATGCAATAGACAGAAGCTGTGCCATGTAGCAATGCAGGTGTTCGTATGAAGACTTGCCGCTGAGAAGCCTCCACTGCCCATTGAAGGAAGAGCCGGCACAGAACTTGGTGCTGTTTGTGCACTAGGTGTTTATTGGTTTGTTTGGTAGACTCCTCTGTGTTCCTGTACCGTATTATTGTTTGCTGACAGTCGCCCCCTTGAACTAGTAAGCCATACCCATCGGAGAACCGCCTTGCAACAAGCTCACTAGGCCATACCCTCGGAGGACCACCTTGCGACAAGCTCAGTGCAGTGCTGTGCAAAACTTTACAGCTTGATATCCTAAGTGAATATACAACCATCATTGGCAGGTGTGATGCTTAGCATCAGGTGAATGACTTGCTTGTCACATTACTTACTTTTTGTGGTGGAGCTTGTTCATCATATGCCATTTTTCCTCTGAACTGTCCCCGGTGCCGTCACTTATGTTAGCATGGTTTTATTAGTGTATTCTATGCTATGGCTGTCAGCTCCTTTCACTTCTCTTGGAGGATGTGTCGGCCATGAGATTCCAAAGGGGATTTGGATAAATCTCCATGTCTAGAACATAAATTCAAATAAGTAATTACATTTAGGAAACACAAGTACCTTTTCTATATTATCTACATTATGGGAACTTTACTTACTTTTCTATGATTCCAATCCAATAATATCACGTTTGGGAGTGGTTAAAAACAACGAGATCTTCAAGAAAAAGGAATGAATTCGTATTTGTGAAATAAATTCAAAATTGAAACCAAATGATATGTCAACCAGTGTTGCCAGTGGCCGATAGTCAAAAGTAACACGAGACAGTTCAAAAAGTAACATTATCTTATTTTATGAAGAAAACGTCTTTGTCACAGTAAAATAAAAAAAATAACCATTGAAATCAGATCTAATAAGGTGGAGACATTCAGTAGCCCTCTTTTTGGAGGAAGTACCCCCCCCCCTCTTCCCCAATCAAAAATCCCAAAAAAAAAACATGTGTTAAACCTGTATACTGAATTTTGTCTAGATTGGTAGAGAAATTTGACCTGTAGTGGAAAACAGCCGGACAGTCGGAAACACATACGAAAGCATTTTTGCCCAAGCTGACACGGAGGCGTACGCTAGCGCTTTGCACTTGCTCGGTCAAAAAGTCTTCACAGCTACAGTTCAAAGCAATAATTCAACTTATACGCGATTGGTCCATTTCGCGTTTCGTCGAATTCGAGACGATGATGGCTCAAAATCAAATGCGCCAAAACGATGAAAGAAAACTTCCTTTGATGCGTTCCATTTCACGCTTTTTTTTATAACTGAATAAAAGGACACGGCCCGGTTTGCTAGCGCTCTCTGCCTAGATATTAAAAGTCAATGAACAACAATAATTTAAAGTTAATCGTGTTCAAGATTACCCTATTACTAATTGCAAATAAGCAATATCTCTCAAAAACTTCTAGCTTTAAAGATAACAACGTGCTTTTTTACTAACTGAAACGCATTTTAAATAACTATACAGGCGCTTTTGGTCACAAAAACCTATCAGGCACTCCATTTGAATTTTTTTTAAGAAAATCTTTTGAACTATAGAGTTTATCATTGAAAAATAACTATTATTAGACACAATCTTTACATAGCCCAATTAAAATTCATTTTCACATGCTTACCTCAATTGATAGCAATCGTGTAAGTATCATCAGAAAATGCGTTGATAGTGAGCCCAGCAGCCCAGCAGCCCGATTCCATAACTTGGCTTCAATCGAATTCTCAGTATCGCAGCCACTAATGCCTTGCGATAGAGTCGAATTTGCTATGAAAAAAGTGATAATCCGATTGTAGCCAAGTTATGGAATTGGGATGCTGATGTCAACGAAAGAAATGTCGTTCATAGACAATTTGTAAAAAAAAGGAGTTTTCACAGAACATACATTATATTATTAGGTTTTCAAACAAACTATTCGTTCTTTGTTCATTCAAATTGGCCGGCTTTCGTTCAACCGAGCCCATCCTTATTTACATTAGAAATACGTCACTAACGTAAGGACGCTAGTCGTACGCAAGGTGTTGTGATGGCGACAATCGTCTTGCTCTGCAGCCCGATTTCATAACTTGGCTTCAATCGAATTCTCAGTATCGCAGCCACTAATGCCTTGCGATAGAGTCGAATTTGCTATGAAAAAAGTGATAATCCGATTGTAGCTCAGTTATGGAATCGGGCTGCTGGTAAACACGGTACGCATGCGATACGAATGTTTGAAAAATTTGTGCTTGGCCTACTGGTCCGCGTCCGTCCGCGATATCGCAGACCGTGGGAAGCTGCTTTTAGACGATATACCTACATATAAATAGTCTAAAGATGGCTTATAACTTGAATATGGCTGAGCTGAAGCGGAAAGAGCCGAAGAACCACGAGCGCTCACGTCACGGAACCGCTCAATTGCCACGCGCCGCTCCATTGCCACGCCAACAGTCGGCGTTACCCCCGTACCGCGCCTTTAGATGTTTACACTTCAAAAAAAAGGGGTGGATAACATAGAGTAAGGAATTTTCCCTTTAAACATTTCCTTTAGCCGTTGAGGACTCCCGTTAATCCCAGTGCTGAAACTAAAGAGAATACAATACTACGTTAGAGCTGAAACAGCGAACTGGAAAACCTCTGAACATGGTTGCCGTTGAGAGGTTTTCCAGTATATTTGTTTTCTCTTTGGAGTTGGTTGAGAGGTTGTGATAGTTCAGTCGGAGTTCGTCTGTGACGCGGTTTATGGACGTCTGTGAAAGAGAACAAATGCGAAAACCGGGTTGGACGATCTAGTGGCAAAAGTGTTGAAATTGGCCAAATCAAACGGCTTGTTAAAAATTTACCTAGAATCTTAGACGATATACCTACCAGACATAACGAAGTCTGTACTTTTAAAGGTGAGAGCGAGATGGCTAGATGTAATTTATGTGTAAAAAAGGAAGACGAAGCATTCCTCTTTTGTCTCTGTTACCGTGGCCGGTTTTTGTTGTTTATCAAGCTGTCAAAATACGATGTTTGGCAAACTTGGTTCAGCGTTCAGATCGAAATTTTGGGTTTTCTGTGTGTTTTTAGATATTCTGAGAGGGTGAGCGTGTTTTGAGACAGTCTCCTTGAACTAAGTGTTGTGCGATAAAGGGTTGTAGTGTAAAAGGCTGCTAGAGCCGCAGCGAGCAAAAAATAACCGGACTAACGTTTTACTCGGAAGTAATCAAAAATGTAATCAATTTGAAGATAACTATGCAACGTGGTGATTTGGAAAAAAGTTCGGTGTTGCTATGTTGTGAATTTGATTTACTTACCCAGCCCCCCGATTCAGAACCATTCGATAACTTAGTTGCCGATCGATTCGGTTTGATACCGTTCGATTTAATAGAATCAAAGATGAATTTGTCGAAATCGACATCGAATCGAATTGACGTCATACCATACGGTTAAAACTATGGCAAGGCTATCAAACGCTATTCAGAACTTAGTTTATCGAAGCCGAGTTTCCGAATGATAGATTATTTATTTCGGTACCTAACCACAAACTAAATAGAGATACTCTACCTACTTTATGCCCCGCGTCTGCAGCGGTAGTCAAAACTTGGACAAAAACGCGCGCGGTGCATGGACAACTTCGGTAACTTATCGAGAGCAACAGAGCATTCGATAGCCTCTATATTATTGTCATTTTATAATTTTGTATTGTAAATTTAGAAGTATAACCACAGAATAAATAATAGTACAAGTACAGAAGGATAACTGAGTAAAGTCATTTAAATAATAGCAACTCTCGCTATAACGCAATAAAGTGCAATTTAACTCGCACAGCGCTGCGATTTTTCAATTATATTTACCTAGAAGACGCTAACCCATTGCGTGCAGTACAGTAAATTAACTGTATCACAACGCGCGAGAGTTTCCATTGCTCTAATCGTTTCAGAATCGCTCTGTCACTTTTACGCTCGGTAGGGTTGTACAAGATATGACTAGGTACTAACTTGTACTACTAATTATTCTGTGATATAATATGACTTAGATATTGTAACCGAATAAACAATTATGTAATAATGTATTATTTTATTACTTATTGTTATAAATGTTGATAGTTCTATTAACTACATATAATTGCATTCTTATCAGAATAGACCTAGTACCTCATTATTTGATTATAATTATCATAATAGGTTACACATTGATGGACAAAAGGTGCCAGTCTGACTTCGATGCTCAATAATTAATTAAAAAGAAATGGCTATCTACGTAATAAAATGTCAGTATGTATTTTACGAGATTTGTCAGACCGAATGCTATGCAGTACCTTCTAGGTTTCTCCTTGGTATTCATAATTAAGAAAATAATAAAATTTGTCAAAAACTTTACGTAAGTATAGGTAAGTAGGTACTTTATCGTTGAGCACACGGCGCGCGACTCATCGAGCGCACGCTTGACACTACTGAATGAACCCTAATATTGCGGCCCCGAAGTTTAGGTATAATATATGTACATGTTGCGGAGCGCGACCGGCCTGGTATAACGTCTTGGGTAGCTTGTTTGGTTCAAAAATATAGTATCATTTGTATTTAGGTGATTTAGCACGATGTAAATGCACGATGGTTTCATAGCTTTAAGACGAAGACGTCGCCAAGAAGAAATAGTTAGGTACCTACTATATCACTGAAGCAAGAGACGTCAATTTTATATTTTATTTGCATTGTATTATGTACCTATGTCAATGTCCATACAAAAATTACGATTTAAAAGTTAAAAGTTAATTGATGTCACTGAGAGGGACTAAAGATTATCTTAATTAAGGTACTTCGTTTAACCATGTTTCATCTTGAATAATAATTGACAAGGTAACTCTAAATTTATATATAATTTTGAGCTGCAATTTATTATTATTTCAATATTTACAAGTTTTGAGCGATCTTCTTTTTTCTTTTTTTTATTACTGACTATGCAATCGTTTGACCACGATCTCACCTGATGGAAAGCGATGATGTGGTTGAAGGTGTAGCACGTGTTAGATTACTACTTATTGTAAATAGAGAATTGTATAGTACATGTAAATGTTATGTATCCAGCTTTCAGAACGAAGTATTCGTTCTGAAACGAAGTATTGGCTACTTTAAAGAGAAGTAAAGTACCACGTGTAAACTTACGATCTATGTCATCCATCACTATGAAACATATGTATTATTATGCCATAATTATTAGAATGATGTTAAAATGTATTCCAATAATTAAATACAACTATCAGACATGACTAATGTAATCAATAAAGTAAATGGTAGATATTCGTTGATCTGTTTTCAAACGACTCAAATAGCTCAGACGATGTCGGTAGTCTTCAACTCGGATGACTTCAAAATAAATTCCTTCGAAATGCAGTAGGCGCTCCCTGGTATCAGAGTAACGCCGACCTGCACCGCGCGAGCTTCCCTCGATCAGTCAATTCATGAAATATGCCTCCCGCCGCTACTTTGATGCGGCGCCCCATCACCCCAACCCCCTCGTAGTAAAAGCCTCCGACTACACGACAGACAGTATTGGCCTCCGTAGACGTCCCCGCGATGTCCTGGACGATCCGGACGACGCCATCGCAGTCAAAGTACTGGCAGCGATGGCCTCGCCCAATCCGACCACCCCTGGCAACCCGCCAGCGGGTATCAACACACTTAGACACAGACACCGACCTCGCCGGCGAGGTCGAAGGTCCCATAACACATAGCTATTATTCGCCTTCGAGTTTCTTGCCGATTCTTCTCGAATGTGTATTACGAATCGGCGTTCAGTTATAAAAGTCAATCAAAGGGCACCTAGTCATTGTTCAGGGCCCCCTCGATCACTACCTAACGATCCAGGTAGGTATCCAGGGGTGTTTAGTTCGATACCCCCGTAATCAGACGGCCGTCCAAGCCGAGGTCTGTACCCCCTGGGTACCCTCGTGCGGGTCTTCCAAATTTAACTTTGGCTTGCGCCTTCTGCGTCACGCATTGCGGCGGAGTGTTTGTTAGCGCCCGCCACCAAGCCCGGTTCAAGCTGTAGAGGCCGATAAGGCCAACAGCATTAGTAATTCCTAAAAAAATATAAAAAAAAAACAATGTTTAGTGTTCTTGTGACCGCCGCACCGAGAGGACCTTGGCAAGTTAAGTGTATTTTATATTACTCTATTATGCTGATTATTTGTAATCATGTAATTATTACTGTGTATTTGTTACTGTGTATCACTTCATTGTGGGGTGATGAAATAATCTATAAGATTATAGTTAACGGGATTATAATCAATTTGATTGTGTTTAAATGCTGTTTTCGAAGTTATTATGCCTAGTGTAACTAAGGCAAATATAAATGTTTGTCTGTGACCAATTATCACATTTAAATTATGAATGACTATGTATCTTAATAGTTATTGGTTTAATAATAATTCAAAACATATTCGCCACGTAGTGTCTTGCCAGTTTCTTTCTATAGTGGTGTATTCCGAATACGGTGTTCAAATGAGGAAACAAAATACAGAATTGCAAACCTATTTCCTTGTTTTTATTAAATATTCCTTAGGTTATTTATTCTGTAGCTGTAGCTACTAGGTAATATAGATACAAACTATAGGATATATCAACTTGCTTTTAATACTAGGTGCAGATAAGTTTTATCTCCTACTCGACAAAGCTGACCAACTGAAGGCTAACATTTCAAAACTTACAGTACGTATTGATATTATTATACATATGTTTCTAAATCTCACACACGCTTGCCTAGTAGATACCTATTCACTCTTGACTTGAACACACCTGGGTTATAATTTACCGGAACCACTGATGAGGTCAGGGCATTCCACTCCTTTGCAGTTCTTATAATAAATGAAGAAGCGTAACGCTTCGTTCTTGTGCGAGGTATTTCAACCATAAAAGGGTGGCGCTTTGCTGATCGTCTAGTCATACGGTGATGGAAAGGCGATGCGGGAATAAGGTTGTGCAGTTCTTGTGCACACTCTCCATAGTGCAATCTGTAGAATCCGACAGGCTTGCTACCTCACGTCGATACGCCAGACTTTGAAACTTACTCTCTACCAGAGTGTCTTCCCCAATGAGCCTGATAGCATGTCTCTCAATTGAATCGAAAGACGATGATACTTGGCAGGACCGTCCCAGAGGTGGCAGCAGTACTCCATACAAGATCGGACCTGTGCTTCATAAAGATTTTGAGAAGTACCGTAACCTAACCTAACCTCACACAAAATACCATTTTTTTTGCAGCTACTTTGGCTTTGGATTCAACATAAGACCCAAAATTCAGGTTTGATGTGAGTTCGACACACAAAAGCTCCAGATGGTCGCCTACTGGTATTGTTACACTTTGGAAAGACAGAGATCGGTTTAGAGGACGTAGCACTAAACTTAACCAGGTTAGCGTCGCCCCAATCGGACACGGTTTCTAAGGCTAAATTTAAACGTTCTACCATAGCCTCTGTCTGAAACTGAAACTAGACAGCGTCACAGCTGGCTTGAGCATTGGAAGTGTATCTCTCAACTACAGTACTGTCATCAGCATACCCAAAGGTACCGGGCTTCAGAAGGTCATTAATGTGCAGTAAAAACAGTGTAGCCGAGAGAGATCCCTGAGGTACACTGGCATTGATAGCCATTTGATCAGACGAGTAGCCCTCTAGGACTACTCGAATAGATCGTTCCCTTAATAAATCAACTATCCAATTGCATAAGCCAACAGGTAAACCATATGAGAGAAGCTTGTTTATAAGGCCATCGTGACAAACCCGATCAAATGCCTTCGATATGTCAAGGGAGACGGCAAGCGCCTCACCATGCATCTCTATGGCTTCGTTCAGTACGTTAGTGGCATACGTGAGAAGATCCCCAGTAGACCATTTTTATGCTGATGGTCAAAAAATCTATTGGCGGTGAACATGATATTGCCATGAGCCAGCCCAGCCTCAGCTAATTATTGGTTGTACATTATTTGATTGCGAATTATTGGCCGTACAATATGCGTTTTTCAGCGTACTCCATCTTGCGACACAATACATAATACTCTTGGATTGCGGGATCAACAAAACATTACCATTTGTTTGAAAGTTAGTAGGTACCTACATACGTTTACAAAGCTTAACTACAATACATACTTTAAATTTAATATCTGATATTTTCTGTAATTTTAAATTTAATTCTTGAATGTTTGATATGATAGAACCTTTAATTATATTTGAATAAATTCTATAATAAAGAATTCAAATTTGATAATTAGTGAACATAGAGAGCTTCGAAAACGCAACATGAGATGAAGTCATAGACAACTGCACATTACTCCGTGGATACAGTCGAATTCGATTATTTAGTAGTAAACGAATCGAACCCTCAAGTCCATTGTTCTGAATAACTCGAAAATAGACATTCGATTCGAGATATATATCGAATTGAATCGATTCGGTTCGTTATCAAAAGGTTCTGAATCGGGGCGCAGATCTACGTTCGTAAACGTCGCTCGACGACGCTTGCAGCCCGATTCCATAACTTGGCTTCAATCGGATTATCACTTTTGTTCATAGCAAATTCGACTCTATCGCAAGGCATTAGTGGCTGCGATACTGAGAATTCGATTGAAGCCAAGTTATGGAATCGGGATGTTGATGACATAATAGGCGTACTTCTTATTCATATGTCATCGAGCTTCGTCGGTTTCAGTGAGACGAGATTATTAAACTAACTTAGGTACATTATTTTTAAATTACTTTTTTCTCTAATCCTAACACAAGATCGGAATGGCTGGATGATACTGGAATGCTAAATTGGCATTCAACAAAATATTACAAAATGTCTCCAATACATTTTGGTGAATAGTCGTTTATATTTATAAGTAAACTAGTACTATTGAAATCAAATTCAGTGCCAAAAAAACATATACATGTAAGTATTGGCTGCTGCAATACAATAATTGTTAAACATAATACTATCATGTTTTCAAATGCACAACCAAATGTTACAGATCAAGATCCCGGGAAACGAGGGTCCAACATATCACAATTAACGCAGCAAAAAAATATACTGTTAACACAGCCATCAACGAGCCAGCAGAATATTCATGGAACATCTTTCAGAAAATGAAAAAGAGATGCTTTAAAAGAAATTTAAAAAATTCAACCAAAATACTATGTTCGGTATGTTCCTTCATATTCATAAGTTAGCTTATAAGGATCGGATAAACGGATTTCGATGAAATTGACTCAACAATCAATTGATCAAACCCCTTCAAGTTTAAGCTTATTTGATTGGTATGTGGATGTTCCACCATAGCGTCGCTTCTTGTGGTCCGCTCCATGAGTTCTCAGGTACTTAATTGTAAAAGCTGGTAATAAAATTACCATTAGTACACAGATTAAATACCTATTATTCAGTCAGTTTATCTACCTATTCTGTTATAAAAGAGTGACAGTGACTAATAAATAAAACTGCAGGTTTAAGCAACATAACAACACATTTATTATATAAATAAATAAAAAATAGTTTTGTAATGTACAAATACAGCCGTGTCATAAATATCATACCTAATTAAATGCCAAATTTGGTTTTTTAACCCATCTTTTGGGCTGCTGGATCTTGTTATTCAACATCCCCGAACCGATTCAGATTATGAATACCACAAATTAAAACAGATTTATTATTATCACCCATTTCCACAACAAATTTAATGTAGCTATCTATCAATTTTTCTAAAGTTAATGCGGGACAAACATCCCTCATTCCGCCACGGATTGAATTTTAAACACATTTCGTCATATTACTGAACTAAAACTTTAATAATAAGATAACTCGAGGCCCCGTCCGCGTTTATGTGTAAGATACGTATTTTTATATATATTTATCCGAATGTATATTTTATCCGAAGATTCGTGTAGTGGGTCGAGACAAGTGTTACGCGATAAAACGAATTTTCACGTAAAACCCCCCTTGTTTTTTCTTTTGCTGGAAAAAAATGGGTTTCGCGATCGTACGGTGACCGTGCGATCGTTTATAGTTAAAATAATTATACATAGGAACATAAAAATTAAGTTTCCCTGACAAAATTTGAATAAAGTAGAGTAACTTTCATTGTTTCAGTTTATGATACTATTACTTATTCTGTGGTAGGGAGTACAAAAAGTCAAATTTCAAATTTCGCACAGGTAGTCTTGGCCCTTAACTAGTACGTAACCAACTAAGTAAGCTTTTAACCAAGTAGTAGGTATGTAAGCAACTCTAGGAATTCGATTTTAGCCTGTCGGCTATCGGTATCCCGTACGGGATATATGAGGTTATTTTTGCAAATTTAGCAAAAAATTAAAAATTTATAAATAAGTAAAAAAAAAAATTTACTATTTTTTGGTTCATTTTCCTTCCTCAAATACAGATTTTGTGTATGGCAAATCTTTTAATCATTCTTTATTTAAAAAATACCCCAATATCTCCAAACATGCCTTTGTCCACAGGTTAACCTACTTCTCTGATTTATGACATAGACCCGCACGATTTTAGAAATAGGTGTGTTGACCATGCCGTCACTATAAAACTTTGAAAATATAATGAATATACCCAAAAACATTGGTTAAGCTCGATATAAGTGATGATTTGATTATGTTATTATTAACCTAAGCTGTCCCACTGCTGGCCAAAGACCTCCTCCGACTCCGCTTGTTCGTATTCCTATTCTACACCATGTACTCATTCATGTACCAATATTCTTATTTAATTGTAAATGTTAGTTTTGCAAATATATGTTTACAATCATGGCCTACTTATTTTAATAACCATTACTACTCATTTTGAATTTCTTAAAACAGTAGGTATTATACATTATCTTGTGTAAATGCTTTATTTGTTTTTTTTGACTAGTGTATGGAAAATGCAGAGTAGTATAAATAAATAAAATAACAAAAGTTTTTCTACACGTACTGATAACCTCAATGGTGCTGAGTGAATGTCCCCGCCTTCTTCCACAACATGGGGAAATATTTGTTATATGGCAACATTATAAAAACAATTGCTATTTCTTGTGCAGCCACGTAATGGTTTAGTCTTTATTAGGTATATATAAATAGTCTAAGACTTTAATGTATTTCGAAACTGCCGAAAACGCCCGGACCCAAAGAGTATAGTAATATATATATAGTATACTATACTCTTTGGAAATTTTCCCTTTAGACATTTCCTTCGCCATTGAGTATATTATATGCCCTCACTTCAATCCGAACACAGGGCTAATAATGTTTTTTTTTTTATTTGATTTTCAGTTCAATAATCTGTCATTGTATGACAACTCAAAATGACAAACGAATAAACAGCTGTTTTTATTTTCAGTCTGCCAAAGAAATAATTTGTTGAAAAAAAATCATTGATTAGCTTTCTCCCGAACAAAATACTTATTAAATCAATGAAAATGAGCAATTCGTTAATTGCCCGATTTTCTCCAATGAGATCTGTGTTACTGAAAAATATTCCTAATGTAGTAAATCGTTCAATGTCTTCTGCTCCAGAAGATGTGATGACCCATACAGGCCAAGTGGGTTGCATTCGTGTTGTTTTCTTTCGCTTTTACTATTTAGAGTGAAATACGCAAGTATTTGAATTTCTAATATTTAACTATTTAAAAAGTAATCAGTCACATAAATACCTTGCCTAACCTTACGTAATCGGTGGATAATCTGGTCACTTTTTTTGTACAGAAGTCTGGTTATAATACGCAATATTTGACAAAATATCTTAGTTACTGTTGTTTGCCTTATCGTGTTTTATTACAAGCATAACCTATCGATAGATAGATAATTATTTTAATAAACACTGAAATATACAAAAAACTAATTAACAATAACTAAACTTATAAATCTATGTACATTGCCTTAAAAGTGACTTATCATCAGGTGTACGACTAGTGTGCATCATCCATCACTCATAATATAAAACAAATAACCAAAAGAATCCTTAACTTTGCAAATACAATAATTAATAGCATACCTAATTATGTTACATATTCCCATCTGAAATAATGAATAATTTTTGAAATTGGTAGTGTTACTGATAACAAACTGTAGCATTATTACCATTGCAACAAAAATATTTTTACCAGGGCATGGTTAACTTGCTCTCAGTTGTTACGTTAAAGCTAGAACCAACTGAATGGCAAAATTGAACTTTTAAGTTATGTCATGTTGAAGGTTCACATGCTCATGATTTACCCCCATTCTACCATATTAAATAAAGTTCTAGTGCTGGTAGCTGGGGGGGACGAGCCTGGGATTGTCCACAAATTTAAGGTCACTCAGCAAGCTATGAAGAGAGCTATGCTTGGTGTTTCTCTGAAGGACAAGAATCGTAATGAAGATATCCGACAGAGAACCAAGGTAACCAACATAGCTCTAAGGATAAGCAAGTTAAAGTGGCAGTGGGCTAGTTGGTTACATTTCCGAAGAACTGATAACAGTTGGAGTAGATGAGATTTCGAGTGGAGACCACGTTTATTTAGGCGTAGCGTAGGACACCCTGTGGCCTGAGCTCAGTGGCGTGCATTAAGAGAGACCTACGTCCAGCAGTGGACAAGATGATGATGAAGCCCCTAATTGCCTAAGTTCTGAGTCATAGAATTACTTGTCAGTTTGATGTAAGCTAGCCCATCGAGAAAGCAGGTTTTCGAAGTGGATATTCTACTATTGATCACATTTACACTATAAAGCAGCTGATGGAGAAATGTAACAAATTCAACCATCCCTTGTGCTTTGCTTTCATAGATCAAGAAAAAGCATTTGATAGTGTTGAGTTTGAATTAACTATAGTTTCGTTGGTGTAGGATTAGTATATTATAAAAGGTTGAAAAAAAAGTTTTTAGAAAATGGTCCCCAACAAAACAATTTATAAGCAGATATATTTTTTTACTAAGATAAAATAAAAAAATGTGTAGAACAAGAATAACTAAAGATAATAAATAGTACAACTCCAAATTTATAATACAAAAAAAAATGTGTAGAATAAGAATAACTAAAGGTATTACAACTCCAAGTTTAAAATAAAAAAATGTGTAGGATAAGAATAACTAAAGATAATACAACTCCAAATTTAAAATATAAAATGTGTTGAATAACTGTATTAAACAGGAGATTTGTTAAGTATTTGACTTATTAATGTTCATTAATTGTTTCAGAAATGGGATAGAGATGACTATAGGATGGCTCGTTTCATGAATACTACCAAACAAGTGAACCCCAACTGGGCGGTATCCTTAATAGCTGAAGTCCCTCCTAAAGAAGTGACTGAACGAGTTGTGTGGTGCGATGGAGGCAGTGGCCCAGAAGGTCACCCCAGAGTTTTCATCAACTTGGTAAAATGATCATGTTAATTCTTTGTAAATTCCAATCTAATGGATTAGGAAACTAAGCGAAAAATTTGGATGATGATGTCGGTCACGGTAGCCGAATTGGTTAAAGACTCACTGAAGCACGGAATGATGCGGGTTCGGGCCCCGTCCGTGATATAAATTTTTCCTTTAGAAAATTATTAGATAGATTTTTAATTGTTATTGACTTAGTTAGAATAAGGGAATCCAATTGCACATCAAAACCTCAATCCCGCAGACCTGCGAGACTGAGTTTATTCATCATCATCATGATCATCATGTCAGCCTTTAGAAGTCCACTGCTGAACATAGGTCTCCCCCAAAGAGCATCATGACAAGCGATCTTGTGCCACCTTCATCCACCGACTTCCTGCCCCCTTCCTGGTCTCCCCACACTTCGCTTACTGAGGTCATTGATCCCGCGAATTTCAGGATTTGAGCACAAACACAATTAAAAAAAAAAAATAAAAAAAATGTAATAACTGTAACTTAAAACTCACATACATACTTAAATGAACACTAAAAACATTACACTCCTCTTTTGGGCAGTTGTGTAAAACTATAAAAACAAGCACACCAAACATCAAATTTACAAAAACATAATTAAAATATCTGATATCTAATGGCATCAATAATTATCTTGGTATTGATACTTTTAATGCCATACTATACTGCTATTGAGTATGCATATCGAGTATGTTATAGATCCTTTCGTTTTGATACCGTGCCGCTATTAGTTTGATATAATTTTATTAAGTCACTTGTTTGTGGTTCCTGGTGGAGTCTTGCGACTCATATTTCGAACACTTCCCGATTAGCTATCCGGCTGAAACTTTCAAGGTAGCTTACAACACAGGTTAGAGGACAATGATTAATTTTAGATTAGTTTCAATCTTCATTTGCTGCTTGTTCAATACGCCGAGGCTCCGAGAGGTTATTACCCGGACTGTACTCTTCGTTTGTAGTAAATCCCGAAGGCATAGATTGGCATTGCCTACGTTTCGGACGCGTCCCACACTTTTTTTTAGATTTGGATATTTTTACCAGTCCGGCAGATCCTGTACGTGTCCCGGAAAACTAACGCGGGATCCTGCAGCATTTGCGAGATTTGATTTCCTAGTTGGAATTGGAATGCTCAGAGAAATTAGAGAACTACAGTAATCGGAGCGGAAATCTGTGTCTCAGAAGTTGTCTGCAAGTCGCTGCGCAAACTGCTATTTTTCAGGCGCAATCTCAATTCTCAATGTTGAAGGTGAAGACAGCATAACTGCCTCGCTCACTCGCTTACATTTTTCGCATATTCTATCTTGCTCTTAATTTATGCTGTTTTATCCTGACAGCAGTACCTGCGCAATCGTTCACAGAGCCTAACTTCACAAACAAAGATTTGCTGCGAGTACTATACTTTTAAATATTTCTTTTAAGTTTTTCTTTTTCCTTTCTTTTTTAATTCACTGTCACTTTTTTATGTTTCGAATTCATTTTTTTATATGCTTTGTCATTGAATTGTGAGCTAGGTTTAAAGGTTGACCCTGAAAGTTTCACCCGGATAGCTATTCGGGAAGTGCTCGAAATATGAACTGTAAGATTCCAGGACAGACAGAAATACATACAAGTTAAGTTGAATAAAAGCTTTTAATAAAAATAAACTACTTTTACTTTCAGGACAAGCCTGGAAATCACTCTTGTGGATATTGCGGACTTCGTTTTGTGAAAAAAGATCAACATTAGAGTTAAATATTATTAACAATTTAAAATTATCCGTGAAATGTGATTAAATATATTTCACTTCTAGAATATAAAGATTTAGGAAAGGTTTGCATTTTTTTTTAATTATCTTTTGTAGGTAAGTACATAATATACATCACTTTATTATTTATTTAGGTACTAGCTGTACCCGCAGCTTCGCATGCGTGGTCAATATACCAACATTTGATCAAAATTTCTTCAGCCGTTAGAAATACTTGTATCAATTGCTCAGCTTCTAACTCACCGGATTGAGATACCAATTACACCAGCTCTTAAATCAAAGCCTAAGCTATCTAACAATGAAAACCGCATTGCAATCAATCCAGTAGTTTTTACGTGATGCATGAACAAAAAAACATACCGACAAACAGACAGAGAAACGATTAAAAAAAAAGAAGAAAGTTCAATACCTTTTTTAAGCACCTAAGAGCATTTTTTTATTTATCTTCTTTGTACAGCCTTTTTTGTACCGATTGCTTTATTGTAAGTATAGATATATGACTGTGTCAATTTGCAACAAAAAAAAACCGTCCAGTAGTTTCAGCGTGATACGTGTTCTTTTTAAAAACTTTCAACCCCTATCTTGCGGAAATCCTTTAATTTTTCGGGATGAAAAGTATCCAATGTACTACCTCGTAGAATGAACTCAAAGCATACCAAGTTTCATTTGAATTCATTCAGTAGTTTCGGTGCGATGCGCGGTCAAGATACGGACGAACAGACAACCAGACAGACAGAGATAAAAAGTAAAACAGTTTTGGCTTCAGTATCGAATATACGAGTAGAGAAACATCCAAAAAATATTATTTATTACTGCAATATTAACATAACTTTGGACCCATATCCCGTAGAAACCCTTTACTTTTTCGGTAAAAAAAGATACCGATAGAAATAATAACCCATACATTTTTCGATATGTAAAGTATCCTATATCCTACCTCGTAGTACGAACTTAAATCATACCAAGTTTCTTTTGAATTCATCCAGTAGTACCGGCGGCTAAAATACAGACTGATAGACGTACATACAAAAATGAAAAAACATACAGTTTAGGCTTTAATAAAGAACATAGAGTAACTTCCAAAAAAAAAATTCATAATATCTTTAATGTACAGAATTTGGACCCATATCCCGCAGAAAACCTTTTTGTTTAATTTTCCACCCCTATCCTGCAGGAACTCTTTTTTTCGGGATGAAACGTGTCCTCTATTTTAACCCATCATATAACTTAAGACTGTGACGATGTCAAACCTCTTTCATCATAATCATACCTTTTTGATAGTTTGTCTATATTAATTCTAAATTCAAATAACCTGTCATTCCCACATTGTCATTGGATTAGCAAAATCTGTAATTTTTACGAAATAATATTTTATAAAATATGTACCTAAATAAGTTTATTACATCTGGAGTCCTTTAAATATATATGATAGTACTTTCGTTAGTAGTTGTTTTGATCCGTATTGTTGGAGCACGAAAAGTACTAGAGTACTAAGTAGATAATAACAATACTAGAGCCCCAAGGGTTACACTCTTACCAAATATATTAAATTGGGAGAAGACTGAATAGAATAGTCGAGTGCAAGATCTCTGTTTATGAACATCTCCAAGTGCTCCTATTGTTCCTGTACTTTTATGTTGTCCACTGAGGTTTGGTCCCTGGGCTAGTGGAACAAACCCTAGGATCATCGCCTAGTGACAAGACGGTGCCAAGTTTCATCAAAACCCGTCCATTAGTTTCAACGTGGTATGTGTTCTTTTAAATAAGTATCATCTCTTATCCTGTGAGAACCCATTAATTTTTTGGAATGAAAAGTATCCTTTGTCTTACCTCGCAGTATGAACTCAAATCATACCAAGTTTCATTTGAATTAATCCAGTAGTTCCGGTGGTGTGATGCGCGGCCAAGATTCAGACAGACATACATACAGACAGAAATGAAAAAACATACAGCTACATTAGCATTACATAGCTTCATTAATAAATACATAGTAACGTGCAAAAAAAAACACAATCTCTTTAATGTACAGAATTTGGACCCATATCCCACAGGAACCCGGATACTTTTTGTTTTTTCGGGACAAAAAGTATCCATAATTTCTAACCATCTTATAAACTATGTCTGTGCCAAGTTGCATCAACATCCGTCCAATAGTTTCAGCAATAATTTTTCACCCCTATCCTGCAGGAACCCTTTTCGGGATGAAAAGTATCCAATGTCATACCTCGAAGTATAATCTCAAATCATACCAAATTTCATATGAATTCATTGAGTGTTTTCGGCATGATGCGCTGCCAAGGTACAGACTGACAGACGGACAGACAGACAGAATTTGGAACATTATCCCGTAGGAACTCTTTATTTTTTCGGGATAAAAAGTATCCTCAATTTTTACCCATTATATAAACTATGACTGTGCCAAGTTGCAACAAAATCCATCCGTGTTAATAACTTTCAATGCCTATCCTGCGGGAACATTTTAATTTTTTGGGATTATAAGTATCCTATGTCCTACCTCGTAGTATGACCTCAAATCTTACCAAGTTTCAATTAAATTCATTCTGTAGTTCCGGAATTCGGCGTGATGCCTAGCCAAGATACAGACAGTCAAAAATGAAAAAAAAAACAGTTTAGGCTTCAGTATCGAACACAGAGTAACCTCCAAAAAAATATTCTAAATATCTTCAATGTACAGAATTGTACCCGTTACAGTTTTATTATAAGTATAGACACGGTAATATAACATTACCGTGGTATAGATAAGCAAATGCTTGCTGTGCTTTAAGAGCAATGCCAAGGCGCACAACAAGCCAATATACGAGTAGTGTAACATTACAATAACCTAACACAAATATTCATAAACAAATTAAATTTCATATAAATAATGTCAACATCTGGCTCTTGAGCTATCAAGGCGTTGTGTAAACTAACCGCTTGAGACGTCGTAGCATGTTTGGAGGTTTGAGTACGTACCAGCGGAGCCACGAACGAGCGCAGGCGCCCGCCACGACGCGACGAATGCGCGCGCGCTTGACACATCTGGTCCGGTGTAAACAGAGAGTAGTCCAGCATCAAACCCAAGTCACGAATTTGAGTCACACGTTCCAGAGTAACACCGCATATGTCATAAGAATAGAATATGGGTAAATGAGAATGAGTGAAAGTGATAGTTTTGCACTTAGAAGCACGTTAAACTTCAGTTGTTTTTGTTCACTCCATAATACAAGACTCTCAATGTCCCTCTGCAAGGCTTCGCAGTCCGAGTTTTCTACACCCAAGAATAGCTTTATATCGTCGGCAAAAATGAGGCACTTAGCTGATCTCACAACATTCGGCAAATCGTTTATCATAATCTAAAATTGTGTAGGGCCAAGCGTGCTGCCTTGACTCACACCAGAGCAGTACCTGCGGGTTGCACATACTATATTCGTTTCGAGAAATAGCTAGAGAAAAAAGTTAGTAAATTCACCATTTTGTCTGGATAGTCAGCACTTGAGTATACATAAAGCTTTCATATTTTTTGTCTATTGAACTCTCTGGATCGGAAATTTAATTATCACCATTGTCTAGATAGACAGCTCTTGTTACCATCTGGCCGTCATACTTTGCCAAGCATATTTATCTTACGTCTGATTAGTGTATGTTCATAAGTAACTCTTGTTACCATCTGGCCGTCATACTTTGCCAAGCATATTTATCTTACGTCTGATTAGTGTATGTTCATAAGTAACTCTTGTTACCATCTGGCCGTCATACTTTGCCAAGCATATTTATCTTACGTCTGATTAGTGTATGTTCATAAGTAACTCTTGTTACCATCTGGCCGTCATACTTTGCCAAGCATATTTATCTTACGTCTGATTAGTGTATGTTCATAAGTAACTCTTGTTACCATCTGGCCGTCATACTTTGCCAAGCATATTTATCTTACGTCTGATTAGTGTATGTTCATAAGTAACTCTTGTTACCATCTGGCCGTCATACTTTGCCAAGCATATTTATCTTACGTCTGATTAGTGTATGTTCATAAGTAACTCTTGTTACCATCTGGCCGTCATACTTTGCCAAGCATATTTATCTTACGTCTGATTAGTGTATGTTCATAAGTAACTTATGGAAATAGGTAAGTGTTATAAAATATAATAACTGTACAAACTAGTCACACTGTTAAAATATTTTTATTGTTAAACTAATGAATAATATTAAATGAACAATAGATACTGATAAAATCTACAACATAATGAATTGTATCTATTAATTGAAGCTCATTCACTATGGTCAGTTTCCACAGTATTTTCATTGCGTAGCTGTTGTCTTATATCAATATTGGACTGCAAGAGTTCCTTTAACTTTTCATGAATGTTATCATTTTTCTGCTCCAAATAGTCCAAAGCAGAGTTTAATTCATCGAGTTTTGAGTCCAGCATATCATATTCTGTAAAAAGAAATCAATCAAGGTTGAATACTTTGAAAATTAGCAAAAGGCACAAGCATGATCACATATTAGATCAAATTATTTAAAAAAACCTATAAAAATAAAGTTTTATGCAGTAGCCATGTCATGGTGAAACTTCGAATGGGCAATCAAAGTTAAACGTGTCTACGTGTCTGTGCTGTTAACGGTTAAGGAGTTCACTAGTCAGGACCCAAACCTGAGTGCAGCAACCATGTCATGGTAAAACTTAAAACTGGCTATCATAATAAAAAAAGTACACATTTTTTTGACTGTTGAAATGTTCCTTTATCTGGAGCTAAAACTTGGATGTCGATTCAGATCATGCTTACCATAAAAACGCATTGTCATCGGAACAGAACTGAACCAACATATAAAAATTGAACTCTGTAGGATAAGAGGAAGTGGTTCTAATGAAGATTGCAAGATTTGACCTAGACAAACATACATACATGCATGCATACAAACATTGCAAGTTAAATAAAAGCTTATAAAAGAATATTGTCTAGTAACTAGTAAATGCACTTCTTTTTTTGATGTGTAATATCTTTCTGCTCGCTTTTCTGCTATCAATACGAGTGATTTTGTGAAAAGTTTAAACAATGTCTTAATCAGTGTAACCTATTAACATCATCATCTTACTTAACTCTCAAACGGCTAAACAGATTTTGATAAAATTTGGAATGGATACAGCTTATACCCTGGAATAACACATAGGATACTTTTCATCATCATCTTACTTCACTCTCAAATGGCTGAGTGGATTTTGATGAAATTTGGAATGGAAATAGCTTATACACTGGAATAACACAAAGGATACTTTTCATCATCATCACAAGTCATCTCTCAGATATTACACATCATATGCGACTACTGTAAGGCATGCTAGTATACTTTTTGGTCCTTTTTCTGCAGTTTGTTGCTCTTTGCTGCTTTACGCAAAATGGTGGAACGGCTTGGCTACCACGAAATATCACAGTATTGATTATCATGCAGCAGAAGCACAAGATGGTGGAACGGCTTGGCTACCATGAAATATCACAGTATTGATTATCATGCAGCAGAAGCACAAGATGGTGGAACGGCTTGGCAACCACGAAATATCACAGTATGATTATCATGCAGCAAAAGCACAAGATGGCTTTCCCAACATGCCAGCTTAAATGATGTCATCCATTAGGCTTATGACTATGGCTGGTGAAACCAACCTCGGAATCAAATGGCCCAATGCACCATAAGACAAAGACATAAGTTTTTTATCTTTATATAATAAATGTTGATAGTTACAAGGTAAGATGTCTGATAATATGAATTTATTCCCTTCACAGATAGAATGGCCTTTGGTTTGTGATGCAACTTGTGTTGATAACTTAATGCTGTCTCATCTTTCAAAGAATATTTTATGCTGGTGGTGCTTCAACCAAAGCTGAAATCTCAAATGGTGCAAGCTTTACTGTCGATTTTAAGGGAGGAGGGAAAGGAGATCTTTCTATGCTTCGCTCCCACCTTCGACCTCCCCTAGAAGGTAAAGCTTGTCTTGTACAGCAGTCCCAAAGGTTTGGTGGAGGCTGTTTGTGATAGTGTTGGCTACTTACTTAGCTCAAAAATGCAATTGGTACGACTTTGGATGCTTGACCCACGATTTTAGGGGGGGGGGGGAACGGGTAAGGGGAGGGAGTACAACCCTCCCTGAGAGTGGGGGGGGGCGGCGGCGGCTAAATCTGCCCCCCCCCCCCCCCGTCTGAGATATGTTTTTTTTTTACTTATTACTCTTGCTTACAATTTGTATCATATATTTGGACATTTTTGTGACGCCTTAACCTTTGGAGGCTTCCTCACTACCCACCCAGAAAGTGCACTGAAGCTGAACTCCCTCCCCCTCTGAGATATAAATTATTAAAATATTTTTTGCTATTTTTTCCTTATGTTTGGACATAATCACCGCTCCATGCCCTGTGGGGGGAATATATAGAATTGACGGGCAGGAGTTGGGGAGTGGGGGGGGGGGGGGGGGGGGTGGAAGGCAACCCCCTGGTACCCCTCCCCGCGTAGATGTTTAGTTTATGCGATATTTCAGTTTTCAAAAAATTATCAAACAGTTTACTTAAAAACCGTTAATTCAATTAACATTTCAATGTATAGTCATGTTCTAACCTAACCTACCCTAGTCTTTTCGGGCCATACATAACATCTTCAATTTATATTCTTGAGAAAGCAAAATAAAAAAACAGCCCCAAACTCAAGGGTAAAGATACGGAAAAAATTGCAAAAAAAACATATCTCAGAGGGGGGGGGGGGGGGGGGCAAGATATAGCCGGCCCAATCTTAGGGGGTGTTGTACTCCCTCCCCCCTACCCGTTCCCCCCACCCTTCTCCAAAAAACGTAGGTCAAAGCTATGAAAAAAATTACAAGTAAAATATATAAAACAAATCATATCTCAGAGGGGGGTGTGATCTAGCCCCCCCACTCTCAGGCGGGATTGTACTCACTCATCCCTACCCATCCCCCACATCCACCCTAAAATCGTGGGTCAAGCTTCCGAAGTGGTGCCGCTTATCTAGTAAAGGAAAAGAAGCACTATGAAAAACCCCATACACAGACAACTGCATAATACTCCGTGACAACATAGCACTAATTCATACCTTCGCTAAGATTTTCGTTCTCCGCTTGGTTCTCAGGTTTTGCTCCGTTTTTGCCACTCTCATCCTGACCTTGCAAATTTTCACATTGTCCCGCCATTATCAGGTTTATTGATTAACTAATAACAATTTTTCTTTTCAATTCAGTGTTCTCAAAGAATAATACAACACAAATAAATGAAATGCAAATGATGGCAATGCAAATGCAATGCCAAAACACTTCGCTTTGGTTGGTTCACCGGTTGACTGATGACTGACGTTGACATTTGATTTGACATTAAGTCACAAGACTAATAATGTTGCTAGAAACTAAATTGACGGCTATGTCCAAAAATAATTATCTTCCACGCATAGACAACTGCACATTAATAGACATTTGTTACTGTCGTTGCACATTATCATTAAATAGACAAATTGGACGGAGCCAAGATTTTAATAAAATAAACAACAAATTAAATTTGAAGTTAATTTTATTGGTCTTACTTTTGACCTTACAATTCAAGCGAAGATAAAATAATGACAATTTCTACACAATACCTTCCATATATAACTTCATTAAATGCGTAGGCGATTTCTAATACATACTTCATTTGCAATAACAACTAAGTAGTTACTTTTCTCATACAATATCGAGAAAAACATCTAAGTACTTCGATGCGATGTTCAGCAATGCGCAATTAAATTAAAATCAACATGTAGAGTACCTCTACTGCGCATTATTCATAGAAAAACAACATAAGTACAAAAAGTACTTACTTGGTACTTTCACAATCAAAGGAAGTACCTACTTATATGATTAAATATGTCGCAATTGGACTTCGGTAAACAACGGTGGGTTAGTGGTACATATTATTAGGTAGGTATTTTAAGTAAACAAAGGGGATAACAGTGCAAAAAAACTGTTTTTGAATTGTTGAATTGTTTTTAAGGGTTTACTTTTGCATGATAGTCATTCTACACAAATTTAGACTGAGCAAAAAAAAAAATTGAATTATTTTTCTTAGGCTGGGAACACAGCAGGGTTTCAAAACATTTCTACCATTTTTTTATTCGTAAGAGTGGGTCAGAACGTCTTTTGTCCGTAGTCAGTAATACGCAGTTTCGTGTGAACGCTAACTAGTTTCAAAACTTCTTATTTTTGTTGGCACATTTTTGTGTATTGGAAAAAGTAATGGTGATGAATGCCTGATAAGCGTATGTCATGATTTTCAATTTTTATGTTTATAACGATGGGTTTAGTATTTAATTGACTACTAAACGTCAAACACCCCGTTCAAGCACACCGCGAGGCGAAAAATTAACCAGACTAAAATTTAATCTGCCCCGTTCACGGGCGTCCGCTGGTATAAGTTTTCGCCTGGCTAGGATAAATTTTAGCGAGCTTTTGAGGTCGCTAAATTTTAGTCTGCTGTCAGAATGACAGCTGTTTGTCATTCGATTCGTGGTTAGATTCAATTTGTTGATGGTTTTATTCGTAAATACTATCTATATTTATAATAATGCAGTAACATAAATTCTGTACAACGAATATAATATGAAAATGATCTATCGGACATAAATAAATTAACTGAACATAAATTTGACAAGTCGACAATTGAATTTGAAAGATAAACCTATGACTCCGTTCAGCGAACCCTCGCTGGTTAAATTTTATCCGGTGAAAATTTCGCCGACTTGCTTAAACGCACCCCAGAAATATTTAAAAACATGGCTACCGGAAACTTGTTACCTCGATGGTGGCGCCAATTTCTGGGATGAATAATTTGATTTGACTACTGCGGTAGAAATATTTAACGGTAGCATTTCCGTTTCCAGTAGCCAAGAAGCTACAGGAAATGTAGTCTCAACAAGATGGCGCTGATTTATTGGTGGGGGGAGGGAAAATTGTGAAGTAGGAGCTCGGCTAGCGAGCACTCAGTCACGGTAATGTTATCTATATAGTATTCTATCTTCATAGAAGCGGCCGGAAAGTGAGTTATACCTACGCGCCTCGTGTCGGTACCCACTCGGTACACGGCCAGTCGCGAATGCGCCGCAGCTCGGTGTGGCTCGGTAATGTCGTGGCCGCAGTGACGAACGAACGGTGTGTTTTTTTGTAAGCAGTAAGCGTGCGATTTGTGAATATTTGACTGAAATAAGTACAAGTACTAACTTAATATGGCAAAGAGCACGAATAGACTATATTGTGCTGTTTTTGGTTGTTTGAATTCTTCAATAACGCATCCAGAGATAACATTTTTTAAATTACCTGCAAACTCTGAAAGGTTAGACTATAAAAAAATATTATAACCTAGTACATAATTTGTTTCTATTTTTAATAGGTAGGTATTTCGCTTTTGGGGTGATACGTTGCGAGTACGGTATCCTCCTTGTCTATGTTTCCCAAAAGTATTTTTAATTAAACTATTTATGATTTTTTATGCTATTAAATTTAACAATAAAGCTTTTCATACGTCTCAGTCGAGGCGCAAATACTTTTCTGTATCAAATTTATAAGAGTGTATTTTTTTATTAAATCTACTAATTAAAAAAACACACAGTTATTTTTATTGAACAAGTGTTCAGTAAAATCCTATTTCATTCACAACGAATGTCTTTCTTTTTTACATATTAAAATATACAATCACAAAACTAGAAAGAAATTGAAATAGGTAGATGAAATTAAAATACTGCAGGCGGGCAGCCCTATCGCGTGTTTACGTACCACGCGGCTGTAGGTAGTTATTTCAAGGACAGAGCCGAGTCACAATACTGATAGATAACATTACCGTGACTCAGTTCTTTTGGAGAATCGAAGCTGTGAAGACATTAAGTTTGTGCTGATAGTATAAGGTGTTACAGATATTCTATTTCACGAAGTCCGTTTGGCTCTGGTTGTAGTAGTGACGTGTAGTGATAGGCGCGCTAGTGTGTGTAAACGTAGGTAGCGTTAGGAAAAAAATCTGACACGCATTATATATTTATTTAATAAATTATATAGACAATTTAAGTAAATAATATTTAGCTATTAGAATGATAAGTTGCAGAGAAAAGAAACAACAGTTGAAAGTAAATAATATTTTTATTTATTACAGAGAAGAAACAAAAAAAACAGCACTTAATCACTATCTATTCAATTTCTGATTCGCTTTCGTCAGAATCGTTCCCTAAGTTAATTATGAACTCAAAATCCAGGTCGACGTATTTTAAGTATTCTTTTTCAATTTTTTCAACATGAGCACAGGTTTTTTGCCATGTTTCACTGGTTACTCTATCCAAGCTTTCAAAGATCAGTCTTTCCATGTTCGTCATGTTTTGTTCGATATTCTTTGATGCGATATAATTTTTTACAATACCCCAAATATTTTCAATAGCATTTAATTCTGGGTGATAGGGGGGAAGACGTATGACATCAAAACCCTTGCTCTTAATAAAATCATCAATTTTATACGTTATGTGTTCATCTTTGTGTTTTTTTATAATATCGTACAATTCCAATTTAAGGAGAGATTGCTCAAATGCTATACCCTTATCCCTGAGCCATTGCTGCATGTCTGCTTTCTTTGTAGCCGACGTCGGTAGTTTTTCAGTCCGTGTGTTGTGATATGAAGCATTGTCTAAGACAATGACAGAGCGTGGGGATAAATTGGGTAAAAGTTTTTCGTTTAGCCATTTAACATAATTATCGTAGCTCATATTAGAATGGTAATCGCCAGCTGTTGAGTTGGCTTTATAAATCAATGAAGCATTTTCAATAAATCCATCCTTTGTACCCGCATGCACTAATATAAAGCGAGTGCCTGTGCTAATTTTTTTTAAGAATGGTGTACTCTCTTTCTTTTGTGCCCAGGTGTTGTTTCGCACGTGTGTTGAAAGGACATAACTTTCATCGGTGTACACAATTGGGCGACCTTGACTGCGATATTCTGACATCTTCTTCAAAAATTTTAAACGCCACATTTGTATATCATGACGCTCCGTCAAAACTTTACGGTTATTCTCTGTTTTACGCCACTTGTAACCTAACTTCAGTAACAATTGACGAACACTTTCGATACAACCATCAAAACCAATTTTTTCATTTAATACAGTTTTTAACATAGCCAACGTTGGAATTTCTTTATGGATGACATGGAAATTTTGTATAGTACTGCGAACAACATCGGCTGTAAAATTATCTATTTCTATCTTACTATCCCGCTTTCTTCTTTTCTTCATAGGAGAAGTGAAATTTGATGAGCAGGATGGCAATTCCTTCTCTTCTTTTAATATCCGTTGAACAGTTTTCATAGAAACACCTGTAGCCTCAGCTGTACGCCTTGTAATATCTCGTAAATGAGACAAATCACAGTTAGGTTCCGCAACTGATTTTGTGAATTCATACTCTTCTCGCAGGAAATGATAAACGCTAGCTATCATGCTTCGACCCTAGAACAAAACCAAATCGAAATACCTATTTAAGTAACAAGTTTCATAATATTAGATAGATAAACTCTTAATAGCACACAAAAAGTAGTAACAATAGTTAAAAAAAAATGTTACCTCACTGTGGACAACTTTTCTGCGTTTACTTGCCATGCTGACGTTACTCTTTGAATTTTTTAGCGCGGAAACAAAACACTAGTGACTCTGACCGCGTCGCGATCGTGACTGAGCGCTCCCGAGGTTACGCACACTAAAACAGTGTGCACGTACAGACAACATTCATAGTCAAACGGACTTCGTGAAATAGAATATCTGTATCAAGAAATAAAAGTGTATATTGGAAGAAAGTATATTTTGTTTTACTCGTACATATAAGTCGTGGTCTAAAGACAAATATTGGCCATTAGCAGACTGTGCCCAGACAACAACAGTTTTTTTGATAATATCTGCAGTAACTGTGAGAAAGATTGTTACTGAGAATAAAACCAGCGATGAATTCAGTATCCCTCTGAAGACTGGGCAAAGACTGGGCAGATAACAAACATTATAAAAAAATTAGACGAATTTACCTTGACTGCTACAAGACAGATTGTTCATCGCTTTTTTCAAGACAATGAGGCTCCTACTACAGCAAAGGTGCCGCGCAAGATCAAAGCCGGGGAAACAAAAATATTTTTTACAAGTGAAAATTGTTTTGGGCAACTTGCATGTCACTTTGGCAGTGACATATCGTGACATTTCTTTGTTTTTATAAAATATCTAAGATTATGGAACAGGGTATAGTGTTCTAATAAATATATAGGTACCCTCATCTGTTATTTGTTGATGACAAAGCGTTGTTAGTTAATAATTATGTACATTGATAAATCGCACATGGGTTGCCTAGCTAAATCAGGGGCCAACACTGTAAATAATATTAACTTTAACTAACTTTTTTGCACAACTAAACCGATTTGTTATTTATGAAAATCAAGCATTAGTCGCGAGAGAATATTACATGAAGAATCGGAAAATATAGGTTGACTAATTTTCCTTTAACCTAACTAGATAACATTACCGTGGCCTAACTATGAAGTTGCCAGCTACAAACATAAACAGGATAATTTATCTGAGCAAACAGGCGTCAATAATGTAACCTCATCCCTCATCAGTTATTTAATTGTTTTATTAATTAAATGAAAGGTTATTTTAAAACCTATCCAACAGTATCACACTATATATATAATAGTACAAGTACAGAAGTTGCACTTATTGAAGAAAGCCGCTGATTCATTACATAGGTATTCATAAATCGAGCGTGCACGCTAAATTGCACTTAATAGTCGCGCGTTAGAGTTCTTATTACTATATTCTGATTCTCGTCCATAAAATACCTACGCCGACCGCTCGAATGATAAGGTTGTCTAAATAGAAAAATGAAATACCGTACATATTAATCTAAACTGTGACTACTGTACTGTATGTAAGCTGTGTCTATGGGCGATAAATTCGTCCCTGCGCCACAGAATAAATAATAGTACAAGTACAGAAGGATAACTGAGTAAAGTCGTTTAAATACATAGCAACTCTCGCTACAACGCAATAAAGTGCAATTTAAATCGCACAGCGCTGCGAGTTTTCAATTATATTTACTTATAAGGCGCTCACCCATTATGTGCAGGCTAGAATGTACCGTATCACAACGCGCGAGCTTCCATTGCTCTATTCGTTTCAGAATCGCTCCGTCACGTTTACGCTCGGTAGGGTTGTATCAAATTATGAATAGGTACTTGTACTAGTAATTATTCTGTTATATTATATGACTTAGATATTGTAACAGAATAATCAATTAAGTAATAATGTTTTATTTTATTACTTATTGTTATAAATGTTGATAGTTCTATTAACTACATATAATGACATTCTTATCAGAATAGACCTAGTACTTGCCTCATTTTTTTGATTATATCAAAATAGGTTACACTTTGATGAAAGGTGCCTGTCTGACTTCGATGCTTAATAATGATTACAAAAGAAATAGCTACCTACGTAATAAAATGTCGATATGTAGGTGTTTTACGAGACTTGTCAGACCAAATGCTATGCAGTACATTCTAGGTTTCTTCTTGGTACTCATAATTAAGAAAAGAATAAAAGTTGACAAAAACTTTACGTAAGTAGGTACTTTATCGTAAGTACACGGCGCGCGACTCGTCGAGCGCACGCTTTACTCACTACTGAATGAACCTAATATATGTACTTGTTGCGAAGTGCGACCGGCCTGCCTGCTCGTACGTCCTGTTATATCCGTGACCTGTAAGCAATAGTGCTGACAGCTTGCCGAATCAGCATCCCTATCATTCCTAGCTTGGTAAGAGACCTGCCTTCCAACGGCAGTCTCGGTTTGATATTCTTGGCGACTGGTTGTCCTAAGGTCGTCTCTATTAATTGTTTGTCTATTTTGTCTATCCTAATCCTAATAAATGGATTTAATTATAAATAATCTTTTTTAAAAAGACCTCCTAGAACCGTCGTATAACATTTGGTGGCAGCGGTGGGATTCGAAAATCCCCAGTGTCTTTAAAACGTTTATAAAGTGTCCTTAACGTTTAGAAGAAGTTTAAGATCAACCGGACTCAATTCTACAACTATCCTGCAATATCGTGAATGTTAAGTGGAAGTACATTTTCACTTCAATATCATCTACGTGTGAATTCTAGTGCGGACATATCTAATCATTGTGAGTGTTCTGCACGAACTATTGAATCCTGAAAGTGAAACTTATAACTATCCTGGACTAAAGCTACTTACCTTCGGCTGCCGGCGAACGGCTGCTGCAACTGCGAGAGTTGATTCCTGGAAATACTTACGTCGTGATCATCATCATCGATCATCTGCAACCTGCATCCCCTGACGTCCTGCATCACGCCGTGGTATCCCGCATCGAGTTCCGTGGTCAATAATTTAATTTATTGACTTAACATCGAGTCAAGAATCGTCGCCGTCGCCTCGCCGGATTGCATCGCCTTATCACTCCGGAATGCAGTTCGCGGAATCGGTCGCCGTCGCCTACGCATTATTACGTACTGTGAGTCTTTGGTCATTGCTTATAATTTAGGGTTCAGTAAGTAGGAAAATTAAATCCTTTTCTATTGTACATGTACACATTAAACTTTTGCGATTGATTTCATTATCCTAATATGCAAAAAGTGGTCAAGGGAGAGGATAGTGAACTAACTGTAACTATCCCAGAACTTGTTTCTCCTGGTGAACTTAAGTCACCCGTCAGCTCCCCACGACTCACAAGATCCGCAGTCGCGGCTGCTACAATGGCTGAGCTCGACCTCAACACCCTTTTTAAATTCATCAAACCTTATGATGGCAGTCGAGAAACAGTAAACTCCTTTATTATCAACTGTAATAATGCATACGGATTGGCCTCGGTATCCTGTTCAAGTATATCATTAGCCAATTAAGTGGAAAAGCGGAGCTTGCCTGCTCGATCAAAGAATTCACATCCTGGGATCAGCTCAGAGAATTTCTCAAAACTCAGTTCAGTGAGCGTAAACACTACGCTCACCTCCTGACCGACTTGCAGGAGAGCAGACAAGGCCCGCAAGACAATGTGAACCAATTTTCACTTCGCGTAGAAACCTACCTCTCGCAATTACTTACGGAAATCACCCTTTCTAACACTAAAGCAAAGGAATTGCCAGGTCGTTGTGCGGCAATGGAAGACCTTGCTCTCCATCATTTTCTCATGGGTCTTCACCCTAGGATTTCCAACATTGTGAGATGTAGGTCTCCTAAAAACTTGAACGAAGCCACTAACATGGCAATCTCTGAAGAACGTATCCAACAGAGTCTTTACAAACGTCCTCCAACGGAAACCAAATTCTCCGCGAAGCCTAAACCAGGTCCTTCAAAGCCAAACGCATGGTCCAACTCGTCCAACTCGTCCAACTCATCCAATGCAAACCAGACAAAGACCGGTAATGACGCCCTATTCTGTCGTTATTGTAAGAGTGCCGGTCATGATATAAAAGATTGTAAAAAACGCGAGTTTTATAACAATAAATTTAATAGGCCGGGTCAACAACAAAACAATAACGGTTTCCGTGGTAACAAAGTAAACCATATCCGCGAAACATCCGAAAATGAAAATTCGGAAACATTCGAAGATGAAGATGATTTAAACGAAGTTTCGTCTCGCGACGGTGCCGCTCGAGACAATCAGTAGGTAACGGCACCCTTAATATCCCGACTAACCGACAGGGTAACCAGCCCCAAACTGACAGTCGACATCGTAATATCCCGACTAACCGACAGGGTAACCAGCCCCAAACTGACAGTCGACATCGTAATATCCCGACTAACCAACAGGGTAACCAGCCCCAAACTGACAGTTGACATCTTAATATTCCGACTAACCGACAGGGTAACCAGCCCCAAACTGACAGTCGACATCTTAATATCAAGACTAACCGACAGGGTAGTGAGCCCCAAACCGACAGTCCTAATTCCAAAGAATCCTTGACCAAGGTGTATGAAGTAAACCTTGACACAACCAAAAGGCTGCTACCACATACACTCTTGGAGTCACAAATATCCGACATTCCTTTGACACTTCTAGTGGACTCTGGTTCTGCTATATGTTTATTAAAACAATCCTGTATCCGTACTAATCAAAGACTGGTCAGAGAACCCATCAAACTCAAGGGTATAGACCCTGGAGATGAACCAACCCCAACTGAGGGCCACTTCCAACTAAAACTCAAGCTATCCGAGAACAAGACTGCATCTTATAAGTTCCATGTAATTAAAGACATTAGCCTACATTATGATGGCATCATAGGGTCAGACTTTCTTACAGCCTTTGGTTGTAAAATCGACTACACGACAGACGTACTGAAGATAGGTAAACTAAATGTTAAGTTACACTTCTTCAATCCTTTCTATGAGATTCCACCTCGCACGGAAACCGTTGTTGAATGTTCAGTACAGAATCCCGATATTAACGAGGGTATCATTTTGAACCAACATTTATCAGATGACGTATTAGTATCCAATTGCCTTGTGAAGGTGAAGAAAAATAAACGTGTAAATTTGTCGATTGTTAATACATCCGAATCACCTGTAACCATCAATTCTAACCTGAATCTTAAGCTGGAACCCCTAAATTCATGTGCCATCCAACTTAATACTGATTCACATAATACGTCTGATCGTACCTCTGCTGTCCTTAAATCTTTGAGATCTGAACATCTGAACCGAGAGGAATCTGACGCCCTCTTAGAACTTTGTTCCCAATACTCCGATATTTTTCACCTAGCTGATGACCAATTGTCACATACCAATGTCTTGAATCACGAAATCTAAACAAGTAGTGATATTCCTATCCATACCAAATCCTATCGTTTCCCAGAATTCCAAAAGAAAGAGGTCGAAACACAGATCAACAAAATGCTCGATGATAAGATCAACAAACCATCATCTTCCCCGTGGAGTTCCCCAATATGGATAGTCCCCAAAAAGGCCGACTTACAGGGTAATCGGAAGTGGCGGATAGTAATCGATTATCGAAAATTGAACGACATCACTATCGGAGAAATATACCCTATTCCCCAAATATCGGAAATCCTAGACCAATTAGGCAAAAGTAAATAATTTACTACCTTAGATCTTGCGTCAGGCTTCTATCAGATCCTTATATCACCCGAAGACGCACCTAAAACGGCATTTTCAGTACCACAAGGTCATTTCCAATTTACAAGGATGCCGTTTGTCTAAAAAACGCTCCTTCTACGTTTCAAAGGCTCATGAACACTTGTCTTACAGGGCTTCAAGGCACCAGGTGCTTTGTGTATCTTGATGACATAGTCATCTATTCATTTGACCTCTCCTCGCACATCTCGAACCTCGAAGCTGTCTTCGACAAACTTCGAAAATTCCAACTCAAACTACAGCCTGAGAAGTGTGAATTTCTCCGAAAGGAAGTTGCCTATTTAGGGCACATCATCAGCGAAGATGGCGTCAAAACAAACCCTGACAAGACAAAAGCCGTGATCAAATATCCCGTCCCTAAATCACCAAGGGACATTAAGTCGTTTTTAGGCCTAGTATCCTACTACAGACGTTTCATATCCGATTTCGCGAAACTAGCGAAACCTTTAACGTCTCTTCTGAAGAAAGATGTACCTTTCGTATGGCAGAACGAGCAACAACTCGCTTTCGAAGCTCTGAAAGAAAGACTTGTATCCGCTCCAGTTCTTGCCTATCCTGATTATTCACTGCCCTTTAATCTAACATGTGACGCGTCGAATTACGCAATATCTGCGATATTATCCCAGGGCCCAGTAGGCCAAGACCGTCCTATTGCCTATGCGTCCCGTACACTTAATAAGGCTGAGACCAATTATAGTGTGACTGAGAAAGAATGTTTGGCCATTGTCTTCGGAACAAAGGTGTTCAGACCTTACCTTTATGATCACAAGATTGTGATATTATCCGATCACAGACCATTACAATGGCTATTCAATTGTAAAGATCCGGGTTCGAGACTTGTTAGATGGCGCCTAAAGCTCGAAGAATTCGAATACGAAATCCGACATAAGAAAGGTAAAATCAACACAAATGCCGATGCCCTATCTCGGTTCCCTGTTAACCCTGTCCAACTTGAGGAACTTACAACATCCAATTCCAATAATGAAGGTATATCTAATCGAGTGCTAGACGAAGATCTTATGGATCTCTTGACATCTCCACCTTCATTTAATCCTGACGAGGCCCTCTTTCAAAATCCAGATTTTGTCGACCCTTATGAAGATATTCTTCCCTTACCTGATATTGATTTACCCGACAATATCCCTAATATCTTAAGAGATCAAATTGAGAATGAGGCCAACCTACCAGAGTCTGTACAAGAACTCCCATCTTTGCTTGCTCCCCCATCTCAACTTGACCCGATGCCATCCACGAGTGCAAATCCAGATGCACCTCCTGATGATTACCCCACTTTCCTAGAAGTAATATCAGGAAAGGCCATAGTATTCAATACGGAAATCGTAGAACGCAATGAAAGCCTCATGAAATGTCCTGCGAAAGTTATCTTAGTCCCTACCTCTATTGATCTAGATGAATCTAATCCATACATCCCAGAAGTTCTGAGCGATCCTCAAGTACGTGCTAACGTATGCGACTCTGAAAAAGAACTCTTCCTATTTGAGAAACTTGATTTAAATAACAAAATATATTTTCTATCATACTATAAGGTCCATCATTTTGACCAAGCATCATATCCTGAAATATTTGAATCCCTAAAGAGAATAAGAAACGAGTTAGTAACCATAGGAGGTATAAATGAGATTGGCATACCTGACCTGAAGAATCCTTTCGAAGAGCACTCGTTCATAAAAATATATAACATCCTGACTTACCTTTTTCATGACACCGGAATTAAAGTCAACGTCTACCATAACAACATTATATATCCTATTCCATCTGAAATCAAAAAGATCTTATACGAAAACCACAATATCCCCATAGCGGGTCACCTAGGGTCAACCCGTATGTATAGCAGACTCAAGCAAACGTATTACTGGAAAGGAATGCGAAGCGACATAGAATGTTACGTAAAGCAATGCAGATCCTGTCAAGAGAATAAAGCACTTAGGAAGGTCAATCGTGCACCCATGCAAATTACCAGCACTTCTTCTGAACCTGGCCAGCGTCTCTCCATCGATGTCGTTGGTCCGCTTCCCGAGGCAGGTCCTGCAAAATTAAAATTCATTTTAACTGAATAAATTTAAGTGAATGCAAAATTGTAAGCCCGAGTACTTATATCTGTGACATCACGAATGTTTATACAGCCGACGCTATTCCCACCTGCGAGAGTGAACTCTTATCTAAGGTGATTAAGACAGTACCCAGACAGTGTGACACCAAATTCATATATGGAAGATTAGACATATGGAAACCATTAGTAAATAATAAGTGGATATATGTACAATCAGAACCTAACAGGATTTCTATAGATTGTTTAAACTCAAAACTTTATGAAACAACTATTTTAGCTACCGGAATACTTACTTTACCTAATGAATGTATTGCTCATTGTAAAAGTACCACACTTACACCTAAATATGTTTTAAATATTACGCCACCTGTTAATAGCATACCTAACTTCAACCTAATTAATGATTCTTGTTGCAACATTGTAAAATTTAATAATCTTATAGAGGATGTGTCACCTACTCACTTACAAAATATTGATTTAGATGAGTTAAAATCTAGTAAAATTGCACTAAACTCAGTATTGGATAATTTAGAGAAAATTGATAACAACCCACATATTGTGAGATACGGAACACACTACTCTTCTTTAATTATTTTCATTTTGTGTGTAATCTTTTTGTATTCTTTTTATTTAACCTTAAGACGTTTTTGTAAACCTCGTGACAACCAGCCCTTTCAATTCAATCTTAAATCTGTCTTACCATTTCAATCCTCCTTCAAGAGGACAGAGGAACAAGACCCTGATGTAGAATTGAGTCAAGTGGCACCAACTAGGAGTCATGTCTAATATCTTGGAACTTTGGTAAGAAACATCCCCAAAGTATCCTCTTAAGGGGGAGATGTTATATCCGTGACCTGTAAGCAATAGTGCTGACAGCTTGCCGAATCAGCATCCCTATCATTCCTAGCTTGGTAAGAGACCTGCCTTCCAACGGCAGTCTCGGTTTGATATTCTTGGCGACTGGTTGTCCTAAGGTCGTCTCTATTAATTGTTTGTCTATTTTGTCTATCCTAATCCTAATAAATGGATTTAATTATAAATAATCTTTTTTAAAAAGACCTCCTAGAACCGTCGTATAACAGTCCGTCCGTATGTCTATGGGTCACAGAAAAAACGTCGCAGCCGAGACGCGGGCTAAAATGTGATTAGTTTACCCTATGTATACAAATTGCCACAAAAACAAACTTTCAAAAAATGTAGGTAATTAGTACGGAAATTAAATATGCACAGAAAATATAATTACCGGCTTCAAATCATTTATGTCTTTTTTCTTAGCGAACGGAATAAGTACTTAATTTTCTTAGGCCACTTTAACGAAACTAAAGAGAAGGAAATAAAAACTAAATTAAACCCACGTTAAATCGAATAAAACTTAAAGAATGAAATAATAATACAAAATTGAGGTCTGGGCTATGCCCAAACCGACTAAAGTAAGTAAGTAGGCACTTATCTGAATTTGAATTATTTATTTATTTTAAGTTTTATACTGGAAATAGTTAACCGTCTATATAATTTAATCTGCTGAACGGATTTTGATGAAACTTAAACTATTCCCTAAGTTAAAAGATATTGAATCTATTACAAAAATAATTATTGCTATCGGATTCATAGTTTTCAAGAAAAACGTGGATTATACATATACACATTCGCGAATTTAGGTATATTTGTTTAGATACTCATACAGACTAACATTTATGAATATTACGCATTTTCAACAATATTACATACATACACATCAACATGAGAAGCTACTTTTTTGAAGTCGGTTAATAATACACCTAGTGGTCAAAACACACATAAAACAAAAACAATGTAGGTACCTACGTAGGTACAAAATAACGGGCAAAACAGCACACTTATAAATATGTCCTACAGATTTTTTTAAATCCGTTCTGTAGATAGTTCTGTGATAACTTTATAATGTTAGTGTGATAATAATAAAAAAACAAAATAAATGTACCTATATTGGTACTTTTGGTACTTGCATAACTCATAGGATCATTGATGCTGTGTCCTGGGAATGTATGGGAGCGAAAATAATCTTAATGCTCCAAGCCAACCTCACTTGCACGCGGTCTTCCTGCTGGATAAAGGTCTCAACAAACCATCTGGATGCGTCCCGAAGCCGCGTCTGGCATCCGGCAGCCGCGTCTGGCACTCCGCGGACGCCGCTCCTCACTGTGTATATAGACGAACGTCTCTCAAAACATGCCGGACGTGGCAGCTAGATGCCGGACGCGGCAGCTGGATGCCGGACGTCGCAGGGCCCAAGGTCACGTTATTTGTGGGTGTTATTTCAAAAGAATAGGTTCTATTGACAACTAAATGATTGCTCACCTACGGGTTGTCAAAAATCCGTCTCGCATCGCATGCTTAGCTTACGTCCGGCTAGTATGCTCAGTTTAGTATATAATTTACTGCCAGATCAGCCGGACGCATCCGGATGGTATGTTGAGGCCTTGACGAACGAGGCTCTGGCAACCGAGAGGTGGCGGTATAACCATCATAAAAACAAGCGTAGCCAAATAACGCAGGCCGGTGACGGGCAAAAAACTACGCCTTGCGATCGCCAACCCGCATGCCCAGCGTGGCGATTATGGGCAAAACCTCAAATATGAACTGCACAATAAAAAAATGGCCCCCAGTTCGCGGTCGCTCTGCTAGTTCTGACCAAGGCGGTCAAGGAAATGGCAGGGCAAGAGTACGAAGAATCCCCGGGCTACCGTAGGCCACCCGAAACAAAAACAACTGACCCTGGCTACGTACAACGGACGAACGATTAGGCTTGACGATCACATGGCGCAACTCGAGACGGAGCTTACCAAGATAAGGTGGCACATCCTAGGGTTAGGTGAAGTCCGAAGAGAGGGGGAGGATACAGTAACCCTGGAATCGGGCCACCTATTTTACTTCCGAGAGGGCGATCAGCAGTCTCAGGGTGGCGTAGGGTTCCTCGTCAACAAAGTACTCATTGATAATGTTGTGGAAATATCCAGTCTGTCGACCAGGGTAGCGTATCTAGTTCTTAAACTGACCGAAAGGTATATATAGCCTTAAGATCGTACAGGTTTACGCACCGACCTGGGCACATTCGGATGATGAGGTAGAAGATATGTTTGATGATATATCTTCGGCCCTACATAATGCCACAAGAGCCCACTACAACGTTATCATGGGAGATTTTAACGCCAAAGTGGGAGTACAGACTTGCAGTGAATCGAAAATAGGTCCACACGGCTATGGAGACAGAAATCACAGGGGGCAAAAGCTAGTTCACTTTTTGGAAAAAGAGGGGTTCTTTTTGATGAATTCTTTCTTCAAAATGCAACCCCAGAGGTAGTGGACTTAGAAACACTAAAAATGAGATTGACTTCATCATGACGGACAATAAGCACATATTCAGAGATGTCTCAGTGATCGCAAGGTTTAATACCGGTAGTGGTCACAGACTTGTCAGAGGCTCCTTGAATATCAACCACAAGCTTGAAAGATGCCGTCTGGTGAAGTCTACGCTCCGACCCAACCTGTTCCAGGCCGCTGTTGGATTAGAACAGTTTCAACTCAAGTTGAAAAATGGATTCGCTGCGTTGGAAACCACAAATGACGTAGACGAGGAACTCCAAAAAGTTGTGGGAATCCTTAGGGAGGAAGGCACTAGATTTTGTCAGCTACAGCGAACGGGCACGAAGTCCTGTATTGTATCTCGGGTGAGGCTCTTCGGCTTATGGACAAGAGACGGGAGCAACAGCAATCCACACTGTCAGAGAAAAGGGAGCTCAATAAAAACATCAGCAAGCTGGTGCGACGTGACCTCCGATGCTCAATTACACGCCGAATAGAAAAGGCAATTGAGCAAAATCGGGGGTCAAAGTCTTCGCCCAGCAAGTAGAAGAGTAGATCCCATCTGACGAAGCTCAAGACCAATAATGATACAACCGTAATAGTCTCTAAGCCGGAGATCCTTTCTGAGATTGAAGACTTCTATGGCCGATTGTACGACTCGCATGCTTGTAGACCCGAACCCAGCACAGAGGATTCCCGCCCAATACTGACCCGCCACTACACTGACGAACTGCCCGACGTCAACATAGACGAAATTGAGATGGTGCTCAAACTACTTAAGAATGGGAAGGCCCCCGGTGAGGATGGTATTACTTCGGAGCTCTTGTAAGCAGACCCGTACTTTCTACCGTTATTAACAGTGAGAGAACTCCAGAAGCATGGAGCAGGAGTTTGGTAGTACTCTTTTTTTTAAAAGGGGATAAAGTTCTTTTAAAGAACTACCGACCTATTTCACTCTTGAACCACGTCTATAAGTTGTTTTCAAGGGTCGTCTCAAATCGTCTCCCAATAAGACTTGACGAATTCTAGCCTTTTGAACAGGCCGGGTTTCGCGGAGTATTTAGCACCATAGACCACATTCACACAGTGAGGCAGGTTATACAGAAGTCTGAAGAGCCCCTGTGTCTTGCTTTTGTGGACTATGAGAAGGCCTTTTACTCCGTTGAAACCTGGGTGGTTCTGGAGTCTTTGCAGCGTTGTCAAGTGGACTGGCCATACATCAAAGTGCTGAGGTTTCTGTATGACGCCGCTACTATGAGAGTCCAAGAACAAAACCAGCAGTCTAAACATATCCAACTGCGCAGGGGAGTGAGACAGGGGGATGTTCCCCGAAACTGTTCACTAATGCCCTAGAAGACATGTTGAAGACGCTGGATTGGGACGGAATTGGCATTAATATCGATGGCGAGAACATCTCACACTCACGATTTGCCGATGATATCGTCGTAATGGCGGAGTAGCTACAAGACTTGCAAAGTATGCTGACCAACCTAGGTGATGTTTCTGGACGGATCAGTCCGAATAGCGTTGGGAGAAAGATATGAAAAGGTGAAAAGCGATTAAAAATCGATAAATATTTATAAACCATTGATCATAATACGTGCGAATTTGCTTTGTTGACATTATATCTGAAGAATGAAGCGTCGAAATATAATGACCATGTATGCACTTATTGACATATTATTATTAATATTGAAACTTACTTTAGATTTTGCAACATGGTACATAGTTCTCGTTTGCTTTTAATTTGATGGGTAGGCTATTAGTTGCCAGACTCCTTAGCCGGAGATGGCTCCATGGTATTCAGTAAATCCCATGTTGATGATAATAATGACAACAGTAACTATTTCTTAATGTTTTTTTAAAATTTATTTATTCGCTTTGTCGCTTAGCTACCACATTAACCTGTAGGGAAAAACACAAAATCAACAAATCAATTAACTAACCTAATTCTGCTAACCTATACAACTCAAAGCCTGGTCAGACATCGGATACAATTAAAAAATCCCACATCTAAAATTTCGCTTCGATTGAACTATGATCTTCTGTTGCTTTCATTCCGCACACATTCCATCAAAACATGATGTACATCCTCAATAACCCCGCATTCAGCACATTGGGAGATGGAACTTTTTTCATCAAAATCGCAAAGTTCCTTGATGGAATATGTGCGGAGCGCAATCTAAGGGCTGTCTCTAGCATTTAACGATTCAAGATATTATTATCAATCCATGGATACTTAGGCTGTGGTTTAAATTGCACCAATGTGCGCTATGTGTACTATCAGCGCGCACAAAGTCGGATTAAAATGTACATTTATTCTCCACGTCGGACACATGACGTCAGGAGTGACGTCATTTTGGTGTGCACACAACGCTCACAAAAAAGAGGTAGAGCAGCGTATGCGGTAACGTCAAATTCAATTGACATATGTCATTCTGTGTTGATATATTGTTGGAACTCCCGCCAGACTGCCAGTACATATAATAATGATTATATTCTTTTAGCAGAAGCAAACGAATTAAACAGAACTAAGAGAGAAATGAGAAAACTAAAAACAAAACAAAACAACAGTAGGTAGAACAGCTGACTCAAATGACATAAGCATGCAATCGTCGGTTTAATTTGTTAGCGTGCATATGGTGACCAACAATATAAACCGATCGTTAGCAGTGTTTGCAGTCTCAGCACTGTGAGTGCAATTTAAACCACAATGTTAGTAATCTGCGGTTGGATAGTTCGGAACCAAATACCCTTTTCTTTTGATCTTTAGTCAAAATACTCCTACCATATATTCCTACATTGTTCTTTTATCAGTTTTATATGATCAGAGAACCCCCAATCAATTCCATTGGGAGTTCTCTCTACCATAGCCTGTTTCGCCAGAAGACCCACCTCATCATTAACCCCCGAACAAAGAGACGGATGTTAGAAAGGTGAGGGTGTGTATCACTGTGTGTGTGTGTGTGTGTGTGTGTGTGTGTGTGTGTGTGTTGTGTGTGTGTGTTGTGTGTGTGGGTGTGTGTGTGTGTGTGTGTGTGTGTGTGTTTGTGTCATCGTAGTTCCCAAACGAATGGACCGATTTTGATGCGATTTTTTTTAAAGCTAATGTGATCGAGATGGTTCTTAGCTCTTAAAAGGGGGGTGAGAATCGTATCTTTCAAACGAATGGACCATTTTACCTGCGGTTTTTTATGTGTCAAAGCTGAGTTATACAAGTATTTTTTTGCTATAATAGGGAATAAGAGGCGGGGGGGAATGGGGGTGAGGATCGTAGCTTTCAAACGAATGGACCGATACTGATGCGGTATTTGAATGGTTTTATGTTTGAAAACTGATGTGATCAAGATGGTTCTTAGCTATATGGGGGGAGGTCGAGTAAAGAGGGGGGGGGGAGTCGAGAAAAAGGGAGGGGGGTGAGAATCGTCGTTTAAACGAATGGACCAATTCAGCTGTGGTTTTTTATGTTTCAAAGCTGAGTTAAACATGATTTTTATAAGCTAAAAACTGCAGATATTTGTTGTTGTTATGTGACTGTAAGTAAACTTAAGATTGATTCTAAAATGCGAAGGCAATTGGTGCACCTCACACGTTTGAGGTACACCGAGCCAAATATTGCAGAGAACTCTTGGAGTCAGTCAGAATGACAATTTTATCTACATTATGAAAACACTCTGCACTATACAGAATGTTATCAAGTTCAAAATTCGCTCATCCTTAGACATCTTCGATGGTTCTTTGGGCTAAAAAAGTGTCAAAGTGAAGAAACTGGTAAACTGACAAAATAGTAAGAACAATACATAATTAGTGAAAAAGTTTAGTTAAATTTATTAAATTCCATTCTTTGACATTCTTTGTACGGAAGGCTCACTCCGCTAAGAGTCTAAGACAATTAAATAAAAAGCGACTTTTGCCACCACCTTGCACTATTATTTATTCTGTGCCACCACTCAATAAATTGCAATTCAGATCGCAAGACCTTGATGCGTATCATTTTAGATGCGTCTCTCTTTTTAACGCGTAAGTCTATCTCAGTCTATCTCGCGGCAAGCCACGGATAGAGTAACGCCAGCGTTACACAAATTAGCACACGCAAGTACATAGACAAGCCTGATATTGCATACTGTATTACTGTATTCACTTTTTTTAGGATGGACAGTGAATGTTGACTATTATTTTTATCTCATTAAATTTAAGGTGTTACATCCAATTTGTGAACCGAATAAATAAAACACATATGTACATACAAACTTACATAGACTGTTAAACTCATTACCCTTCCCTTGCTTCGCCGTAGTTGGGTTAAAACAGGGACGCGTGCACTTTAGTCAGGGCGGTCGCACTCCGCAACAAGTACAAATAAATTCAAGGACCCAATATTCGGGTCCGTTCAGTCGAGTGTCAAGCGTGCGCTCGATTAGTCGCGCGCCTTGTACTTAGCGATAGAGCACCTACTTACGTAAAGTTATTGACAAACTTTATTCGTGTTTTAATTATGAGTACCAAGAAGAAAGCTAGAAAGTACTGCATAGCATTCGGCTGTTTGAATAGTGATAGAAATGACGAATTGTCATTCTTTACGCTTCCAAAGGATATTGAAAGGTAATAAATTGATAACCTATAATAGGTCCTAGTTATGTAGTTAGATATTGATATTTTTTTATTACGTAGGTTCCTATAGTTTTATGTTATTTCATTTGTGTTCCATACCGAAGCTACGCATATTTAAGGTTTTTCCGCGCAGAAATAAAGTCGTTTATTAAATCGATTAACGTAATTTTATAATTGATTATAGTAGGTATTGTTGATCGGAAAATGAATTACTGTGCTGACTTAGTAAGTAGCCTACAACTAATTAGGAATTTACCTATCATGAAATAAATCAAACGAGTGATATAGTCTGAGAGCTGACGTAAAATTATTATGAAGTGCTATGAGCTATTCTTGTTTACTAGGTAGATAACTACTACTTATTTTTTGCAGCAAACCTCAAAATTTCTTTAGTGCTTAACCTGCTTTAAGCTGGATTTTCAATTGATTTTCAATTTGTCGAAGTAAATTCATACTCTCGGTTCTTGGGCTAACTATATATGGACGCCAAGAAATGTCCTTTTGTCCTCAATTATCGTTTTCATGGATGTTCGATAATTATTATACAATTTGCGATTTCTTGTATATTTTCAGGCGCAGTGAGTGGTTAGCGTTATTTGATAGAGAAGATTTATTAATCAAATAGAATTTGAAACCCCACAGTTATTCAGTATGCTCGGAACATTTTAAAGATTCATCGCTAAAAAAGGGCCTTAAAATGGGTTCAGTTCCAATTAAAGTTAACGTTTCAACTGATCAATCGCAAGAAAACTCATTTAACACAGACGCACAGACCAGTGCACAAAGCAAACCTAAAATCAAAATTATATCCAATGCACAACTTCAAAAAGCATATACTGAAAAGCCAAAATTCAGACAGAATCTATAGAACAATCAGAAAAGGAAACACAGACATCTAAATTCTTGTCAGCTCAAACTCCTCGGAAACGTAGACTTTCAGAAGAATTACGGAGTTCTCAACATAAATGCAGGCGTTTAGATCGTGAAATAACAAAAATACAAAAGGAATTAGAAGGCAAGAATACAGTCATTACAAGCGAGCATCCTGATGACGAAGTCAGTAAAAGATTTCATAAGTTGATTGAGTGGCAGAACAAATTAAAAAGCAGATAAAGGCAATCGATACGAATTAGAATACAAAGTTTTTGCACTAAATTTATACTATGCAAGTCCCCATGCTTACAGATTATTACAAACAATTTTAAAACTACCAAATAAAGCTACTATTAATAGATTTAAAATTGATATTCCACCAAAATTTGATGATCGAGTAATCAAAAGTTTGAAATTTAAAATTAAATCTCTCCCTGATGCCGCGAAATACTGCACAATTTGTGTGGATGAGATGGCCCTTAAAAGAAACTTGTATTACAATACAAAAACAGATGAAGTGATTGGTTTTCACAATATTAATGGAAAAATATCACCAGAAATTGCTAGTAATGCTTATACCATAATGAAATAGAAATAGAAAATAGAAATATATTTATTTACTAAACACAGGAATGATTACATATGAACAAATATGATTATACAATAAGTAGTTGACATAGACAAAAGAATAAGCAGCGGGCCCCAAACTCGGACAGGCCTGTATCTTGGGACCCTTAAACAACAGATAACTCTTATGAGATAGCGCGCAACGTGTCGAATTTAGGAAAAGTAATAAAAATTGAATAAATATATATTACTAATTCAAACCGAGAGACTAAATTTATATCAAAATAGGCAAACTTGCATGCATATGAATATTTATTTAAATATATATATATGTAAAAGTACATGCAAAAACAAAGGTCAGTTCAATTAACTGATTATTTTTAATTAAGTATCAGAGATTAAATATAATTTATCATTATAAGTTTTATAATATTGTTTCGAATTCAATAATTATTATCAGATTTAAGCATTATTATAATATTAATTTTAACACAAATAATTCAATAACTATAAAACAATCCACATTAAAGTTCAATAAAATTATTACGAATACAAATAAATGCAGTCTTCATTATTATAGGCTATTGCGTGTGTGTTAATGTATGTAATAAGGTGAGGTGAGGTGTACGAATATGAGTTCATGCATAGTTATACCTAAATAAGGACCCGAGATCTAGTGCTGGGTTCTTGAAATCGTAAGGAGCGAGCACACTAGGTAAACCGAAAAGTTAAAATTATCATTATTATAATCAAAAGTTAAAATTATCGTTATTATAACCAATCTACTCATTTATTTATTTATCTACAATGCTTCAAGGTATCCACATAAAATGGAAACAATCGATTGCTTACGCTTTGCTAGCATCTGCAAAGCATTATGGCGAGCTTGATTTATGGTTGGAGGAAGTAATTTCCAAACTTCTTGCAATATGAATTAAAGTAAAAGCTATACTTCTGATCAAGGATCGAACTTCGACAAATTCGCAAAAGCTATAAAAAATGTAACAGTAGATAAAAAATGTAACAGTAGATAAACCTTACTTCATATATGATGATCAAAAGATCTTTTATATATTCGACGTCCCTCATTTAATCAAGTGCATTCGCAATAATCTAATCACCAGTGACTTTCATTATGATGACAAAAAAATATGCTGGAAATTCATAAAAGAACTTTACGACCACCAAAATAACTGAAGCTCACATAGATCCTAATAACTTCAAAAAAATGCGAGTGAAATACGCAGTGCAAATATTTAGTCGCACAGTTTCTGCTGCTCTTCATACCTACATAGACGGGAATTATTTCCGAAGAGGCCAGGCCGACAGGCAATTTTGTGGAATCCACGAATAACTTATTTGACGTTTTAAATTCTAGCAGAATAAATTGTAAAAACAAGTATCAAAGTGCCTTCAGAAAATGTGATTATCAAAAGAAAGTACTCGATGAATATTTTCCAAAATTAAGGCCATTAATAAAAAAACAGGAAAAATAATGCGGCTCACATGAAATCATTCATAAATACACAGATATCAATACAATCCATTCAAATGCTTTATGAAGATTTAAAAAAAGAAGGATTCAAATATATATTCACTCGAAGATTGAATCGAGACAGCTTGGTTTTTTTTTTGGTTCAGTTAGGCAGCAAAGCGGTTCTTGCACAGAGCCTACACCAATTCAATTTCAAAGAGATTTTTCAAAGCTATTCGTATGTAACATGCTGAAAAGTTCACCAAATGCTAACTGCGATACGGATATTTATGTCATTTTGCTCCAATCCGAGGATGTTATGAAAACGTTTAATTTGTTTACCCCTTCATCGGCAGAAATATCAGTTGTGTGCTTAAATGGTGAAACTGATCACCATATGGATGTGCCTGAAGAAAATGCCCTAACTTATGTTTCAGGATACTTACTTTTCAAGTGTATGGGTAAACACAAATGCCATAACATTGATTGGAGCATTGAACTCGATTCCAGATTTGGGAGAAACGAACTTGTTCACAAAATATAAAGCCTACAACAAAAAATCTGGATTCTATGGCTCACTGAAAATGCCGCCTAAAGAATTTATCCCGTACATCCAAAATTTGGAAGACGTCTTCACAAAAACATCTGAAAAGGTAATACAAGAGAAACCAGGTACAAAACTTTACGAGCTGCTGCAAGCTGTATTTCTAGAGACACCGTGTGCCTGTTTTCCTTTAAATTACCTTTTAAAATTGTTCATTCGGTTACGCATATACGCCACTCTAAGATTCAATAATCGAAAATTTAAAGACGGGAAAAAGGATATCAAAAATTATATAAAAGTTAAACATTTGTAAGTAATAATTATAAAAATATCCTGTACCTAATCCTATTATCTATTTTGTGCTATTACTATAATATACACATACTTTATTATTTATTGTTATTTCATAGACATTCAATCTGGATACAATAATTGTTTTGCAATCTAACACTAGGTAGGAGTAAGTACCTACTTACATTTATTTTTCACTGCCAAAATCGCTCCTCTGCTCCCGAACTATAATAGCCGCGCGTCTCGTTGCTACACGTCGTACGGTCACAATCACCGCGCGCCCAGATTCGGCAAGTCGTGGCAAGTCTTCATGCACCAGTGATGGAAGACAGGTCTCGTATAATACCTACCTACTTTTAATACCTTTTATTACGTAGGTAGCAATTTATTTTTCACTCATTAACAAGCATGGAATTCAGACAGGCACCTTTATTCATCAAAGTGCAATACCTATAGGATATAATCGTAATCAACCAACGACACGTAGGTAGGTATCTCACTAAACTTATCGGCATTCTGAAAACGGGATAGGTAGGTAGTAAAAATGAGGTAGTCGGTCTATTCTGATAAGAATGTCATTGTATGTAATAGAACCATTTTAATTTATAATAATAAGTAATAACATAATACATTATTACTTATTTATTCTGTTACAATATCTAAGTCACAACATATCACAAAATAATTAGTAGTACAAGTACCTAGTCATATCTTAATACAACCCTACCGAGCGAAAAAGGGACAGAGCGATTCTGAAACGGTTAGAGCAATGGAAGTTCTCGCGCGTTGTGATACGGTGCATTCTAGCCTGCACGCGGTGGGCGAGCGACTTCTAGGTAAATAAAAGTGAAAGCTCGCAGCGCCGTGCGAGTTAAATTGCACTGTATAGCGTTGTAGCGAGAATCGCTATTTATTTAAATGACTTTACTCAGTTAGCCTTCTGTACTTGTAATATTATTTATTCTGTGCTTCAGTGTTAAATTGAGTTCATCTAAAATGTTTCAATTATTCTCAGTTGTTCATTGTTCTCAGTGGCGCAGTTCTCATATGGTTTCTCTCCTGTGTGCTTCATTTCGTGATATTTAAATAACCTCCCCCTGTAAGGTGGGGTGGTGGAAACCCATAATATTTGAGAAAAAGCAAATGAAATCTTTGAGGTTAAGTATGAAAAAGCGTAAGTAATGAATCATTAATGTAGGGAAAATTCACTATTTGCAACATGTTTTGACAGCTGTGGACATCTGTTTGTGGCGGTGCTTCGTTATTACAAGTATAGTTTGAAAAAATCAAAGAATAATGCACGTTTTCTTTGTATAATTTCAGTTCGTAAAAAAGTCATTATCCACCGCTAGAGTCGTGAAGCGGAAGCCCGACTTAGCCTTGATAGGTTGGAAGACGTAGGGGGGAGCGAAGCGTGGCGAGCTTTAGTTTTAAAACTTTACGTTTTTCATATAAGTATGCTGTCGTTTGCCCCAAATTTTTTTTTTGTTTTTTCTTAAAATATATGGGTTTTTTGTCACCCTCCCTTACAGGGTGAGGGTCGATACTTTCCGATAAATACCTGGGTAGGGGATGTGAACGGGTTCGATGCATCCCGCAGTGAATGTAACAAGTCTACTCTACGTGACATATCGAGGTGATCACGCTCGTTAATTTCTTCTTGGCGACGTCATCGTTTCCAAACTATGATACCACTTTGCATCATGCTAAATCACCTAAATACAATAGTTTTGAACCAAACAATAATATTGAAGCTATTGAATGCTCTGTTGCTCTCGATCAGTTACCGAAGTTGTTAGTGCACCGCGCGCGTTTTTGTCTGAATTTGGGCTACCGCTGCAGCCAAAGAGAATATAATCACTACGTATACTACGTTTTAAGAGGCGGGACCCACAGACTAGGTAGAGATACTACGTATGCGGGACCTCCCTACTAGATAATGAAAGAACTTTCTTTGGCATCAAAGCATCCAACATTACTAACATTAAAGGTCAAACGTTAGCCTATCTCGACAATGATACCAACCTAACAACATAACGGATAGAGTAGTGCTTGCTTGCACGTATTCTTTGTTTTATCGATATCGATAAAACATGCATGCCCTCGTCGAGGTTTCATATTATTGAAAGACGGTTCCAATAAGCCCAACGTTGTTTTCGCACAATGCAACAGCGTTGGGCTTATTGGATACCCATTGCAACAGGTAAATGTGGAGCCATGTAATACTTTGAAATAAAACACGGAACAATTTATTTATAATAATTTTTACAATGTAAATATGAAAATGTATTTTGCAAACATAGGTAAGCTTACCTACTAGTGCTTCACTCTGAATTGAGACCATGCGATGTACCTACTCTACCTTTATCTCACGCACTCACATTCATAAATGTATGTTACGACTGGTCTCTATAGGAATGTATGCAGATCCTCATTTTCTGCATCTGGAAATAAACATTTGATTAATGATAAGGAAATACGTTATAGGCAGCCTGACCCAGCCTACGAAAGCTTTATCGATAGTTAATAGTTCTTTGACCTTGCGTATCCCTAGTGTTAAAACAATATGAAAATACAAAATAAAAATCATGTAATTGTCACGTTAATGGGAGGTCGCACTAAGCAATATCAAAATTAATGCTTAATCATGCCATAAATTTCCTTTTTGTTCTGGTTTTCGTAACTGGCGGGAACTCCACGCAAAACACATCTTTTGTAGCTTTATAAAGTTGGTGGCATTTTAAAATTATCATATAAACTGGTTTAACACTATAATTATATGATTCTTCAAAGAAAACACAAAACAGCACGTTATTAGCAATAATATGAATAAAATTTAAAATTCGGAGAACAATAACCTAAATTTTAGATTTTTCTTGACAAATTTCAAACAATGAATATATCTTTAGAATCCACATGCGAGAAAGAGAAAGCATGCTGTGCTAGGGGGATGCCAGTACCACAAAGAGATTGGACCAAAGAGTATAGTAATATTATCATGATTGGACTATATATTTCGTTCTTTTTGGTTCGTTTATTGGGATCTGCAGTGCGATTACGTAATGTTGATCATGACGGTTTCAAGCCGTAAAATTCAATAATGCTTTGCGAGATATAGAGTCGATTTTGCTAAGAAAAAAGTGACAATCTGATTGCAGCCAAGTTCTGTAATTGGGCCACTGAAAAACAAATGAACTTCTTCATTTTTTTTTTTTTTTTAAGAATGACTAATGCTCTTGGCCTTATCGGCCTCTACAGCTTGAGCCGGACTTGGGGGCGGGCGCTTACAAGCACTCCGCCGCAATGCGTGACGCAGAAGGCGCACGCCAAAGTTAAAATTTAGACGACCCGCACCCAGGGGGTACGGCCCTAGGCTTGGACGGCCATCTGATTACGGGGGTAACGAACTAAACACCCCCGGATCTCTACCGTTAAGTAGTGATCGTGGGGGCCCTGAACAATGGCTAGGTGCCCTTTGATTGATTTTTTATAACTGACCGCCGATTCGTAATACACCTTCGAGAAGAATCGGCAAGAAACTCGAAAGCGAATAATGTCTGATTATGTGTTATGGGACCTTCGACCTCGCCGGCGAGGTCGGTGTCTGTGTCTAAGTGTGTTGATACCCCCTGGCGGGTTGCCAGAGGTGGTCGGATTGGGCGAGGCCATCGCTGCCAGTACTTTGACTGCGATGGCGTCGTCCGGATCGTCCAGGACATCGCGGGGACGTCTACGGAGGGCAATACTGTATGTCGTATAGTCGGAGGCTTTTACTACGAGCGGGTTGAGGTGATGGGGTGCCGCATCAAAGTAGCGGCGAGAGGCATCTTCCATGAATTGACTGATCGAGGGAAGCTCGACATCGCGGTGCAGGTTGGCGTTCCTCTGATACCAGGGACCGCCGACTGCATTTCTAAGGAATTTATTTCGGACTATCTGGAGCGGTTCCAGGATTGACGGATCGGCGTGCGCGAATGCTATAGACGCGTAAGTCATGACGGGGCGGATGCAGGCTTTGTAAAGCGTCACCTTATTCCTAAGGGACATTTTACTCCGCTTGCCTAAGAGATGGTAAAGGCGGCTTTGGAAGAAGGACGCCCTGTCGCGGACTACTTTAACGTGTTTGTCGAATCTCAGTCGATAATCAAGGGTAACTCCTAGGTATTTGGTTTGTTTCGTCCACGGGATGGGTTGATCGAACATCGTTAGACGACCGGATGGAAGGCACCGCCTGGTGTCCTCAGTAAAGCGCATTACTGCGCTTTTCTCAGGGTTCACCAAGATGCGCCATCTTCGGAACCACTCTCCGAGGGCGACGAGCGCCCGTTGGATGCGTTTCCGAAGATGGATTGGCTTCCATCCGGTCGCGTAGATCGCGGTATCTTCGGCAAAGAGGGAGCGGCTCTGATGGGGTGAGGATTGGATTTGACTCCCTCGACACGATAACGAAAGCTGCGGTCTTTGAGGTAGTCTTGTACTATGAGCACAAGACGGTCTGGCAACCCGAGCTGGTACAACTTGTATATCAGCCCGGCGTGCCAGACTTTGTCAAAGGCCTTAGCCACGTCTAGGAAAACGGCTATCATGGTTTGGGGTTTCGGATATCTGTTGAAGCTAGCGAGAATGTGCTCCGTGATGCGGTGCACCTGTTGGGGGCAAGAGTGTTTGGCTCTAAAGCCAAACTGTTCGTCGGGAAGGAGATTCTTTGAGTTTACAATGAACCGGAGTCGACTCAGAATGAGTCGGTCGTAGATCTTCCCCAGAGAGCTGAGGAGACTGATTGGACGGTAGCTAGTGAGCACGGTAGATTTCTTGCCTGGTTTGTGAATGCTGATGACGTCGGCACTCTTCCAGGCGTCGGGGAACGAGTGATTGAAGATGCTGACTAAGAGGTAAACTAATGGGACAGAGAGGTGCTTGAGCACCCTGTTGCTGATACCGTCAGCACCAGGGGCCTTCCGCACCTTGAGACCTTTGATTATCGACTCGACATCGGCCGCTTTCACGGGCTCGAGGGGTGGGTCAGTCGGAGGTTGGGCGTTTCTACGTTCGATTTCGCGGTCCACCGCGGCGATGTGGACATGATCGACGTGATCGTCGGTGGGGGTGCATTGGGCTTCGAGGCTCTCGGCCAAGCACTCAGCCTTTCGTCGTCTTCGAACGCCGGAGGGAGGTCGACCCTTTCGAGGGTGGGGGGGGGGGGGGGGGGGGGGATAGCTGATTGGATGTCAGACTTGAACTTTTTCGCCAGCTTCCAATACGCTAGGTGAGATGGCGAAATGTCAGTCATCTGGTCGTCCCATTGATTATTACGCAAATCCTTTATTAGTTTCTTTACCGCGCGATGAAAGCCTTGCATAATGGATTTGGTTGTCGGGGTGGGTTCCGCGTCGTGATGTTGGATGACTGCGTTCCTTGCCGTTATCAGCCGCCTCACGTTCGCAGGCAGGTTCCAGAGGAGGTGATCCACCGCTGGGACCTGCCTGGAGCACTCGCCGACGACGGTAGTGAGGTGGCTGGTGAGGGCATCGATCGAGCGTGTTACGTCGTGGGTCGAGGTCGGGTGAACTGATAGGTTTGAGGGCTTCCCCCAAACGCTTCCAGTCCACTGTTGTCTTGGTCGGAGTAGGGGAGAGTCGGTTGACTGGGTCTGGGCCGAGGCGCATGATTACGGGACGGTGGTCCGAGTCTAAATCCTGATATACTTGAATCGAGCGGAACTTAAGGGAAACGTTCTTTAGTAGTGGTATGTCCAGTATGTCGGGTCTGCAGTTGACATCATATGGGTAATGAGTCGGTTCCAGCGGTGGGATGACTTCGATTCCAAGCGGGTCGACAAGGTCGTAAAGTGCCGTACCCCTAGGGTTGGTGGCTACGCACCCCCACATAACGTGCTTGGAATTGAAGTCACACGCCAGGATGACCGAGCTACCTAGGGAGAGGAGCGCCTCGAGGTCGCTCCTGAGTAATTCTTTACTGGGAGAGAGGTAACACGAACCTATAACGACCGATTGATGATCGGTCATTGCTAGTCGGCAAACTGAGGCCAAGTTATGTAATACGGCCACTGCAGCCCGATTACATAACTTAGCTTCGGATTTTCAGTATCGATATCACTAATGCCTTGCGATAGAGTCGAAATTGCTATGAAAAAAGTGATAATCCGATTGTAGCCAAGTTCTGTAATTGGGCCACTGAATAGCGTTTGATAGCGTTGCCATAGTTTTTATCGTATGGTATCACGTCAATCGATTTCGATCTCGACAAATTCATCTTCGATTCTACTAAATCAAACGATATCTAACACAGCTGCTGCGCTGACACGCTTCACAAGATCGAGACCAGGCTCGGCAATGCTTTCTCACCATAGGCCAAACAAAACGATCTACAACGAGACGCGTTGTAGCTCGTGCACCAGGATGACTTAGATTGTTCAATTTGTTAAAAGCAGCACGGCGAAAGGAAGGGGTCAAATAAGGACGCGGCTTACCCGTAGAAATGTCGCAGTAAACCCAAGTGTTAGTCCCTGGTATGCTCATCTTAGTCAGGGACAGACTAGAGCCACCTTTAAGTAAAATGCTCAGTTCCTGATCGAAGGCCTGTGCCTTTTCGAGGGCTTCATAATCTTGCTCCATGGATATTGCTTCAATATCTATACGTGACATAGCGTCAGCAATCCAAGTTATCTTCCCCTGTTATGTACTGGATGTCGGTAGTAAATTGACTGATGAACGACAGCTGATTTAGTTGCGGGGGTGGAAGTTTTTCCCGACGCTGTAAGAACGCATACAAAAGAGGCTTATGATCTGTAAATATGGTGGCGTGATGTACCTCTAGGATATAATGAAAATGTTGAACACTTTCGTACACCGCTAGCAATTCTCTATAATAAGCTGGCCACTGTGTTTGTTGTGGAGTTAGCTTCTTGCTGAAAAAAGACAGGGGAAACCACTGATTATTAACCATCTGTTGCAAACAGGATCCGATGTGAACGCCGGACGCATCAGTAAATAGGCCCAACTTTGCGTCACTGATTGGGTGTTGTAGCAGCGTTAAATTGGAAAGACTTTTCTTACAAGCCTCAAATTGCTGGAGCAGCTCGGGTGTCCATGGAAATGGTTTTGCACCCTTACTGTTAGTTGATACCAATGCATCAATTAAGGGAGCTTGAAACTGTGCAGCTCGAGGAACAAATCTACGGTAGTAGTTAAGCATGCCAAGAAATCGGCGCATGCCTTGTACTGTTTTAGGTGGTGGGAATCCAGCAAAGCTTTGATGCGAACATGATATCCCAAGAAAACTACTTCGCTAACTCCTAAGACACACTTAGAAGGGTTTATTACTACACCATAGTCCTGCAGTCGTTTGAAAAGAATGCGCAAATGATGCAGGTGGGCATTCTCGTCTTTTGAGAAAACGAGAATGTCATCAACGTATGGGAAACAAAATTTGAGGCCCCGTGTGACCTCATTTATGAAACACTGGAAAGTTTGTCCAGCGTTTCTCAGCCCAAAGGCCATGTACGGGAATTCAAAGAGACCAAACGGAGTAACGATTGCTGTTTTAGCAATATCCTCCTCGTGTACAGGTATTTGATGGTATGCTTTAATAAGATCTAAAATACTAAATACCTTGGCGCCAGCAAGATTGTGAGCGAAATCATTTATGTGGCGAACCGGAAAACGGTCTGGTACGGTCCTGGCGTTCAGGGCGCGGTAGTCGCCGCAAGGACGCCAGGCGTTATCTTTTTTTACTGCCATATGTAATGGTGATGACCATGCGCTTTTAAACGGCCGAGCTGTCCCACATCGTACCATCTCCTCAAATTCTTTCTGGGCCGAAACGAGTTTCTGCGGCGCCAGACGTCTGGGACGACAGGATACGGGAGGTCCCTCTGTAGTTTTTATGTAATGCACTGTGTCATGTTTTATTTCTCTGGGAAGGCCGGGTGGTCGAGCTATATCCGGGAATTCAGCTAGCTGTGTAAAAATGGACTTACCGGAAGCTACCGCTCGTACGCTAGGTTGATCAATGCTGGCAGCAGAAGCAGCTGCTGTTAATCCAGTAGTGCCATCGACCAATTTGTTATTACGGCAATCGGGCAAAAGGTGATAAAATGCTAAAAAATCAGAGCCTATAATAGCTGTGCTGACATCAGCAATCACGAATTTCCAGGAGAAATCGCGGGGTAGTCCAAAATTGAGTTTGAGATTGACTGTACCAAAGGTTCCTATGCTGCTTCCGTTGGCAGCGCTAAGTTCATAATCTGTAGCTTGTCTACGTGAAAGCAACCAACGATGTGGGAAACAACACAGATCTGACCCCGTGTCAATCAGAAAACGTCGCTTGGTCAGCTGGTCGGTGACGAAAAGGCGGCGGCCGATGTTTTGACAATCAGTTGCCGCCGCTACTGATTGCTGGTCGAGTTTTCCGCCATCCAGTTGCAGGGTTTGACACATTTAGTGGCTTTATTACCCCATTTTCTGTGGCACCAACACCGCTTCAAACTGTTTGAGGGTCTACTTGAAGAAATAGACCTGTCGCGTGAGGGTCGGCGTTCCTGCCTGGAAAGGGCAGCTACTTGGTTACATACCTCTTCCAATCGTTGCGCTAACTTGTCTAAAGTTAAAGTCAAAAATGTCGAACATACAACCGGTGCCGGGGCTAATTCTACAATTTTGTCAGCCAACTCAGAGACTTTATCTAAATTGAGGTCAGTATGCCCGCTAGGATTACCTGGACTTGTTGAGGCAGGCTGTGCAACCAAAGTTGGCGAATGATGTTATCATCTGAGAGGGCCGTCCCAGTAAGAGAACGAAGGTGTCGTAAGAACTGGGATGGTTTCCTATCACCAAGTTCTTCTTCGCTTAAAAGTTGACGAACTCTTTTCCCCTGGGAAGTTGAAAGACGCTGTATAAGTATCTCTTTTAATTTATCATATTTCCCTTCAACTGGGGGATAGATAGATAGATAGATAGATAAATTCTTTATTGCACACACCACAAACAAAATCAACAAAAAATAGAGGAACAATAGATGTTATAAGATCTTCAATCTCACCTAACAATTTCTGGTCGAGGTGTCCTATTACATAATAATATTTTGTTGTATCCCCTACAATATTCGCGATTTGAAATTGGGCCTCCGCCTGAGCAAACCAAATCGCTGGCTTGTCAGCCCAAAATGAGGGTAATTTTACTGCAACTCTGCATACATTTGCTTCCATCTCGCTTTGACCAAGCTGTTTCTTTAAAACAGCGTTTTCTGCTAAGAGCTGTTGCAGTTGCACCTGTAGCTGCTCTTTCACCATAGTGTTGTTTAATCTTAATAATACCACACACTCAAGCCAAGCAAAAAGTAAAATAACATGAAAAGAAAATATAAATGGTAATTTGGCAACCACGTGACCAATACCAAAACTATAAAATATATGTAAAATAACAGCACAGGCGATATTTAAGGAACTGTCGGTTACATAAAAGTTTGGCATTCCAGAGCTAAATTTAAAAGTAAGTTTGGTAACTGAAATGCAATATAAGTTAAAGCTAATGATGCATACGATGTAAGCAGTAAGTGACCAATATAGGTCAACACAGCTAATGGCATAGATACATTTAAACGTAAAATATGGGCGTATTAAGTTATTGTTAAGTTATAGCTAAACCCGAAATATTTAATAAGAATATTGTGAAAACTCACCAACCGTACAATTATGTTGTTTTAATTATTTTTATATATTTATTACTATTTTATAACAATGGAATTCAATGCGGAAAGTATTATGAAATTGCAAAGATTTATGGTAATCAGCGAAGGAAGGAAAAATTATGTTAATTGCGACAAACGGAACGTTCGAAATCCGTCGATACGTCAATTGTCAAGCTATCACTTGCTACCATAGACTTGCTACGATAACACTTGCAAGAAGTATTGACACTGTCACTTGTTGCCAGAAGTGACAATCGATTGATACCAAATTATACCTATAGGTGGTGCTTCGATTCTCAAATTAACCTCTACCTCACTACACACACACTTGATATAATATTGAAAAAGATACAATGATGTTGATGTTTCTTGTAGCTCGTAGACACCACGAACGTAAATGACGATACGTGCCACGACGAAATGCAGATGCAGTAGTCGCGACTAGGTCGCGAGTTGCAGAAACAACGACGGAGGCGCTCCGCTCCGGGCCCGTCTCGTGCGTGAAAATGAGTCCGATGATTGTTTTTCTTACACAGATCCAATGCCAGTCGAATAGAAACCAAGACTCTCGTGCGAGCTGATTGATTAGCTTTAGCGTCTTTAGGAACGCTCTAAGTATTTGAACAGTCGTCGTAGGTCACCATTGCGGGAACTTTTAGCTCCCAGAGTTGAACGCAGGCTCGTAAAAATCAAACTTTAATATTCACGGAGAAAAGCCGTTTATTCCGTATCACAAACTACGTTCATATTAATTTATTTACAATAATCTTTGATACACGACCAGAACCAAGAGCCGTAATGACACTAATGACTAAACTACTATTTTAGTGATGGGACATTAGCGCGCCCGTTGGCATGCTAGTGATGTCGCCACAAGTAGTACGGCCTATCAAAGAGTTCAAAAGTATCTATGGAGAAGTAAAACTGTTTGGTTCATTTTAAATAGTTCCAACAAGAACACAGCAGAAGACGACTCAGCACCTAGGTCAAAGAGTGACAAAACCAAGAAAGTGGTAATATGTCATCTGTGCAAGAAGAAAGGGCACTATAAATGGCAGTGCAAAGACAGAAAACCTAATGACAAGAAGGTTAATACAACATATGATAAAAAGAATAGTAAAGAGACTCTCGGGCTGATAACTGCTATGTCAGCGACAGTCAGCAAACGCGAATGGGTCATAGATTCCGGTGCTATATCACATATGACGTCAGACAGACACATTTTGGAGAACAAGGAACACGTTGATTCAAAGGTGACAACTGCGAACAATGATAAAATTGTATCCAATTTAAAAGGGAATGTGTTTGCCATGGGACGTTCTATAAGGTTTGAAGATGTGCCAAATGTACCATGACTAATTTACTATCAGTAAGTAAGATGTGTAGTAAAAATTGTGTTGTTGTTTTTGATAAAACTTGTGGTTACGCTCATATTTTTAATTTCACATAATGTCCATAATGTTATTACATTTTGACGTTGTTTAGATGAAATTCCGAGTGCCATACAAAGGAGAGTTACTTGCCTCTGTTTGGGGATGAAACCTGTTTCGTTGGTACTCGGGCGCATCGATAACGCATCCGCAACCGCACCACAGGAGTCGTCTGTGGGACCTTGAATGGAACGGACCCCGCGCGAGCAATAACACCTATTTTGTTTGTCGTTCCTACGTTCGTGAAATGCAAATTTAAACATATAAATTACCCCGTGATTGATCCACCGCGCGGTGAAGTGTGACTTCGGACTTTGTACATAACACTGATGAGCTCCTGACCTGCGACTTCGACGAGACCAGCTATCCTGGACAGTACCTATCTCGAGACGTGGTGAATTCTTCTACAAAGGTTAGTAGCTCTCTATAATGGTTTCCCGGTCTTTTAGTCTAGCAACGTCAAATTCTACATAAATTCTATTCTTTGGAAACGCGAACCAGCATTATCCTGCCACAGCTTTAATTGTGGCAGGCGCGCATCATCCCCCGGTCAAAATTTATAAACTGCTGGAGGTTGTATGCACCAACTTGTTGTAAATTTTTTAGGAAAGATGACGTCACTATAGGTTGTATCGCTTTGTTAACAGCACCAGGTTTATATGTTTTAGATAAAGAGGCAGCGATGGTTCTAACGTCTCCTCCAGAAACTACTTCTAGTGCTTTTCACTTATGGCACAGAAGGTTGGGTCATTTGAGTAGGCCTTTGATGGAAAAATTAAAAGGTTTAGCAGATGGGCTGTCATTTGGAGCGGTGAGCATGGCACCGTGTGAAGGTTGCTGCAAGGGGAAAGAGTGCGTCTTGAAATTTCCGAAAAGGAAAGGTAAGAGAGCAAAATAATTTTTGCTCGAACTAGCGCATTCGGATTTGGCAGGTCCAATGGAGGAAGCGTCCTATGGTGGGAATAAATACTTTTTGATTTTCGTGGATGATTTTAGTCGAAAAACTTTTGTATATCTGCTTAAATCGAAAACCGAAGTATTCGCGAAATTCATGGAATTCAAAGCACTAGTAGAAAATCAGACAGGCAAGAAAATCAAAAAGTTACGTACGGACAATGCCTCTGAGTACGTGAATTGACAATTTGGAGATTTTTCGTCCAAAAGGAGGAAGATCGCAAGGTTTGCAAGCTAAAAAAATCTTTGTATGGCTTGAAACAAGCGGCTCGATGTTGGAACGAAACAATTCATACCCACATTTTGAAAATGAGCTTTACGCGATCCAATTATGATCAATGCGTTTACACCAAGATAAAAGGTGAACTGTTCGTTGCTACTGCACTTTATGTTCATGATTTTTATATATTTACCAATAATGAAGCTGCAGCTAAAGCAGTTAAAGAGCAGATTGAAAGTTCTTTCAAAATAAAGGATCTTGGAGTAGCAAGAGAGTGTCTTGGAATGCGGATTGAGCGGAATAAGGACAAGCAAGAGATCTGTCTGTCCCAGAAGACATACATAAACAAGATCATTGAAAAGTTTGGGATGCAAGACTGTAAGCCAGTTAGCACATCGATCGAGACAAATCTGTGTCTGAAGCCTGGACCAAAGAATGACGATACGCGGTATCAAGAGATTATAGGATCACTCATGTACCTGGCGTGTTGTACTAGGCCAGACATATCATTTGCGGTACGATGTTGAGTCATTTCAACAACTGCAATGATTCGACTCACATGGCGGCGTTGAAACGCGTGATTAGGTATCTGAAGGGGACTGTGGATCTATCGCTGTGTTATAAAAAATGTAGCAAACCTTTGGTTGCTTATGCCGACGCTGACTGGGGGAATGGGCCTGATGGGAAATCTTTCTCTGGTTATATCCTGATTTTCGGTGGTGCTGCAATAAGTTGGCAATCTAAGAAACAGCGATGTATAGCACTGAGTACTGCTGAAGCCGAATTTGTGCTATTTGCCGCTATTTGTGAAGTTGCTAAGGAAGTAGTTTCTGTTAATGGTTTATATGCTGAACTGACTGACCAGATAGACACTATTACTATATTTAGTGACAGTCAAAGCGCTAGTAAGCTAGTGTATACTCCTGCAATAGGGAAACGGTCAAATCATATAAATATTAAGTATCATTTTGTTCGAGAGTTGGCAGAGCAAAGGGTTATCTGTATTGATTATTGTGAAACAACCCTTATGCCTGCAGATATGTTAACAAAGGGAGTTGCTAGGCAGAAGCATTTGTTCTACTTAAAATACGTAGTATTTATATACTCTTTGCTTAAAAAATTGTGGATTAAGTGGGGATGATGTAATAAGGACCTCCTCTGTCAAGTGAGAGAGAGTATCATCGACAATTGTTACTTAGCAACTTTTTTGTTATTAGCTGTCTATATATGTCTACAGAAGTAAAAACAATGTTGTGTTCAAATATAATTTATCTTTATTGTGTGCTAACTAAATAATAGCCTCTGAAAATGGATAAACTGCATTTATTCTCACCAAAAGTCCACTAATTTGCTACAAAACGAACGGCCCCTAGGTACACAGTACCTAGTCTGTAGGTGGGTGAACGGCCCGACCACATAACTTGGCTTCAATCGAATTCTTAATATCGCAACCACTAATGCCTTCCGATAGAGTCGAAAGTGCTATGAAAAAAGTGATAATCCGATTGTAACCAAGTCCTGTAATTGGGCCACTGGAAACTGGACTGGGTGACGTTTCAATCGTTTCGTGAAATACATAGAATAAAATTGAGTTGTGAAACGCAGAAAAGTAAAAAAATACTGAACAATATCAAAATTTAGGCTTCCTTTGCATTTATAATTTGAAGTGGTAAATATTTATTGTTAATATATTCGTTAAAAGCCACTTAATTAGTTAATAATCCGTTGTAAACCGAAGATTTTCCTGAAATTTTGTAAACAGTTTTTGTAGAGCAAAAAAAGTGTTCCCTTTTACCGTGTGGTCATCAAAGGTGTTTCCTATCCTCCTACTTATCGGAAATTTTATATGGTCGCTATCGCTGAAAATTTTGTTTATTCAATACAATGTATGTGTCGTATCACATAAAAATCAATGGAGTGCTGGTGACTCATAGTGTTGAAGTATCTAAAACGATTAGTTTTTGTTGTACCTATTAGTTGATTAGTTTTTGTTGTTCCTTTTTTATTGAAAATTCCCCTCATACATTGATGGCACAACAAATTAGTTGATCAATAGCATCAATTAAGTACAAATGGCGTTATCAATTACAAAAATACGCCCATAACAACAAAAATAAGTTTGAAAATGTAACAAAGCCATTGTTTATCATCATAATTTGATACATGTTTGATAACAGTTATTATGCTTTTCAGTGTTCAAGATGACTTCGGGTCCATACAACTACTCTTATATATTTAAGTATATTATAATTGGTGACATGGGTGTGGGAAAATCATGCTTGTTACACCAATTCACTGATAAAAAATGTAAGTATAGCTGTTTCAAACAGTTTTCTTAAATAAGCTTTCATAAAGTGCAAAGTAGTAGCGCAAAGTGAGACCACTTTGATATTCTCATTAACTACATATCTTCTAAAATGTCATGCAGATTGGATCAAAAGTTCTTAAGCCCTAATCAAATAAATATACATTTTGATTCATCTAAATTGATCCGGAGACTGCTTAGCTCAGTGAATATAGAAAAAAAAAACTTTTTTATTTTGCATGATTCAGTTATGGCTGATTGTCCCCACACTATTGGCGTTGAATTTGGAACCCGTATAATCGAGGTAGCAGGGCAGAAGATCAAACTCCAAATTTGGGATACTGCAGGCCAGGAACGATTCAGAGCTGTAACTCGCTCGTACTACAGAGGTGCTGCAGGAGCTCTTATGGTTTATGATATTACCAGAAGGTGAGAATAATTTTAGAACTTTGATTTACATTTTGTTTCATCCAAAAGTGAGGGACATAGGTACATAGTGTAAGTCTGAAGAATAATAGTGTATATAGAAAATATCTTTGTTCAAAAATGCTGCTACCTTTTTGGCTCATCTATTAGCACTGCAATTAAGCGGGGCAATGCAGCCAGCATTTTGGGTATGCTGCCAACCGGTAGTGAGCTAGAATATTGGGCTACTGTGAGACAGTAATGCAGCCATCATGTTGGATATGCTGCCAACCGGTAGTGGGCTAGAACATTGGGCTACTGTGAGACAGTAATGCAGTCAGCATATTGGGTATGCTGCCAACCGGTAGTGAGCTAGAACAATAGCCAACTGTGAGACAGTGATGCAGCCAGCACGTTGGGTATGCTGCCAACCGGTAGTCTGCTAGAACATTTGGGCTACCTGTGAGACAGTAATGGCTTGTAGCTTGTCAGAATGTTTTATATAGTAGGTAGTTACCAATATTATTTTGTAGTATCTGTTAGTTTAAGACGCTGGATTGGAAAGGAATAAGCTTTAATATCATTAGAGAGAACACCTCACACTTACAATTTGCCGATGATATCATCCTAATGGCAGAGTCGCTGCAAGACTTGCAAAGTATGCTGAACATCCTAGATGATGCTTCACGATGCATTGATCTTGGAGTGAACATAGTTAGGATGAAGATCATGTTTAACAATCTTGTTGACCCGGAACCTATTGCAGTCATTTGTGTACCTCTTGAAGTCGTCCAACAATATGTTCACCTAGAACAAATATTGCAATTAGGTAAGAACATCTTTGAGAAGGAAGCAAACAGAAGAGTTCAGCTGGGTTGGGCAGCATTCTGCAAGCTTCGACAAGTCTTCTCGTCGTCCATTCTAAAGTGCCTGAAGACAAAAGTTTTTAATCAGTGTGTCCTTCCAGTCATGACCTACAGAAACGTGGACACTCCACAACTAGTCCACAAATTTAAGGTCGCTCAGCAAGCTATGTAGACAGCTATGCTTGGAGTTTCTCTGAAGGACAAGATTTGTAATGAAGATATCCGACGGAGAACCAAGGTGACTGACATAGCTCTAAGGATAAGCAAGCTAAACTGGCAGTGGGCTGGTCACATTTCCAGAAGAACTGATAGCCATTGGGGTAGACGAGTTCTCGAGTGGAGACCAAGTTTAGGCATACAGTGTAGGATGCCCAGTGGCCAGGTGGAGTGATAACCTGCGAAAAGCGGCCAGAAGAAAATGGATGAGGAGAGCTGAAGACCGAGGTCAGTGGCGCGCATTAGGAGAGCCCTACGTGAATTGATAATAGAGCAGTGAACAAATATAGGCTGATTATGTTGATGAGTTGATAGTTAATAAACGAAATTGACAAGTTAAAGAAAAATTTGTATAAAAGTAAAATAATAAAAAAGTATATAGAAAAAATATTATTTTTTCAGATCCACATACAATCACCTCAGCAGCTGGCTTACAGACACTCGTAACCTAACAAACCCAAGTACTGTGATATTTTTAATTGGAAACAAGTCAGATCTGGATGGCCAGAGAGATGTTACATATGAAGAAGCTAAACAGTTTGCTGATGAGAATGGATTGATGTTTGTGGAAGCCAGCGCCAAAACGTGAGTATCTTTTTAAGGGCTCTGCATGAGCATGTCAGGAGCAGCATGGCACAAGTAACGCAGGACATTTCACACAAAGAAAAAAGAAAGAAAGTTTTTTTTTATATAAATTTTAGCAGTTTCAATGCATGGTGTTACGCTTCTTCATTTATTATAAGAACGGCAAAGGAGTGGAATGCCCTGCCCTTGTCAGTGTTTCCGGCAAATTATAACCCCGGTGTGTTCAAGTCAAGAGTGAATAGGTATGTACTAGGCAAGCGTGCTACACATTCGACCACATCATCGCTTTCCATCAGGTGAGATTGTGGTCAAATGATTGCCTAGTCCGTAATAAAAAAAATAGTGATGCAACGAATAGTACTTTTACGAATACGAATACGGATATCAAACCTACTATTCGGCGAATACGAATACGAATACGAATATCTCGCCATGGTAATAAAAGACTAATTTATTTGATACATTTCTATTCTTCTAATAATTTACAACAGGCAAATTTTTATTTAAAAAACATAAAATTTGTAGATTTTCAGGTTTAAGGCGATTTCTTTTTTCAGTCTGAATGTTCCCAGCCGTTGAAAAAAGTCTTTCTGAGGCGACTGTACATGGCTTCAGTGAAAAATATTTTTGGGCAAGTTTTTTCAGACTTGGAAAATGGACATCTCGCCAAAAGGCCAGTGGATCAGCAGTCGGCGATAAATTTGGGAGCTTTAGATAAGCATCTATTTCGTTTTTAGTTTGCGAATCCCCTGTAAAAAGACATTTTGAAATTAAATTTAACTTTTATACTATGTAGATGACAAAGAGTACCTATTACCTATTAATAACTTTCTAACTTTTTTCATACCCACCAGAAAATATTGAAATTGGCTCTTCCATTTCAGCCTCTTCAATTATTTCTTGGCATACTTGCCAAATTCCTCTACTTGTCGACGTTCTTCTGGAGGTCTTGTCGGTCTTACGGCCTCTCAGCCATCAAAAGCAGCGTTAAGAACTGATCGAGCGGTTTCAGCGACCACTGTTGAGCTGAAAATCCTTGTTTTGAACCGTGGGTCAAGGATCGTTGCTAATAGATAAGTTTCATCACTTTCCATAAAGGCAAATCTATTCGAAAGTCCACTGAATAGGGAGTTTGCCAGATCATTTACATCAGGATGAGCAGAAGGATCATTTGAAATTTTATTGAGGCAAGATTTTAGACTTCGTATTATTGGGATTGCTTGAGATAACGTCGTTGATTCTTTGCTTAGCTCTTTAGTAGCTTCTTCAAAATTTGACAGAATATCAATGATTTGGCTCATAAGAGCCCATTGCCTTGCTGTGATTTCATGACGACAATTTGGTAGAGATGGTAAAACATCTTGAATCGCTATGCGTTGTTCATGTAATCTCTTTATGTTGAGTCCCATCTAGTTTCAACATCTTGAAACAAAACATGTTTCGGTATATTGTTAGCTTGTTGAGAATCTTTCAGATGTTTGAGTGCGGAGGTTGAGTGATTAAAATGAGTAATAACTCTCCTGCATGTGGTTAACATTTCGGTCAAGCGTTCTTGACCAAATAAACTTTTTTTCAGCGCTAATTGGATGCTGTGTACCAAACAAGAAATATGTTTAATACTAAGATCAAGCTCATCATTTGCTTTAACCATATTCCGTGCGTTGTCCGTTACAACTGCTGCAACTTTACCCAATAGCTGCCATTCCAGAAACATCATATGCATATTGTGGGCAATATTTTCTCCTGAATGTGAGTCACCTTCAAAGGGAAACACTTCCAGACAATAAGATTTGAGCTAGAAATCTTCATTGACACCATGTCCAGTAAGACTTATAAAATCATTGACTTGTGAGGAAGCGTCACTGGTCCACATGTCTGTTGTGACAGAGAGATATGGGGTCTTTGTTAACTGCTCCTTCAATTTTATTTTAACACGTTCATTAATATCCGGCAGTTTTTTTCTGTAAGGTGGGTTCTAGATATAATATTATATCTGTAAAAAAAATTGCAGTCAGGAATTAAAAAGGGTTTTGTGAAAGTTGAAAGAAAATCCCACTGATATGTATGAATGAACAAATGTGTAGCATTTTAATAAAAGCAAACAAACCTTGGAGCTAGTTCACTGAGCAAACGACGGTATCCCTGTTTATTTACCAAATTCAGGGGCTCCATGTCTAGACAAACTTGTTCAGCAATCAAATATGTGATTTTGACAGCCCGAGGATCACCCGTTTCATACGTAGTTCGCTTTTCCCATATTTCCTTTAAGGACGCTTGTTTCTTCGCTGGAGTTACTTCAACTTCAGTGCTTGTTTCGTCTACAGTACTTATACTGGCAGCAAGCTCATTTTCGTGAAATCTCTTCACATGAGTCCACAGTGCGGTTCTAGTAAATCCTTTAATATATGCATTTTTCAATATCTGCATCTAGCTTTGCTTTCATTGTCTAAAATAAAAACAACACAATTTAAAATCCTATCCCACTATAATATTACATGTGAAAGTAAAACCGATGTCTGCGCGGACGAAGTCGCGGGCAAAGTCTAGTACTACATTGACGCAGCCATTAATTACCAACGTTCGTCTAAGTTACTTACTTACTATCCTACCTTTTGTTGATACCAAAGAAATACAGACCATATAACTACTTACTCGGTAATTTATCGAAGTGTTTCCATATGTCACTTTGATCTCGTTTACGAGAAGACATTTTCAATTCAACTTTAACTTCTTTTACTTCGCAGCAACCTCAGAAAATAAATAAAACAATACTCTCAAACAAAACAACAATACTCTGCTTTCGACTAACAAATGAAGTGAAAGAAATGAATCAATCAATCAATGGTTCGTAATTGTAATGATAGGGAAACTCCCGGAGCTGCGGTACTGTATAAACTATGGCCGGGGAGTCCCCCGTTGCGTCGTCGTTGCGGTTAAGGCCCTCTGCACACGTGCGTATTTTTACACGCGCGTTTTTCAAGTCTGCCAGTAATTAGAGTTGCGTTTGTACGTAAAATATTAGTTTTTAAGTATTCGTATTAGTATACGCCGAATACGAATATTCGGTAAATGTCTACTATTCGGCGAATACGAATATTCGTATTCGTTGCATCACTAAAAAAAATAAAAAAATAGGCGGTCCACATACAATGTCAACATACAATGGGAGGGTGCCCGCTCTGCGCCTTATCTGCCCATGTCACGCACCGCACTACCTGGTTTGTAGGTTGGCCGTCACAGGCGGGTCTTCGGTCATATTTGATGTTGTTGTACTTAATTTAGACCTAAAATGTATACACTATGAAGGAATGAGACAGCTGCTATATGTAAATAACTTTTTGTAAACAGGCCTACCATCGTAGCGTCGCTCACGATGTAATGTACACGATGTGTAATACACTTGCATTGGCACACACAAATTTTTATTTAACATCTCCAAAAAGTTAAGCTCAAAGTGAAACTTATTTCATCCACCAGATGTATTGTGGTTCATATAGTTCCTTGTATTATATAACAACTCAAAAGAGCCCAACTGCATCCACAGGTGCTCGTGACAGGATTTTGGTGTGCGGTTTACCTTTAGACAATAAACAAGCTTTTTCATAATTTTCATAATGATAGAGTAAAATACTAGATCAATAAATAGTTCACAGTAATGTCTTGCCAAATACAAGAAACATTGATCCTCACATGAGGTAACCTCATTAGGTAAAATGCTTTTTACATGTTATCATCTACCACAGAAGAAACTATCCATTCCTTCCTCCCTATTATTATCCAGTAAAAATAAAAAAGCCAGCTAGGAGATAATCATTTCAAAAGGCGAACACCCAAGTAACAATGGAATTTAGTAACGCCTGTGGTATCGTTATCAATAACACAAGCAGGAGGGGGTTCGGGGGATTAAATATGTTTTTAATTATATAACAACTGGCCCCCTTTCCCCCCCTTTCCCCTCCATATAGCTGAGGACCATCTCGTTTACATCAGCTTTCAAACATAAAAAAACCGCATCTAAATCGGTCCATTCTTTTGGAAGCTACGATTTTCACCCCGATTCTTCAAGCTGTTCCTTCACTAGCAGTTAAGAGTGGTTTCTTATGATATCGGAGGCTGACTCACATTAGATTGTTGCGCCAACCTGATTGAGTAATTGATTATTATTGCAGAGGTCAAAATGTGGAAGAAGCATTCCTAGAAACGGCTAAGAAGATCTATCAGAGCATTCAGGACGGCCGCCTGGACCTGAACGCGGCGGAGTCGGGCGTGCAGCACAAGCCGGCGTCGCCGGGCCGTCCTCTCGCCGCGCCGCCGGCCGCGCGCGATAACTGCGCCTGCTAACCACCCGGGCGCCGCGTCGCCGGGCCGTCCGCTCGCCGCGCCGCCGGCCGCGCGCGATAACTGCGACTGCTAACCACCCTAGCGCCGCGACACTGGGCCGTCCGCTCTCCGCGCCTCTGGCCGCGCGCGATAACTGCGCCTGCTAACCACCCGGGCGCCGCGTCGCTGGAGCGTCCGCTCGCCACGCCGCTGTCGGCCGCGCTAGACTGCGCCTAGTAACCGCCCTAGACTGCGCCTAGTAACCGCCCGGCTCCCGGCACGCACCACACAGATCATACATAATCGATAAGAACTATTATTTAAGTATTAAATCTAACCATAGTGAATTATATTTTGTGTTTGACATAATTTATATATCTATTTATGTAATGTATAGTGTACATTCCACGTAAAGAATCAAGGATGTATGATAGTGGATAAGGTATTAGAATTTAATATAATATAAATAAAAAGGGCGATGCGTAAACATCATTTTATATTTGATTATAATTTTCTTAATATTTTATTATCAATAGGTTAAGAACTAGGTAATTGTTATATGCAGGCCTTTAAAACTTTATTCTGAATACCGATACCCAGTCGTTATTAAATCGATAAGCAATTTCGATAACAATATCTGTATTATTTATTTATAACAAACAAAATTAGTGCTAGGTAATATTTATCTGAACGAAATTAGAACTGAAACATCGTTTGGTTGTGTCATTGGGATAATATTTCCCTTTGGCACAACAGGAAGTGCTTAAGGGAATAGCAGTTTCCCAAGCCCAAGGCACAAATGATAGTATCGTGCAGTTGTGCCGCGGGTAAGTAACGAAAATAACGCTGTAATAGGTTAATAACATTCTGCGTAAAAAGATTGCGCCACCTCTGGTGATGTTATCAGTGAGCGGGATGCAGATATAATTATAGAAAGAGCACGCGTTATTCCGCTTACCGCGGCGATATGCGACAGTGGAATTTGCCAGATATCGAAAAAAACAGCGTTATTTTGTAACGGTATACCTTATACAGGGTTATTGGTAATTCGACGTATTCCCGGCAGGACGTGGTAGGGGTGCTAATTTGCAACAAATTTAAGGTCCACTTGCACGAAAACAAAACAAATTATCTAGTTAGTCCAAAAAATATTGTTATATCTTTCGCGCTACTGTCTGCTTATGTATGTATCCTTCTTGTCTTAATTTTTTAGCCCAGACTAGACACTAGCGTGTGAAAGTGGGCCTAAGCCCCTCAATGTATAGCCAAAAGTTGATAGTTATTGAGATATTTGAAATTTTGCAATTTTTCGAAAAATACCCATTTATGGACACTTGTGACGAAATAAAAAATAAATAGCTAACTGAATGTATTTTAAATTTCTTTTTATTTACACGTAATTTAGTAACAAAACTTATTTAGCAATAAAATATTAACATTAATAATAATAATAAGCTTTGTTACTAAGTTACCTATAAATAAAATGAAACTTAAATGATATTCACTATTTCTTTTATATTTCGTCACAAAATGACAAAAACTGAATGTTTTTCGAAAAATTGCAATATTTCAAATATCTCAAAACTATCAACTTTCGGCCATACATTGAGGGGCTTCATTAGCACCCCTACCACGTCCTGCCGGGAATATGTCGAATTACCAATAACCTTGTATACCTAGAGATGTCGTTTTACCACATTTTGAAGTTAAAAGTAATTCTAAATCGATACTTTTTGGTTAATCGTTATCGCGATGTAGCGCGGGTATTTCATTATAGTTTATTAAGGATATTTGAAGTCCTGGTTAATTTAATATACTACTATTTAATCCTTAATTTTACCTAGGCTGTACAATTGCACCCGAGTTGTTTCTGTTTCAACTTGTAAGTAAATCGGTGACCTGTCACCGTCATTTTAATATGTGGATGTTAGTTGTACTGTGTTTGTAGTTTAGATATTTTATTTCAGGCCAGGCTCCATTATTACATTTTCCCACGCTATCTCTACACTCTGCCACCCGCTACCCGCAACAAGCGCTGAAGCACAGAATAAATAATATTGAAGTGCCTGCTTATCAAGGTTAAATACCGCGAGCGCTGTTTGAACACACAATTTAGCTCGGAACTAAATGATGTAAGTCTCAAAACTTATTTATTTTATTGGCAGGCTAATTAGTTATGTAAATTTTGTCTGGACAGTGGATAATAAACTATATTTTCTTGATATGAGATTAATTTCAGAGATAAAACTTAAGCCTTTGAGTAAAAAAATGAAAATATTGCTAAGAATAACGTAATTTTTGATAAGAAAATGTATCGAATGAAATTCTGCTAATCACGTTTTTGTTTTGATCATGGAGAGATAAAAGATCTCAAAAACATAGGTAGACATATGTTATGTTTCTCATTTATCAGGTTTGTGGTATATTTATGGAAAAAACCCTTAAATATTGGAGCCTGGTCTTAACAAATGATTTTGTTATTACGTTTGTATTGACAATTCATCCTCCGCCGAACTTCTAGTATTATTCGTGGTAAACTAGGTAATGCCACAGTACACATAATAGGCATGCCACAAACTCGTCGAGTGGCATGGGAAGTAGCGAGGAAAGGACGAAGAGACGTAGTGTGGCAACGTTTCTCGTCGTGCCGCACGTCATGCTCCTCGACATGCCCGCTGCTCCCTGTTTTGTCGGTTTTTTGGGCGCGTCTTTGACTCGCGCCGCGTGTAGTCAAAGGACCCGGAATATGAGCGCGAAAGTAGTCCACATCGAGCGCTCGTTACGGAAGCACGTCACGCGTCATTCTTTTAAAACGGCTTTTTTGAAATTATGCCGCAGCCGTGGCCGAGGCATGGTCTAAAGAAAAACATAAATTATGACGACGACGTATATTTATTTTTATGATATTGATATAATTAGCTATACTATAAATGCATAGCGCTCTCGCTACCACAGTTTCAATATCCATTGTGTTGCAAAGGCGACCGACCTAGTGCGGAGCGTCGCGATTAATTGCGTGCGTAGAGCAGTGTGTGGGCTGAAAGGGCAACATCGCGGCAGCACGAGGAGCAGTGTGGCCGGGCTATAATGATAATGTGTACAGTGGTGATTGATGTATTAAAAGGGGGAGGATTAGGGATCAACTACTCAGCGTGGACAGCGTATATTAGGTGCATCGCATATAATTGGCCTCGGTCGTATTCGGAGTGGAGTTGGTGTAACACGTGCGTGTACTTACCACATATTATTCCAAATACGCAGCAAAAATGCCTTCCTGTGGTTTTATAAGGTGCCCAGATAGCTCAAGAACCAAAACAAGTTCCACGGCATTACTTTTTCACTCGTAAGTACTTTAAATCATAATTTTCTTTAAAATTATTTGATTCATATTGATAGTAAATCGCCATTTGTAGAAAGGGATAGAAATATAAGATTTGTAAGTGTGCGACAAGACAAGCGGCGTATTATTACCGCCGAATATTTTGTTGGAGAACGGGTGCGCAACAATTATCTTTATTGTTGTTGCATATGAAGTACATTGCAAATGTAGCTGTGTGGGTGTGTCTGGCTGTAGTTTTACGTGATGTTCATAGGTTGCCCTATCTCCCCCTTTTTAATACATCAATGACTGTGGTAATGTGTAATGCTTTGTCCGCAGCGAGTGTCAATGTCGTGCGTGCCGTGTGGATGGGCTGGAATACATTTATTTAAATTACAAAACCTATTATCGGCGTCTCGCAATGCATTCAAATACAAAACGAATTGAAAATATTTAAATAGATTTTTATTGAATAAAAATATGAGTATAAAAAGGCATTAATACATTATCACAATAATACATAAGGTTCCTCCACCTAAATTAAAAATTCTCACAATTGGAAATAGTATAGAACACTAAACGATCACAAACACAGTCTTGAATCTTGTCACCATATTAAGTTGCTTTTTCTGCATCATTTGCTTTGGACCAATACATTGTAGAACAAGTACTTGTTTCAAGTAAAAAGCGAGTTCCTCTCCCGAGTTGCAAGTCCAGTCGCACCGTTTTATTGCTATGATAGTTTATAACTTGGATGGCACATTCTTCAGCAGGAGATCATGCATGTCCTGGAGGGACTGCTCGAGCGCGGCTCGGTACTTGCGCACGCAGGTGTCGCGGTGCGCGGCGAACGCGGACGTAGCGAAGTTGATGTCGTCGTTGCGCGGGTTGTAGCACGTCGCGTACCCGTCCGCCACGAGCGGCCCGTAACACATGAACCCTTCGCATCTGCACGCAACCTGGAAACATAAGTCATGTTTAGAACAATTTTATTATATTAAAATTATTAAATCTACACCATTTTTGTTATTTATATTTTCGTCCGCACATCTTTACATCGGTGTTAATTTGATTCACAGAACTGCAGGTTTTTTCGCTTGTTCGTATTAGGACAGATTCTTTTTACGACAGGTTAGTGTTAGGGCAGAAATTGTACAGTCACAGCCTGATGTGTTTTCTGACTTTTGTGCTAATGCAAGCTTAGTAGCTTAGAGCATTAAAAAAGCAGCACTAAGGTCCGATATGCAGGAAATTATTAGGAAATAAGAGTATTCTAACGAGTGCAGAATCGAAAGAAATCACAGTCTTTGAATGCCTGAACCATTTAGTAGCTTTAAATTAATTGGAGTATGCCAAAGCTTTCATTCTGTACGGTTATTTATTCATTGTGCCCTTGATAATGAACAACTTTTAATCTATTACTTTTGGAAATTCACAAATTTAATTTTGCAAACCTTGCACGTAAGTATAAATATTATGTGAATGCTAACCTGATCGTTCTAAACTACGAATTGATTTGCCGAGGCTAATGATGACACTAATTTTCTTTTAATTAAACATAGCTTGAGCTTAAAGTTTGTGGTTTCTCTTTTTCAATGTACTTCTCATGCCTTAACACGAATCTGTCATAAAAAGAATCTGCCCTAACGCGAACAAGCTGTTTTTTTCTTGTTAGATAAATAGGTAGATTAGCTCTTTTTTGAACACCTAAATAACACAGCAAAATTATAGCAAAAAAGGTCTATTTAAAAATAAATGTCACTTCCATACAACCGTGTGATTTTGTTATTGTCATCGAAGCGAGGTTTCCGTAGCGCCAAGAGGGACGTTCAACGCCCTAACAAGGGCCAGTTAGGCGTGTAGGCACATACAGACTACACAGACATAACAGTTACCTACACGCCTTAACAAAGAAAAAAGAAGATAAAAGTAGAAAGTAACGCCGCGTCTATGGGACTTCATTCGTGTCGCGGTTTACGAGCTTAATCGGACTGGACTGGTGCATTTCATTTCAAAACTATTTTAAATTGCATTAGACTTCGTAGTTTTTGAGTTAATAAGACAATAATCTGTGATAAAAAATAATATTAGCGAGGTCTTACAAACTTGGTGCGAACCAGTAGACGTTAAATGTAGAAGGTATAATCTCACCTGACTAGTGGAAAGTCTCATGTGTGTACTGCGCGAGTACCCTGGGTCCGAGTAGAGCTTAGGCAACTCGATTCCATTTTCAATAGCTGCCAGCTTCAGGCCGAGGAGGTGTCGGTCCACTCCAAGCGCTTGAAGTGCCTAGCGGAAGACAAACATTGGCAGCAATTTAATTTAATTTTACTCTTTAAACTAAACTAAATTTCTTCAAATGTAATTTAAACCTTGTCGACTTCAAAGGTCAAAGTCTTTTTGCCCCTGGCATCTATTCTAAACTTACGTCAATTTAAGCGGCACCGCTTAAAATAACGTAATTAAAACAGATTTTTAACACGCTGTCTAACAGCGTTTGGACAAATCGGGACTCTCGCCGCGTGGAAACAAAGTTGATTTTACGCTGACAGGCTTTAGTGATAGTTGAGTGAGTGAGAGTTAGATGCCCGGGGTAAAAAGACCTTGTTACAAAGCTAACAAGGTTTAAATTACATTTGAAGATATTAAATTTAGTTCAGGGGATGTCCGAATCGCTACCTAATTATCGGTAAGTATAAATAATAATGGTAAAGGACATAAGTGGCTGGCAAAGGAAATAAACATAACATAATTCCAAAATCATTTGTAATTGAAGCTTAGTTCCACCATGTTATTCGGATTCACATAGTATTTATCTAGGTTCCCAACTGTTTTTAAAAGCTTTTATTTAACTTCACTTGTATGTAATCTATCTATGTATTTCTGTCTGTCCTGGGATCTGGCTACTCAAATTTCGAGCACTTCCCGATTAGCTATCCTGCTGAAACTTTCAGGGTAGCTCACAAATCGATGACGATGCAAAAAACAAAATAAAAAAGAAGAAAATAAACAACTTAGAAACTCTAAAAAGTGACAATGCAATAAAAAAGGGACATTCATTAAAAAAATATGCTCGTAAAAGCTTTACATTTTTTTAAATTATACCTAGGTACATTTTTTCCCTGAAATATGCTTCAATTATACATTATTTTGGAATAACGTTTGTAAGCACAATTCATTCTCCGCTGGCCACTTTAGTAAAAGACATAATAGACGGCGACTTTTTGTGGCGAAAGGTACAGTATCGCGTCTGGTGAACCTTCGACTGCATTGTTACAACCAGACCGCTTGCAACGCTTGCTTGACCGTATACAACGCGCGACAGTAGCGCCAAACTCGCAAAAATCTTTTTGCTTGTTATTTGACTTGCCACTTACTGAACACATCACCAACCACAAAAAATTGAGGATGTACGAATTTGTATAAAAATGTTTCATATTATTTATTGCATTATACATTTTTAGTAGTAGGTACTAGCTTTTGCCGCGACTTCGTTCGCAAGGACTAAACTTTAATAAAAATTATTCCATGTTCTTTTCCCCAGGGTTCAAATTATGTCCATAACAAATTTCATCAAGATAGTTTTAGCCGTTTAGTCGTGAGAAATTTAGAAACAGACAAACTGAGTTGCATTTGCTTTTGTAATATTAGTATTGAGTATGGATTTACATGAACATTCTACATTTCATGTGACTGCTGATCGCAAGTGCATCGCAATACCAACGACAATACATGTGGCCAACCACATCGTAAACACAAGTGTCCAGTCTATACACAGCGCAACCCGTCACCACTCAACAACACTTTTTGTGGTTAGAATGATACTGCTGTTACAAAAATCACTGTTTTGTGGTGTAGTGTGGTCAGAAAGTGGTAAAGTCTAAACAGGATTTTATTTTGCGGAAATTTATCGAAGTTTATACCTGAACTGTATAGTCTTTATGTCCTTTTATCGCCTTTTGCAAGGCCACTATCTTGTCTTTGTTGGAAGCGCTGGTACCCAACATGGCCTTCGCGAATGCTATAGATTCTATGGAGCACGATCGTATGGTTTCCGTTCGCCCTCCAACATACATTCTAGTCGCAGCGGACTCGTAATGCGCGCCCGGAGTCGCGTGCAACCTGAATCAAAGTAATACAAGTTTATTTTGGTCCCCCGACCAAATATAGTTTATAACTGTCGTGTAATGTTCAAAACTAAAGTTTCTTTTATAGTCACAGAGCCCCTCGATTCAGGTCTTCATATGCTACTCATCATGAAACCCTCATACGCAATCAAAGATAAGAATCATCTCGCCAACTTCAACTTTCAAATAAAATAATTACGCACAGATATTCCACAGACAAAAGGCTTCAAACTTAAATATGACATACATCTTTTTACCAGAATGCGCAGAGCAAAGGACGGTAATTATGTTTATCAGTGTATATAATGTATGTATGTCTGTTCCTTTGTGGCGCTATAGACGAAACGTGTGGACCGATTTTGATGATTCTTGTCAATCGATTTGTCTTAATCTTGCGAGTTTCACTAAATATGTGACCGTCGCGTTATGTAACTAGACATGACAGTTATCAAAATTCAATATGGCGACAACCATACGCCATATTGTGAAGAAGAAAAAAAAACTACGAACTACGGGTATCATTGAATAGGTATTTGAAGGTATTTCTACGTTTATGTTATTAAGACAATCCTAAAGATGTTTTCTTCATGATAAGATTCTTATCATTTTTAATTTCAAATTACCATTTAGGATCTATAATGATTTAAAGTTGGTGAGCAACCATTCTCACTTAAATGTTTGCCTCTTTTTTTGTTTTATTCGCAATCTTTTTATGAGAAGTTATTTATTTTAAATTTTGGTTTTTACAATACAGGGTATCCTAGTGTAGGAACTAGAAAGCTCAAATATCACAGCAGCAATAATTGTAAAACTAGTACAAGTTCCTACTTTAAGTTGAATTTAACTTTAACTACGAACTAACTTTAACTACTAATATAACTTTTTTTTGTTGGGAATAGTATTATTATGTCTTATTACAAAGGGGGTAAACCTGTTGTTTATTATTAACAACATTATATTATTACCTCAGATGTTTTTTTTTACGTTGACTTCGTTCCCGATGATGATATGCCTGGTGTGATCAAGTCAGGAGGTAGACTAGTACCAATAACTATAAGTATTCGCGTGCTGTTAAAATTGAATGCTCTTATTCATAAAGACAGCATAACTAATAGCAAGTACCTACATTATATCATGTGTCTACTTATTCATAAAGACAGCGTAACTAATAGCAAGTACCTACATTATATCATGTGTCTACTTATTCATAAAGACAGCGTAACTAATAGCAAGTACCTACATTATATCATGTGTCTACTTATTCATAAAGACAGCGTAACTAATAGCAAGTACCTACATTATATCATGTGTCTACTTGACATCTTATTTATTTCTTTTGGTTTTTGGAACCCCGCATTTTACCTGAAGAAAGCAAACTGCATGGCCATTTGTATGTAACTGTCCGGACTAAATTTCTGCGATTTGATAAAGTTTTTGCCATACTTATCAAATTTAAAGCAATTTAGATCTAAATTGCTGGCCAATCTGAAAAACAAAAATACAATTAGTAGAAAATTTTGTGTAGTATTTTGTTTAAAAATAACAAATAAAATCCATACCAACATATAAAAGTGAAATGTTGTCTGTTTGTTTGTTTATTTGCTTGGGGAGCTTTCACGCGATAGTGGCAGGACGGATTTTGATGAAACTTGGAATGGAGATAGCTTATACCCTGGAATAAAACATAGGATACATTTTATCCCGAAAAATTGTAAGTTTCCACGGGAAAACTGGAAAAGGTGGAAAAATGTTGTAAGAAACGGTTGACATGGGAACGAAATAACAAGCATGTCAAAAAACATCAAGAGTGCTATACCTAATTTTGCATTGGTTTTTAATATCCTAGAAGAATATAGGATGCTTTTTTTCACGATAAATTCCGCGCGGAAGAAGTCGCAGGGTCCAGGGTGCGTATATCGCTTTCCGTGTGCAATACGTCGCCCAGAGCAATAAGTTAGGTAAGTACGCCCATAGAGTAGGTATATATTACGAAAGTGAGTACTCTAAGGGTACCTACTACGCCTTTTCTTTATAGTGCGCCCACAAAGAGCAGTAGGTTAGTTAAGTTGACATTAATGATTTTGAACCATGATGTCCATTTGAATACAACTTAACTAACTTATTGCTTTCTGTGGGCGCAAGGCGCAATTCTATATATTTTTTTTAGTTTTATTTAATACAAGCTGCGCCCCGCGGATTTGCCTACTTTGCGGATTTACTTACTTCAAAGTTCAAAAAGACGAAAAAAATAGATTGTGATGATATTTTATCCATAAACCATCCCGGGCGTCATAAGAAGAGGCTGCCAAAGTTTCGTCACAATCCGTTCAAAAGGTTTAGGAGCGCATCGCGCATTATATATATATACTAATGAAAAGATATATATATAGTTTAAACAAAGTAGGAGGAAAATTGAACATTCAAATAACTTACTTGTCCAAATTGCTAGCAGCCGTTTTGATCAAGCCTTGAACCTCGGAATTGATGTTGAATTTTAAATGCACCGGTTCTTTCGGGTTTGAAGATGGAGACTTCTTTTCAACTTTACCTTTATCACTTAAAAATTAAATAAACATAAGTTTATAAAGCAATTACTTAGCATAAAATCTTTTAATGTATAACTCGCTGCGTCCCTCGGTTTTACCCGAATGATGATGGTGATGAAAAGTATCCTATTGTCATTCCAGTACCTCATGCATCTAAGTACCAAAATCAACAATATACCAAATTTTAAATTTGAATCACGGACGGGACCATATTTATCCTTTAGAAAATTATTCGATATGTTCTCGCTGAGCAGTCCTAATGCTAGAATCATATAAATATTCGATAAAAACTATTTGACGGCAGAAGGAATTTTGAGTATTGGTGTTTTAGATCCTGGAGTAGCACATGGTAATCATAACCCACAGAAATGACCACGCGGGCAAAACCGCGGACAAAGCTAGATTAATATAAAAGGAAAGCAATATTATTTTAGCTTTTCTAAAGACTGGCATTCAAGAGCACAAGATTTCGAGATATGAAAAGAAGGAAGGGAGGCCTTTCACTTGCAGTGGGACAGTCATGGCTGAAAATAAATAAATAATGTAGATTCTGGAAAGAGATAATTCTCTTTCGTCTAATTGATTTTCTATGTTAATCTAACAAAAGTTTAATGCAATGTTCCTCTATGTATATATGATCATTATCAATAAAATCGATCTGCGACTCACATGTAGTCGATAATGTAATCGGTCATCACGGCTATGGGCCCGCCTTCTGCAGGAGAGTGCTCGTATGTGAGGCCGGTGACTCCGTCGGCGCCGACGATAAACTGGAAGTAAACAGATTGTGGATACTTACTATTCGTTATTATATTTAAATAATGGACAGGAAACTTTTTGAGGGAGTTCCGACCAAATTCCGCTTCGGATCAAAAGGATTACGATATAATGTTAATAAATCGCTGACTGAATGCCGTTCTTCGATTTTTACCCGACTGAGCGGAGGGTATTGTGTTTATCAGCTTATGTATGTATGTTATGTATGTCTGTTCCTTTGTGGCTTATATACTTAAACCAAACGCGTGGGCGACAACCAGACGCCGTATTGTGAAAATGCTGACGAACTATTATGAATGAATAGGTATTTGAAAATCATCTTTAGTTTTCTCTTATCATTTTTCATTTCGAATGACCATTTAGGTTCTACGATTTGAAACCGAATCCACAGAATAAAAAATACCATATCGATCGACAACTGAGTTATCGAAAGGTTCTGAATCGGGGGACAGGACAGACAAAATACATACATAGATAGATAGATACAAGTGAAGTTAAATAAAAGCTTTTAAATACATGGAATGCTCTATTCGTAGCTTTTAGAGAAGTCCGTATTGCAGAAAACAATTCCCCGTCCTGCTGATTTGCATCGACTCACCTGTACAGTCTTATCAAACCACCGGTTGCCTCCATTGCAAGTAGATCCGGCGCCGTGTATGGTCTGTGCGCCGGCGATGTTCCTGCGCGCGTTCGCATCGGCCGCTTCGTGCAGGCCCACCGGGGCGTCCAGGCAGAGAATGACGAGACTCCGTTCTACGTCAGCTACGGACTCTCTGTTTACGCCATCTGGAATTTTATATCATAATAATATAATCATTGCTAGCGATAGTATCTAATTACATTTTAAATTGATTAAGCGTTCTGTTTTATATGCTAGTAAATAATGCCTAGACCACTAAGTTCAAGGGCATGTACGTAATAATTGTCAACCTACAATGTGACAGCGTGATGGAATATGGCCCAAACTCTCTCTAAGAAGACCAGGCAATAACCTAGCAATATCCTACTTTCGTTCACGTTTGTAGAAAACTTGCATAATGTATGGGATTGATATAATGGGTCGACAAATCCCCTTGCCCCGTTTTCATAACTATTTTTCGTAACTAGCTGCGAAATTGTACATTATGATTCAAGTGTGCTATGTTGGTCATTATACTCGAGGCGGTATTATTCGGGCGAGCCGTATCAATTTGCATTGAATGTAATAGTAGATTACTGCATAGAGCGGAAAGTGACTTAATGCTGCACCGAGTGTTAGATTGGAGGCCGAGCTTTAGCGAGGGCTCTAAAAACTCGAGTGCAGCAAGAAGTCACTTGAGCGAGTGTCAGTAATCTATTATTACAAATCAAATCAATGCAAATTTAACGGCGAGCGCGATAAGGGAGACGATATACATGTAAAATGATCAATGCACACGCGTTTCAAACGACATTTTTCAACACACTTGCGAGCAAAAAAACAGACTTGTATTTTTATAACATTTAATTATTGAAACAATTTTAGTGAAGGTACAATTCTCAAAATGATACCGAACATTTTTTGTTGCCATTTCTCGTCTATTTTTTTATGGCAATAGGTCAAATCTACGTATTGCTCTTCTTCCCTACGTGAAGTACAAAACATTAGAAACGGGGTATTTACCATAGATACTATTTGCATTGAGTTCCCGATATTTCGACACTGTTGCGCCATGATCACGGATAATTGAAGTAATTGCGGGTGTATTAGTTTTCCTACGTGAAGTCGTCATTTTTGATAATAATTAACCACGCAACGAAAACGTTAACAAATATTTATAGAAAATTGTGCACTGGTTTTGTTTTACCCGCGCGCCACGCTAACGATGCGCGCGCAGTTGTAAATAAAGGCACTGGCAAAAACACCATACAGGATATATACAAAATATAATAAACACTAAATGATGTTTCGAATACGCAAATTAAGGTTAGGTAGTGAAAAATATATAATTTGATGAAATTATGATAACTTTGGTAATTGATTTATATGTACCCTAAAATAGTTTACTAATTCACAAAAATATTCACTGTTGTTAGTCATAAATAGTAGATTGTATTACTAGGGAGCAAAATTATATTTTGCCGGCGAGGGCGCTATTTTGAATCCAGAGCGGAGTGAAGGATTCTAGAGTAGAATCCTGAACGCAGCGAGGGATTCAAAGTACGTCGCGCGTGCCAAAAATATATTTTGCACCCGAGTGATACACTCTACTTTTTATAACCAACTATGAGAAAATACTAAAAAGGCGCCTCATATTTTATTGTAATATTATTATTTAATAAAACATAGAGTACCAACTAAATTGAAATTAAATAGTATCTAACAACTAACAATACTAACTAACAATAAAACAACTAAAAATTTATATTTACATTTGATACATTTTCGCAATTATGAAAATTTATTATTCAAAACAAAACCATAAATTTCTAACAATCCGTGAAAATTTACGAAAACGCGGGCTGTAGTTCGCGCGTTTTTAATTTGATTTCTTTTCTTTTATTCAGTCGGTGGCGCGACTATGGGCCGTCGTACCAGCCAGTCTATATTCAAACAATATTTGCGTTCGATTTCTTTGGCGCTGAACACTATGATATTCCAAATTCAAAAAGTGCGCGGCAAAGATAATTGCGGCGCACTTATAAAGAGGATTAAAATATAGTTTCTTATAGAAAATACCACCTTTGGGTGCACTTAAAGGCGAACCAAGTCGTCCTTTTCGAATAGATGGAAAACTCTTTGCGGAGATTGAAAAAATATTGTAAAGAAAAAGACTAGTGCGGTAATGTAAAGTAAAAAACACTACTGTGTAATAAGCTGTATTATGAACTTAAATGCGTTGCCATAAGAGTCACTTTATGAGCAAGTGTGTTGAAAAGGTTTTTTTTTTAATGTTTCTTAACTCGTTATCAAATATATGCCAGCTATGAAGGAGCTTTTTTGTCTGTTTCATAACTGGCTCTAATGAGAAATAAGATAAACAGTTATCAACCAGCGAAAGTAATATTTTAGAGCTTACAAGAAGTATTTTCTTATTTTTAAATTATCATTGAAGCCGCGGAGCACACTAGTGATTGAGAAAACGAAATTACTAGGTCCATCACTACTCATCCCGCGGGTGCTGCGCTGTGAGAACCAACAAAGGGAATGCAGGAGACGGGCAGCTACATGCACCTGTGCAAGTCTTGTATCAACATCTACTGCGATCACCAACCCGCCTGCTAAACGTGGTGAATAAAGGAAAACCCCCCTGTTATGGTGGAGACCCATGTTCAGCAGTGGACTTCTTCGGGTTGATCATATGATGTGATGATAAAGCAAACAAGGAAAACTAAAAAAAAAATAAAAAAAAATGCATTTTTTAAGTTTTTTTTTTATATGCATTGTCATCTATTTGTGAGCTACCCTGAAAGTTTCAGCCAGATACCTAATCGGGAAGTGCTCGAAATTTGAGTCGCAAGATTCCAGGACAGACTTAAATACATAGATAGATACATACCTACATACATACAAGTGAAGTTAAATAAAAGCTTTTAAAAGCTTTTAAAAGTAGGTCTACAGAAATAACCGCAATTAACCGCACGTATGTGATGAACCTACCTTGATTGAGAATTTTATAAGCTTTTGCCCAGTTATGACGATTGTCGGACGTAAGAATACCAATCGCATCGTTTGTACGATTCTTCGACATTTCGATCACTTTTTTAAGTTGCTGCTCTATCTGATCTTGATTGAGAGCTACATTGTCTTCGCCCCAAAGATCTACATGGAAAATCTGAAAAACATAATAAGTGTGAAGAAATAGTTAATTAATTAATTTGTTTATTTTCATAAGTGACATGCATATAATTATGCTCTAGTAAAAATGTCTGCGCGCCGCACTATCGATTCTATTGTTCCCAACTAGACTAAACTACAATACATTTACGTTTAGTCCTGCCAAACAGATTATTTTGTTACAAAATATACTAAATTTAGCTTTCCGACTAAATTTGAGTTCTAAACATAAATATCAGTGCGACGTAACAAAGGGACTTGGGGAGGGGGGTGTTGTGAAATGCAAAGCTGGAGGCGGGGAATGGGGGTGCTGGGGTTGGGAAGAAGGGGTGGGTGAAGTAGACGGTGGAGGTGGTGTGAGGGAAAGGGGAGGTTTGCCTCCCCCGCAACCCGTTTTTTATTATTAACAAATAGACAACTTTAAAAATGATGATCCTTACTTACTACAGAATAATTTAAACCAACCTTTAATAATGGAACTATTTATTTGGTTGTGTCATTGGTATAATATATTTTCCTTTGGCACAACTGGTAGTACCAACCGATTGTGCCAACAATTGTGCCACGGGTAATTAGCGATAGTAAGTACCTACTGTGGTAATTTGGAGATTACCCCAGTACTCGTACTTACTATGGGTACTGTTATCAACTCTTCTAAATAAGATTTATTAATAAAAAACCGGCCAATTGCGAATCGGACTTGCGGTCTGAGGGTTCCGTACAAACTTGTAGATATGTAAATAGTTCGTCCATCACGGGAATCGAGACACATTTTTTTAACTTAATAACTCAACAAAATTTCAGTTTTCGGAATTTTTACTTTACTTGCGCTAATTAAAAAAAATATATAAAAATTTATGATTCTAGGTCAACGAGAAGTACCTAGGTTTTCATTCTCTTGCAAGTGTCAAAATTCGGCAACGGCCGTATCTTTTGATTGCGTTGACTTAAAAGTTGTATTTCTCACAGCTCCAAGGGATTGCAGACCAGCAGGGCGACCGCGGATACGCAAAGTTAACGTAAACGTTTTCAATTTGACATTTTAAAACAATAAACCATTAATTTAGTACCGCCAAACTGTCGCGTTTACCATTGTAAAACGATTATGAAAAAACTTTTGGTGGAAAACTATTGAACGAATGATTTCCTACGAAAGGACTGTTGTTACAAAAAAGGGGTACCGCGAACGCTTTCGCGGCTTTGAAAACTATAGTAATGGTGATTGTTGAAAACGGTGACGAGCAACCTTTTATGCTACATACTATCAAGTTAATACTTTGAATATACACATTGATTGTGATTTATATTCGAAGTCAATGTTTTCATGTTAGATTATGTTATTGGTTTTAGATTATGTTAAGTCTAAACATAGACCCAGTTATTAAATAAAGTATCTAGTAGTATTAGTATCTACTACCTAAATGAAAAGTGATCTATAAATCAATTTTAGTTCATCTACCTACGTAAGTGGCGGCAAGAGCCTATTTGCTTGGGGATGCAGAGGAGGAGAGTCAGAAGGCAGCTCATAGAAAGAGGCGTGTATGTCTTACGTGATCTCAACAACCCATTGTAAGTGCCGAAAGAACAGGGCCAATTACAGACTGAGCAAGGGTTTATTTCAATGGTTGTTCGAGAAAATAATTCCCCAACTGCTACCGGCGACAGTTTGGCGGTACTAAATTATTATTGTATATTTATTATTTGGTTTTGCACGACCAGTACATTTAGCCAGTGCCAGGTAAAGAGATATAGCAAATTGTATGTTTTTTTTCAACAGATTTTCAAAATGTCTAGTCTCAGTCAGTCAGATAGTCAAAAGTCTAGTCATGTCACGATTCAGTAAAGTGGTGGAGCTTTACTAAAACTTCCTAGGGAGTTCCAGAAAGAACACGAAATGGCACACTTGTATCATTTACCTACACTAGTGCACGTTACCGAATACCTTACGGTTAATATTCCACCAATATTACACATTAACACTCGAAGATACACAAGTTTAGAAAATAATAAAAAGTTAAACACCTGTTTCGATTTCGTTTCCCGCCGAAAGTAGGTACTACTTAATGTTATAAACTTTCTTGGTTATGGCCTTGCTAATGGTATAATCCTTTAATAATTTGTGGTTTTATAATGACAAATTGAAAACGTTTACGTTTACTTTGCGTATCCGCTGTCGCCTGTGCCCTGCAGTTTGAGTAATAAAACAAAGCATAACACCCGTTTCGATTTCGTTTCCCGCCGAAAGTCAGTACTAATATAGAGGTTTATGGTTTTAAAATGACAAATTGATAACGTTTACTTTGCGTATCGGCGGTCGCCCTGCAGACGATTGAAAACTATTAGCTGTGTTAACTTACACGCTCGAATCATCCGTGCGATTATCGCTCGATCATCCGGAGATAGTGAACGACTTTGGACGTCCACATACAACTGACAACTGTCAAGTGTCAGTTTCATACTATTCCTCCCCTCCACTACTATTTTTCGGATGACCCAGGCGAACGCCCGGACGACACCGTGAACGATTTCGACTGTACGCGCGGGTGATCCGTGCGTCCTCGAACGTTTATGTGAACGGGCCCATTCATTCGTTCAATAAACCATTACAATACGATTACTCATCGCGGTACCAATTTTTATTCGATAGTAATCGTCAATGGTAAACGTAAACGTAAATAAAACCATAACGATCGCTCATCCGCGGTCGACCTGCTGAGTATTTCATATTAATTTCAACTTAATAACTCCACGCGTTCCTGATAAAAAGGGTTTTGACAGACAGACGGACGGACAACAAAGTGATCCTATAAGGGTTTCTTTTCACCCTTTTAAAGGTAAGGAACCATAAAAATACAGAACCAATTTTATTATTTTTCGTACATAGGTAGGTAGATACGTGAAATTCACGCGTATAGAAGTGGACCACGATAGATAGCACAGCAATGCCTGCCTGCTACGAGAGTGAAAACAAAATAGGGTAAATAAAGTACACAAAAGTTGGCACCCCCACATAATGGCACGTCACTTAACGTAGAATATTAAGACTGAAGCCATATTGAGTAGATTTTAATAAATAAATCGGTGTGGTAGGATTATACTTTCATTGCCAACATTTGATCTACTATATGTAACTCCAAAGTCTTAATATTAGATTCGAAGACAATATTTGGTGTGACTGCTAACGTTAGAGGCGTCTACCCCATCCTTAATACTTAGTCACTTAGAAAAAAGGATCAATCAAAATAGAGAATATCCTTCCTCAATGAATTATTTACACGAATAAAAAAGGCAGCAAAAAAGGAATAAGTACCCACATGAAATGATACAAACGTAATGATTAGTTGCTTGACCAGTTTTACTAACGAAACTGATCAAGTTACAAGAGTAAAAGTTTTTATTGTTAGAAGCTAAACAAAATTGAATATGCTGAACTTTTTTAATACCTATTTGTTGTGTAAATTTTAGTATGATTATTTTAGTTAAGAAGCTTTAAGTTTCTAAATCCAGCAGTTTTTAAGATAGTACCCTAAAAAAATAGTCAAAAAAGCTGACTATGATGGGGCGCTCACGTCTCTGTAAATGACCAACAAATAATGACATTGTCGAGCAGGTGGTATGACCACCTGCTCGACAATGTCCAATTATATATCACGTAATCTCAACATAAAGCAAGTCATTATATGCCATGGGATATAAAGCTAAATGAAACTACCACATTATATGTGATTTGAATTTGGAACATTAAAATTCGTATGACGATACGGGCACTGTAAAGAAAGTTTATACGAAAATCGAACTGGCTACCATAAAGACAAAAAAAAAAGCGTGATTGTAAATAAATAAATGTGAAACAAGAGACGGTGTTTGGTGTTATTTTAACGTTCCGTATTTTATAATTTTCAAGTTAACACAAAAATAACGTCGAGCGATAGTGATTTGACTCCGGAGTTTAAATCAGATGCTTTAAGGATTATTCATAATCTACTACCGGAGAAATCAAAAGACAAATACGAAAAAACCTATTATAACGATCAAATTAATGGAGAACAACAAAAAGAGTCAACGCTTTATCTATCAGTTTATTTCCAACAATTAGCATCAACTCGAAAGCCAGCCAAGCAGCCTATGGTGCATTTACTGTTTTGATTGTCTTGCAGAAGGTATGAAAAGTAGAGTATTCACCTCGAGGATAAACTCTTTTTGTCACGGGTGGCATATTGGATGCCTCCCTTCATCGGGACTTTTAATAACTTTAAACCCCCGCTACACTCGGGAGTTAACTCCGAGTCCCTCGTTACGCTCAGGGTCCAATCTGCTGCCCGTGACGTAAGACACTGCTTTATCCCCTTGGTGAATAATCTACAATAAAAGCAACGATAGTTAAACGAATATTTTCTTGCTGATACTGACTGTACATTTTCTCTAAAACTGGATGGTGGATGCAGATTGAAACAACTCGAAAATTTGGCTTCAACCGGTGTCTTTGAACCGGTTGAAACCAAATTAGCTTCAAAAGTTAAGGAGTGTCTTATGAATGTTTTCTTGTAGTTACAACGGTTAAGGTAATTTCTTACAAAATGTATGGGAAAAGATTTTCGCAATTTCTGACATTTCTAGAACTCAAACCTCAGTCGGTCCAATAGAGACTTTTGATCCTTATTTAAAACAGGATCGACTGGCATCAAAAAAAGTTTTTGTGTAAAATTACCATTTTGTTGCTGTCATTTTTTGCAACATCACTGTGAATTTTATTCAGAATATCTCAAAAAGTTATGGAAGGTCTCCTAGGAACGTTTTCCTGTAACTATAACGTTTACGAGTAAGGTATCTGCCCTGATTATTGTGCATCACCATGATATTATGTTTACTATCACCGTTAAGTTCTATCGTCATCACATATTAACTTACACATGATTATTGTGCATCACCGTGATATGTTTACTATCGCTGTTAAATTCTATCATCATCACATATTAACTTACGTGATTATTGTGCATCACCGTGATATGTTTACTATCGCCATTAAATTCTATCATCATCACATATTAACTTACGTGATTATTGTGCATCACCGTGATATGTTTACTATCGCCGTTAAAAGATAAACAGTCGCGCTTTTCGCCGGGTAACCTGCATGTTCCAAAGATCTTTTTATACTGTGCCATGTCCAATTGAGCTTTGCCCATCATTTCAATAGGTATTTTGTTGCTGAAACATATAAAAAAACATTAAAAGTACCAGTTGTGACACCTGCTTGTGGTCCTCATAATTTATGACATCCAAATTTAAAGTCTATATCTCCCACAGAACAGATTTCTGTTCTGATATCCAGGGAGTTTGAATCCCTTCAGATCGTCATGCAAAATTAAATAAAGAAAAGCCGGCATTTTTGTTACGCTAAAGCACTGTAGTTAAGTTTACGGTGCTAAAATAATAACTTCCCTTTTTCGAAATCGTGTTTTTTTTGTAATCTTTTTCACAGTAATACAAAACCCGGCCAAGTGCGAGTCTGACTCACGTACCGAGGGTTCAATACAACAATTTTTTTGTGCAACTAAAAGTTTACGTTTTTCAGATTTTTCCGTTTACTTGTGCAATAAGACATTGCTTCTTTACAAATTTCATGATTCAAGGTCAACGGAAGAAGTGGTTCCCAACGAGTCACACCGAATCGTGTCGCAGTGTGACTCGTTGAGAATTTTCTTCCCAACGGGTTACACTGGTACACTGGGTGCGGGAAAAAAAGCTTGCAATGAGTCACACTGTAACGACTCAGTGTGACTCGCTGGGAACCCACTCGGAAGAACCCTATATGTTTTAATTCCCTTGCGAGTGTCGAGCGGCATAAACGGCCGTATCTTTTGATTTCGTTGACTTAGAAGTTTGATTGGGATTGCAAACATAAATTAAATTTGATACTTTACGCGTTCCTGAGAAAATATTCTTGACAGACAGACAGACGGACAACGAAGTGATACTATAAGGGTTCATTTTTTCCTTTTGAGGTATAGAACTCGTAAAATGCAGGCTTGTTTACAAAGATTTCACACCCAAATGGCTAGCTTAGGAACATTTGTAAATAAATGTGGTAGTAATAGTAGGTACAGTAGGTAGTACTGTTGGATTTAATCCTTCGTTGATCGGTAAACTAGTTTTGCTCGTATTTATGAATGAAAACTGTCCGCGCAACTAGGGAGGACTTGATAGTAGTCTGTTAAGATTATGCCTAGAGATCGGATAATTGGGTGCAATGTACCTAAACTTAATTTTGGACGATGAAATTATGGACGCGGACTTTTTTTTTAAAATTATGTCCCTGTATGCCAGGAAATCCGGGAATGCATAATTCATCGGATGCATGCAAAGTATAGAAACAATTATTTTTTTAAATATCTTGTGCTGTAAACAGGGTCGGACTGGGCCGTAAGGGCCCGGGTGGCTCCTGACAAGCCCGGGGCCCGGGACGGGATAATGTTAGACGGGATAGTATCGAAAAATAATGAAATATACAAACTATTAATTATCAACGATATATATATTATTCAGTAAATATACTCGTAGTTCCAATTACTTATAATATAACAAATTTGAAACTAGCCTTTTTTTAAAGCTGTGTATTTTCAGCTAATTTGTCAATAACTTGATCGTAAAAGCTGCTATTCTCGTCATCGTTGATTAGATCCGATTCTGTGTTTAATAATCGACGAATCCAACAGTTCTAGCCCCAGTAGAGAGCAAAGTCTTGTTTTTATGCGCTTCAGCGCTGAAAATCGTCTGTCACAAGCACAAGTCACTTTCGTGAATGAAATTGTGAGAATTACACAATATGCATAATATAAGGTGGAGTACGTGCTGATGTGCATGTTCAATTGTGAAAAACACTTGGCGTCCTTTGCAGCTTGTTCTAAGACAGCGGTCTTCAAACTTTTTAGCCTAAGGGCCAGACTGATAGCTCCACAAAGCACCCAAGGGCCAAGATCTAGCTAACTCATGAGATTAACATACCATTACAGTTTTGAAACTTGATGTATATAAATTTAGTATTGAATTTTGCGCAGATTTCCATTTCGGGACTAGCCGGCGAGTGAAGTATGTATTTAGCATGCCGTTGTAGTAATCTGTGGCATGGTGCTGACCCCGCATAAAATACGAAACTGACAGAAGATCCGCTAAGTACTTGCTTAGAGGGCTTACAGGGCCTTAGACATCTGGGCGCCCCGGGCGAGGAATTTTTTTAGTACCCGAAATTGCTTTTAAAATCTATCGCAATCCCTTACGCATCCGTGAACATTGTCGTATTATGATCGATCATCTCTGAATAAAAAAATATTTCTTAATAACATGAAAAGACGCGAGCGAAGCGAGCGCGAAATTTTTGAGCTATTTCTGGTACATTATGAGAATGAGGGCCTCGGGCTTTTTATTGAAGGCCCGAGTAGCAAGAAGGAAAATGTTAGAAAAAATCACTGAGTTGCATTACACTATTATAATGCAGGTCAGTGAAAAAATACTAGACATTAATGGAGTTCCTCAGCGTGCGAAAATATATAGGTAATATTTCAGGCACTAGTAAAGCGAGCGCAAAAGTATCGGACCATTAATTTATTATAGCCGTGAATACGAAAGAAGTAGAATAATTATTGTGAATCTCTTGGTAGCAATATGAAAGCAGCCAATATTAACAACAAGGCGCGATTGTAGCGAGCGCGATAATTTAAAGCTACTTCTAGAAGTGTTTGTTAAAAACTTATGTAAGGAAAACAAAGGATCTTTTGAGTGCTGCTGTATTTCGTCATGCGACATAGAAATATAATAAAGGTGCGAGCGCAGTGAGCGCGAAAATGTTGAGTTTTTTCCACAAAGTGTATAAGAAGCAATATGATAATGGCGCGAGCGCAGCGAGCGCGAAAATGTTGAGTTTTTTTCCCTAAAGTGTATAAGAAAAAAAAGGAGCCGGGCCCTCCTAGCCTGCGCGGGCCCCTACCGGCTTGTGGCAAGCCCCGCAAGCCAGACCCGTGGGGGGGCCAGCGCAGGCTAGGCTGGCAAACGCAACCTCGACTATATGGCCAGTCCGACGGTGGCTGTAAATAACCAAGTTTCACTATGTAAGCACAATAGTTTTATTATTTATGTATTGACATTAAAAAAAAAAATATAAAAAAATGTACATTAATTTACAGAAATCAAGTAAAAAAAAAAGAGCATCCAATTTTTTCCAAACTGGATAATTTTACGTGAAATTTCTATCACATAAATTTTAAAATAAAAAATAGCCAAATCGGTCCAACCATTCTCAAGTGTTGCGCTTTCCAAAGAACATAATTTCATTTTGATTTATACAGATTGCCAGTCGCGCGGACACTTTATATGAATAAATACGAACAATACTTGTTTACGCGACTAGCTGTTAAGGGCTGCATAGATTTTCCCTTCCATTAGTACCAAAGTTACCTACATTAATACCATTTTCATCTTATTTAGAATTTACTTACTTGTCTATCAAACTCTTGTAGTCAAGAGCTGCTAACAAGGTTTTGGCTGCATATTGCAATTGTTCACTTTGCGTCTTGAAGTCTCGAAACGGGTATACTAGTCCAGGACTAGAATAAACAACAACAGGGTCTCGGTACTCTAAATAGGCTGTGTTCAACCACCACTCTTCTAACCAATTCAAGTGTTTCTCTGCTCTTTTCTCCAATATAGACTGGAAAAGTTAAGGTATATATAAGTTACTAGCTTCGCCCCGCGGTTTCACCCGCGTCCCTCAGGACCCGTGCATTTATCCGGGGTATAAGCTACCTCCATACCAAATTTCATCCAAATCTGTTCAGTAGTTGTTGCGTGAAAGAGTACAAACATCCATCCATTCATCCATACATCCATCCTCACAAACTTTCGCATTTATAATATTAGTATGAAGTATGATTATTTAGGTACAGTTATTAATCGATAACATAACAAGGGACAATACAAAACAGGAACGCGATTATCAACGTTTTTGTGACAATACACATATATTTTATAGTTGCTCCATGTCTCAGCATCTATGGGTTGCAGTCTGATCTGAACAGCACACAAAAACCAAACATACTTATATTAGTTGGTCGCTTTATTCTTAGGTTGATCGAGTCATGTTATCGAAGAAGTTCTATTCAGATGCTCATATTCTTATACAAACCATAAAACTAAACCATAACCAAAACTTTTTTTTTTATTAGTCACAGGAAAAGTAACTACGTTTATACCTTTCTATTTTTATTATAATTTGTACAGAATTTGAATTAATGAGTTTTTAATCAACGATATATTTTTCAAGATCGTGTAACCACTATTTAAATGAAAAGTAATAATAAATTAAGAAAAATCATAAGCTTTAATAAACGCAGTTTAACGCGTTAAACGTAGTTTATTCTGTGAATAATAAAAACAAGAATTATTGGATTTTGTTATGGTTTAGAATGGCTGAAACGTTTTCTCCCAAAACGCAAATTTAGCGGAAAATGTAAATCTGAAGAACCAAAACCTGAACCACAAAAATAGTGTACAGATGAGGAGTTAATGCTATGACAGCATTTTCTGCCAGTCATCCTGGTCATGCAAGAAAGATGTGTCTATGCGTGCACCCGAGATATAGACATTAAAATATAAAATATGATTTATGTTATATAGAAAAATGGCTACGCCCATAACATCAGTCTCCCCATACTTGTATACTTACCACATAACTCGTAATACTTAGGATTTCTATGATAGGTATGCCCATACTTCCGATTCAAACTTAATGGCGGCTGTGAAGCAGGCGCGAGGCGCAGCGCAATCGCAAATATTCGATGTGCACGGAGCGAGGGCGTTGGAGAGGAGAGGAGCTGCGCGAAGCCGTGTTCGCAGCGCACTTCACTCACAGTACGCTATAAACGAGGGCGTTGGAGAGGAAAGGAGCTGCGCGAAGCCGTGCTCGCAGCGCACTTCACTCACAGTACGCTATAAACTTAATGGCGGCGAAGAAGCAGGCGCGAGGCGCAGCGCAATCGCAAATATTCGATGTGCGCGGAGCGAGGGCGTTGGAGAGGAGAGGAGCTGCGCGAAGCCGTGCTCGCAGCGCAATTCACTCACAGTACGCTATAAACTTAATGGCGGCGATGAAGCAGGCGCGAGGCGCAGCGCAATCACTAATATTCGATGTGAGCAGAGCGAGGGCGTTGGGAGAGGAGAGGTGCTGCGCGAAGCCGTGCTCGCAGCGCACTTCACAGAATCCTATAAATTTGATTCGGGTTGTAGGTACCCATATAATATGTGTAGAACTGCTCGATGAACTTGTTAACATTTAACGAGTCCCCTGAAACGTCCGTCGCGCTTAACATTTAACGAGTTCAGCGAGCTGGGCCCCAAGTCTATTAAAACATTTATTTAGGTATTGATTTTTAATGAATTGTGGCAAATTTTTCTTTTACCTCTTTTAGTATTCTACTTCAAAAGTTTATCATTTGTAGAAAAAAAATCTTGATTGTAAATCAATTGTCAAAAATATCGGTAAATGAAAAACAATTGCAGTAGAATAGCAAAGTGGTAAAAGCGAAAGTTTTGCCACAATTCATTAACATATGAACAAATGTTCTAGTAGACTCGGGGCCATGTTATTAGTATATCATAGCATAGATAAATAACTATGATTTATCTATGATCATAGGTACTGTTTGTAGGTATTGATGTCAATTCTGTTGTTCACTCACTAAAACTAAACTACACTAAAACTAAATTTAGTTTAGAATTTTGTAAAATCTATTGCATCATTTTAAGTAAACTAAAAAACTTGCAGAGAGAGAGAGAGAGGGGTGTGTTGCATTGTGCACGGCCGAGAGCGGGGAACGGGTCCCCCCCCCCTCCCACTCCCTCCTAAACCCCCCTGGGTTTAGGAGGGAGAGGGATAAGGGCGATTAGGGGAGGGTGGAGTAAGCCAAAAAAAGTGAAGGAAGGTTAGGGTAATTTAGTACCCCATCCTGCCCTCATATTTTCCAACCTAAAAAGTGAGGGGAGGATGGGGACCCTCCTCTCACTTTTTCGAAACTTATCTTTATTTTTATTAACTTCCCCCACCCTCCCCTCACTTCCCCTACCCTCCCCTCTCTTCCGCCACACTCCTCTCACTTCCCCCTACCTTCTGCGACTTTCCCCTCACCCTCCCCTCACTTTTTCCCTAATCCCGGGTGTCTCTTTCCCCACCTCCGGCCGTGCACAATACAACACCCGCTCTCCCAAGTCCCTTAGTTCCATCGCAGAATTTAAATTTAGTCGGAATGCTAAATTTAGGCTACTTTAGTGAGTTTGTAACAAAATAATCTGTTTGACAGGACTAAACTTAAATTTAGTGTAGTTTAGTCTAGTTGGGAACAACAGAATCGACACCACTGTCTACTATTTTATTCTGTGTAAGACTCACTTGCAATTTCATCCCCACACCGTCTTTAGCCGCAAATTCTTTAGCTAGTTTCGATGTAACAGCGAATTCGTCATCGCTCAGGAGTGGTCTCACAGATCTGAGGTATTTCTGTAGAGTGTCCTCTAGTTTGGGCACTGGCATTTTCGGGAGATTTTGAACATTTGTTTTAGCTATCGCCATTGTGTAGTTGTAGGACAACTGATAAGAGCTAAGGTACGGCTGTAGAAGTCCTCTAGATCCACACTGAAAATAAAAACACATACACTTGTGTCAGTGTTTATACCTCATCATCTTACAGTAGTCGCAGCGGAAGTATGTGTCTCGGAAGTTGTCTGCTAGTCGCTGCGCAAACTGCTATTTTTCAGACACAATCCCAATGTTGAAGGTGACGATAGCATTGTATAACTGGCTCGCTCACTCGCATACGTTTTTCGCATATTCTATCTGGTTCTTACTTGATGCTGTTTTATCCCCACAGGCGTAATCGTTCACAGAGCCTAACTTCACAAACATATAGATTGGCTGCGACTACTGTACATTCTGACAACTATTAAAAGCAATAGATGTGACGGTGAATAATAAACTCTTATAAAGAAACCCGTTCAAGTGCAAGTCGTACCTGCTTGCCTAATCTTCCTCGTACCACAGAATAAATAATAGTCTCGTACGTGCTTGTACCTGCTGCTTATAGCGTATACATATTTTTTTAAGACTGTTAGTTACCTTACTGTTACATTACACTGAAATTAATATAACGTATGTTCCAATAATTGTATGACGTCAAAGTTCAGCAGGATTGACAAAAAACATGTTTTTTTTTGTTTCCGACAGTTTTTTTTTATTTATTTGAAGAAAAAAAAACAATTAAATCATGATTTTTATTAAAAAAAAACATGTTTTTTACCGTAAATATTAGTTTTGACTTATCTGCTCTATTCCCTACGGAATGATGTCACTTCCTATGCGTAATTTAACTCATCATCATTTCAGCCTTTAGAAGTCCACTGCTGAACATAGGCCTCCCCCAAAGAGCGCCATGACGAACGGTCTTGTGCTGCCTCCATCCACCGACTCCCTGCGATGGCCACAATGTCGTCCGTCCAACGTGTGGGGGGTCTCCCTACACTTCGCTTGCTTGTTCGTGTTTCTATAGAGTGACCTCTAGTTTGGGCCATTGTGTAGTTATTTGTAATTTAACTATCATCACAAAATAAATAATACTAAGTCATCTAAACATGCAAATAGATGGTGATCGAAAACATTTCAGAACGCTAATTACGCCCACCAATGTCCAAACCGAACGGCAAATGTGCTCATTTTTGTTCGCCGGCAAGGTCCCCAGTATGAGGGTTTTATCCCCATTTAAGGGCAAAACCAAATTTGCATAATCTTTGGGGAAACGAACTTTGTAAAAACAAAAATACATACTTACATATTTTAATAATCATTTTTATTTTCTAGTCTCATAACATTATGATTTTAAATAATCGATGAACTTTTAAGAACAAATTTTATTTAAATCAATGATTTTAATACAGTCATCTTGGGTAACCTAGTCAGGTGGAGCGGAATTTTTATCTAGAATTTATTGTGATGGTAATATTAACAGCTACGATTGACTGTCATAAACATTATCCTCCTTACTTTTATTAATATATGCAATGATTAGGAATACTTATTGTACTACGCAGTATTACTAATCATTACTTAATCATTGAATAACTTTTTATAAGTAAGGGGGTTTATAATCTACAATTTGTTGTGATATAGTAATACTAACAGATACGATTGACTGTCATAAACATTATCCCCCTCTTACTCATAATAAGTTATGCATTACTTAATCATTGCGTAACTTTTTATTACTAACTATCTCCGTAAACGCTACGCATGATAAACAAGTGAATTTTCAATTCTACAGTGGCCCAATTACAGAACTTGGCTACAATCGGATTGTCACTTTTTTCATAGCAAAATCGACTCTATCGCAAAGTATTATTGAATTTGACTGCTTGAAACTGTCATGATCAACATTACGTAATCGCACTGCTGCAGCCCGATTACATAACTTAGGTTCAATCGGATTGTCAGTATCGATATCACTAATGCCTTGCGATAGAGTCGAAATTGCTATGAAAAAAGTGATAATCCGATTGTAGCCAAGTTCTGTAATTGGGCCACTACACTGCGATTACGTAATGTTGATCATGACGGTTTCAAGCCGTGAAATTCAATAATGCTTTGCGATAGAGTCGATTTTGCTATGAAAAAAGTGACAATCTGATTGAAGCCAAGTTCTGTAATTGGGCCACTGTGGCCCAATTACATAACTTGGCTACAATCGGATTATCACTTTTTTCATAGCAATTTCGACTCTATCGCAAGGCATTAGTGGTTGCGATACTGAGAATTCGATTGAAGCCAAGTTATGGAATCGGGCTGCAGACTATTTTTGGCTGGTTTCAACTATAGCTTTTTTGTTAAATGAGTGGCGATAAGGGGCAAGTACAGTTGTTTAATAACAACAAAGAATTGTCTAAACCTAAGAAATTAAAAGGGATTTGCCCTAAAATATACATATTTTAATCAAATTTAATGAGTTTTTGTACAGTGTGATGATTTTGGTATATATCCGGGCACAGAATAAATAATAGTACAAGGTCCGGGTAACATTGACATAGCAAAAAAATAAAGAAAAATATTTTGAAAATGATGTTAAAGTAAATACAATATTTATTATTTATGTATTTAATACTTTATGCACATAAACAGTGTACAGTGGAGGACTTAATGCTATGACAGCATTTTCTGCCAGTCATCCTGGTTGTGCAAGAAAGATGTGTATAGGCGTGCACTCGAGATATGGACAGTAAAATGGAAATAAAGAGAAATTAATTGAAATTAATTCTTAAATATAAAACTTTGAATATATAATTATTATAATATATATATATACATAACTACATATATATAAATATAATATAATATCATAAAAATAAAATACACATAAATATTATAAAATTAAACAGCTGGTGTTGTTAATAAGTCTTTTTTAAATGCTCTCGAGTTAACCGTTTAAAATTTTCCTTAGTTTGAGACTTTCTAATGTCAATTGGAAGTGAGTTCCAGAGACGGACTGCTGAAACCTGGAAGGAGTGATCAAGGAAAGAAGTGGTATGAATAGGAGTGCCTAATATAAGAGTGTTTGAAGAGCGAAGTTGATAGGAAATTAAATTTACATTTTAAGTATACAGGTGAGTTACGGTCATTTAGGAAGGAAAATAAAAGACAAAGAATTCTAAGATTTCGTTCACGGATAGATTTCAGTTTGGATCTGTACTCAGACACGTGATCATACTTTCTGAGGCCATAGATGAAACGGATACAGTTATTAAGAAGGCGGTTAAGTTTGTTAAGAAGGTTTTCAGTTAGGTCTAAGAAACGTACATCGGCATAATCTAGGATGGGAAGAAGAAGCGAGTTAACTAATGTAATTTTGGTATGAGTGGGGAGTTTTTTTAAGGCTGATTGAATGAAATGAAGCAAAGAACTTACGAGAAATTCCATTAATATAATATGGTGACCCATTAAGGTTAGGACGCCTAAGTCTTTAACTGTCAAAGAAAAAGGAATATTAATGCTGTTAAAAGAAAGTGAGGGCAGATCGGAATGGTTAACTTCAAAGAGACGTCACGAGCTGCCCACTATGATTGATTGACACTTGTCAAGATTCACTTTAATACCGTAATTGATCGACCAAGTGAGAAGACGCGACAAATCGTCATTGAGAATTTGAATCGCGCGAGGCAATTCGTCAGTGGTGACAGAGTAGTATAGTTGTAGGCACTGACCTCTAGTACTAACACTGGATAGGCTCTGCCGTACTTTCGTTTGTGCTGATTCAAAGAGCCCCCACCGAGCATCCATGGTACTAAAACTGACATTGTTTCATCTCCTGACGTTAGTCACAGTTAGTTCCGTGGATGCTCACTACTGCCAAACACAAGTAAAACTACTGCTATCAGCGCCAAAATGGCGATAGTTAAATGCGCTCATTGTGACGTTAGTCAACAGCCTGTCTAGTGTATGGAGTAATGTGCAGTTGTCTATGGTTGTAGGTCATCTATAATGGTAGAGGTCTTAGAAGAATAATTATGATGTTATTGGTGAATCCTTACACCATGTTCCAACAGAAATAAATAGCTTACTCTATGCACATTCAGGTCAGAAGGTTCCCTATATCGTTGCGGTAATGTCAAAAGCATTTGTAGAAGGTTGGACATGGCCTCATGCAAGAGAATATACAAAATACCATCCAACTGATACTGTTAATGTCATAAATGAAAATAAAATGAAGATACGGGGTTTGGGCACCTACGAAATAGATGACGATTTGCTGTACATGGAATATGGTAGTTATGCAAAGATTTTAACAAAGTTTTCATTTAGATAAATAATGTATGTGTTTAAGGTTAAATCAATAATAAAACATCAATCAGTTGTCTAGTTTATTGATAAGAATCAGTCTCTCCAAAACAACTACCCTGATTCAGTTCAATATCACGGGGACTTTACGTCTCTTTATTAAGATAATACCCTCTATGTACTGTTTGTTCATAAGAATTTATAGTGTTGGTAACCCAGATCAAGAATAGATTGACCAAAGATACTCAGTCAATAAGAAGTAACCATAGTAAGGTTTTTTAAAGAAAATGTAATTGGGTGGCAATGTGGGTAACATTGCCACCCAATTACATTTTCTTGTTTTTTTTTTGTTGGGGTGTAACTTTAACTTAGTCCAAATCAGCGATTTTCTAAAAATCTAGATATAAATCGAATAAAAACCTTCACCGTAATACATTACTCATATGACAACAACACATAATCCCATAGGATTGTATCTTAAGAATGATATACAACATTAATTAAAGTCAAAAAAGTGCTGAAACCCTGTCAAAGTTACCCAAGATGACTGTATAAGAATCACTTGATTTAAATCAATCAACCCTGCAGTTCAGTATATAAGTTGGTCTCGAATTTCTTCATTATACCTACCTACTACTAATGTCCCTATAGCCTTCCTACAATAGTGACATCATAGTGCACTTGCAATTATTTTTTAATTTGTAGCGAAAGCCTGCGAGGACATCTCAATTTGGAGGCTCTATTCGATGGGATTTAGTAATATTATACATTTTTACCGAATTTACCCCGTACATCTAAATATATTTTTTTTATTTATATTTAAAACCTGGCCTTGGGTAAAATGTTAACTATAGATACCCCATTATTTTGCTCGTTTTTTTAGGTCTGGGAGACATTCTTCAACGTCTGGTTGGCCGAGTGGTTAGTGACCCTGACTGCGAAGTTAACCAATCATAATCATTTATTTGGTAAAATCAGTATACACGGTCCACGACCACGACCAAGGACAAGGACTGCACCATATCTGTGTGATGAGCAGAAATGTTTGTTTTAGAGGCATGGATGTTATTATTCTTTGATACACCGACACAGGGTTGAGTTCCCGGAAACTAGCAACGCTTAATACAAAAACTTCTATTTTTATATAGTACGAAACTCACTTTTGCCACAACGCAAGTTATCCACAACGTAAACATTGTTTTACAATTGTAACTTAGATAATCGGTCAAATCACGGCGTATCTTTGTCAGATACGCCGTCATCATCGATTTTGAATTAGCTATGCATCTTAATGTAAAGAACGCGTTTTATTATGTCACGACAAGAATTTTAAATGAAATCCTAATAGAATCTTAGATATAATATTTTACAAAGAGCCTTAACTACTTCTCCAAGTTTTGAACATCACGAATAGGGGTAGACCTTTGCCCAGTAGTGGGACAGTATAGGTTAGAAAAAAAAACTTAAAAAAAAAACGAAAAGACGTAATTTACCTGGATAATTAATCGAAGACATGCCAAATGGTGTGCAGGTATGAATGATGGATAGTAAGAAAGTTAAAAGTCAATTAAATGAGTCATTTGCTGAATTTCAAGTGAATAATACGGAGATAGACCTAAATTACAGTCTTGATGCAACGGTGGTTACATCTGATAGTCACGATATATCGCCCAGTATTATAAGAAAGGTTACACCTTTGGAAGAGCCAAGTTAATAATTTAGCACCCGAAAACTTTGTAGTAGACGGCGCTGAAAGAGAACGTGAAATAACAAAACTAATAAGAAAAAACAAATACAAGGTAGCCAAGCTTTTGCGATACCCAGGAAAGGAATATATTTCTCCGTTCTCAATAAAAGTAGTGCCTGGAATAAAAGTTGATCCTATTTGCAATTTTGAAAACTGTGCAAAAAAAGGTATGACCTGTTACAGATTTTAGTAAGAACAGCGTGACGATATATTTCAAAATTTATATTCATTAGCAGATTTTACTTTGCATAAATACGTAACGAGATATGCAGAAAAAACCTGTTGCACGAAAAACTGTTGCAAATCCCGGCGTAATTGCACTCATTGGTTCTATTTGCCTTTAAATGGCCAGAAGGAAAAAGTAGACAAGAAAATGTTTCAATACGTTGCGTTTTTTATTTATTTTTTGTCGCTTAACTTAGGTTACAAAAGACCGGAATAATAGAAAAAGATAAACGTGGAGGGAGACAAGAGGTGGATCATGTAAGAGACGCTGAGGTACGATCACTCATTACTGAACACATGAACAGATTTCGACGTGTTGAATCACATTACTACAGAAAACAAAGTGCTAAAGAATACCTTCTCCATGATCTATCACAAAGATGTTTTCTATGTTTTTGAAGGAATATCAGCAAACCTTCAATATATCACTTTACAGAAGCGTATTCAAGTACATGAATTAATCCTTACATCGTTCAAAAAAGGAACTATGCGTTTTGTGTAATAAATACAGGGAAGATACGAATTAAGTAAAAGAGAAGCTGCAGCAAAAATATGATGAATAGATTAAAGAGAAAGAGGAAGTAGGCCGATTTAAAAACGAATGTAAGACACGAGCAATAGAAAATACTACCACTTATTGCGCTTCCTTTGATTTAAAGCAAGTAATTTATTTACCTCAATCAAATGAAAGTATTCTCTTTTATAAAAAAACATTTTGTCAAATTATAATTTCACTATTTATGACATATCCTCCAAAGACTGTGTGTGCAACGTATGGAATTAGTAGAAGGAGTGCATCTGAAATATCTACCTACTTGTCACTATTATTTCTTGAGAAATTTTGACAGAAAGGGAATGACAGAAGTATTCTTATTCTGCGATGGCTGTTCAAGTCAGAATAAAAATTCCGTAAGCCATTAAGTTTTTTTTTATTCTGACCTTTAGTTATTTATGAAATATTAACTGTGAATCAATTGAAGAAATTAGTTTGCGTTACTTCTGTTCCTTCCATGGACAGAGCGAGGGAGATTCAGTGCATAGCGCAATTGCATTCACAATGACTGAGAACATCTTTGTACCTTGTAATTAGAGAAGATTGGCACGAAAAAAATACATGAGGTCAAACCATATGAAGTCAAACTTCGAAGATTTTAAAAATTTCAATAATTTTTGATTAAAACTTAAGTTACTCCAATTAAGAAAAGATAACCAGGCTGGTGATTTGGTAAAATTACAGATATTATGGTGCTTAGAGTGGCAAGAGCACCTGCAAATATGTTTTTTAAAACTAGCCACATAGAGAAAGAGTACGGCAAGTTTTGAGTTGCGTCAAAATGTGAAATGGTTGAAGGCTAATGTTAAGGACATGAATAAATCCCCCAATGATATGTTTTGATATTTTTGACTAACAAGATGATTAAAATGTCGTGAATTCTAATAATGTTTCAATATTACTGATTGATGCTTTTCAACCATTGTTTTTTTATTTTTCGTATTTTTTGTATTATTCAATTACATTTAGCTGGAGTATATATTTTTTATAATTTTTATATAAACCTAGGCGTAATTGGATTTAATTAAATGTTTAGCAAATCACGAAGTGGCGAAAGCGAATCTTTTAAAAATAAGAAGTATTTATCTACATAGTTAATTAAATTAAACTAAAAATCAAGACATGCATATAAAGAGAATTACATGTCCTTCCAAATGAAGCTTGTATTACGCCCATGGTCTCAACTTAGTGCTTAAAGCACAACATTGAAAACGTGCAACATGGTAAGTTTTATTCAAAATCGCTCTGACGATATGAAGCGTCATCATCTTTTAATTTAGAATATTAACAAACTGCAAAATAAATAAAAGTGTTATGCATTATGCATGAATACAGATTCAACCTTTCAAAACAAGACCTAATAAAAAAATACTATAATGTACAGACCCGACAGTTAAGGGTTAGTTACAGAAATGTTATTCTATACATGCCAAACAAATAAAAAAAAATGGTCTAGGTTACTTAAAATAAGCTACTAAACAAGAATATGATATTATTACTACTGCACGGCTTGCGATGCGGTTTTGATTGTTGGATAGCTAAGGGTTTAACTTAAAAACGGGTGTACTTGGTATCTCAATCTGAAGAGTAAAATTTGAGAAATCGATATAAAACATTTTGACTTCTGAAAGAAGTTTGATGATTTGGGTACTTTTGGTTCTGGAATATCACAGGATCCTTATATTCCAGAAAAATAACCACGCGGGCAAAGCCGCCGGCAAAGCTAGTGGTTTTATAAGTAGTTAATTGTAAACACTAATAAAATAGGTACCATTTTACTTTTATTTTTTTATTACGGGCTAGGCTATCGTTTGACCACAAACTCTCCCGATAGAAAGCGATGATGTGGTCGAAGGTGTAGCACGCTTGCATAGTAGGTACCTAGTCACTCTTGTCTTGAACATACCAGGGTTGTATTTTACCGGAAACGCTGACAAGGACAGAGCATTCCACTCCTTTGCCGTTCTTATAATAAATAAAGGTGTGGCCATAAAAGGTTGGCGCTTTGCCGATTGTCTAGTCGTACGGTGATGGGGCAATCAGATTGTGCAGTTCTTGTGCTCACTCTCCATAGTGGAATCTGTATTAATACTATTCTTCAAAAATGTATATTCAGTGCAATATATACAGAAACTTACTAGCTTTTGGATCCCTCGTAACATTATTCCTACTGGTTAGCTTATGCTATGTATCTGTAACAAAATTGTTATAATTTATCACTACTTTTCTGATCTATGTCACTATTATACTCAAAGTTTACAGGAAAAGCACAAGCTTTTGGCGCAGTACATTTCTTTTTTTTTTGTTTAGACTTGTCTTAATTAAGGAACACAGAAAACGTTGGATTACTTATAACATAACACATAATAACCTATAGTAAAAGGTTATTACAATAACAAACAGCCTACCTACGAGTATGTTCTAATCTAAGCCAGGTGTTGTCTCCAAAATATTGTTTACTAGCTGTACCCGCTGTACCCGCGGCTTCGCACGCGTGGTCTTTTCTTTAGGTTCTTCTTTAGGTTTAAAGTACCATAATGTGCTATTCCAGGACCAATATACCAACATTTGAACAAAATTTCTTCAGCCGTTCAAAATACTTTTATCATTTGCTCAGCTTCTAACTCACCGGATTGAGATACCAATTACACCAGATTTAAATCAAACCCCAAGCTATCTTACAATGAAAACCGCATTGCAATCGGTTTAGTAGTTTTTACGTGATGCGTGAACAAACAAACATACAGACAAACAGAAAGAAAGACGCGAATAACAAAAAAAATGTTGTTCAATACCTTTTTTAAGCACCCAAGAGCATTTTTTCATTTGAATTCATTTAGTAGTTTTGGTGCGATGCGCGGTCAAGATACGGACAAACAGACAGACAAAATTAAAAAGTAAATCAGTTTGGCTTCAGTATCGAATATAGAGAACCATCCAAAAAATATTTTTTATAACTTAAATATTAACATAACTTTGGACCCATATCCCGCAGAAACCCTTTACTTTTTCGGGATAAAACGTGTCCCCAATTGTAACCCATCATATAATTTAAGACAGTTCCAAGTTGCATCAAAACCCATCCATTAGTTTCAGCGTGGTACTTGTTCTTTTAAATAAGTTTCAACCCCTATCCTGCGAGAATCCATAAATTTTTCGAGATGTACAGTATCTTATGTCCTACCTCGTAGTAAGAACTCATACCAAGTTTCATTTAAATTCATCCAGTAGTTCCGGCGGCATGATGCGCGGCTAAGATACAGACTGACAGACATACAGACAGAAATGAAAAAACATAAAATTTAGGCTTCATTATAGTATATAGAGTAACTTCCAAAAAAAAACACTATGTCTTTAGTGTAGAGAATTTGGACTCATATCCCACAGGAACCCTTTATTTTTTCGGGACAAAATGTATCCATAATTTTCACCCATCTTATAAACTATGTCTGTGCCAAGTTGCATCAACATCCGTCCAATAGTTTCAGCGTGCAACGTGTTCGTTTAAATAATTTTCCACTCCTATCCTGCAGTAACACTTAATTTTTTTGTGATGTAAAGTATCCAATGTCCTACTTCGAAGTATGTAAGTAGTTTCAGCGTGATACGTGTTCTTTTAAATAACTTTCAACCCCTATCCTGCGGGAACCCTTTCATTTTTCGGGATGAGATGTAGCCTATGTTCTACCTTGTAGTATGAACTCAAATCATACCAAGTTTCATTTAAATTCATTCAGTAGTTTCGGCGTGATACCTAGCCAAGATACAGACAGACAGACAGACAAAAATGAAAAAAAAACAGTTTTGGCTTCAGTATCGAATCTAGAGAAAGGCCCAAAAAAAAAAACTTCAATGTACAGAATTGGACTCATTACAGTTTTATTATAAGTATAGATTTATAAATAGCACATGTCAATTTACCTTTCTATTTACTCTTTTGAGCATTACACTGCATCAAGACTTTCATTATCTTAAAGCAAATTTAGTTGTAGTCAGTATAATTAAATCCTCCAAGGAATAATCGGGAATATATGCAGTTTTTGTTTTTTGGTTTTTAATAGATCTTTATTTAACATAAATTAGGTATAAATCACAATAATTATAAGTTACAGTTAAGTAATTATTTAGTTAAATTTCAATGACTCAATGGGCTAGAAATGCCTTTACAAAGTCTTATAACAAAATACATAATATTTATGATCATTTATACTCGTTGAAACATATTTTTAAACAAAAAGTGTATATTTTTAAACAAATGAAGGTAAGTAATTATTATGTGCCCTTTGTACAGTGCACTTTTTTATCATCACTCACTCGTTCTATGAGTAACTAAGATTAACAATAATTATTACACACCACAGTACTCTGTGTAATGTGTATGAACCGGACAGTAGGCAATTCAACAGACAACGTCCAGTCGCAAGGGCCTGAGAGCTGGAGGTCGTGCTAGTGCTAGTGTGAGCCGAATCCGATAAACTTTACAATTTGAATTTAGCGGGACCCTTTATTGCAGTGAATAAAATGCTTGCGTTTTATCAGCGCCATCTAGTTAAATTGGAGGGAGAACTTTGATGCCTTTGGTTTATTCGCTATGAGGGATTATAAATGATAAAATAATGATAATTTATTTCTTTTTACATGCGCTTCAGGTAAAACTAACAAATTTACAAATTTAAAAAAAACAAAGTACCTAAATTGACAGAACTCTTTTCTGTTTTTGAGTTTTTTCTAAATTATCTGAATTGGAATTATTGTGACCTTGAAACGAACTTATTGAAACGATTTGACGGTTTACTTCAGGAAATGACGATTATGATCGAGGAAAATGTATAAATAACGCATAAAATATGTAAATGCTTAAAAATATGAAACAAAACATTTAAAGAAGCGCATGATTTCGACCCAGGCACGTCTGGGTTGGCAGGCCGGCATACTCCTGCTGTGCCACACAACATCGTGCCGAGAAGGTCGAAATTATGATACAGTTTTAATGTTTTATTTATATTACATTTAAACTATCATAAATTTGAGTACCTATCCCGCAGGAACCCTATATTTCTTGGGGATAAAAAGAATCCGTAATTTTAATACATAATATGAACTTTGACTGTGCCAAGTTACATCAAACTCCGTCCAGTAGATTCAGCGTAATGTATTCTTTTAAATAACTTTCAACCACTATCCTTCGGGAACTCGTGATTTTTTCGGGACAAAAATTATTCTAAATGTTAATCCATAACATAAGCTATGATTGTGCCAAGTTGCATTAAAATCCGTCCGGTATTTTCAACGTGATTCTTATTCAAAGAGACAGACAGACAGACAAAAATTAAAAAAAAAGCTTTTTGCACTCCATATCGATTTTGAAGTCTATCTCAATTAAAATTTTCAAAAAATATTTAATGTACAGATTTAGCCCAGTTACAGTTTTATTATAGTATAGATATATACAGACTATAAAGGTTACCATAAAATTCACATATAATAAAATATATTACTAAATATTTTTATAAATCATGCTCTCATGCTTATTTCTCCAAGCACGGCTAGCTATGCAAGAGCCCGATTCACCCGACATTATACCGAAGATATCCCGTAAGTCAGCCTATACGAGATCAGAATGGCTCTCAAACACCTTAAGAGCAACAAGGCACCAGGGGAGGACGGAATAACGACAGAGCTACTGAAAGCGGTTGGAACACCGGTACTTAGATCCTTCAGTAGCTGTTTAACTCTGTCATCCTCGAGGGTACTAAAAAAAAGGAAAAAACTGTGTCGCCAAAGGCGTGGCACAGGAGCATAGTGGTGTTGTTCTTTAAGCAGGTGATAACACCCTCTTGAAGAATTATAGGCCCATTCCGCTGCTTAGCCACGTCTATAAGCTGTTTTCGAGAGTAGTTACAAACCGTTTCGCTCGTAGGTTTGACGAGTTTCAGCTCGAAAAAGCTTTAGTACCGTAGACCACATCCATACGCTCCGGCAAATTATACAGAGGACCGAACAATATAATCGGCAACTATATCTAGTGTTAGTGGCCTACGAGAAAGCCTTTGATTCAATCGAGACCTGGGCATTGCTAGTCATTACAGCGGTGCCAGTTTGACTACCGGTGCATCGAAGTGTTGAAGTGTTTGTACAGCAAGGCCACCATGGCTGTCCGTCTCCATGATCGGAGCACGAATTCTATCGAATTGCAAAAAGGGGTGAGACAAGGAGACGTCATTTCTCCGAAACTGTTCACCTCTGCACTGGAAGATAAATTCAAGCTTCTGAACTGAAACGGATATGATGTTAACATCAATGGCGAATGCATCACTTAACTTCGAGTTGCTGATGATATAGTATCATGGCAGAAACCCTGGAAGATCTAAGCACAATGCTCAGTGACCTCAATATTCTTTCCCAACAGGTGGGTCATAAAATGAACATGGGTAAGACGAACATCATGTGAAATACCCATTACCCATGTCGCACCTATGCCGGTTTATGTTGGGAACGATATTATCGAAGCTGTTGATCACCAGATATGTGACTTATCTGAGATAAAAGTATTTGAAATACAGAAACAAGATACAAAATACGTATTTCCATCTTATATCTAAAACACTTTTTAAAAACGTATTTTGTATCTTTTATTTAGATACCATTCGTTACAACCATGTCCTTGTGATGGGAATCCCGCCGGAGGACATCGAAAAGCTGAAACGTATAGACTTTCGCCTGCACTATACGTCAGCGACGGTCTACGTCAAGCTAAAGGGATATAAATCGAGGGACTCGGGGGTTACGGCGGTGTCGGGGGAGTTGGGGGTCGTTAGCTCCGCAGTGTGCGGTGCGAGCGAGCCTGTGACACCCATGGACTTCAACCCAGTGCACCTCGATAACACGGATTGGACGAAGGAGGAGATGGACCGTCTGCTGGAAGTGGGCGATGACGGCGTGGAGGATATTGCAGGGGACATTACGGGCCTCAATATCTTCTCGCCGGCATCGTGACGCGGACCACGCTGGACCCTCCTCCGTCGAAATCGTAAACGTGTAAGGCGGGCGGGTCTTTCAGACCACCCGCACTAAACAGATAGTAGTAAGTAATTAGGAATATAAAAATGGATGGACTAAAGAATAAAAATAGTAACAGCAAGTCCTCAAAAAAAAACTGCCACCGTGGCTGGTAATAATCATAGGCTAAGTAATAATGTAATAATCAAAACTAACATCATACAAGCCAACTTCCAACACAGCGTCACAGGTTTCGCTGCCCTGCGTAGAACCCTGGAAGAGCAACCGAACACAATAGCGCTGGTCCAGGAACCTTATTTAACGCGTGGAAAGGTGGGTGGTTTCAACGCCCTTCGGGGCACTGTCTTCGCTCCCCCCGTGCAAAGCAAAACACGGACATTTATATATGTACCAAATTATTTTAAAGCGTCGTTGGTGACACATTTGTGCACCGACGACTTTACTGTAGTAAAACTGGAGACAGGTATGCTGGGGAAACTCAGCACTATCATTTTAGCATCGGCGTATATGGACATTACGGCCGAGGAGCCTACTCCGGCACTTGAGGAGTTAATGCATTTTTGCATGGTTAACAACATGGAATGTGTGATAGGTTGCGATTCAAATGCCCATTGCACGGTCTGGGGATGTCCAGACTCGAACGAAAGAGCAAAGGATTTACTGGACTTCAGTCTAAGACACAACCTCAATATACTATATCGAGGCTCAGAGCCAACGTTTGTGACGTCTTGGGCCAAAACAATAGTTGATATTACAATAGCCACCAGCGAAATTGCCGAGACGATCAGCGACTGGCGAGTGGCAACGGATGAGATCTCTTGTGCAGATCATAGAAGAATCAGGTTCTGATTGGGGAGAGCAAGAACCTCGGACGTACAGAAATCCAAAGAAGACTGACAAGTCTCTAATCAGAGAAACTCTTGATAAGAGTTTGTCAGAAGCACCACAAGTAGAAGCAACTAAAGAGCTTACACCAAGAGAGATAGAGGACAACATACAGTCTATAGTAAGCATTCTGAAAGGTAGCTACGAACGATCGTGTCCTCTAAAAACGGAAACCAGCAAAATACTGCTTAAAAAAGATAGATGGTGGAACAAGGAACTCAGTAAACTGAGGAAGAAAACGAGACACCATTTCAATAGAGCCATGAACACTGACCTGGAGGTAGATTGGCAAGAGTACAGAAGAACTCGACACCGACTCAAAGTAGAGGTAAACAAAAGTCTGAACAGTTCGTGGAAAAATTACAGTAGCTCGATTCAATCGGAAAGCGAGACCGCAAGATTGCGAAAACTGGTTTCCAATGATACAAAGGTAAGACTTGGTACTCTAAAGAAACCAGACGGTACGTATACCACATCAGATCAGGAGCAGTTTGAACTCCTACTTAAAACCCATTTCCCAGATTGTATACTAGACAATGAAGTTGTTTGGGAAACTCCGACATCATATGAACCTTCAAGAAGTGACTGGAACTTTGCAAATTCAATCGTCACGGAAGAAGCACTTCTGTGGGCGGTAAGCACTTTCCAACCATTCAAAGCCGCGAGGCTTGACTGGATCTTTCCAGCTCTCCTACACTGGAGTCTAATTAAGATCAAGTCTCATCTTGCTGCTATTTTTAAATCATGCCTAGCCTAGAAGTATATACCAAAGGCTTGGCGGGAAGTAAAAGTAGTATTTTTGCCTAAACCAGGCAAATCAGATTACACAAATCCAAAGTCATTTATGCCAATAAGCCTTAGCTCTTATCTTTTAAAGACACTAGAGAGACTATGCGACAAATACATTCGCAGTGGGCCACTAGTTGACAAACCGGTACACAAAAATCAACTCGCCTATCAATCAGGCAAATCTACAGAAACGGCCCTCCACCAGGTGGTTCACAAGATAGAATCCGCACTGGAAAGCAAGCAATCTTGCCTTGTAACCTTTATCGATATAGAGGGAGCTTTTGATAAAACAACGTTCCCCAGTATTGAAGGTGGGCTGAGGAATCAAGGCGTAGACAAAAGAGTGAATAAATGGGTCACAACAATGCTGTCTAATAGAGCAGCTAGCATAGAGACTGCCAAATCATCGCGATGTGTGGTCACGAGAGGCTGTCCGCAGGGAGGCGTTTTATCTCCGCTGCTATGGGTAGTAGTGGCGAACGAAATTCTCGAACTATTAAACAAGGATGGTATAGTAACCATAGAATATGCGGACGATCTGGCAATCATGGTCTCCGGACTTTTCGAAGCAACCCTATGCGAAAAAATGCAGAAGGCGCTTCGGGAGGTCGAGAGATGGTGTGAACGCCACACTCTATCTGTAAACCCAGAAAAAACTGAGATGGTCTTATTCACTCGGAAGATGAAGACTTCAGCTAGTCTTCGACTTCCTACACTGTTTGGAACAAAACTTTCACTCAGCAAGGAAGTAAAATATCTTGGCATATGGCTGGATAGTAAGATGTTGTGGGCGAAACAACTAGACTATATAACCACAAAGGCAATAAATATTTTATGGCAATGCACCCGAGCAGTGGGTAAGGACTGGGGTCTGAAACCTAAACTATGCCGCTGGTTGTATACTGTTATAGTACGACCGGTTCTCACATATGGATGCGTAGTGTGGTGGCCGAGAACAAATATGGTGACCACAATCACCAAACTACAGCAAGTCCAAAGATTGGCATGCTCTTTAATCAGCGGCTGCACGAAAACAACTCAATCAGCCGCTTTAGACATTATTCTGGGTCTGACACCGCTGCATTTACATATCCAGCAGGAGGCGACGGCTTCAGCACTAAGGATCAAGTCTACAAATCAGTGGAAAGCAAGAGCAATATCTATGATCAATGCACCTTCACCTGGTACAAATAGTGACTGTGAACTCCTTACTTTCATCACAGATAGTGCAGCCATCATTTATGCACTAAAGAAACCTATAACTAGGTCGAGGGTTGTATCAGAATGTCATGAGGCTCTACAAAACTTATCTAAAAGGTATTAAATTAAAGTCAAATGGACGAAAAGCCACGGCTCATGTCCAGGAAATACCAAGGCAGACATGCTCGCCAAGGAAGGAGCTAAGAAACATATCGGGGAAGATGCGGTGAAGCTCTGTAAACCCACCGCAATGGAAGTAAGAAACCTACTTGTTCAATACACAGAGAGAGAGCATAATAATTGGTGGAACAAGAAAACGGATTGCAGAAATGCAAAAGTTATGTTTCCATCCCTTAACAGGAAAATCACCAACAATCTGCAACTGTAAAGAGCCATCTATTGACATTTGATGAAACTTTAGTCTGGGGCCAATTCGATACATGGTGAGAGACGCCATCTATGAAATTAGCCCCAGAATAGAAGTTTCATAATTCATATAATAAACTTAAAACTCCATAAAATTGAGTTTTCTTTTTAAAAGTATTTTATCTGTAAAAAGTATTTAGAAGATACGTATCTTGTATATAGGATTTCAGATACCATTCCATAAGGTATCTTGTATTTGGTATCTGAAATACTTACTTGAATAGTATTTTGTATTTCAGATACTTTTTATAGGATATCTTGTACATCTCTGTTGATCACAATGTCTACAGTGGTTGGTCAGACCATCCAACTGGGTAGATCTAACTTCGATAAAGACGTCAACCGACGAATCCAACTCGGAAGGGCAGCGTTCGGGAAATTACGCCATATCTTCTCGTCGCAGATACCGCAGAGCCTCAAGACGAAAGTTTATAATTAGGCGTGTTGCCTAATTATAGACTTTGATTTTATAAAGACTGAGACGTGGTCGCTAACTATTGGTCTCATACCTAGCTCAAAATCGCACAGCATGCAATGGAGAGAGCTATGCTCGGTGTTTCACAACGCGCACAACGTGATAGAATCCAAAAAAAGGAAATCCGTAGAAGAACCAAGGTTACCGACATAATTCTCTGAGTTTGTAAGTTGAAGTGGCAATGGGCAGGAAATATAGTTCGCAGAATCGACAACCGCTGGGGAACAAAGGATCTCGAATGGCGACCACGAACAAGCAAGCGAAGTGTAGGGAGACCATCCCCATAAGACGGGTTTAAAGAAGCTAGTGGAAAAATTTGGACGACGACGTATGCGTCGTCATCCAAATTTTTCCGCTATCACACACTATCACGTTCATAGAAAGTCTCGGTAGCCGAATTGGTAAAGGCATGTGCCGCGCTGAGGCACAGTATGCGAGTTCGAATCTCGTCCGTGATCCAAATTTTTCCATTAGAAAATTATTATATATATATTTACGCTAAGCAGACGTTAACTGCTATAAAAAACCATAAATTATATACTGTTGTAATATGCTTATCAAGGCCTTCAATTTGATACCCATATTGTAAAATTGGAAGAAAAAATATATTTTTCAAATTAACTTGTGAATGGATCCATACTAAAGAAATAAATTTAAAAAATAAGAATAGGGTACTTAAGATAGACTACTGAACAAGAATTATAACATTTTTAGAAATCGTGTCTGTATGTTTGTTCGCGCATCACATAAAAAGAACTGGACCGATTGCGATGCGGTTAGATGATGTATAGCTTATGGTTTGACTTAAAACTGGTGTACTTGGTATCTCAATTTGATTACTAGAAGCCGAGCAATCGATAAAACTTTTTTGGCGGCTGAAGGAATTTTAATCTAATGTTAGTAGGTATATTGGTATTTTAGGTCTTGGAATAGTACATGGAGTACTTTTAACCTAGAGAAATGACCACGCGGGAAACCGCGGGTACAGCTAGAATTTAGATAGATAGATAGATAAACGCTTTATTGCACACCAAATAAATCATACACAAGAATAAACATTTAACTTAAATAGAGTACAATGGGCGGTCTTATCACTTAAAGCGATTTCTTCCAGACAACCGTTGAATGGAGAGGGATACATTTAATAGTCAGGAATACAGTAAAATACAATACATACACACATCTACATAGACTTAAAATTTATAAACTATATAACTTAACTTAGACTTACTTTTAACTTGACTTAGTATTTAATGAAGTAACAAAAAAAACACATTCAAAAAACAACAATTTTCTACTATTTTTTCGAACTAAGACTGACTTCGAATATCGTCCGAATGGTATGATTATTGTCGAAACATTCAGGCTGTTTACGTCCGTTTTATTTTCGACACGGCGTGTTTTGGCTAGCTAGAATTTACGGAAGAATTCATTCTGTTACCTGGCAATCAGAAAATTTAAATATGTAAGTAAATTACCAACATATGATGCGTCAAAGTTAGGTATGTCTTATGTCCCGACCGCCGCTGAAAAATTGACGTTTAGTTGTTCTAACCTATAAGTATTAGACCTGTAACGTAAATAACTTCCAGAAGTAAGCCGAGACTCGGCGGCTATCCTTTAGTCTTATTTATTAGTAGCAACGTGTTCATTACAGGATTTTGTGGGGGTGACAAGTTTGGTCCCAACCGCCCGAGAACTTCATTTACGAGTTCAAAAATTAAAAATTCACATAGCAAATGTTTAGGCTTATGTAAGTCCAATTTTGCATTATTTGGATGGTTTCCGAATATATACTTTATATACATAAAATAAGTACACAGTACAAATTTTAATTTCAGCGATTTTCAAAACCTACCGTTCAGTCTATAAAACATATTTTATGTTGTGCTTTTATTATATTGTGATTGTGAAATAAGTACTTAGGTTGCTTGAGCAATAAAATCATTATATACTTTGTAAAATGTCATGATTTGGGTACTCGTCCAGACCGCCACGAATCCTTGTCCCGACCTCAGCACTTTTCAAAAATTTCTATCTAGTGACATTCCTATTAGAAATTACTGTGTGTTTGGTCTTGTTCTTTAGAAAAAGTATCTAGGCATCTATTTCAAAAAAATGCAACGCTGTAGTACGTCAGGAGGGGCTGAATTTCATAGTTGTGTGCATAAATCTGGAAAAGGTGGTTGCGTTCCTGTCCCATACGCCGGGCTTTATTAACAAGGGATTTAACACTATAAAATACCATAATACAAGTATTTTATTAGATGATATCCATACACAAATATTTAACTACATATCTGTATTATTACATTACCCAAAAAGAGTATAATTAGAGAACTACAGATAAAAATAAGATGAAAAATTAAGTAAAACTGTCCGGTCCGGACAGGTTTACTTAATTTTGGACCACCATCCATGGAATGACCTCATATTAAAACAAATGTTAATTTTAAAAGAAATATAATAATACCTTAATTATATACATACACAAAACTATAAATCTAACAGTGCCATGGTGGAAGGAAAAGTGCACATTTTTTTATTTGTTTTTTAAACTTTCAATTTATTTAGTACAGATATTATCATTTTTAACTTTCTAAGATGGCATTTTTGGCAGTTTCGTCACTAATGATCCTTAACTGAATGAAAAAGGACTCTGAACGGTGAAGGGCTACCCCCTAGTACTCGCCCCTAACCCCAGCGGAGATGCTTAGTTTAAGAGATATTTCAGTTTTAAGTTTATATATAAGTATGGCCCCAAAGACTAGACTAAAAACTATACATTTCCTGGACAGGAGGGTGGTCAAGGGGGACTGCCAGGGCCCTGTTTCATAAAACTTACAATTGTAGTTTACTATTACAATTTAGTGTACACTGAAGTTTATCTTCTAGCAAAATTCATATTTACACGTAACACTCTAACATATGCATCAATGTACACTAAATTGTAATGGTAAACTATAATTGTAAGTTTTATGAAACAGGGCCCTGGGGGCAGTCCACAACGCCGGTACCGGATTGCTATAGATTTACCATATAATCACCTGGCTATAGCCATATGATCAAAATTTTGTAAAAACATACTTACATATTTTAATAATCATTTTTAATTTCTAGTCTCATAACATTATAACTTTAATCAATGTACTTTTTTGAAAAAACAAATTTGATTTAAATCACTAATTTTAATTTTTTTAAAACACTTGATTTACATCAATAAACCCATGACTATATAAAAACATCATAAATATCTTTCACTAGTTAAGATCCCAATTAGATTTCCATAAAATTGAATAGTGTAATAAGCCCTCTAAATGCAAACAGGTGAGCTCACTCTCTTTTTATTAGCAGGAACTGGGAACTGAATTGTGATTGCATATCGATGAAAAAGTGGATAAGAACCACAAAAGGATCCAAACACAACCTGGTACAAATTGAACCTAACTCAGATTTTTACATTGCGTATTAAATAGAAATATTTAAGCAATCGATTTCAAGTTCGTTTACTTTAGAATTCTATTATTATAAAGTAAACGAAAATGTTTTAAAATTGGTTTAAAAAGCACTTTACTGGAGATTATCCAGTAAAGTGGTTTTATAAACATTAAACGGCTGGGTAGGTGATATACCTACATTATTTACAACAGTGGTCCATGATCAAAAATATGTTTCTTTTTAAATATAATGTTTGCTCCTATTCAACTGGCCAAAATTGACCGATATTTATATTCACGATTAAGATTTATAATTTACTTTACCCGTAATATATAACGCCTGCCGCGGCACCGTCGCAATGGTGAAAGGACTTAAGAATTGTGTAATTACTAATTCATAAAACCAGCTGCTAATCGAACTTTGATCACGAATTTTCAGCAAGCAAGCAAAGTAGATATCAAAACTTCTTAGTTAGTGTTGCGAGGTCTATTTTTCACTTTACCTTATGCTTCGTCAACTTTTACCCTAGATTTGCAGTGTCCCTATAAAAAGCCCAAAATATTAATATATTTTTTAAAGCTGACTAAAATACTTTCGTATTGCATGGTTTGATGCACAGTGCACACCATCGGGCAAACGGCTTGCTCGTCTTGTTACTCAATGAAATAAAATATAAATCTATCATTCATAGTTACTGTCTTTATCTTCTATTTCTTCGTGAACATCACTATCATAATCATTATCAACGCCAGCCTATATCTTTCCACTGCTGGACATAGGCCTGTCCTAATGCACGCCGCTGAGCTCGGGTTTCAGCTCTCCTCATCCTTTTTCTTCTGGCCGGTTTTCGCAGGTCGTCACTTCACCTGGCCACAAGGGCGGATCCAGCCTTCGAGTCAGGGGGGGTCACACTGAACGGGTTCCAAAATTATACAATACTAGCTATTCCTCGCAGTATCAATCGCGTAGACTATGCCACTCGGGAATAGTTTAGATTTAAATCAATTTTCAAAATCAGGCTAGTTGTAATCAATTTTTACCTTTTGTTTTAAAAGAAACACATTTTTTTACCTTTAACTTTGAGCCACACTACTGATATTTTTATTGTGTTATGTAGTTATGTGGAAAAAAAAACGTTTATGACCGATCTTCTATGATTGCGAAACATGCTATACAACCAAGGAACATGCGAGCAAAGCGAGCACGAAAATTTTGAGCTACTCATAAATTTATTAGTGTAGTTATATAAAAAAACTGAACGTTTATGATCATATAGAATGTGTAAAATACATATAATATGATTAAAAAAGCGCGAGCGGAGCGAGCGCGATTTTTTTTTACTATTTCCGTTATATTATACGAATGAGGAAACAGAATATACCATTTAACAAACGCAAGTGTAGCGTGCGTGAAAATGTTCGGTAATGACAGAGTTAGACATTAATGGAATTCCTCAGCTTGCGAAAATAGGTAATATAACAAAGGCGTGAGCAAAAATAGCGCAAAAAAAAATTAACTATTTGTGGTCGTGCGTATGACAAAAGATAAAAATTACTATGGATCCACTGAGCAGATAGATATATGAGATCGCAGCCAATAATAACAAGGTGCGAACGTAGTTAGCGCGATAATTTTAAGTTATTTCTTGAAATGTTTGTTAAAACTGTAGGAAAACGAGATGCACGTTATCCTTCATACAACAGGCAATAACAGAACAAGGGTGCGAGTATAGAGAGCGCGAAAGATTGGAGTTATTTCTAGTAAGTTTGTGTTTCATCAAAACGTGATATTATTATAATGGCGCGAGCGAAGCGAGCGCGGAAATTTTGAGATATTTCTGTTAGTGGAACAAATAAACATTATTACAAAACATATGAAAATAGCAAATGGAACTAAAAAAACCCTTTGGTTGAAATATGCCCAGGGGGGTCATGACCCCCATGACCCCCCCCCTGGATCCGCGCTTGCCTGGCCACAGGGCGTCCTACACTGTACATGCCTAAACGTGGTTTATTTTTTAAATTATAAAATTTAGACTGGTCAACGATTCCTATCAAATCAGTTATTGTGGATTTGGCCTGCGATATAGCTAATGAAGGGCATAATTTCACCATTGATTTAAGGAATTTTATCTCAATAAGTTTTTTTTATAATTCAGAGCATAACTGTACAAGAAACTCTTTACATCGTTCGTTATATCTGTGACCATAACTAATCAATTTTCAACGTTGAGTAGCACAAGCAATGATGTTTGTAAAAAAATATACCATCAAGATTGTCACTACTCTTGACCCTAAAAACTACCATGTGACATAATTTTAGCTCTAAATCTAGGGTAGCATACCCTAAAGTGGTATCACGGACTATTACTCTTTATACTGTGGCACGAGGCCAGCAGTGCAAGCACGCAGTGTTGCCAACCAAACAATATATCGCAACGAAATGTGCAAGCCCACTAGTTGGAGCCCCCAAATCTTTACGTATCTAATTTTCTTAAAGTTATTATGAAACCACTAGAACAACCACTAAATTATAATTTAATTTCAAAATATACTTTATAAATAAAAGAGATGAAAAATTACGTTATTAAAACATAGGTAATAAATTAATAATAGACACAAGTGTTGTATTTGGCACAACACTTGTGTGGTATAATAAATCAACTTAAAATCGACTAAAAAAACTACTGATCCATTTTTGATACAGTTTATATGGGATCACCTCAAGAGTATACAACATAAAATAAAATTACCTGTATAACTAGTGAAAAAACCCTAATATTGTTTTTTTTCTTCCTTCTTCCTGGTACCTAGAGGTACGATCGCCGACCAGCACGCTGCCACGGGTCTTTGGACACCTGTCTCCCGGGAGCTGCTTTGCGCAACTACTGGCTCTATATGGCTGGTATACTTTTGGCGTTACTACTGGCTGCTGCACAACTTCTACACCATCTCTCCGCGGAACGTCTTCGCACGCGTGCCTCTAAGCTAAGTCCCAAGCCGAAGGACAGTATCAAACCTACGCCACCTCCTGTAACTCACTCCCTGAGTATTTTTTCTATCTCTGATTACACTGGTAGTTTACTATTTTAACTATATCTTTTTTTTTCTACACCTACCGCCACTGCTAGGTAGGTAGGCTTTCATTATTCAACTATTTCTTTCTAAAACTAAACTGCCAGGTGACAACACTTGACTTACTTCAGTCATTTTATTTTCTTCTAATATGTTTGACAGCATTTGTTGAATGTTATTAAGAAGGTTGTATGTACCTACAGAACTATGAATTTACAAACTTCTTCAATACTCTCCGTTATTCAACACTTCACAAGTCCTAGTGCTTGGTAGTATTTATATACTCTTTGGTGCTTGGCAGAATGAAAAGAAAGTCGCCCAGGGTAGTCCTTTGGTTAATATGTCAGCCACTTGATGTGCTGTACCAATCCTTTCAACCCCGATGGCACATTCAGTAACCAACTCTCTAACATAGAAGTGACGTATACGAATGTGTTTCGTTCTCTTGTGGAATTCTGGGTTATGAGCAAGTCGTACTGCTGCTTCGTTATCCACACATAATGTTGGTGTTTTTACAAGTGTGAACAGGTCATTCATGACTCTTCACTAGCTGCCCCACGAGTTCTGCTTCAGTAGTAGAGATGGCTACAGATGCTTGTCGCTGACTAAGCCATGACACAACGCCACCTGAGTAGCGACAGACCACTCCAGTAGTAGAGCGTCCAGTTTCTCGATCTCCGCCATGGTCTGCATCGCTAAACCCTTCTAGCACACCGGGTAAGTATTTTGCTTTATATTTAATAGCATAGGACCGTGTGCCTTTAATATAGCGCATGATCCTCTTCACTCTTAGCCAATCATCTTTGGAGGGAGATTCCAATTTCCGAGAGACAACTCCCACTGCATAGGCAATGTCTGGACGTGTTCCGACCATTAGATATGCTAAAGCACCTACCGCTTCTCGGTTTGGAAAGTTTTCAACCTTTTCTGTTTCAGCTCTTCCTGAATATGGTTCCTTTTCTATAGGTGTGGGGTAAGGGGGTTACAATCAGACATCCCGAAACGCTCTAAAATTTTCTTTGCGTATGCTTCCTGATCAATGAGAATAGAGCCATCCTCTTCTCTAACAATTTGTAAGCCCAGGTAATATGAGGCAGGCTTTGCAGTAATCCGTAGTCGATTACTTAAATCGTTAAGAAAGGTATTAGCCAAGTCCTCATCAGGGGCAGCTACCAATCCATCGTCGACATACAATGTAATAAGTAACTTCTTGCCATAATCATTTTCGTGTACAGACAACAGTCAGCCTCGCACTGCTTGAAGTCCATATCCAGTAATACTTCTTCCAAACAAGAGTTCCAACACCTTGGAGCTTGCTTTAATCCGTATAGACTTCGATGAAGCTTCCAAACATGTGATGTACCGTCAGTATATCCATCCGGTTGTTGTACATAAATTTCCTCTTTGAGTTTTCCGTTAAGGAACGCAGTACAAACATCAAACTGTACAAGATGCAGGTTTTCTTGTGCGCTGACACTCAATAATGCTTTTATTGTCGCAAAGCGTGCAACAGGACTGAAGGTCTGATCATAGTCTTGTCCTTTTTTTCTGCTTGTAGCCCTTAACAACAAGTCGAGCTTTATATTTGTCGATTGAGCCATCTGGGTTCCTTTTAATACGAAGAACCCATTTGCATGGAAGGGCCTTTTTGTCATTTGGCAAAACACAAGGTGTCCACACATTTAGGTCCTTAAGTGATTTCATTTCACTATCCATTGCTTTAATCCATTCCTCGTGATCATTCCGATTCATGGCGTCTGAAAAGTTTGTAGGAAACGATTCTGTAATGCAAACATAGTTATCAAATCTTTCAGGTCGTCTTATTTGACTGCGATCACGGAGATTGTAGCGTGGGCTCGGCATCGTGAAATTCCTCAACATAGTCTTGCGGTACGACGGGTTCGGATCCATGGACGTGGTCTTCCTGGACCGGTTCCATATATACTCCCTCAAGTCCACGTTCAGTATCGTTAGTAACTGAATGTTCATGATCTCCCTCGAATTCAATCGTCAAAGGGATTTGATGTAATTCCATGTTCGGAGCTGGTTCCTCATTTCCAGTTTCTTTGTCTATCGGCAACTGAAACGTGTATTCCCTCGTATCTGCATCGGTTTCTTCACATGGTGGGTCAACGTCACCGATGGGTACCTAGGGCATTTTCGTTGAATAAGACATCTCGTGAACGAACAAGTGTGTTTTTCTTTCCGTTGGTAATCCAGACACGGTAGCAATCTTCATCGTAACCAATGAGTCGGCTTTTGATAGCTTTTTTGTCTAGCTTTTTTCTCTATTGTTTTGGTACATGGACGTAAGTGGTGGATCCTCTTATACGTAGATGCTTTATAATAGGTATTTTTCCATACCAAAGTTCAAAGGTAGATTTATCGCTGTTCGTCGGACCTGTTCTGTTTAAAATATAAGCGGCAGTGTATATCAGCTCAGTCCACAACTGTTGCGGCAATGGTTCATGCGCATACATCATTGCACGTGCAGTTTCTAAGAGTGTTCTGTTCTCCCGTTGGCTTACACCATTTTGTTCTGGCGTGTACGGAGCCACAAGTCTCTGCTGGATTCCGTGTGAGTCCAAGATTTGTCGAATTTACTTGTTGTCAAATTCACTACTGCAGTCACTGAGTAGGCATTTAATGGTATGTCCTGCTACTTTCGTCTGAGCTAGCATCAGGGCGAGTTTATCCTTGACCTCGGACTTGTTTCTCAGGAAGTATACCATACGGTATACTGCCTGTGAAGCCGTCTTTAAACAGAACATAATATTGCAATTTCGAGTAACTTTGTTGAAATGGTCCACAAACGTCAGTATGTACGAGTTCTCCAGGTAATGAGGCTCTATCTCTCGTACCGAATTTTAATCTATGGACTTTCCCATATATGCAGCCTTCACATGTCTCCTTGTCAAGAGGAAAGTCTAGCCCCGGTTCGCGTTTAATTGTAGCTTTTACATGTCTCTTGTTCTGATGCGCAAGTCTTTCGTGATATAGCTGCATCGTTGCAGTCGTTGCATAGATTTCGGGAGGATTATCTGGTGGTACGTTTACTACGTCTAGTCGGTATAATCCACCTTTCTTTTGTCGTTTTCCTATCAAACTTGCTTCTCCGTCGACACAGACGGTGCATTCTTTAGTCGTCGATGAGAATAACCTGTTCGAAACTTTATCATGAAGTGCTAGAACCGAGAATAAATTCTTGTTGATGGCTGGAACGTACCAAACTTCTTGCAGGGTAACTCGTTGTAGCTTTCCTTTAACTTTTGCTTGGATCATTACTGAACCTTTGCGTTTGACTAGAATGTAAATATGAAGTGGTGGAACTTGTTCCATATAAACGATTTATATTTTCAACAGTCTATGTGCGTGCTAACCAAAAAATTACTTACATGCATATTTTTTTGTTAACTGCACTACCCGAAAGACTTGAAATTCGCTGCAATTGCGAGTGCTTCTAATCGCAGACATTAATTCGCAGAGAATTATATAAAAATCAGTACTCAGGCACTTCAAAACTTATTTTTATTTCAATGAGTCATGTCATACACATTTTTGCGTTGTATTTTAGAACTACCTACCTACCTACTTAAGCATTTTAGATTATCGTGTTATTTACAAATAAACTTTGATTCCTTTTTTATTGATTTAGACCCAGTTTAAAATAAATTTAACGTTTAACGTTTGATAAGAGAGTTTTTAAAAGAATTGTTACGCGTTTCATACATGTTGGATAATTACGAGAGCAACTTGAAAATGTGATTTTTTGTTTGTTGAGATATCTTAACGACTTTGGTTTCAAATGAAAGGTCTAAATCTAAAATCATTTTATCAATTGTAACTTTTAAACTTTCGCGATTCGAACACATAGTTAAATATATAAACGGGACTTAATCGCGCTGAAAATTTAATATTTATTTACCTCGACGTTTCGATCAAGTTGCATTGATCGTGGTCACGAGAAGACTGAAGTAGCGTGTGTCAGCGTCGAGAAGGGCGAGCGTTGTCTCCAACTACCAGCATTTGGTTTTGTAAAAATTCAGAATTGTCACGACACACGACACTAACGACATCTGCAGATATCTTCTGACATAAACCGCGACGCGAACACTTGCTTATCACGGGATTCCAGGACGCAGCCAACTTGAAACCATCCTCTCGGTTGAAATTGGGATACTTTTTAATTTCAACCGCTTCACGTACAATCCTGGAGTAGTAGTGACGTTCCGTGGAGAGGATCTTCGGGTCATGGAGTTCAATCCAGTGATAAGGGCCCGATTCGAGCAAATGCTCAGCAATTGCAGATTTAATTATCTGGCGGTTCTTTACAGCTGCAATGTGTTCTTTGACCCTTTCCGCTATAGTACGCTTGGTTTGTCCAATGTAGGAACTACCGCAGCTGCAATCTATCTTATATACACCAGGAGTTTGAAAAGGTATGACATCTTTCGGTGTTCTAACATGCCTTGCTAACTTGGAAAAAGGAGTATAAACGGTCTTGATAGAAAAGTCCTTTAATAAAGCACCGACTTTATCCGTCACTCCTTTTACATAAGGCATGAAAGCCGGCTGTCTATCGACATCAGACCTACCCTTATTATATCTGCGTCTAGGACGCCAACGTCTGGTCACCACATATCCATTTCGCTTGAGTAATTCTGAATTTTTACAAAACCAAATGCGGGTAGTTGGAGACAACGCTCGCCCTTCTCGACGCTGACACCTGCTACTTCAGTCTTCTCGTGACCACGATCAATGCAACTTGATCCAAACGTCAAGGTAAATAAATATTAAGTTTTCAGTGCGATTAAGTCCCGTTTAAATATTTAACTATCATTTTATCAGTTTGAATCATGTAAATCGGTTCACGTGTTTAAGAGATAATTAAGAATTAGTATTAAGAAAATGTAAACAACCAGTTTTTTTATGTTTTTGTTCTACGAACTTTTTAATGAGTGTAAAATGTGAAAATATTAGTATAGTAAGTTAATGATGAATGTTAAAAAAATAAGTATCTAGGTAGCCTAAATATTGAAAATTTGTTTTCATTTGTTAATTACAATAAACTGACTTTAATATTAATTTCCTATCTACATAATTGACCGTGTCATCATACGCATCAAACGTAAGATAGATTACGTGGTCAAGTAGGGGAATAGACGATGAATATTATAGTAGCAGCGGCAAGGTAAGCGAACAACCCTAGCGCCACAGCTAGCGCGTCACTCCGCGCCAGACAGCGACAGAGTTACGCGTTAGAAGAGAGCGGCAACGTTTAGGTGAATATCGCGTTAGGCACTGGGCGCTTATGCGAGCTGAATTGTACTTTGTTGCTTAGGAGCAAGAGTCACTATTTCTATTAATGGTTGCGCGAAGTGCAACTTCTTTATTCTGTGGCCCGGCGCACAGTGGGACGAAATTCGACTTTCAAAGTCATAATCCTATTTTCAAAAATGCCGACTTTTATTAAATGTTTTGGAAGACTAAATATTTATATGTACCACAAACCCACCGTTGTTTACCGAAGTCCAATTGCGACATATTTAATCATACAAGTAGGTACTAACTTAGATTGTGAAAGTACCAATTAAGCACTTTTTGTACTTATATTGTTTTTCTATGAATAATGCGCAGTAGAGGTACTCTACATGTTGATTTGATTTAATTGCGCATAGCTGAATAAGCATTTATGTACTTAGATGTTTTTCTCGCTAAGGTATGAGAAATGTTACTACTTAGTTGTTATTGCAAATGAAGAATGTACTAGAAATCGCCTAAGCTTTTATAAAAGTTATATAAGGAAGTAATTAAATAGAAATTGTCATTATTTTTACTTCACTTGAATTGTACGGTCAAAAGTAACACCAATAAAATTAACTTCAAATTTAATTTGTTGTTTATTTTATTAAAATCTCGGCTCCGTCCAAATTGTCTGGCGCAGCCGGTTGTATTATTTTTTAAATTCGTGGAAATTTAATTTGTCCGGCGCTTACTACAAAAATTGTGAAATATAATTTGTCTGGCGCAACCTACATATTTGGTGCAGCTGTCCTGAATAACTTCAGTGTGTTCCTGACAAATCCACGGAAAAAATACTCGAACCAAACAAATACGACTGTATTGGAAAAAGGAGTTGAGAAACAATTCAGCGAGTGGAATAATCACCGAGGCATGGGATCGAGCGGTTTTAAGTGAGTCAAAAATCATTCACTTTCCGTATTCTTGCCCTGATATTCGACCCTTAGTGTTTTTGGACAAAAATTGCCAATACACTTGTTATTTTTTATTTATTGTATGCGAATTTATGATTTTTATGTGAATTTATTGATTTTATGTGTCTTTATTGATTTTATTGTTAATGTTGTTGTTAATGCGTTTTTATTGAATTTTGTGTGATTTTATTGATTTTTATGTCTTTATTGAATGTTTATGTGAATTTATTGAGTTTTATGTGAATTTATTGAGTTTTATGTGCTTTTATTGATTTTTGAAGTGTTTTTATTGAACTTTTATGTGCTTTTCTTTAATTATATTTTGAATTTTTGTGTTTTTTATGTGTTATATTGTACAAACGCATACTCAATTTTGATAATTTGAATTTATTTTAAATAATAATTTAAAATGGAACCTATGAGGATTATAACGAATGAAATTGTGAAATTGATTCCTAAACTTGATGGGAATGAAAAATTATTAAATTTATTTATTTCAAAATGTGAATATGTGCGTAGTTTAAGTGGAACCGAAATTACTGCAGCACAAGAGTTATATTTATTTCATGTTATTTCAAGTAGACTTATAGACAGAGTAGCCTCATTATTAAGTGAACGTAGCGATATTACAACATGGATACAATTGAACAATCTTTTTACTCAACATTTTGGCGACCCAAAGTCAGAACAATGTATTACTATTGAACTGGAAAGTCTTAAAATTAAAAATGACGAATCCTACATCGATTTCTGCCACCGTATTTTAAATGTAAGAAGTTCTTTGATTGCAAAGGTGAATTTAATTGAAGACTTGGGAGTTAGAGCATTAATAAAATATTTTTCATATTATGGAATACCAAATATGAATACCAAAAAATTAAATAAATTAAAAAAAAAAAAAAAAAAAAAAAAAATTAGTTCAGACCCAGGTTCTGAATTTAATAATACCTTAATGAAAGAAATGTTATCTTTTTATAAAATAGATTAACATATAGGAAAGTCACATAATCCAAATTCAATGGGATTAATTGAAAGGTTTCATTCAACAATTATAGAAATTTATAGACTTGCTAAATATGAGCAAAAATCTACTGATGCTGCATCTATAATGACATATGCAGTATTGTCATATAATCAAACTATACATTCGACAACAAATCTAACACCATTTGAAGTAGTATTTGGACATACGGATTCAAGTAGTATGTTTTCTGTAAACTTTGATAAATATTTTACTCAGCAATTAGTTAAAGAGCACGAACAAAGAACAAAATATCTTTATAAATATCTAACGGAAAAGTTAGTTGAAAAGAAAGAAAGAATTAAAAAAAACGAGGCGGAGAAAATAAATTTTATATAAAAGTAGGCGATAAAGTTTTTATAAAAGGAGTTAATACTAGGCGAAGTAAAGATAGTCCTAGATATCAAAAAGCACAAGTGACAGGAGAAATAATACGTAATACTGTCCCTGTAAAAATAAATGGTCGTAAAACTAAGGTTCCAATAAAAGATATTAAACCTCCACAGATTCGTCATGCTGACACTGATGACCCAAGGACTAACCATTCAGCTACAAAGGATTGAAAATAATCCTGGAATATTTATTGCCTGTTAAAAAGGAAATGCAATTTTGGAATATGATAAATGGAAGTTAATTAAGGTATTAGACTTAAGTTTAATTAAAGATGATTTATATTTTAACATAAATAAGTTGAAAGATTTAAACATATATTTGAAAAGATAAAGTTAATTATACGATAAATTTTAATGATGATAAAATACAAACTGAATTTATTCAAAACTTAACTTTAGAAAGGTATGAGCAATTAGTCCCTACTTTACGTGTTAAAAGAGGACTTATAAATCCTTTAGGATCAATAATTAAATTGATAACTGGAAATTTGGATAATGATGACGCAATCAAATATGATGAATTAATTAATTAAATTAAAACTAAGCAAGATGCTATTTCAAAGTAAGTTACTTTGGTTGCAGAAATGGTTGATGGTTTTGTAAATTTTACTAGTACTTCTTATTATAATTTTATACAATTTGAGAATAATTTAATTGATATAGAGAAAGCGTTGAATAGAAGTAAAATAAATGATTTTGAAAATAAAATATCTCATGCAAAAGCAAAAATTATTTCTAAATTAGATGAGATTGATACAGCAATCTCATTAAGTATAAATAAAATATTACATAGATCAATAATTGATACTAATGAATTATTTGAATTGTTAAAAAATATTGAGAGAACAGATAAGTTAATTTTCCCTGTTAATTATGAAAATTTAGTTAATATAGAGCAAAATATAGAGATAAAAGCTTATATTAAGGGTAGGCAAATTACATTTGTACTGGCAATTCCAATAGTACGCAAAAACACTTACAAATATTACCAGTTATTCCCCTTACCTATACTTGATACTTTTAATAATTTTACATCCTTGATATTTCCTAAATATCCTTTTATCCTCGTGAAGGATTTGAACTCTATCACATTTCTCTCCAAGCCATGCGACGAGATTGATGAGAAATTATTTATTTGTAAAGAAAGTTGTGCAGTCGTATTGGAACAATATAAACGTATAACTGATTTAATGAAATTTACGTTGAATATTACGTCGTGTTCTCCAATTTCAATCGAAACTTCAGAGATAAAAGTTCAACAAATTGAAATGAACATATGGATAATTTTTGCAAGTTACCAAACGTACTTGACAAAAACCTGTGAAAATGAGATTACTCGAGAGAAAATCCTCGGTACTTATATTTTAACCTTGGACGATAATTGTAAAATACAAGTTGAAGATATTACTCTACGGAAGAAATTGTTCAGAGGAATGAACTTACATATTCCTAAACTACCATTGATAAATTTACCAAGTGTTCCAGTTAAAAATAATTGCAAAAGAAAACCTGTTAACTTAGATGGAGTAAACATGGAAAATCTCCAAATACTGTCTTATATTTTGAAGAAAAGTGAAAACAGTGAATATAGTGAAATAAGTGAAATGGTCAATGAAATGCAAATAAAAAGTGTTAGTTTATGGACATTAATACTTTATATTATAATGATTTTAATTATTGTATACTTTATTATAAAATATAAAAATGAGATTTTGAAATTATGTAAAATTGAAAATAATCTGACTTCAGAAAATGAACTTTCAGATAATTTTCAATCTCAGGGTGGAGAAGTTATATGTACCACAAACCCACCGTTGTTTACCGAAGTCCAATTGCAACATATTTAATCATACAAGTAGGTACTAACTTAGATTGTGAAAGTACCAATTAAGCATTTTTTGTACTTATATTGTTTTGCTATGAATAATGCGCAGTAGAGGTACTCTACATGTTGATTTGATTTAATTGCGCATAGCAGAATAAGCATTTATGTACTTAGATGTTTTTCTCGCTAAAGTATGAGAAATGTAACTACTTAGTTGTTATTGCAAATGAAGAATTAACTAGAAATCGCCTACGCATTTATAAAAGTTATGTAAGGAAGTTACTTAGTACAAATTGTTATTATTTTATCTTCGCTTGAATTGTACGGTCAAAAGTAACACCAATAAAATTAACTTCAAATTTAATTTGTTGTTTATTTTATTAAAATCTCGGCTCCGTCCAATTTGTCTAAATACATACATATAAATATCAACATTATGAAATACCACTACAAACAGAGCACACATAATTTTTTCTATAAAAATTTGTATTGAGCTGGCATGAAAAACCCATATATCTCAGCTATCGCACAATTGGCCCTTATTCCCTTGCAGTTGGTTAATCCTTGAATTATTTTGAATGTTTTACATACTCCATTAAACGGCCACTGGTGCAATCTTTTTTTTTTAAATGCCCAAATATTTAATATTAAAAAAAAAAAAAACAAATTTCACTAACATTTAGGTTAATTTAAGCTTAACATCTACACACACTACCTAAACCACGTACCCGAACACTACACGTCATAAAAACTTTAAAAAATAAATCAATGTTACAATATTGATGGTTAAATTGTGTTCAATTTCTAAGACACTAATCACCTAACGACCCCTTTATCTTAATTGTTGATATAATTTTAACCGATATTGTAATTAATAATTATGTATTGCGACAATTAGGTAATGGGGGTAGTTAGTATATTGGTTTATTATTCACACTAACGAAATTAAGTCGCAATAAACAGGAGTGCGTAAAAGAATATCATTTCATTTCGCTTTAAGCATTGAAAGTACAAACATTAATATTATCATAATAAATATGGATAGCATCGTAACAAAATTGGACCTGTTCGTTATTTTTAAAAAATCTGTCAATGTGAACGATTATCAGTTAATATTTGAGACTGTGCTTTCTCGATTGAGCTGTAGTTTATCCGAAGAAGATCGAGTGACTTTTAGAGAATCTTGCCGTAAATTTACCAGAGCAGTAGAGAAGCGTTGGCGTTCCGCAAGCCGGAAAATTGAGTTGTTCCGAAGGGAATACGTAAGCTGGCTTGAGGAAAATATTGACAGGCCTAGCTGCATCAAAGACACATTTCAAGAAGCTTCGACGTCTGTCTTTCACGACAAAGAACAGCCATTGTCATCATCAGTTGGCACTATGACCAAAAGAAAATTCCCTAGAAAACCTTTTGATGATTTGGGAACACAACAAAAGAAGAGACGGATTAGTGATCATATGGACAGTGCTTGCAGTGAGCTTGTTTATGCAGCTGTATCCAAGTTGAAGGAAAACGGTAGAGACAAAATGGCTTCTGTGATTGAATATATCATAAAAGATGCACAATCAGTTGACAGATTTCAAGATTTGATACAAAAACCGGCTGAAAAAGAGACGTTTACACCCCTGAAGGCACTTGGTTTATTGATATCTCTTAATTTATCAAAATGGCAGTATATGATATTGAGAGAGTCAGCAATTCGAGAAGGTCTTAGTAGATTGTATCCTTCTTACTACCGCTTGCAAATAGAAAAAAAATGTGTCATCCGCCTGAACCTGAAAATTCCATCATAGTAACAGACTCTTTAGCCAGAATTGTTTTGCAGCTCTCCTAGACTTAACAGCAAATAGAATATTAAAATCTTTACCAGAAGACCTAAAAGACAAAGAGCTTATTTTAATATCTAAGTGGGGTTTTGATGCATCCAGCCAAAGCAGTAACAAGCAGAAATTTGATTCTGTTCAAGATGACTAGTATTTTCATGACGTCATTGGTGCCACTGAAAATGACATATGAAGAGAAGACAGTCTGGGAGAACCCGAAACCTTGCTCAGCGTCATTTTGTCGTCCGGTGCAGTTTACATTTATAAAAGGAAGTGAAGCAGTAGTGAAGGACGAAGAAAGAAAAATGAAGGATGAAATATCAGCTCTACGACCAACTGAGTGCAATAGCAATTCAGTTGATCACAAGCTTCTGATGACAATCATTGATGCCAAGGTATGCACGTACCTTTCAGAAGCTAGATTGAATGCTGCTTGCTATATATGTTTAGTGAAACCATCCGAGTTGAATAATTTGAATACAGTGGCAAAAAAGCCAACATCAGGAGTTTGGAATTTCTTCATTGCACGCGCGTATTAATATGATGGAATGCCTTTTACACATATCCTACAGATTAGATATCAAGAAATGGGATGTTAAAGGAAAAGCTGACCAAGAAGCAAAGGACGCCAGGAAGAGAATTATTCAAGACCGCTTTAAAACAGAACTTGGCCTGCTTATTGATATGGTGAAGCAGGGTCATGGTACTACCAACGATGGCAACACAGCGAGAAGATTCTTTGAATTTCCAGAAAAATCTGCTGTTATCACAGGACTGGATGAAGAACTGATCCGCAGATTTGCTGTCCTTTTGCAAACAATAACATCTGGGGAACATGTATACATTGAAAAAATCAAAGACTGTGCGTACAAAACTGCTGAGAGATACGTGGCATTATATAACTGGTACTATATGTCTGCAATAGTGCATAAAGTCCTTCTTCATGGAGCTGACATTATTGCTTCCAACGCAATTGTACCAATCGGGAGTCTTTCTGAAGAGGCATCGGAAGCCCGGAACAAGGATTTTAGAAGATTCAGGGAACACCACTCCCGTAAGAAGAGCCGAGTGAGTTCCAATGAGGATATTTTTAACTTCCTTCTTCTTTCGTTAGATCCACATGTATCATTAACAAGACCCATTTTGGACGCAAAAAGGAAGAACACTTTCTTTGACGAAACACTTAGTCTATTGAAACTTCGTGAACCCGAATTCCAGTTTATAGATATGTCCCAGTTAAACTCCGAATCTGAGTTTAACTCAGATGATAGTGATTTAGAAGAGATATAATATTTAGTTTAAAAACTCTTCTTTTGTTCTCGTCAATCAGTCAATCATTGTAAATGTTTATATGTAATTTATAATATACTTAATCACAAAAAATTATAGTAACAGTTTCTTTCATTAAACTTATCTAGCCTCTCTTAGCAAGTACTTTGTTTAATTCGAAATTAAGTTAATGTGAACAAATAACTAGTTTACCGCCAGCCCCTATTACATAACTGTCGCAATAATTATTAATTACAATATCGGTTAAACTCACAAAATAATGTCGACAATTAAGATAAAGGGGTCGTTAGGTGATTAGTGTCTTAGAAATTGAACACAAATTAACCATCAATATGGTAACATTGATTTATTTATTAAAGTTTTTATGACGTGTAGTGTTCGGGTACGTGGTTTAGGTAGTGTGTGTAGATGTTAAGCTTAAATTAACCTAAATGTGTCAAATATTAAATATTTGGGAATTTAAAAAAAAAAGATCTCACCAGTGGCCGTTTAATGGAGTATGTAAAAACATTCAAAATAATTCAAGGATTAACCATCTGCAAGGGAATAAGGGCCAATTGTGCGATAGCTGAGATATATGGTTTCATGCCAGCTCCAGACAATTTTTATAGAAAAAAAACTGTGTGCTCTGTTTGCAGTGGTATTCCTTAATGTTGATATTTATAGGTATGTATTTAGTCTTGCAAAACATTTTCAAGCATAAAAGTCGTCATTTTTGAAAAAAGGATTATATGACTATGAAAGTAGAATTTCATCCCACTGTGCGGCGGAGCGCGCGCGCTCCCTGCTAAACGCCGTACTCGCCTCAGCTCCACACCAGTCCGGCGCAACCACAAAGAAATTCTCAAATATGGCTCATATGTATGAAATTGGCAGAACAGTGAAGTTCATTTGTTTTTCAGATCCCAATAAACGAACCAAAAAGAACGAAATATAGAGTCCAATCATGATAATATTACTATACTCTTCGGTCCAATCTCTTTGTGGTACTGGCATCCCCCTAGCACAGCATGCTTTCTCTTTCTCGCATGTGGATTCTAAAGATAATATATTCTTTGTTTGAAATTTGTCAAGAAAAATCTAAAATTTAGGCTATTGTTCTCCGAATTTTAAATTTTATTCATATTATTGTTAATAACGTGCTGTTTTGTGTTTTCTTTGAAGAATCATATAATTATAGTGTTAAACCAGTTAATATGATAATTTTAAAATGCCACCAACTTTAAAAAGCTACAAAAGATGTGTTTTACGTGGAGTTCCCGCTAGTTACGAAAACCAGAACAAAAAGGAAATTTATGGCATGATTAAGCATTAATTTTGATATTGCTTAGTGCGACCTCCCGTTAACGTGACAATTACATGATTTTTATTTTGTATTTTCATATTGTTTTAACACTAGGGATACGCAAGGTCAAAGAACTATTAACTATCGATAAAGCTTTCGTAGGCTGGGTCAGGCTGCCTATAACGTATTTCCTTATCATTAATCAAATGTTTATTTCCAGATGCAGAAAATGAGTAATCTCAAAAAAAAAGGATCTGCATACATTCCTATAGAGACCAGTCGTAACATACATTTATGTATGTGAGTGCGTGAGATAAAGGTAGAGTAGGTACATCGCATGGTCTCAATTCAGAGTGAAGCACTAGTAGGTAAGCTTACCTATGTATGCAAAACTAATGCAAAATACATTTTCGTATTTACATTGTAAAAAGTATTATAAATAAATTGTTCCGTTGTTCAAAAGTGTTTTATTTCAAAGTATTACATGGCTCCACATTTACCTGTTGCAATGGGTATCCAATAAGCCCAACGCAGTTGCATTGTGAGAAAACAATGTTGGGCATAGTGGAACCGTCTTTCATTAATATGAAACCTCGACGAGGCATGCATGTTTTAATACGTGCAAGCATGCACTACTCTATCCGTTATGTTAGTAGCATTGTCGAGATAGGCTAACGTCTGACCTTTAATGTTAGTAATGTTGGATGCTTTGATGCCAATAAATTTCTGCCAAAGTGCTTTCATTGGCTAGTCCCGCCTCTTAAAACGTAGTTTAAGTAGTGATTATATTCTCTTTGCTCCACACTGCGACTTGTTCGCGAGTGGGATAGCGTGTCTCATGAATGAATTCAGAATGATGTGCGAGATGAATGCAAGGAAATTCAGTGTGAATGTGTAGTTATTTACAATAATACTAATATATAATAATACCCTAAAATATGAATTATTTGACATTGGCATCAATTTGGTAATTTTAGTCATTAAGCTAAACTATACTAAATTTCTTCAAATGTATTTTAAACCTTGTCTACCTTGTAACAAGGTCTTTTTGCCCCTGGCATCTATTCTAAACTTACGTCAATTTAAGCTGCACCGCTTATAATAACGTAATTAAAACAGGTTTTTAACACGCTGTCTAACAGCGTTTGGATAAATTCGGACACGTTGTGAGACAGCGTTTGGACAAATCGGGACTCTCGCCGCGTGGAAACAAAGTTTATTTTACGCTGACAGGCTTTAGTGATATTTTAGTGAGTGAGGGCACAGAATAAATAATAGTACATGTACAGAAGGATAACTGAGTGAAGTCATATAAATACATAGCGACTCTTGCTACAACGCAATAAAGTGCAATTTAACTCGCACAGCGCTGCGAGCTTTCAATTATATTTACCTAGAAGGCTCTGACATCAGAGGCCAGCACTACCTCATACGACAAACAAACCTAGAAGGCGCTCGCCCATCGCGTGCAGGCTAGAATGCACCGTATCACAACGCGCGAGAACTTCCATTGCTCTAACCGTTTCAGAATCGCTCTGTCCCTTTTTCGCTCGGTAGGGTTGTATTAAGATATGACTAGGTACTTGTACTACTAATTATTATGTGATGTTAGATGTTGTAACAGAATAAATAAGTAATAATGTATTATGTTATTACTTATTAGATACTATAAATTATAATAGTTCTATAACATACAATGACATTCTTATCAGAATAGACCTACCTCATTTTACTACCTATCTATCCCGTTTTCAGAATGCCGATAAGTTTAGTGAGATACTTACCTACGTATTAAATGTCGTTGGTTGATAATTATTATATCCTACTAGTTTTCCCGCCCGCGACTACGTCCGCGCGGACTACTGTTTATCGCGAAAAAAACATCCTGTTCTTCTAGAATATTAAAAACCAATGCAAAAGTTGGTATAGCACCACTCTTGATGTACATACTTGTTATTTCGTTTCCATGGCAACCGTTTCTTACAGCGAGTTACATTTTTCCCGTGAAATCTTATAATTTTTCGGGTTAAAAAGTATCCTATGTTTTATTACAGAGTATAAGCTATCTCCATTCTAAATTTCATTAAAATCCGTTCAGACGTCATCGCGTGAATCCTCCCCAAACAAACAAACAGACAACGCTTCACTATTATATATTGGTATGGTTACACTATATTATATTATATTATTGTATGTATTTGAACACTTTGATGAATAAAGGTGTCTGAATTCCTTGCTTTATAATGAGTGAAAGTCGTCATTTCTATCACTATTCAAACAGCCGAATGCTATGCAGTACCTTCTAGGTTACTTCTTGGTACCTACTCATAATTAAAACACGAATAAAATTTGTCAATAACTTTACGTAAGTAGGTACTTTATCGCTAAGCACATGGCGGGCGACTCATCGAGCGCACCAAAGAGTATCTTGACACTACTGAACTGACCCGAATATTGCCCTCGAAGTGTAGGTATAATATTTGTACTTATTGCGGAGTGCGACCGGCCTTTTGAGGGATAGATGCCAGGGGAAAAATAGCTTGTTACGAAGCCAACAAGGTGTAAATTACATTTAAATAAATCAAGTTTAGTTCAGGGGATGCCCGAATCGCTACCGTATACTTATTTTGACATAATATATTTTTATATGACTAGGATAGCGTTATCCTAAAAGTATTTTGTTTACATTTTTATGTTAATATTAATTTGAAATATTTTAAGAATTATTGTAAAATATTACTTATAAAATTAATTGTACAATTTAGTTTGACGGCATTTCATTTTTTGACTGTATTTGTAACGAGTTGGTACCTACTGTAATGTTACAAATGATTAATACAATGAATTTGAATCCCTGGAAAATGACCACGCGGACAAAACCGCGGGAACAGCTAGTAATAGTAGTAATTGAATAAAATAATCCTAATCTAGTAGTATTAGTGTTAGTGACGTGACAACCCTTAGGCAAAAGGTAAGAGAAAAATCCATTTTATACGTATCAGTTCTATTTTATTAAGATTTGTCACATAGTTTCCTATAATACATTTCATTACTACAACACTGCAGAATAAAAAATACATTGTAATAAATAACTTATCACATTCAGTGTCCGACTTAACATAAAATATTTCCAAAATAAAAAGTGAATAGTAACAGGCATCTTACTAACTTCATGTTGTCTTAATATCTACGCACCTAATATAACATACAGTACAGTACATAGCTTAATAATACGAGCATAAGAATGCACTACCAAATAAAACTATAATAAAAACAGAAAAATAACGAGATCTATAAGATAATTCAATAAAATGGCTAAATAATTAATTCATGATGAAATATTAAGCCACATCAAATTAGAAAATAATATGCAGATGAAATATACTTTACGACTTCATTGATTCGAGTTCATCAACCATGTCTGGGAAAAAAACACATTGTTCATAATAGTCTACAAGAATTCCCAGTAGTTCTTTGAAAGCGAGCGTTTTGAGTATCTCTGTATTCTCGATATATGGTCTGTGCGCTTTACGCAAATATTGTACAAATTAACTGAAACAGCAATAAGCAGAACAGTTCGCTAAATATTTCAGTATTCATGCCTTTTTACAGTTCTTGACTTGTGTAGGAAGTGACCAGTTTGGAATAGAATATACAAATATGTAAGATAAGTACCTAATAGTTCCATGAATTTTATTCATTGCCATCTATTAGATGTCACAATATAGAGGCCCAGAGAAGTGAATACGACTTAGTTGATAATGATTAGTTTGAATACCCACGAAACATAACTATAATAAATAACAATTGATTGAATTATTTTTACAGTTATCTTGAAAACATACACAATCAACACTGAGAACGAAAGTTTTCCCGACAGCATTATGTTTTGTATCAGAGCTCTGTGCAATTGAATCAGGGGCCCGACCACATAACTTAGCTTCAATCGGATTCTCAGTATCGATATCACTAATGCCTTGCGATAGAGTCGAAATTGCTATGAAAAAAGTGATAATCCGATTGTAACCAAGTTATGTAATCGGGCCACAGAACAAGTATGACATGTTGAAGTTGACGCGAGCGAAGCCGCGGACAAACCTTAGTTCGATATACACATTATATTGTATACTGTATACTATATGCAAATCTAAAATACTTACAATGATTTCCACAAACTAATGTGTTAACCTAATAAATGCTACTAAGGAAGTCCACATCAAACGCAAAATCAGTCGCTTCATGACGCGTCGTCATCATTGTGAATACGACTTTTCATTACATCTGTCTCATGGTCCAACTATCACTCAAGTTATAACAACCATTTGTTCCCAGAACTTCCGTAACGGAACTAGTGAGACTTTTTTTCTCACTACGGCGACCAGAGAGGATAAATTTTTCGCTATGGTACTCAGCAAGCTCTCATACATTTGAAACAAATGCACGTTTGGTATGGACGCCCTGTTACGAAGAGCAGAAAAGTATTACACAATAACTTTTAGATAATAAACATATAGTCCGCCTGAAGCATACAAATTACATTTATTATTTTATAAAATCACCATTAAGAACTAAACCGTGAAATTGAAAAGTTGAGTTTTCGTATCATTTTCATAGTTCAATTGAATTGAAATTAGCTACACAGTAGATAAAAAAGGGCTTTTTCATATGTAACTGCTACTTGTAGATCTTTAGATACTGTCATTGTTCATTAGCATAAAGGGTGTTATTTTTTTGCATAGATTATCTTTATCGCCAGTCTATTATGAAAATCATTTCGCATTTTAAATTAAACTTTACATTTATTTTGACTTACATCAAAATACAGAATGTTAACGAGACCAGCATTGTATTCTTAACCATCACTAAACAACTTTAAATTTATAATTTGCTTACATCCTACTTGATCGAGTATTCGTGTTTGGATTTAATCAGAAAACTTGCATTAATAAAATGTGTCTAAATTTAAACCAATATGCAAGTTATAGTTAAGAAATGCGTCAGTTCATTTTTGTTATTATGGTGTTATTTACACTGTTTAATGTGTAATTAAATGACACACACTAAGTAATGATAAAAACACCAAGTACATGATTATAACAAGTCAAAACGCCATTAAACATTTAAATTAAATACAGATTACGTCTTATAAGAGATGTCACAGCTTTAAAAGCAGCGTTAGTCATTTATCATCATCGATGTACAGTAGTCGCAGCAGAAGTTTGTGTCTCTGAAGTTATCTGCAAGTCGCTGCGCAAACTGCTATTTTTCAGGCACAATCTAATGTTGAAGGTGAAGACAGCATTGTATAACTGCTTCGCTCACTCGCTTACGTTTTTCGCATATTCTATCTCGTTCTTACTTTATGCTTTCTTATCCCCACAGCAGTACCTGCGCAATAGTTCACAGAGCCTAACTTCACACACATAAAGATTGGCTGCGACTACTATAATGTCCCTAGTTCACTGTTCAATATGCCAATGTTGTTTAAGGCGCCAAGTACAGGGTTGTTTCGAGCTTCTCCTTCGCGGCTTCTTCTTTGCACATAATTAAAGTTAAATTTTACTAAGCAATGTGAACTATTATTGTGACGTGAACAAAAATAATGCAAAAAATATCATCATACCTGCTACGAATGTAATCTAAAGAAGTTATGTATGATGAATCTTTTTGTTTTTCAGCCAAAAAATACTAAACATTGGAAATTATATAATAGCATTTGTAAATTCTTGGAAATACTCCTTAGTACAAGAGTTTTTTTAATTTATACCTGTGAAAAGTATGTTTCATTTACATATAAACCAGACCATGTGCGTAGCGCTCAGCCGGCTAGAAGAAGCGCCTTTAGCGAAACATTGCAGTAAATGGTAAATTAAGAATCTTCAAATTCGTAATCCAAAACCTAATAATCTCTGTGTAATTCAATTCATGGTATCAGTTGAGTGTCGCCCTGCGCTTGATCTCAACTCTCGCCTCGGACATGCGGCCATCATTTCTTCAGAAGACTTTCTGGTCTTCTTCCGATTCCCTCTGCGAGCATTGTCTATCGTTATGTCGCCCGTATTACTTTCCTCAATATTGGCAGAATCGATCTTATTTTCAGTTTCACCTTTGTTTGTCAGATCAACAGTTTGTAGATGTTCGTCGCTAGTAAGAGGACGAGGTTCATCATGTTCCTCAAGTGCGCTGGACATGTGTGGCTGCATTTTTTCATCTCTGTCAATGGTTAAATTAGAAGGCATTGAAGATGATGCTAGATCTGTTGGTGTTAGCTTAGGTACATTGTTATCGAAATCGCTGGCTTTCATTCCAGTTTTTATAACAGTTGAAGGTGCTATTAAGTCTTCCAGATCCATTTCACCTGTGTTTGATGAATGGTCTGGCTGTTTTTCAAGAGGCGACATCATTTCGGAAGCATCCTTTATTTTTTTAGTAGGATTCATTTCCGTTGAGTGTAGAGCTAAATTTTCGGGTTCGCAAACCATTTCTTCGTGCGTTCTTTTATGTGTCAAAGAAATAGCGGATGCACCCTCATCAGCTGCCAGTGTTCTCGCAATGTAGTCTGAAGAGCTTCTGTTCAGTTTGTCGTACGAATCTTTTTCAGCATCTTTAACTTTCTTGATTTCATTTGAGCTGACAAGACTCGCGCTGAGCGCGCCTGAAGCCATTTGCTCCAACAACATTTTACTTATATCAATGTCTTTTTTATCACCCTTCAGTAACTTTTCCTGCACGGCGGCAAACTCCGGAGGAACCTGCGCTCGTAAACCATCATAGGGCATTTTCTTTTTGTCAGCTTTGGATAAATCAGTCGCTGTAGCTTCGTGGCTCTCCGCCTCACGGGATCTTTTATCTGCTCTTAGCATGGAATCGTAGTTTAATGCGTGCTTCGAAAGAGATTCTAGCAAATAAGGATCTGGTGGCAAATGAATCTGCGGCATTTGACTTGACTGTTGACGGTCGGATACTTTTTGCTGTCGAGAGGCAGATGAACTGCTCACTACAGTCGAAGACCGAGGTGTGGATGTTTTCGTAGAAGTACGAGCAGAACTATGACTTCCAGACGATCCAGAACTAGCAGTTATGTTCCCGCCCAAGAGACCCAAAGCGTCATAAGCCGAGGATGATACGCCAGAATGCATTCCAAAGGGATTCAATCCACTCAATCCTAATTGTGGATATAGCATATTAGGATTTGGAAATACAAACGGAAATTGCGAATTTGCAGATTTGGACGTTGATGGATTTCCGGATTCTGCCGGTTTCCTCGATTTTGACTTATCTGCCGCAATGTTGGCCCCGCCTAGGCCGCTCATGTCGAGGGAGGAAAACCCAGGCAATCCCAAGCCTGCCAGGTTGGCGAATATGTTCCCTCCGGCAATGTTTCCCAACAGGTTCGGCATGCTATTGAATGAGTTCAATAGTGGGTTATTTTTCGGATCGAAACTACTCAAACTGGACAGCAATTTCGGATCGAATGAACTTAGTTTTGGATCAAATCCGGTCAAATTGGACAATGTTGCAGCGAGTGTCTTAGGATCGAACGCGCTCAAGCTAGACAGACTAGCAAGTAAGGCCGGGTTCAATCCGGACAAACTTTGATTGAGATGCGAAGTCGAACTGAGTATGTTGGATGAAGACGAATCGAGTGTAGGAGGTCGCCCCTTTTTCCGTTCGCTCATTTGTTGTCCGGTCGGCTGCATGGGCGAGTGCCGCTGGCTACGTACATCTTGAGGCAGTTTGACGTGTTCTTTTATGCCCTCTGTCCACTTGGAGTCAATGTCGTACATGGGGTTCTCTGCTATCCATTGTGCCAAGTGTTTCAGCTGCGGCGCTTTGTGGCCGAGTAGGCGTTTGCCCGTGACGCGGTGCACGACGGGCACGTGTTCGTCGGGCGACAGGCGTGGCGCTAGGCTCCGCCGCCGAGAGTCTACTACGTTCGCCTGTTCCGCCAACCACTTGTTTACTTTCGCCTCGTGGGAATAAGACTTCAAAGGGGCCATAGTCGAGGACTTTTGCCCTTTGCTCTGTTCCAAAGATTGTTGTAGGAAGGAAGATAATTCCTTGGAGGAAGCTTGAGGTGAAGGTACGTTCGTGACGGTTACCGAGAACGGTTTCTGAGGCGGAGCCGCGGCAGAGGTGGAGGGCGCCGCGGGAGTCACGGTCACGTCAGGTAATATAGTCGAGCTCCTGCTGCGCGGTGGTTCCGGTGCCGCGGCGGCGCTGAGAGGTTTGCATTTAGCGGCCGACAAGCCGAGCACAATCTCATCCAGTTTCTTTCTCTTCTTCTCTTTTCCGACAATCTGCTCCGGCGCCTGCTGTAATACAGAATAACATAAATGCATCTATAAAACAGTATTGTGACTACTGTGTACTACTAACACAACGGGCAAGCTGGCTAAACTAGTGTATCAGTGAATAATGGGGTGGACGGGGGTAGAAAAGCTGCGGGGCGCAGCTAGTATATTAATAAAAGGCAAGGTCTGTATAGATGGGCTGACACAACAACGCGCAGCTTGAACTGATAAAGAAGTTTGAAATTTGTACAGCAGTTTCGTGTGACCACTAGGCTTACAGGCACGCCGCCGCCAATTGAATCATTTAGCTACCCACACTATGTGCGTCAGATCACTTAGCCATACATGCAAGACAATACGGCAAGGTGTCCGCCGGCCGGAGGGCCGCTGGCCACAACTGCCCTCACCCGCCAGGAGCGCTTGTGCTCTTTACGTTGAGAATGGTTTTTGAGAAGACACACTTTTAACGCTGATAAGTTAATAGTACAAGCAGGCAACACCACAAGGTACAGCTGGTATCAACATAGATATGAATCTAACCATCAAGTTATAGTACGTAAAACACGACAGTATTTACAATTCGTTGCTGAAACAAAGAAACTGCCAACGGTCACGAAACGGTCGTTCTGCGGGGAGTATAGTGCGAAACTCACCACATTCTTTCTCTACACTTTTAACGCTGATAAGTTAATAGTACAAGCAGGCAACACCACAAGGTACAGCTGGTATCAACATAGATATGAATCTAACCATCAAGTTATAGTACGTAAAACACGACAGTATTTACAATTCGTTGCTGAAACAAAGAAACTGCCAACGGTCACGAAACGGTCGTTCTGCGGGGAGTATAGTGCGAAACTCACCACATTCTTTCTCTTCATGAGCTTGGAGAGCGTGTCGTCTAGTTTGCCCCTGTTCGCGGCGGAGGCAGGCGAGGCGGGCGCAGCGTGCGGCGTGCGCCGCCCCACGGAGAAGTCCTGCGCCTCGCTGAGGTCCAGCGGCGCGGACAGGTCGACGGGCGCGGGCGCAGAGGTCGGCGCGGGCGGCGCGCGCTGGTGCGCGGGCGGGGGCGGGCCGTCCGCGTCCGGGGCGCCGCCCGCCGAACCCGAGTGCGCCGCCGCCGGCGATGACAGCAGCGCGTGCAGTTTGGCGCGGTCCGTCTCCACGTCGATGGCGATGTGCCGCTTCGGTGGCAGCTTGGCATCGTGCGCGTCGAGCGGCGCGCGTTCTGGCGGCGCGGCGGCGGGCCACTCGCGGTTCTGCACAGCATGCGCGATGTGGTGCAGCCGCGTCTCCAGCGCGCGCTCCGAGAACCACGCGTCGGGCGCGAGCGCCTCCTCAGCGCGCCCGAGCGCCGCCAGCGTCTCGAGCTCGGAAAGCGCGTCGGTGTCGTCGTCGTCGCGCTCGCAGGCGGCGCCGCGCTTGGAGCGGCGCGGCGCCGAGCGCGGCGACCCCGCCTCCGAGCGCGCGCCGCCCTCCTCCGAGTCCGAGGACGCCGCGTGAGACTCGCTCTTGCCGCCGGCACCGCCCCTATGCCCGGCGTGCCACTTGCGAGCGCACTCGACGAACGGGAGTTTAGGCTCGCAGAATATTTTGTTGTAGGTGTCACCCAATCCGTGTCTAAACATAAAACGAGACGATATTCGAACTGATCGGCATAAAGGTATTCACTGATGGTAGGCTATCATACGGTTAACAATGGTACATGCGTACCTAGGAGTAACTTATCAACATGTGACTTAAAACTCCTAGGTTATAGCTATCAGCATTGCACATATGAGCGAATAGTAGAAGGCAACAGGTTTAAGAACCTTTTAAGTGACTGGCTCATAGGTAATTGTTTTTATAGTACTAAAGAATTTGATGTTTTTATTGCGTTGAGTGCTTTTTACCTACTATTTAATATTAAGACCTCTAAGTTGTGTATTCTTGCAAATAAATGATTGATTTTGATTTGAATATCCACTGTAAAACAGTGGTCCAAATCTGTATAGTAGTTGTCCGATAGTGGATGATTACTTAGAAAACTTCATAATTTTATTAAGACACTAGGTGTACCCGCGGCTTCACACGCGTGGCCATTTCTCTTGGTTAAAAGTACTCTATGTGCTATACCAGTACCTAAAATACCGATATACCAACATTTGATCAAAATTTCTTCAGCCGCCAAAAATATTTTTATCGGCTCGGCTTCTACTCATCGAATTGATACCAAGTACCCCAGTTTTTTGTCAAACCCTAAGCTATCCAACAATGAAAACCGAATCGCAATCGGTCCAGTAGTTTTTACATGATGCACGAACAAACATACATACAGACAAACTAACAAACACACAGACACGTTTTTTTTTTAAAATGTTATTTATTTGTTCAGTAGCTTATTTTACATACCCATTTTTTTTAAATTATCTTCTTTGTACAGACTCTTTCGTTCTAATTGCTTTATTTTAAGTCTAGATATTGTAAGCGAACAAAAACATGATAATACTGAATGGAGAACATTAGGTTGATTTACAATAGAATAAGACTGACTTGCAAACTCCAAGTATGAGCAGCTTGTCGTGGCGCGCGGGCTGCCACCACGGCGGCGTGTCGGGCGCGCGCTCGCACAGCGCCAGGCGCGCGTCCAGCGACGGGTGCGGCGCCACCTCCTCGCGCAGCACTCGCAGGAGATCAATCCTGGGCAAAACAAACACTCATTACTAGGCAACACTTATATTACTAGCGGCTCTGTGAGCTGTAAGACCTCGCAAACACAATCATTTTTTGAAAACAAGTTAGCGGTGCACAGTAGCGCCATCTAGAACAGTTACCTTATTGTACAACTAACATTAATAACCAAGGTGCTCCATCAATCTCTACCTAGTGGGTAAAGAGCTGATTCCACTGGTAGAAACCTAAAAGTGAGCAATTAACGAGTACTGCATTTTGAGGAGCATTTATTCTGATCATCACGCCAAAGATCCTCATCAGATCTTCACCACTTTTTCACCTTTAAGTTACTACCTTCAAAAAAAAGAACCATCAAAATGGGATCTAATAAGGCGGAGGTATTCAGTAGCCCCCCCTTTTGGGGGAACCCCCCAATCAAAAATCCCCGATGACTAAAAAATTCTAAAAAGTTGTTTAACCTGAATACCAAGTTTCGTCTAGATGGATCAAGAAAAAGCGACCTGTAGAGGAGAACAGAGATCCATACAACGGACAGCCGGACATACGAAAGCATTTTTGCCCAAGCTGAAACGCGAGACGCTTCGCTCGCGCTTCACACTCGCTTGGTCAATAAAGAGGAAAGATTTTTTTGTATGTTTGTAATGGATAAACTCAAAAAATACTGATCCGAATTTTAAAATTCTTTAACCCTTTAGAAAGCTACATTATCAGCCAGTAACATGGGACTGACATAATATTAAAGATCCCTTCGAAAATTGCAATAATGTAACAAAACGTAACAAAAATTTAAAAATTACGATTTGTTGCCATGGAAATTAAATAATAAAGACTGTCAAAAGGCACCACTAGTGTTGCTGCCAATGATTTTGAATTATGCTTACTGTATAACACTAAAACACGGGTAGAATCTTGTACAAGTAAAGAGAAACCGTTAGACATCCGTGCGAAGCCGGGGCAAGTCACTAGTCAGAGATAAATCAATACTTATTTTAACGGTGTCTTAGTTCTGGGCCCCAATTCTGTTAACTATTGAACTGCGATAACGCAGGTCGATATGCATGCCAATTTTTCTCTTTTACCACTAAAATTTACGATATTTTATAATTAGTTTTTTTTTTTTTAATTTCTCTATTCTTTTCGCCTATACCACGCCTATACCAAAAACATGCAATCGACTTGCGTTATCGCGGTTCAATAGCTAACTGAACTGGGGACCTATTCGTATGGTTGTGTCCATGCACGACGGTAATGCGGGGTATTATTTAAAAAAAACGGGATTTATTCGCGCTTAGAACGCTTTCAGTTACTGCATCGGACAAACCGAGCGTACTATAGCGGCAAGGGCTGTAACACCGCCGCCAGGTAAAGAAATCTGTAATCTCTGTACATTTGCTTGAATCAGACCCAAATCATTGTATTGAACTTCACAACCAAAGAACCTCTCCACGGAATGTCTCTACTACTCCAGATTTGTTCAGTATTGTCTGTGTGATAGAATTCCGTGAGAACTTTTACAATTTCGCGTCGCTGTTTAATAAAGAAGAAATAACAACTTTATAGAACCTAAATGGTAATTCGAAATGATCAATTATAAGAGATACCTTTAAATTATTTACAAATACCTATTCAATGATACCCCAGTATAGTTAGGTGCAGCCAATCCATATGTTTGTGATGTTAGGCTCTGTGAACAATTGCACAGGTACTGCTGTGGGAATAAACAGCATCAAGTAAGAGCGAGATAGAATTTTCGAAAAACGCAAGCGAGTGAGCGAGGCAGTTATGCAATGCTGTCTTCACATTCAACATTGGGATTGTGCCTGAAAAATTGCAGTTTGCGCAGCGACTAGCAGACAACTTCTGAGACACATACTTCCGCTGCGACTACTGTACTTACGTATATAGGCTGATAAACACATAAACATCCTTTGCGTTGCGCAGTCTGGTAATAAAGTTCTTAGCCCAATTAAGTCCCGTTTAAATTATATATATTCTTCTTTTTTTGCCTTATTGATTGACATTTATTGTTTTTCAGCGTTATTGAATGACAAAAAAATGAAAGATGTTTTGCCACCTTATACAACATGACAACTTCATAAAAACCATCATAGAAGGGAAGGTAGAAGGGAAGAGCGGAAGGGGCAGACCTAGAAGGAACTTTACAGATCAGATAAAGGAGAAGATAAATGTCATATCGTACAGGGAAGTCAAAGCTTTGGCCGGGGATAGACAACGCTGGAAATTACTTCACCAACAAGAGCTGGGCTCTTAAATAAGAAGAAGAAGAAAGACATTAAAATTGCTTACCTCTCCAGGGTGGCGATGGCCCTCTCTTCGCCGATGGGCTCCGCCTTCAGGTCGGCCCGCGTGGGCAGCTCGGCCTCGCCCACGGACAGGCCGCACTGCCGCTTGCACATGGCCATGAACGCCTTCAGGTAGTCGGTGAGCGCGTCGTCGCTCTTGGCGTCGAGGCGTGCCAGCGCGCGGAAGCGCCCCCAGCGCAGGCTCTTGGTGCTGGGGTCGAACTCCACGCCGTACGAGGCCACGGTGCGCCGGAACGCCTCCTCGTCGGCGCGCGACCAGCGCCACGCCGACACCTCGTCGCGCGCCAGCTGGTCCATGCGCTCGCGCCGCTCCATCTTCTGGACGAAACTCTCACTTAGTAACTAGGTTCACTTAGTAACTAGGTTCGCTTATATGTTCAATCTAGTACAAGTTTAGATTTCGCACGCGCCGACTACAGTTTATCGCGAAAAAACATCCTATTTTCTTCTAGGATATTAAAAACCAATGCAAAAGTATAGCACCAACGCTCTTGATACTTTTTGACAGACTTGTTATTATTTCGTTTCCATGGCAACCGTCCCTTGCAGCGAGTATTCGACATTTTCTAGCTTTCTCGTGGAAACTTTCCATTTTCCGGGCTAAAAAGTATCCTACGTTGGTCTCTATATTTACAAACTTTCATCAAAATCGTATAAGCCGTTTTGGCGTGAAAGCTCCCCAAACAAGCAATGTCCCACTTTTATATATTGGTATGGATATTTTACATGTATGTTCACGTAATCTACAGGATTTCAGAACTGACCCTGCGAGCATGGATCTTATCGATCGGTAAAGATCGATAAATTTATCGATTTTATCGAAATTCGGTAGCATGGATCTTCTAGCTTAAGTAAAATTTTATCGATTCGGTAACATTCGTCAAATTTGACATTGAAATTCGGTAAATTCGGTAGGTTTATCGTTCGATAAGATCCATGCTTGCAGGGCTGATTTGATATCTCTTTAACAATTCGAAACAATAATTACCAGTAATCCAGGGTAAACTACTCAGTAATCACATATAAAAAAAAGCCGAAGTTTTTTTGGGAAATGTAATTGATATTGATATTTAACCAACTTAAAAAGGAGGAGGTTTTCAATTCAATGCAAACCTTCTTTTTATTTTCATCTTTGTACACCGATTTCTCCGAGACTTAGTGGCAGGTTTGGATACTTCTCTTTTAATTGAAAGGGTAAACCTCCTAGGTGATCCCATTCTTTTATTTGAAAGGGTAAACCTCCTAGGGGTTCCCATTATTTTATTTGAAAGGGTGAACCTCCTAGGGGATCCCATTCTTTTATTTGACAGGGTAAACCTCCTAGTTGATACCATTTTTTTATGAATATTGTTTCAGTAGTACTTTATTAAATCTACTACACTAATATTATAACGAGGAAAGTTTTGTTTTTTTGTATGTTTGTATTTTTGTTTGTTTGTAATTGATAAACTCAAAAAATAATGAACCGATTTAAAAAAAACTTTCACTTATAGAAAGTTACATTATCAGCGAGTAACATGGGCGGCAGGCAGAATTATATTTTTCAAAAAATGTCCCTACGGAAATTGCAATAATGTAACCCAAGGTATCAAAAATTTGCATATTGAGTGCTCGCTGTAAGGAATGGTAGCACATGTTGCCGTGGAAACGAAATAATAAGTCTGTCAAGTACTTGAGTAATAATGCAGTTGTATATGGACAAAAAGCACCACGGTCGTTGCTGCCAAAGATTTTGAATTACGCTTACTGGCGTATCTCTTTTTAGAATTTACGAAGTTAATAGTAAGAAAAATACCGCGGTGTGAGCGCTACCCGTACGAAGCCGGGGCGAGTCACTAGTTTATTATATGAATAAAATAATTAACCTGTGAAAGAGGTACATTCGAGCGGGACCTTCCGTCAGTTAATAAGGCACCACCACCCACCTTAGCTTTTTGCTGCATTTTGAGTTCCTCCCGTTTGTAATTCCTCTGGTAGGCGGTGATGAGCCGGCGCAGCCTGGTGTTGAGGTCCTGCATGGAGGGCCACAGGTGGCTGGAGCCAGCGTCGTGCGCGTCGTCGTCGGGGCGCGGCGAGGCGGCCGGCGAGGTGGCACCCGCGCCGCTCGACACGTCGTCCGTGCAATCCTCGTCACCGACGGTGCTGCCGCGCACTTTTCTTTCTTCGCTCCTGATTCATTTAGCCATTTTAAGGAATGTTATAATAGTAGTTTATGAAACGGTTGCATAACGAGAGTTATTAAAACACTAGGCGAGTTTTTAATAGTATCACTCGAGTGTTTTAATTTAATACAGTGCGCGAGGCGTAAGCTGAGCTTTGCATTTGTGTGAGTGTACATAGATAGTGTAGGTGTGATAACCGGCCTGAGGCGCGGTTCATCCTTTGCTTGGTTTAAACCGGTTTAAACTGTTTTTTGGCAACCAGCCTGAGGCGCGGTGCGTCCTCGCGCGACGTAACTCCACCGCGCACCTTCCACACTTCACCTCTTGTACTGGTAGCAGCGTAACGTGTTTAATTCTTAATATTTTGTTTTTGTGTTCGATATATTAGTAAAATGGCTGCCAACACAAATAAACGAAGAATACGAAAACCTTTAAATGGACAATTAAAAGAAATGTTGTATAATTTAAATAGTTATTTTAAAGACATGAACGATAAAGATATGTCAAGTGTCACTACATCAGCCCAATTGGCAGCGACATCGACAGGAATTCCGCTGTCCACTGTTAAAAGAGTTTTATTGGAAGGTAAACGTGTTTTGGAAAACGGAAGCAAATTTAAATATCCAAAAAAGATGCAGGAAAAATATCATTATCACTGACGATTTTGATAGAGCAGTAATCCGAAGTACTATTCACAAGTTTCACATTACTGATAAAGAGGTGCCAACTATGAAGCGAATACATGAAAAGTTGAAGACAGACATAAACTATCCAGGTTCAAGTTGGTCATTGCGTAAAGAAGTGTCTCTTTTAGGATTTAAATAGAAAAGGACAGAAAGTAATAGGAAAATTCTAATGGAAAAACATGAGATACGTCATCTATGTATAACTTTTTTGATTAAAATTTCCGAATATCGCATTCAGGGCCAGCCAGTCGTTGATAACGACGAAACATATATAGACACGACTCACACTTCTTCCAAATCTTATTCAGATGGCAGCACTTCTGGTTTGAAGAAACCTATTTCTAAAGGAAATCGTTTAATGCCAGCGTTTTTTCATGCCAGCGGAGAGGACGGTTTCATACCAAATGCACTGCTGATGTTTAAAGCAAATAAAAAAAGTGGTGATTACCATAACAATATGAATGCAGAAAACTACACGAAATGGTTACAAATGCAATTAATTCCAAATTTGAATCCCAATAGCGTTATTGTGGTAGACAATGCATCTTACCACAATTCGCTAAAAAAACCCGCTCCCAACTCAAATAGTCGTAAACAAGATATGATTGACTGGCTCAAGTATCGCAACATCGATCACTCTATATCGATGCTTAAACCACAACTCTATCAATTGATACTGCAAAACAAACAAAGATTGATTGAATATAAAATTGACACTTTACTTAGAAAACATGGTAACAGCGTCCTTCGTCTACCCTACCACCCGGATTTCAATCCAATTGAAAATATATGGGCAATGATAAAAGGATACGTGGCGAAAAAAAACGTGTCAATGAATATGGATACAATAATGAGGACAGCGAAAGAAAAAGTTGAAACTATCATTGTATAAGAATGGAAAAATATATGTGACCACGCAATATAAAAAAAAAAAAAGTTTCATGGTTACGGCGCCGTTATTGATAATATAACGGAACGATTCATTATTAACACAAACGACACATCAGACGAAAGTGAAAAAGAAAACGAGAGTGATAAGGAAAATGATGACGGTGCAATGGCCGGTGTAGAAGAATTGTTATAATTTTTTATATTTGAATTTTAATTATTGATCTCTGACTTCTCAGTCAGACTTACATATGTATACATACTCATCAGTCATACATATAGCTGGCCTTTATTTTAACAATTCAGTTTTATTTTATTTTAATACTAGAATACCTCTCCCACTATGTTATGTACCTACCTAAAACATAATAAAATTTATTTTTAAGAGTTTATTGTCTGACTCTACTTTTGGTGATCACTCACACAAATGCAAAGCTCAGCTTAGGCCTCGCGGGCTGTACCTAGTTATGTGCCGTTTCATGCACTACTTTATCTACACTCGTGTAATAGGAACTTACTTTCAATGAAATAAATATGTACGTAATAATGTAAAGACCAGTCCACAGCGAATTCGCGCGCATATGGTCTATCACGCGCCTCCATAGATAATAAATAGCCAAAACTCTCGTCAATCGGAGCCAAACCAGTGCTTTTATGGGAAAAATATATATTATAACATTGTTCCGTTAAAAAAAAACAGTTTTATAATGTTATTGTTATTGCCGTGACGTGCGTAAAGTATATAAGATTTTTGAGTTCATAATCCGGATTTTACGATATGAGTGTAGATAAACAATTGTATGAACTGTGGTGGGTTCGCGGTAATACGTGCGCTTACGTTGGTACTATACTCACTTGATATCTGTACACTCAGCGTCGTCAGGTGGTCCCAGTTTGTCGACGAAGCACAGTTGGGGGTCGGAACGCATAGCCAGGTAGTTCTCATAGCCGTGCACGTACGTGCCTACTAGCAGCGACACGTCGCACTCGCTGTCCCACCACAGGCGCGGCGGCGTGCTATCCACGCCTCGTGGCACGCGCATGCCCAGCGAGCTACAGAAACAAAATAATGGTAAAATCTTTATCTGTAGAATTACCCAAAAATAAACACATACTTGTATATTATATATACTTTTGAATAGTCAGATAACATTCAATAATTTTATAAAATTATCAGCACAGTTGTAATAATATTTAAAAGACAATAATAAGCAAATCAAAAAAAATGGCAATAAAAAAACAATAAATTGTATGTCAGATAATTAAAAATAATCAAAATCAATATTTTTCCATGGCATTTTTTATGTAGAAGCACATTTTCAAACAACAATAAAATGTCATCTGCGAACAAAACAGTTTGAACAAAGATTTCTGCACAAAATGGCAGGTCGTTTATATAAACGAGAAACAGAAATGGTCCCAAGGTAGATCCTTGAGGAACTCCCACATTCACATCGAAAACTACTGATTAGCACACCATTTACGCCAACATTCATAGCTCTGCTACTTAAATATGATCGCATAATTTGAAGAGCTTCGTCACGCACACCATAGTGGAATAACTTATGCAATAAAATTTCGTGATGCACGCAGTCGAAAGCCTTTGAAAGGTCGCAGAAGATACCCAAGACATCTTGGGAACCCTGCCAGGCCTCAAAGATTCTGTCTACAAAGGTGATATCTGAGTCAATTGTTGAACGTCCTTTGGAGAAGCCAAACTGCTTGTGATATAAAAGAACATTACAATTAAAAAATACAGACAATTGTAAAGGAGTTTTTTTTCAATTACCTTAATGAGCACAGGTAAAATTGAGGTAACCCTAAGGTGGCTCTTCCTCTTTTGTGCAAAGGCAAGACTTTACTGAGCTTCATGAGATCTGGGAATACTTTCTCTTTTAAGCAGTTATTAGTTTGATTGTTTGATGATTGTGGGAAATCTCATTGTAACTTTTATCTTTTATATTTGTCGTTTACATGTTTTGTTATAATTTGTGACATTTGAAAAAAATATTAAGAATTAACAAATGTGGAAAAAATACATCCCCGTAGAGTTTCTTGGTGCTCTCTTCTCTAACGGGCGTATTTCTGAAGCACCGGTAGCGTCAGAAGGTATTTCTTTTTCCTGTGTGAGATTTAACTCTGTTGGCACATGAAAGGGAAATTTCCTTTTCAAACTCAAAGAATACTTAGTTTACCTAAATTTTTATTGATTTGATCTTTTTATAATATTTTATGTATTTCTCCTTGCTCATGAGATGACTTGTGACATGAATTTTGACTTGTAAAAGTGCTATTATTTTTGCCTATAAAATACTAAAATACCTTATTAAACAATAAAATACTTTGACTTTGATTAAATATAAAAGCAAGATATGGAGCTAATTCTACAATAAATTAATTCTTCTATGCTAATTCTTCTCAGTACATTTACTGACATTCCCCACAAGTCCTCCGATTATTTAAGCTTTAGTGCTCTATTTTTTTTAATTTGTTGCTTGTTACCTTTATTATAGTCTCATACGTGGGGGCCGATAGCCATAAGTATATTACGGTCTGCCACCATTTCTCATACGTGGGGGCCGATAGCCATAAGTGTATTACCGTCTGCCCCCACGCGGTGGCCGTTCGTGGGGGCCGACGGTAATACATATATCACTTTATGTGTTATGCTTGTTAAGCTATTTATAATATTCACCTGGCATGCGTTCCGTTTTCAATTTGAGATGCGAAGTCTCCGATTACTTCGTGTTTGATATAATACATCATCCGAACTCTTAGTAAAACTCTGAAAACAATAATACATTTGACTACATCTTAAAAAAACATACTACACAGTTAAATCTTTCAAATTATACTCGAACCAAACTTACTTGTTGGCATGCCTGTACAAATGCTTCTTGTAGCTGCTTTCCAAATATGATTCGCAGTCATACTTTTCCGCTGAACTCCAATGATTTGAATCTTCCCATTTTTGAATGTCAGATACTTTGGGCACATCCTTGGGTCTATTTTTCTTTTTAGCATTTCGACCTCGAGGCACAGGATTATGCAAACCGCTGTGGTTTCTAGATATAGTCACTTCGCCGTTCTCGCAAGGTTCAATGAGGTCCCATATGAAGTTCCTAATTTTCTCGTCTCCTTTGTAATGACGCAAACAAAAGAGAACCTGTAAACCAAGAAATCAATATACATATTTCTTTTGAATTGATTTCGAATTGGTGATTTAGAATCAAATAAATCAGTAAGAGCTGTTGAACTCAGCGAAAGTCTGAAACTTCCTCGGTATTAGCATGGCTATAGTCATCATAAATGGTATAAGATTATAATCTACAATTTTGTTTTTTGTAATCCTGCTATGTTACTACAACAACATACAACTAGATACTTACAATAATACGCGCGCAGTCTTCGATAACAGGAATGGACCAACCCTTCCTTAGTTGATTCTTATCAACAGTTTCTTCCCATCTTGCCCATCTATAATAATATTTAATTACGTGTATCAAATGTTTATTTTGTATATATAATTTAGAAAATAACAGATAGTAAAAAAAAAACAAAAAGATAGTATTTTATTTTTTAAACTGTATTTTCGAGCAATGATATCGACTCAGCTCTTACGCACGCAATCAAATGTTTTTTTTTGTGATATTATTACTTATTTTAAAATTAAAATAATTATATTTGAAAACTTAATTCAATTAGGTCTTCATGAAAAATTAATCGTCAAAAAATAACACTTATTACCTTCATCGCTAATACCAATCAACTTGAACATACAATTATTTATAGGCCAATAACTCAAAAACGAACTGAGATTTCGCTGTGCTGTTGAGGATAACATCGACAATATTTCGAAATGCCTTGAAGACCCAGATAAAGGATTTAGTGATTTGTTTAACTTAATTCATTCGGAATTTATAAAAATATTTAAGTCTAGAGAAATTAAAACTAGTTGTAACTTCAAATTTGCAGAATGGGCTACTCGTGGAATTCTTATAAGCAGGGATAAACTGTACCAACTTTATGAGCAAAAAATAACTCGCCTAATATAGCAGTCATAGAATATGTTAAACAATACTCTAAAATATTTAAACAGGTATCCATATTGGCAAAGTCTCTTTTTATTAAGGATAACATATTTAAATCTGACAACGAAACGAAAACTACCTGGAATATAATTAAAAAAGAGTCAGGTAAGAGTAAAATAATTGAAAAGCCCTGCTCTTTGAAAATTGATAATAAGGTAGTTAGCAACAAACTGGAAGTTGCTAATGCCTTTGAAACTTATTTTAGTAATATTCCAATAAAATAGACCAGTAATTCAAATGCTTCCTTCGTGACCGCAGAGTTAATTTAAAAAAGTAATGTAATGCAATCCTCTATTTATTTTGCATTTTATTCAGTTACATCTGACGCCATTATTAAAACATTCAGAACTATCAAAATAAAAAAAACTGAAGATCTATGGGGAATTTCAGTTAAAGTATTGGAGAGTATTATTGTGCAATTGCTCCTTACTTAGTAGATCTTTTTAATGCGTGTATTGATAAAGGACTGTTTCCTAGTATAATGAAGAATAGCAAAATAATACCAATTTTTAAGTCCGGCTGTAAGGAAGATCCTTCTAATTATCGACCAGTTTCTGTTTTGCCATCGATCAGCAAAGTATTTGAAAGGATAATTTTGAACCGACTACTGGCATACTTCAACTCCAGTACCATTTTACACGAGCAGCAGTTCGGGTTCACAAAGGGTACAATCGATGCCGGTTCCAAGTTATTTGCGTACATTCTGGATGCATGGGAAGAGTCATGTGACGTAATTGGAGTCTTCTGTGACCTCAGTGAAACATTTGACTGTGTAGACCACAGTACCTTGATTTCCAAACTTAAATACTATTGTCTTACTGAAAATGCGATAAATCTCATTAACTCGTACCTGTCAAACAGAGAACAGTGTCAATATAGGCAATGTCAATTCATCTAGGTCTATTGTCGCAATGGGGGTACCTCAAGGTTCAATTTTGAGAGCGTTTCTATTTTTAGTCTATATGAATGACTTGCCGTTTATGATGCTTTCACAAACCAACACAGAAATTGTGCTATTTGCTGATGACACCTCCCTCTTATTTAAAATAAAAAGAAACAATAGGGTTTGGAGTCCTGTAAACGATATATTGATAAAAGTTAGTAACTAGTTCTCCACTAATAACATTGTATTAAATCCTACCAAAACGAAATGTGTCAAAAGAGGCTTGAATTAGTAGTTTCAAATATATTTCTGGGAATAACTTTGGATACCAAATTGCAGTGGGGACCACACATATAGAAAGAAAGAAAGAAAATACATTTATTCAACACACACAAAAATAAAAGATACAAATAATTAGAATATTTAAGTAGGTACAATAGAAAAGGAAAACAAAGAAAAGGTAAAAGTAGATAGTTAAAGTGGTGATGAATGGTGAATCTACCTACTACCTTATTACAGCATTAGGCCTTAACTCAGCATTAGGCTGTTCGCCGAAGGCACGCAGCGCTGGTTTTCAGCTTAAGCCCAGAGGGAGCAGAAAAAATAAACAAACAAGAATAAGTATAAAAAATGAAATTAAATATGAATACATTTATATATATATAATAATAACAATAATAATTACATACATATAAGTAATTTAAATAAACATAGATAAATAAATAAATAAACAAGTATAACTGGGTGGTAAACAAATTCTGCAGTCCACGCGATTCGTGAGGTAAGGAGACTTACAGACGTTAGCACTGCAAGGCTGGTCTACTATACCTACTTTCGCAGTCTTATGTCTTATGGTGTCCTGGTGTGGGCAGCAGCTGCTGATATAAACGTAGTTTTTGTACTGCAGAAGCGCGCAGTTCGACCAATATATAACCTGAGCTCGCAAACTTCACAGAGAGATATGTTTAGTAAAATTAACATAATGACAGTACATTCCCTATATATTTACGAGAATATAATGTACACTCGTAAAAACTTAAATAAGTGTACTAAAAGAAGCGATATTCACCAAATTAATACCCGTAACAAAACAAGTTACTTTTTCCATCTTTTGACTTCGGAAGAGTAGATTTGTTACTCTTCCGAAGTCAAAAGATGGAAAAAGTAACTTGTTTTTGTTACGGGTATTAATTTTCGGAATTCAATTCGCTTTTATAATAAAATACCGGAAGACATTTTGGACTTAAATGAGACTCGGTTCAAAAAACATGTTAGGGATATTTTAATAGAAAGGACATACTATAACTATAAAGATTATATTGATGACAAACATGTTTGGAGATTGTCTAGCTCTGTGCAAACTTAGGTTAGGTATTTGACAAATCCCTGTACAGCTGCTAACAATACGATACGATACGAAGTACTTTATTGTATACCAAAACAAAGAACAAACAATATTAAAACTGCAATATGTGTTAACAAGGACAAAGCCCTTTTACAGCTGCTTTTAGAATTAATTACTTGATATTGGTGCCGATTCGGTTGGCACGAACTAGACTAAACTACACTAAAATTAAGTTTAGTCCTATTCCAAGCCGTTAACAATGCACTAAACTAAATTTTAGTTTGACACACCTAAATTGTTTTTAATTTCTCAGTTTAGTTTAGTGGATTACTTCTATTCTGTTGTACGTCAGTTTACGTATAAAGGTGTCTCCACACAACCCTCATGCCGAAAACTCTCAGCAAGAAATGAAAACCATAAACAAAAAGCGTGGTTTGTGTCAGGGCGCACGGCCGCTTGTTTGTCGTGAAACGTTTACTCCACGTACAAATCGCGAGTTATACCGAATTAAAGATCACAAAAACGTAAATTTTCGGGAAAAAACCAGGACACCCGCGGTTTTGCCCGCGTGGTCAAATGACCACGCCTATGCTCTATGCCTATGCGTTATTTTAGGACCAAAAGTACCTTTAAGGTATAAATTACCAAATTTCACTCATCCGTCAAATATGTTTTATCAATTGCTCGGCTTCTATTCACCGGATTGAAATACTAAGTACACCAAAACCTCATTTCCAAAGTCTTAGGCTATTGACTCTCCCATCTTTGTACATTTATGAAGCAGCTGCATTAATTAGGACCGACATTACTAAACATGACACTTTGTCAAGTAGTAGACATTTATTTATTTATTATTAAATTACTTACTGCGCTAACAGTATTCACCAAAGCGCGCAGCAAGTCAAACACAGAATTATTATGCATAACATAAAAACTAGTAAGTACATATATTAATTAGATAAGAAAGTGATACAATGGTTCAAAAAGTGCTTAAATTTTGTACAAAAGATATCAATTTCTGGTTCCTGCGCAATCAGGTCATTGAGCAAATGTATGGCCTGGGCCGTGGGAGCATATTTAGCAGTTTGCGTGCGCACCACCGGTGCCTGAAGCAAGCGCCGCGCGCGCCTCCACTGCAGCCGGTCTGGCGCGAACAATGAGCAGCGAGCCAGAGCAGCAGGGTTATCAACTTTGTTGTTGAGTAGCAGGTAATAGTGCATCAACAATGCACACTTACGTCTCAACTCCAACGTGTTGTCACCTACCATTCCGGCGACGAACAGGGACGGATATAGAAAAGGGTAGTATCCATATAATTTTTTGTATAAAAATCGGGCGAATTTCCGCTGGACGCGTTCCAACATAATTTTATACTTCTGCTCATGCGGATCCCACACTAAGCAATTATATTCCAATCTACTGCGTACAAATGCGTAGTATAATGTGATTATGACATTTCTGTCGCGGAATCTGTACGCCTGTCTCATGACGAAACCAAGAGACTAGAAAGATTTTTTACAAATTTCTAAAATATGCTGATTAAAGGTTAGTTCTCCATCTAATGTCACTCCCAAGTCGCGGATTTGTAATCATAAATCTAGACTCCGTAATCCTAAATCCCACACAACTGTTTATAGCCATAGTATTTTTGTTATGGGCATAAAAATATATAACAAAGTACCGCAAAATATAAAAAGCCCTAGCTCAATTTACATTTTTAAAAGAAAATTGAAAGACTTTCTTTTAAGAAAGGTATATTACTCTATCAACGAATTTATTAACGATAAGACTGAATAATTATTAGAAATGTAATCGATTAATCGTAAAATTTGACTATAAGAATTAATCTCTTCTCTCTTTTGAATTCATTGCATATTACTATTTAATTTGACATAACTTAATTTCTTAACTCTAACCAATTTTTGACATTAATTAATATATTTTCATTTATGTAATAATTTTAATGTACTTTTAATGTGTTTATCAAACTTTAATATTTGCACACCATTTGTAAATGGTAGAATGCATAGGGACATTACTTCTATTCTATCATTATACATTATTATTGTACACATGCATTCGACAAATAAATAATTTGATTTGATTTGACTTTTTTAATTCTAAACCTAGTTTTTACGTGATGCGCGAACAGACAAAAAGACAGACATTGTTTTGAAAAATGTTAAGTATAGTTTATTCAAAGTTCATTCGCTTATTTAAAGTCCACTGGACCATTTATTATAATTATCTTCTTTGTACAGACCTTTTGTTACTCACTGCTTTATTATAAAATCTTTATTACCTCCAAACTTGAAAAGAGAGGGGGGGGGGTTATAAGTTTAGGGAGGGAGGGTGTGTGTGTGTGTGTGTGTGTGTGTGTATGTATGTATGTATCCGTGTGGCTGCATGTGGCATCGTAGCTCGCAAACGAATGGACGGATTTTGATGCGGTTTTTCTGTTTGAAAGCTGATGTGATCGAGATGCACGTGACCTTTTAAGTAAACATGTATTCATGTATGTCGCACTCCGAAGATTAAAATAGAACTTTTCAACAGCCCATGCGTGACCATACATAACCAGATTTCCGTTTCATAAATGTACAAGTTTCTTTGAAAAACCGGATGGCTGTGTTGAGGCGCATGGCCGTTCGTTTGTCGTGAAACGTCAACGCCACGTACAATTTGATACGGTCCTGAAATCCTCTCGTTTGCTCTGTGCTGGAGTTCAAAATGTGTATAATCTTTATTTTAGTACGGACTTTCAGGGTGCTGCAGCCATTTTTGTAAATAGATCCAATTTTTTTAAAAATTGTTAGACTTTTTGCAAATTTTTTCATATTGAATGGTTTTTTTTCCCAAAGAGATCTTTACCAAAACACCGGAATCAATATGCTTACTAAATCGCGAGTTATACCGAATTAAACATCACAAAACATCAATTGCGCTGATTTTGCTCTGTGCGTCCTGCCTCCCCCGTAATGTTTAATTTTTGTTTTTTTGACAAATATTAACATTACATTATCAAGCTGAAAAGGGGGAGCAAAACTTTTTATTTTTTTGTAATTTGTTTTGTGACGAAACGGTCAAGTCGCTCGTCTGATGGTAAGCGTTACGCTAGCCCATAACAGTTGCAGTGCCAACCCAGAAAAATGACACCTACATTCGATCTCTGGGGCCTATATAGTTACACAGTTATAAAGGCGAAACGATATAGCCCTTTTTGTGATGGTTCTTTGAAAACCTAGTATCCCTATGTTTCGGAGTGATTATATTGACGTTTCATTTCAAAACTCCCACACTGTTCGAAACATTCCATCGCGCATGCGCATAGCGGCTTATGAAAAAATCTATACAAACGTCTCACTAACACAGATAATAAACAACAATTTATGATTAAATTAGTGATTATTTATTGATAAAATTCTTTCATTATTTAAATGTGGGCAACACTAGCGATTAAATTTAGTCCTTGTCAAAATCAAATTAGTCCTGTCACAATGATGTGTTAGTTTAGTGGAAATCAACAACTGATAAAATTTTAGGCATCACTAAAATAAATTAAATTTAGCTTTAGCTTATTTTAGTTTAGTGAGTGCTCAACAGAATTAGCATCAATTTTCGACAAAGCACCTTTAAAGCTCACTAACTACTCATAATTTTTTACATTTAACATTTTGTTATTTTTTGTTTGACAATGCCCCTGTACAGCCGCATAGGTATTTTTTGTTTCAATTTTATTATAACTCTAGCCTACAACTTATTTTGAGAAAAAACTTTACATGACCATTTGTTCTATGTGTTCAAAGTTTTTATGTCATAAGTCATAAGCATTTATTTATACTATGGTATACTATGGTATAAATAAATGCTTAAAAACTTTTATTTTTTCAACTTTTTAATTATTTTGAATTTGGAACGCGTTTATTTATTTTAAAGACCAATTTTCTGTTGAAGACCATAAAAGATCGGGGCGGCCGCGTGCTGTTAGAACTACAAAGGCTGTTAATGCTGTTAAAGCCAGTTCGTCGAAACCCCATTAGGAAGCAAAAAATTTTATCGCGAGAAATGAAGATTCCCGCTAGGACTCTGTCGCGTATTATAAAACAAAACCTGAAGATCGGTGCTTATCGTGAATATACAGGACATGTCCTAAATCAATCTTCACAATTAAAGAGAATGGATCGAACAAAACGCCTTCTGTCGCGATACGCAGGTGAAAGGCATCCGATGAAAAAATATGGATTTATTAAATCCATAGATTCGTGGCCAGACAGATTAAAAGCCAAAGGTGGCCATTTCGAATAGTTTTATTTTTGGTTGAGACTTTAATAAATATGTACATATAAGTTTTAGTAACATTACATAACTTCATATAAAATTTTCATTTGTAACAGAACTTATTGGCCGGACTAGGTTTTTTTTTGTTATGTTTCTAATTTTCAGAATTAGAAAAAACATGAGGTTTTGAGTCGATTTCATTGCACGCAAGTGTAATTTTAGCATGAACTTACCCGAAGGTTAGAAGTCCTCTTTCAATTTTGAAGCATTCCGACCGAGTCCACGACCCATATACAACTTCCTCATCAATTGGAATTCCTTCATGACGAGGTATGTAGTCGTCACTTGCATATTTCCTGCCCTTTTTGCCAAACTTGTCTTTCTTCCGCTTACTTCGTAAACTTATTCCTATGAAAGTTTAACAAATTATAATTATCAGATCCGTTTCAGTCGCTTCTTTTTTTCCGACATTTATTTGAAATTAAGCTTTTCTCAACAGCAAGATATGTCCACTGAAAGGTTGCATGTGGACATCCCAATAAGCGTTAAGATCGCCATCATGTATTAAGTTTTCAGTAATTAAACATCAGAAAAGTGAAAAATACTTATAGTTACATATTAAAACAAAAAAAAACATAACCTAATAGAAATCAAAAAGAATGTGTCGCCGAGACCACATTCAGTACTATAATGTATTCTGTGACATCCGTCACTTAACAACCTAAAATAATGCTAACCATAGCGCTTACTGGGCTTTCTTAAATCCTAACACAATAAAAAACATGTAAGTCTTACCATCTTCGTCCTCGTCGGAATCAGGAGTCACTTCCGTGTCAGACATTTCCATAGGTCCGTCGTCATGTCCGTATCTCTTTATCATTGTTCGCTTCCTAGGCTCCGTAACTATAAGATCCTCATCTTCCTTCTTCTCTGTAGTGTCTATTTCAGCTTTTTTCGCCCACTTGTTCCAAAAGTCTGGATCTCGTATATCAATATCAGATCTTTGATCATTAGCAGCAAAGCTAGCTTTCGAGAACGTGGAGCCCTTTTCTGACTCCATCTGAATGACTTGAGTTCTCCTGGCTAAAATCATTTCGATGTCTTCTTCACAGAATTGATCTCCAGCATTGTCTTCGTCCATCACTGCACCATATGCGCCTTTCTTGAGTAGATCTTCTATTTCTTTTTTCGACAGTTGTTTTAAACCTGCTTCTTTTCCTTGTGTATTCATACTTTGCAAAATAGCTTTGTCGAGGCCCAATTTCAGAGATGCCTTATCAAACATCTCGCGTTCGTAAGTATTGCGACAAATCAATCTATATATTTTGACCATTTTTTGCTGGCCAATACGATGACAACGTGCTTGCGCCTGTAAATCATTTTGTGGATTCCAATCACTGTCGTATATGATCACCGTGTCGGCTGCCGTCAGATTGATTCCTAATCCACCTGCCTTTGTGCAGAGCAAAAAGACAAATCGATCAGAATCCGGTTTCGAAAATCTGTCAATTGCTTCTTGTCTCAGATTACCTCTGATACGTCCATCAATTCGTTCGAATGGATATTTTCTATAGACAAGATAATCTTCTAATATGTCCAAGCACCGAACCATCTGACTGAAAATCAGAACACGATGTCCGCCTGCTTTTAATTTAGGGAGCAATTTGTCTACTAAGACCATCTTTCCTGAAGATTGAATAAGAGCCTTGTAATAAGCTTTTGTGTCTTCTCCGTAAGATTGTTTATAGTCAAACTGAATCTGGTCCTCAGCACCATTCAGTAAGTAAGGATGGATACAGCACTTCCTGAGTTCCATCATTGTGTTCATCAAATTCGGAATATTTGCTGCAGAAGCTGTTCCCTTTTGTAGAAAACTAAAATTTCTTTCTAGGATAGCTCTGTAATACTTTTTCTGTATATTAGTAAGTTCCACTTCTATAATTGTTTCCTCTTTGGGGGCCAAAGTTTTTTCAACATCTTCCTTTAGCCGCCGTAGCATCATGGGTTTCAAAAGAGCTTGTAATTTTATTACTTCCGATTCTGATTTGAGCTGACCAAAATCATTCAAGAATGCATCACTGCTGGCAAACTGAGTAGGCTCCAAGAAGTTGAGCAACGAGAACAATTCGTTTACATTGTTTTGCAATGGTGTTCCAGACAAAAGAACACGATGTTCTAAATGAAGCTGCCGCAGACCCTCCAGTAGTTTACAGTTCCGATTTTTTAACCTATGAGCTTCATCAATTACACAGATTCTCCAATTAAAAGATTTCAGTTCTTGAAAATCTGTCACTATGATTTCAAAAGTAGTGATGAGTACATTGAATTTCGTGATTTCTTTCATTGGTTCCCCGTGTTCGTTTTTGTAATAAAATTCATATTCTTGAAGCATACTTTTGCTTTGCTGAGATCCGTGATAGACCACGACATTCATATCTGTCCACCCTTCGAATTCCCTTTGCCAATTTGGAATAGTTGACAGTGGAGCTATAATGAGAAATGGACCCCTGACGCCATATTCCCAAACAGAATTTACAAATGTTAGACTTTGAATAGTTTTTCCGAGCCCCATTTCATCTGCCAAAATACAGTTGCGATTATTGTGCCATGAGAATAATAACCAATTTAAACCTTCCAGTTGATAAGGTCTCAGTGTATTTCCACCTTTGTATAAAGGTGACTCTTTTAGCTGTACCCATTGATCAGCTGAAGGCTTTCTTTTATACTTCCATTTTTCCTTCGAGGGAATATCATTGAAGACTTTATATTGCTTGATTTTATCAACATCAATATCTTCTTCTAATTCCCATGTACTATCTTCGTACTGTAAGCTCTTCCACTTGACCAAATAATGTTTCACGACGCTGTTGTTAGCAGGATCTTCGTTCTCCGACATATCTAGTATCCTCTCTACTTCGATATAATCAGGATTAAAAGGCTCGTCATCCAAAAGTTCAAATATATTCATTTGCTGAGCTTGTTTCTGTTTAAACCGTTTAATTTTTGAGAATATTCTTTTGTCCCCTTTATAAAGTTCTTCTTCTGTTTTCCATTCACAGTGTAAATACGAAAAATTCCTGTATTTAACAAAATACTCTTCCACATCTACTATAATAGGTTTTATATCCATAGCCTCAATATTTTCTTTTTCTGCTTCGGGAGTAAGATCTTGTTTTTGCAATATTATGGTGTCTTTGTCGATTTTTTCTTCTATAGTTTCTATTTCATTATTTTTAGGATCGTCGTGTATTATTTCTGTAGGTGCTTGTGACATTGACTGTGTATCTTCGGTCAGATTTTCAAGCGAAGTAGGTGTTGGATCAATAACTTCTTCTTTGGGTATAATTTCGGCTACTTTTGGTTCTGCTTTCATTTCTCTTTTACCCATACGTGCAGCAAGTACATGCTGAACTATCATAGAATCTTCTTCAGTCGTATTTACGTAAATGTAATTCGGTTTTTGCGTTCCTTCGGGTCTTACTATTTCTACTTTGGTTTCAGTGTTGAGTTCTTCTAATTTTTTTTCCATTTCCACTTTGGGTGCAGCCATTGTAAATTCTTCGTCAGATAAACGTAACAGCACATCATCTGTATATTTTTTACGTTGTGTGTTTCTAGCTGATCGCCGTTTTAGACTATCATCGCCCTCAGGGGGAGGCGAAGGCGGAGGCGTCGACATCATGTCATCCGGTTCCCCATCTGAATCCGGAACAATTCCACCACGTTTTTTCCTCCTTCCACCCAAAGACTTTTTTATAGACGATTTTTTACAGCTGCCACTAGCTGATCCTCGTTTTTTACCCGGTCTTTTTCTGGGAGTTAGGGAATCTGTATCGTCATCTTCTAGCTCTCTTTTTGCTTCTGCCTCTTCTAGCAAATCTTTAATAGCAATTTTAGAAACAGGAATATCATCAAAATCTGTAACATTAGGATCTTCCAGAGAATGTTCCGATACGTTCTTTGATAAGTCTGCATTAAAGCTACAATTAGTCAAAGATCCTTCTGCCTTCAACTCTTTATCATTATCTACAAAATCGTAACAAGATGTAGTCGTAGTATCGGCTTGAATATCGGAAGCATCTTTTTTCGGGCCTCGTTTTTTTCTTGGTGCATTCGGATCTTTGGGTTCACGCTTCTTACGTTCCTTTACGGGTTTATCTCCTAAGTTTTTGGGTTCTTTAGGAATGCGAGGTTTTCGTTCTTTATTCTTTCGTGGGCCTCGTTTACCTTTTACTTTCCCTCCAGCGACATCATCCACTGATAGGGCACTACTGTCTAAGTTTGTGATATCTTCACTTAATTCTAAATCTATTTCCGAATTGTTTTGTAAACCAGTACCTGCTGTCACACAGTCCTCCGAAACAGGCAATTGATCAAGAGGCTGAGCCAAATTTTTTTCTTTCTTTGCTCTAGGTTTCCGGGGTTTGGTTGGACCTTTCCCTCTTCCTCGCCCTGTTGTACTTGTAACTTGCGGACTTTCTACCATTTTTGAACCATACACTGGATTTTGTAATATACAGTTAGAGCCTCCATTACATTTATCGTTTGTCTCATGTTGTTGCAATATAGCTAGTCTTTCTTGCAGACATTTAACTTTTTCTTGATTTTCAGTTGATGGTGGTAAACAATATATGTCTTGTATTTGTTGTTGCAACGCTATTCTCTCTTGATGATGAGAAGTTGCATACATATTAGGCATATTAGGATGCGGCATAGGAGAAGACCCCATCATCATCATATTAGGGTTCATATGCGGCATGTTAGGAATCATTGTGTTTTGATTAGTTAGCATGCTAGGATGCAGGTTCTGAACATTCATTTGTACTCCACCCGCAACTGGAACAGTAGCGACGTTCGGAGTTGCATTTGATTGACCAACTGGAATACCAGCTGGCGCAGGCGCCATGCCTGGTGGTAAGCTGCCTACTATAGAAGGCATTGCAGTTGACAAACAATTTTGTGGACTGTGCACTGAAACACTTGATGATACAGTGTTAGCTATAGTAGGATGCGGTATTTTCAGGCTAGATTGTAAATTTGGTTGCAAGTTTGGAACTGTCTGTGGACCTGACGAGTTTTGAAAATTTGCAGGATTGCTGATAGCATTATTTTGCATAGGTGAAGGCACATTCTGTGTGATGGTAGGTGATATACCTGGTGGCATAACATTTGAGATACTAGGGTTAGGCATAGTATTGTTTTGAAATGGTTGAATCCTGCCGACGTTTATAGGACTCATACTTTCAAACTGCGATGTGGTGTTTGTTGGGAGAGGTAGATTTATTGGAATTTGAGGTTTCTCAACAGAAGTCGCGTTTGACGTCACTGGCGGCAACGGTGTAGATGGAATTGTTTGTTCTTGCAAGCTAGAAATCTCAGTTTTGTCAGTGTTATGAGTTGCAATTGGATTACTTTTCTCTTCAGTTTTTGTAATAATAGGTTCTGTAGTTATGATATCACTTGACTGCTTTTCTGGTAATTTATTTTCTAAATTGTCAGTCGGTGGCCCCGTTGGTTGCATATTAGGCGGAGTCATTATCCGCGGAGTATTTCCGAGAGGGCTTTCTTTTAGAGCGTTACTCAGATTAGTTGGTGGTATAAAAGTATGAGTAATATTAAGGTTATCAGAAGCCTTTTCATTTTCATTACTCATTTTTTCAGCTGCTTTTGTTTCAATATTTACCGTCATTGGTAAATTTTTGGGTATTTCTAATTTTAAAGCTGGTGCTGCTATTATGGGTATAGGTTCCTTTGGTTTAGTAGTATGATCATTACTTTCTAAAGGTGTAATAGTACTACTAACAGGCGTAAGTTTATTTGGAATCCATTGTGATGGAGAAGAAACATGTCCGATAGCCGGTGATGCTGGGTTACGTTGGTAAGAATATTCAGCACCCGCAGGAACCACCATTTGCTCTAGAGCTTGAAGTGTGTTCTGGGAGGTGAACGACGGCGGAACCGGACTCGCTCCGGACGTTGCTGGAGGCGGCACTAAATTTCGTCCTCCGCCGTGAGGAGAAGCACTGGGTCCTTTAATAGGAGACATCACAGGTCTAGGAGACAATTGCGACTGCGCCTGTTGCCGAGGAGATATTTGTGCCCTAGGCGACATTTGAGGAGACAGCTGAGGAAAAGGCGGTCTGTATTGCGGGCTTCCCTCCATTCCGGCAGGCTTTACTTCTCTGTATTGACTCGACACATTAACATCGAGCGGATGTTGTATCTGATGAGATTGGTAATTCATTGAGACTGAGTGATGTGCTGATGCATACGGCATTTGAGTTGGTACTGAATGCGATGGTGCCACTGACGCGGGTGGTACTGGCGACTGACGTGGCACGTGGTGCAACGGAGGCGCGCCTGCGTGGTGTAGATGTACATTTGGATGACTTTGAATGCCTGAGCTAATGCCACTGGGATGGCTTGGCATATTCTGATGAGATTGGTGCTGTGGTATAGAACTATGACCTTGTTGCCCGTGAGGGAGCCCATATTGATGTGGATTCACATCTAATTGTTGATGATAAGTAGGATGTTGATTGATTCTGGATGCACCAGGTGGATGCATTTGTGTGTAGTTTGGATAATTCTGAAAAGGCAATTAATATTCTTTAAAACCCTTGATTTTATGTATTGAGCACGCTTTTTAACTCATAAATAAGGCGTTGATAAGTAATTACGCATACATCTATACTTTCATAATAGAGAAAAATAATGTTAAAAATAAAACTGATTCCACACTGCTATATCGAAAATGAAGCACCCAAAATATGCCGATCCGCTCGTACACACAAGTTTCACGCACACACTTACACAGTGTTATCGGTTGCCACATTCCAGCAAAATCTCGACCCAAAAAGTTGTGTTAATGCTGTCAAATTCTGCAGCAGCAACAATGCAGTCTTTTACGATGAAATTGTGTATCAGTCACAAAACACCACTAATTATCCAATCACGCACACATACGCAGCCGCTATTTGCTATGCTTCACTCGTTTGTTTGGCGATGTGGACTCAGTCTTTTTTAAACCTTGTTGTTGGAGCTTAACTTACTTGTTGCTGTCCATATAATTGTTGACTTGATGGCTGTGAAAAATGAGGCTGCCTGGGAAGGTATGGTGCATTCTGTGCCTGTAATGCTAGCCCACCTCCCTGAAAATAAATGAAATATTATAATGCTGTTTAAGTACATAAATGTTTTGTGGTTACAAATAATACATTGACAGTCACTAAATGGATAAACAAGTTGAATACAGATGACTTACCTGCTGTGGTGGATACTGGTGTATTTTCTGCTGGTGTTCATAAGAGTGTCTATAGCTGGGAGTGACAGGAGCGTATCTGTTAGAGCCTGGTGGCCATCCTCCCATATCTGCAAGACCTGTAAATATTTTGTAATTAATATGTAGAGAAGTCAGAAATTACGCCTAGAAGTAGTTGGTCTTTTGGTTTTGACACGGTGTGACTACGAGTCTTATATTTTGTAGCTTACTAGTTGTCCCACCAAGCAGTGTGACTAGGAGTAGAGTGACAAAACTGTGTGACCACGAGTCCGTCACCGGGGATCCATGTGGACAAAAAAAAATCCAAATGAATCCCCCAGGGGATCCATGTGGACAAAAAATCCAAATGAATCCCCCAGGGGATCCATGTGGACAAAAAATCTAATTAGATCCCTCAGGGGATCCGTGTGGACAAATAATCCAAATGAATCTCCCAGGGGATCAATGTTAGGGGAGTCAAGTGGACGGAGGCGAAATTACAGCTCTGAAAACCCTCCAACATTAATCAGATTATGAATAATTAATTATTTACGAACCTGGTTGTTCTGGGACGCTATACATAGGATCGGGTCCTGGGTGATAGCCTGGGTAGTGGGAAGGGTGTACATGATGTGGCGGATGCAGCGGCGCATGCGTCGGCTGCGGCATTCGCGGCCGAGGCGGGTAGGCCCCATACTCGTGGTACTCCGGCGCAGGCGGGCCGGCACCGGGATTCGGCACAGGTTGGGTGTTACTGCTTAGCCCGCTGGGAGGTCCCCCAAATGGAGCCAACTTTTGAATCGATCCCTCTTGTGCCACATTGCTCTGACTATACTGCTGCCTGTAACTGCAACATTATAATAGTAGGATAAAAAGTGATATTGTATCTAGCGACAAGTTCAAAAGATTTGACGCGCGATTCCACCGTTAGTTCGACGTGAACACATACAAACAACTGCACACGTTTGATATAGCCGCGCGTGCCGAGGCAAGGTTGCCCGCTACTTACACTTCGCATTTTTCGTGCGTGATCCGTTTGTTATTGTATGTTTGATATTTCGCGACTTTGCCCGCCACCACGCCCGCTATTCAACGTGAACAAGAACTAAGGGTTCCATGTCAGACTACGGTACCGGTTGATCCTAAGCAACATCAATGGTGCAGTTGTTTTCTAAATGTATAAGTAGTTACCTATTGTCAGTAGAATCTTTGCTATCTCCGGCCACTCCTGACGCCGAGCCGCCGGCGAAGCTGTCTGATCCGCCAAGATCAGTAAGTCCTTCCAACATTCCGCTGCCATCATCACCAAATAAGTTATATGAGTCCATCACTCAATTATGAGTGAATTTTTATTGTTTTTCTTTCAAAGTGTGCTCGAAAATGTATTAAGCCCATTTTAATCTGTAAACAAATAGGACGTATTTTAATGTTGGCCCTTACGGGTTTCTACTTATGTCTATAGCTCGCGCATAAAAGTATATTGCTGTCGCGCTCGCACATTATGCGCATATCAAGCACATTATGCACATATCTCGCACATTATGTGCAAGCGCGACGCCAATACACATTTATGCGCGTGCGATAGAGATATGTAGTGCGGGGTCATTGTACGGATTTACGTCTATCGCAGCCGTGCTTTATTGAGTATCCTTAGAGCCCTCCTAGATTACACTTGTCGGAAGTCAATTTAATCGGTATAATTGACCGAGCGAGCGCGAAGCGTCTCCGTTTCAGCTTGGACAAAAATCTTTCGTATGTCCGGATCTCTGTTCTCCTCTACAGGTCGCATTTCACAACCGATCGAGACGAAAGTGGGTATACATGTTTAACGAATTTTTAGTTCTTTTTTGGCATCGGGGATTTTAGATTGGGGGGGGGGGGGGGGGGGGGGGGGGGCGATGGGCAAAAAGGTGGCTACTGAATATCTCCACCTTATTAGATCCGATTAAGGTAGTAACTATATGTAGGTCTCATAAAAATTTGGTGAAGATCTGATGAGGATCTCCAGCGTGATAAGCAGCATAGCTCCTCAAAATGCAGTAAATTGCTCATTTTTAGGTTTCTACCAGTGGAATCAGAAGGTAACTAAATGGCCCTGCTGTGCCACACTAGATTGTTTGCAAAAAAGTTTGTGCTCGCGAGATCTACAGCTCACAGAACCACTAGTTATCATGAAGACATACTGATCATTGTGTAGCGCACTCACAATGATCAGTACGGCGCACACAACCCGACTTAAGATACTAAGTTGTAGTTTTCAGTAAAAGATCTGCCTCTCCAATCACCCACTCAAAATTAGAATACTAAAAATGAAATTAACTACAAACCTTGATGTGGCATAGCACAATTTATCTATCAAGTATGGCTTCTCTCTGGCTTGTACATTACGTACATTGTTGTTCTGAATTGAATTCTGTTTCTGTCTTTACATAATCGGTATATGAGTTAGTGTGAGAGAGGGAAGGAAATAAACACTAACATACAGACTAACAGGTTAGATGTGTCCCCTGTGGATGAGTGTGATTTTGGAGTTCTTGGGCTATTTTTTAAATATAGAATGACTAGTTAGACTTCGTAAGCGCGGACTGTTTATCCCGAAAAAAAATATCCTATTTTCTTCTAGGATATTAAAAACCAATGTAATAAATATATATTGCTATAGCACCAATGCTCTTGATGTTTTTTGACAAACTTGTTATTTCGTTTCCATGGCTACCACAGACCATTCTGTGATGGCAACTGTTCCTTACAGTGAGTAATCAACATTTTCCAGTTTTCACATGGAAACTTAAAATTTTCCAGGATAAAAAGTATCCTATGTTTTATTCTAGCTAACCCTAGCTGGAAATAGCTTATACCCATAAGCTATTTCCATTCCAAGTTTCATCAAAATCCGTCCAGCTGTTATCGCGTGAAAGCTCCCCAAACAAACAAACAGACAACGTTTCACTTTTATATATTGGTATGGATTAAAAGGATCGCCGTACACAAAATCTGTATTTGAGGAACGCAAATGAACAAAAAAACCTTTTTTATTTTTATTTATATATAAAAAATGCTAAATTTGCAAAAATAGTCTCATATATCCCGTACGGGATAACGATAGCCGACAGGTTAACAATTAATCTACACTGTTAGTATTTTGCTATCCTAAGCGCCAGTACCATATAATTTGATTTTTTTAATATGCATTTTTTATTAAAGTCTAGCTGCGCCTCGCGGCTTTGTCTGCGTGCAAATTTCACCACGCCTGTTCCCCCCTTAGAGATGGAATTTCAAAACATCTTTCCTTATTGCACCTCCAAGTTACTATTATATCCAAATTTCAAATGATCGGCTTAGGCTGTGAATTGTCTATCAGTCAGTCAGCGGGTACTGCTTTATAGGTATAGAATTATATTATTAAATTAAGTTTTTACTAGTTCAGGAGCCTATAGATTCATAATTTTGATCTGTGTCACATATTTTGTCACAAAATTATTTAGAATTACTGTTTTTCATAAGTAATTAAGCAAGTTCCTTACCATCAAAGTCCCATACAAACATAGTTCTAGTATGTACCTACTGGGTAAGCTTAAATTAGCTATAACCTTCTTCATATTGATTGAACATCATTTTATTAACATTTAATCTATCTACAAAGTTTGGTTTCCATCATAGACATGACATGGCCTTTAGGAGGTTTCAATCCAACATGAATCCAACAGTAACTATGAAAGGACCTTATTTATTAACCTTATTTCTAAGCACTTATGCAACCTCCATAGGATAACATTTCTAAAGCATAAACAGGAATGTTTGAATAGCTCAACAACAATTAAAACATTATATTATGTTTATCAACCAGCTATTTAAACATATATCTCACAATGTTGTATACATTATATTGGATGGTCAATACATGTCCTTCTTAATTTTTACAAATGAAGAAAAATCTTAATAAAATTTTGATAATATTTCAATTAATCTTATAGGTGTCAGTTGTAAGACATTGTAATGACCTCATAGCTACATTTCAGCCTTCTTAATGGTTAGATGTAAGGAGGTTGGCAGACAGTAAATACAAACATAATACCAAAACCATTTTTTTTTTGTATTTGAAGCTTATTTCCACCATATTATACTATTCGGATTTGTAATTTCGGATAGTATTTATCTATGATCCTAAATGTTTTTCTTGAAAAAGTTACAAAAAATGTTATTAAACAAATTTAATTTGAAAATATACAAATACAATATTCGCCAGTACTTCTGTAAGAATTAATAAAAATAACTTATAGGAACCTATTTAAAACTAGATGAATAGAATAAAAATACGTTTGTATGGACAATTCATTCTCCTCTGACCCCTGAAGCCTTAAAAGATATTATATAACTAGTTTAAGCTAAAAAAAAACACATCTGGCCTGCCAAAAAAGAACTTATGCCAATAAATTATACTGTTGGAATGTGCTTATCAAGGCCTTTAATTTGATACCCATATTGTAAAATAAGAAGAAAATATATTTTTTTCGCGTTTGAAATTGGCGACAGCCATACAGCAGGCTTTTTTTTTTTTTTAAAGAATAGAGTTTGTTATTCGGGGGGATGTAAGGATTCTAATGATACCCCGTACATCTTAATCTGTTCAGGCATTTAAAAGTTATGGTGGAATAAAGAAACTCACATACATACACACATGAATCCTAAAAACATTACACTCCTTTTTTTGGGTAGTTGTGTAAAAAAAGCAATTAAAAACAAAATAAAATAATTATTATACATTTCCAATTATACAACAAAAAAAGAAAGTGTAACTTAGTTCAGAATATTAACTTTTAATATAATTATGTGCTATCGCATATATGTCAAAAGTTAATATTAACTTTATTGCTGGTCAATAAGTTGGAATGTAACATACAAAAACATAAATGTACATGTATTAAGACTTTTGTATACAGTAATACCCCGGACTTACGCAGTAGGTGGGTCCGAGTGATTGCCGTGTAAGTCGAATTTGCGTAAGTTGGGGTTCAACTTTGCATATAAATACATATAAAGTATGTTTAATCGGGACCAGAGTATAAGAAAACAATAATTTAGAAGAAAAATGTTTAATAAAGTGTAAGATAATAACTATTTACATTGTTATGAATAAAGTAACCTAAACCGAAGTTATTTTTATGTCGAAGGCTTCATATATTCTAACAATGTTGCCTGACGAGTTAAGTTTTTCTTCTTCTCACGCAAAATTTCCTCGTAGCATACCAGTAATTTTTTTATTCCCCATTTTGTAGTAGAAACGCGTTCTTCATTAGAATCAATTTTATCTAAAAAAAAAACTTGTTAGGCTCAAATGACTCATTTTTCGTTTTTTTAGATGACATAGTTAGAGTAAAAGTAAAATGTAAAATGCATGTTTAAGTAAAATGCACTGCGCACATAAAACAATTCCACGCGGAACACATTTAAACCTGTCGCAAACTGAACACTGAGATGGCGGAGCGAGAGAGCCGATGCGCGCGGCAATCAAAATGAAAAACCGCATATCTCCAAATTCGCGTAAAACGGGGTAGCGTAAGACGGGGTATTACTGTATGTTGTTATGACCTCTGAGAATAGTTTATACCCAAGTTTGTTCTAGTGAACACCCTGTGCTACTTTCGTGGTGCTCAACATTCTGAGACAGACTGGATGAGACCCGCCATCAGAATGTTCTCAAATTGTAGCTAAAATTGCTACTAGTTGGACATAACTGACGTTTGAATTTGTTGTCACTAGCACAGACCACACCCATTTTTTCATGATACACTAAGAACAAAAGTTACACTCGATACAACATATGACCCGGCAATGGCAATAACTTTAATAATTCTCACCAAAAAAAGTGACATGCTGTCAGAGCAAAGTAATTAACGAAACTGAGGAATACATGGCAGAGGGATATTGTTAAATACATAGTTTTAGAGTTATGATGAAAATTAAGTTTGTCTGGGTCACTTCTGACCCATGTGAACCAGTTAAGGGTTAAGTTCCCTAGATCTGTTTTTTTTTTGCTTACTGTTACTAAAAGTTATTAGTTTACTGTCATTATATATGTATTTGATTCTAATGTTGCTTGCTAACATAGTAAGTTTAATCACTATACAAATTGATTATCGATTCCAGTATGCTTTAATCTATACTTTTCATAAAGTAGTAAGTAACAAAATGTCTGTACAATGAAGATAATTTAAAAAGAATGGTATAGGGTACTTAAAATAAGCTACTGAACAAAAGTACAATGTTTTTAAACTTGTCTGTCTGGATGTTTGTTTGGCCATGTAATAACTATGTACTAAGACTGATTTAAATACAGATTTCACAAAATCCTGTGTACTTTATATCTCAATCTGATGAGAAGCTGAGCATTCCTTAAAAATCATTGACACCTGAACGAATTTTGATATTTTAGGTCCTAGAATACAACTTAGAGCTCTTTTAACCTAGAGAAACGACCACACATGCAAAGCCACAGGCACACCTAGTTTCTAAATAATTTCACAACGCTTCTATTGACTTTTGATTTTCTTCTTTTGATGGATGATCTTGCCTGAATAACTAAGGGGAAAAGCTATACGCTTATGACAGTATTAACATAGAGCGATACAACTTTTCCCGTTTAGTTAAACAGCTTATAATACAGAGTAAGGACTTCTTTAACTTGCTGTATGGCACGCGGAGAGGTTGTTATTATCTTGATCTGCTGCAAATCTACTTATTTCATAAATTTACAAGTAGTTGGTAGACATGGTCATAAGGTAAAGTGGAGGAGTCAGCTAGATCAATGTGAGAGAAATATAAAAGAACAATTACACAGGTGTTTATGTGATGGATCAGCACAGGGGCTCCGGACGAATGGAATGTCCGACCGGATGTCCAGAAAGCAGGACAATTAAATTGCTGCAACAATTTAATTGTCCTGCTTTCTGGACAAACTTTAAAAGATATCATGAGTTCTAATGCAATCCCAAAGACAATGTCCGTCATCTGTGGGAGATTGGGATGGTAAACAAATTTTTTATATCACCTTAACCTTAGTTAATATATCCTTCAAATCAAACATTATACAGGGAGAAAATTAAAAAAACTGCCATTTTACTATCCATTTCACTTTTGAAAGAGTTATGTAAATCATGTCTCTGGAGAAAGTATGGTAGGTAAGTACCTAGTTACCTACTTCATTGAAAGAAACTCATTCGATGTGTAAAACTAAGCTACCAATAAAATGATTGCTAACTGATTTTTATTGCTATGAATTGTAACGATTTTGTATCGTTTGTAACACAAAATGTTTATTTTAATTCCGAATGTAATTCGACAGGCGACAGTGAAATAATATCAACCGAGTTATATGCTAAAAATTATGTTGCATAAATCGCAGAATCACATCACGATTCGTTTATGATTATCAGTAATTTCTGTGTCCGAAAAGACAGTAATAATGCAACATTTTGTAGTTGGCGAAAGTAAAATGCACATACTTACTAAATAACGCCACACACAAAGTAGTTCACAAAATGGATACCATACTCCAGATAACTCAGTCCATCAATTTATGTTATTACTCCTAACAACGAAGAATAGATTATTTCAGTATTGATAACACCTTTTCATCGGTCACTTTAATGAGATTCAGTGTCGAAATAGGCAATTAATAGCTTATTTCCACACTAACAAATAGGCATTACAAGCTACGCAATCACACTCCGTCCATTTTGTTTCACAAATGATTTTTTGTCTTTTCTCTAGACTATAAAAAAAAGTGCTGCCAGTTTTCGACCTAGTACGCGAGCTTACACCAAAGTGAGGCTTTACACGACAACGATTTGCTTCATACTCTTGCCACGAACGGCAAGAATATAAAAGATTAAAATAAACATATCTATGTATTAGAAAACATACAATGGGCCGTTTTCTTTGGAACAATTGGCGAAAATAACTGTTAAAAACGCTAAATATGATCACAATTGGCGTTCCCTTTGGCCATTTGTGGGCGAAATTAGCGTTCAGAACGTTTTTGATCACCGTTCGTTTTACAAGTTTCGATGACATGTTGACATAGGAAAATAACTTTATACCGTGAGGGATAGGATCGTTTTTCATTCAGTTTGGAAAGGATTGGAAGTGTCAAAAGTTGCGAAAATGCCAAAAGTGTTGAAAATTACCAAAGAAAACGGCTTGTTAAAAATGTACATTTCGAAATTGCACACAACGCACAATCATCATCTCGAACGCAGGGCAAATCAGCGATTACCCTAGACAGGGCCCCGCACTGCTATTACGCAATTTGAACATATAGGTTTCAATCCGTCAAATTCATTAATGCGTTGCGTAGAGTCGAAATTGCTAATAAGAAAGCAAGGAAGTGACAATCTGATTGAATCGCACTGCTGCCCCCACACAACTTGGAACCACAGAACTTGGTTTCAATCAGATTTTCACCTTTTTTCATAGCAATTTCAACTCTATCGCGACGTATTAGTGAATTTGACTGATTGAAAGCGATATAATCAATATTGTGTAATAGCACTGCAGATTTCCCGTTCGTAAATGTAGGTACATACTAACCAGTACATTATATAGCCAAGAACGAAAAATCGGAAATGTTTCAATCTTGAAAAGGTCTCACCCCGTGCAGCGCCGCCGCGCCTCGGGATGTGTGGAGCACAAACTACAAAGAGGGTGTGGAGTAAGGATACACCCGTAGACAGATAAAACAAAATGGACACTTGGTTGTCGTGCCAGTTGTGAGATAGAACGATAGGTGGGTGTGCTGCCATATCAAAAATTTACCCTGATTTTAAGCAATTCAAGATTATACTTATTATGAACTGTTTATGGGTTATAGAGACATTACAGATTTACGAAAAATGTATAATCAGTAAGAAAAATTAAGGTTTTGAATAATTCTAGGTTTTGTACCAAGGATCTCATACCATAAAAAGATCGAATATTTATGGGACTAATGTAAATAAGGGTAATAGACACTTCAGAAAGCTTATTTTACCATTTCTACAAACATTTTGTATTGAACATGCTCAAAGTATATTAATTAATATACCTTTGTCATCCATGGTGTGGTGGGCCAACCTCAGCCTAAAGTAAATAGATTAAATATGGTGTATCATGCATAAAAAAATGTACATACATACTGTTGACATGCACCATTATATACCATGGTAATCCATGATGGACCATGATGCTTCATAAAATAATTATTTATTTGCAACATGATCCATCATGGTGACCATGGTCCAAATAGTGCGTGTCAACATAAGAATGCGGTGTCACGGCGAACACATTGCAAAAATATGCCCATAATGAAAATCATTCATTCCCGACCGACCAGCCCCCCCGATTCAGAAGATTCCCTTTTGATAACTCAGTTGTCGATCAATTCGGTATTATTTATTCTGTGGATTCGGTTTGAAATCGTTCAATTCAATTCATTTTTCTGCATTCTTCTTTCACAATATCGTATCGAATCGATTCGGTTCGTTATTTAAAGGTTCTGAATCGGAAGGCTGCTCTGTTCCTGTCTAACTGCAATAAGTTAGACAGGAAAATAGCTGGTCAGTCTCCTTGATAGTGATCAGTTTTTCTTTCTACTATGTTTATTTGTCACACTTTGAATTTCTGCAATCATTTTCTACTGAAATTTATGGGAATAACCTTAAAATATTTTTGAAATTTTTTAGTACCTACTCTAACCAATATTAATCTCATATAGACTCTTGGTCCATAAAAGGAAAAGGAACGCATTTTTTTTGTTAATATTATCATTTTTCTTGCACAATGTACATTTTTTTGCAAAATCTTTAAATTTTAATGAAACTGCCTCCAAAATCCACGGAAAATCTTCTCACACAGTAAGTTTGTTTGTTTGTTTTACGTATGAAGTAATGTTGGGCCTCTGGTGTCAATTTGCAAGGCTGCCCGAGGGCCTCTGACATGGCTCGCACAGTTTTTATGTGTGTAGCTCTAATAGTAAAGGCGTAGTTCGAATGCTCTCTCGAATAAACTTGTTATTCTGTATACATATTAACAACATCGTACGATATTACATTAAATTGAATTTACTACTGATACAAATGAGACGAAATTCAGCTTCCCGAGCAGGCCGGGTTTCACATAGAGGTGTGCTGCAGGCTGATTCCCTAAGAAGTGACCACTCAAACATAATAATAATCACTCGAACATAAACCCATTGCGGGTGCTCTTAAAGGTCGTGAAGGATTTGGAATTCACTAAACAGTTAAAACGCACCCGTCAAGCACCCGCAATCAACACTTATACCGGAAAACCGGAAACTAGGCGGCAGAATTAAGCTAAACCTAGCCTACAAATACTTCTAGCAGGAATAGGACTTTTCAAATTTAGCCGGGTTTTATGTTCGAGTGATTATCTATAGGTGGCGCGCCAGCCAACAAAACCAATGGCGGCAAATGGCAATCTCTTTCCAAACAATCATCGTCTGAATTTATTTTCTGTTTTTCTCATTTAGAATAAACATAAATATATTCGGGACAATTCCACACCAATTAACTAGGCCCCAAACTAGGATACTCTGTACTATGGGTACTAGATAACGGAAAAAAACATACATATATACGAATATTATAACATCCATGACTCGGAAACAAACATTTCTGCTCATCAAAATTAATTAATTTAATTATTTAATAATACTAATAATTAGAATATATCTAAAATTTTGATTCCGTGTAAATACTAGTATTATGTATAATTCATCACATCGCAATGTGACAAAGTTATGTGAGTTATTAACCTTTTTGTAGATTGTAGGTCTGTGAAAGAATATCTAAACATTGATATTATTTCTCAGCAATAATAGTATGCACCGACTCCAAATAATCATAATGATTGCCTATTTAAAAATATCATATTTCTATAGGTATAGTGACAACGAGTGCTTTTAAATTCAGATTTTGTTAAGGTAAAGTTAAACTTCAACCGAAAATAAACTTTGCCGTGGAGTAAAAATGCTGTTTATCATTAAGTCTTTTTACACTATTTTTGTACAAAACAATCAAATCAATAAATAAATACAACGCCAAAAAACGAAGAAAGATATATATTTGTGATTTTGAAATGTATTTCTAGATGAAATCTCTTGCTTTGTACCTATATAAAAGTGTATCTACCTATGTCATAAACACAATGTGTATCGTTGTAGATTCCAGTGCACAAAATGTATCAAATCTTGGAGAGACGGACAAATGGGAGCTCAACAGTTGATATTTAAAGCCTAGGACTTGATAGACAAGTACCTAATTATATTGAATGTTGAAACTACTTGATTATACTAATAATATGATACATTTGTTTCAAGTAGATGGACACAGAACTGCAGTTCATATGAATGTATAGATCTCCGCTCTCCGAGCTCATAGGATTACATTGATTTATGTGAAAATTATAACATTATTACATGATATTTAATATTTACACTTGATTTCGTTTTACTTATACCTGCATTGACACCTCATTTTCAGTAGAGTTTCACCTAATTAGGCTTTATAAGAAAAATACTAGATTTAAAAATCCTTTGTACTAATACTACAATCAGCACTCCGAAAAAAATCTTTTTTTACGTTCCAAACAACAAACAAGTTGTTTGTTGTTTGGAACCAAAAACCAAAATTTTAGATATATTCTAATTATTTTTATCAAATAGTTATTGCTTTAAGCAGTTAGCTAGTATAACCACCATTTTTTCTAATAATTCGACTAATGATTTTGGTATTAAAATCAATTTCCAGACGTTGATATGAGTCATTTTTTTTTTAGCTTTATCAGTATATTGACTATAGGGCACTTAATGTTTTCCACCAATAGGCTAATGACGAAATATGACTCTTTTGGAATCCCCAAATAAAGTTTAGAATTATTTTCAATTTTTAAGCCAGTGTTTTTAAGATTATCTGTATATACATCGCAGGTTTCTGTGGAATCTGCTCTTAAGGAATCACTGTAAGATGATGATGAATCTGAACTGACGCTACAATTCCTTCCATCACTGTCAAAACTAGTGTCCAAATTCAATGAGGATGCTTCAATTTTTTTCTTGTTTTTCAAGGTCTGAGTTTGTACGTCTTTATTTTGCTGTTCTACTTAAATTCTCTTATCCTTTGTTTTCTTTTTTTCTGGTTAAGGTAACTCTATCTTATGAGTATTGTCAATTGATAGTGGGTTTGTAGGCTCATTCATATCAACAGGCGCATTGCTAAGAGAAATAAATAAAGTATCCTACTGAGCTACTGACGGTCGCACTTTTTTTGTAAGCAGCGTTAGAAAAAAACTATTCTCTGTCTCTTATCGTATCCAGGCTGGGTGGCCGTAGATGTTCTTTTTGTTTTCTGACATTCAAATTTGGTTGGTACTGTACCTTGTTTCAATTACGAAGTTCCGCCACACAGACTCCATTTCACATGATTTTCCGTGTCTTATTCAATATGTAATAAAAAGTCTGTTATCGTATCTAGCTAAGTTTGACGAACGACGAACGAACTAATAACCAATTTAATAAAATGATGACTTAAGATTGAGATCTGCCCCCTGACTACGAATAAAGTGACGATGAGTTCGTTTCGGATTTTGTATGGACTTGACAGTTATCGTGGCAATCAAACCACAGCTTACACAAGTAGTAAGAATAGAAATTTGTTCAGTTGCGTTAACCACACTACACTTTTACTCTGCTGAATCGGGTAGCTGATCAGTTTTTATCGATAGCATCTCAAATATTTGCCAACAACACTATCGTCATTCATTCAACACAACATGAGCAGCTATTATTATTATATTCCGAACACCCAGTTGTGTTTATTGTGTTGTTTGTTCTTGTTATTTTTAGTAGGCACCTTAGGTATATAACAGTACAAGTTAGGGAGAGAGGTTATGTAATGAGGTGTGTTTCAGCCGTTTGTATCAAGGAAGACCTTTGACTCTTTTTACTTGTACTGTGCTTACACTCAACATAAATGCATGCAAAAATAGAGGACGGTAGGACTCAAATTAAAATGATCTTTGCAACTATGTTGACTTGTTTTTGTTGATAAAGGCTCCTCTCTTCTCATTAATTTGCAACACTTATTTAAGTAGCATTGCTTATTTTTGCAAAAAACATTTCCATTTGCATTTGCGCATAATATTTTTGTGCCACAACATTGTCATTTACATAATTGTTAAAATTCTTATTATACATTGAACACTTTATTTCTAGTATTCCTTCTTCGGCGATGCCGTCTGGTGAAGCGCCCAAGACTGGAAAATCTTTAGACAAAATAAGACCTAAGAAAAACGAAAACTTGATATGTTTGATGGCAGAGACTTCTTCGCAGATGGAATTTTCCAACAGTTTACCTGCAAGTAATAAACATTTTTAAACTGTTTTACAGGTATTTTAAATGAATTAAATGCGAAATATACTACTCACCTCTTTTAACTGCGAATGTTTCTTTAAATTTATAGACACCTAAGAGGTATTCCACCAAAATGCCATCAGGTGTACTACATTCAGCAGATTCGTGAGCTTTTTATGTGGTAATGCGAGCATATTTCATTTCACACCATAATCGACAGTTAGCTTGTGACCTACCTGCTTTCTCAACCGCTTCGCATTGCTGGGATCGCATATTTTCTTTGCAAAATGATATGAATCTGTCTGCATCCTTGATGCCGTTTTCTTTTCTAAACTGATTAACTAAATAATGCTTTGATAATTTGGCTATATCTTTAGCTGAGCGGAAGTAAACCATAATCTGAGAATCTTTTTCCAGCTCCATTGATTTTTCTATTACGGACTGTAGAAAATGTTTGTTAGATGTGTCGTTAGATGTTGAAGGTGCTGTCGAGAGAAGGGTTTATTTGTGGTGCTCATATCTTTAGCTTTAATAAATTTCAACTGGGATCCAACTTGCGACAGTTTTGGTTTCATCCAATTACATGCTATTTCAGTACAAGCAGGCTCCTCACTACGTCTATGTAACCACATGACCAACACCATGGTACGCTTGCATCCTCTTCTGCTAAACGCTCTCACGTCAACCAACCAGCGAAGTGACGTCACAGCAGTTCTCGGACGGCGCAAGAAGTTTTCGAGAGCTCCGAAAATTATTTATAAAATACAGTTACACTTTTTTTTTAAATACAGTTTTTATGCTATTGTTATGTTTTTTTGCAGTTGTTATTGAAATTACTCATAGAAAAAATGACAAAAAAATGCAAATTATTTTCATTTACATCTTCCTCATTACTGGTTTTGTATTTCCTAGTAAAAATACAGTTTCCGTGCGGTTGAGTTAAAGTGAAGTGCTCATCGCCTTCATGACGTCATTTCACATGCTCACTGAGCTTAGTGAATTCGAATCGGTGGCAATGAATGGTCCAAGTGGCATTAACCGAACCGCATTTTAACTCTACGAAACGCCACTGACCTTCAAAAAACCGGCACGCGACCTGCAAAAACAAAAAAACAAAAGATCATATCGTTCTGTTTCATTTCTTCACAAGAGCTATGCATAAGTTGTTCTCTTTCTTGTATGAGTATGATGGAATGGAACCTAACTAGTTGTCTATTGGTTTCTCTGTCTACGGATACACCTTCGTACTGAAAATATCAAGGTCTATGGTCTATCCTCCCTCTCTAATCTATGGATTACAATATTTAGAGTTCAGAATAATTCAGATGAAATTAATTATTATCTGTGTGTTAAACAACTACCGATTATTGTAACTTGTGCGAATGTTGTTTTCTTTTAGAAAAACTAATTCTTTATATTGGAAAAGTTTCTGCATTGATTAGCCCAAATGATGAAACTCGTTGATCAAGTTGTACGTAGTTTCAAAGTCGCCAAGGTGTTTCGAGAAAACACGGATAAAATAAACAGTATAGACTTTTCACCCAGCGGAGAAACATTGATATCTTGCAGTGAAGATGATCAAATCGTAATATATGACTGTGAAAAAGGATCCCAAGTGATAACAGTAAACAGCAAAAAGTATGGAGTTGATCTAATACATTTCACTCATGCCAAGAATACCGCCATTCACAGTTCGACAAAGGTTGACGATACCATACGATACTTGTCACTTCACGACAACAAGTATATAAGATATTTCCCTGGACACACGAAAAAAGTTGTAACATTATGCTTATCGCCGGTGGAGGACACATTTTTATCAGGATCCTTAGACAAAACCCTACGCTTGTGGGATCTCCGGTCACCCAATTGTCAAGGATTAATGCATTTGTCTGGCAGACCTGTAGCAGCATACGACCCAGAAGGACTTATCTTTGCTGCTGGTGTTAATTCTGAAAGCATCAAATTATATGATTTAAGGTCATTTGACAAAGGCCCATTTGTAACCTTTAAATTGAACCAAGAGAAGGAATGTGATTGGACTGGATTGAAATTTTCACGTGATGGCAAGACCATGCTGATTAGTACAAACGGATCGATCATAAGATTAGTAGATGCATACCATGGAACTCCTCTTCAAACATTCACAGGCCACCTGAACAACAAAGGAATACCTATCGAAGCATCATTCAGTCCAGATTCACAATACATATTCAGTGGTTCCACTGATGGAAGAGTTCATGTCTGGAATGCAGATACTGGCTACAAAGTTTGTGTTCTCAATGGAGATCACCCAGCTCCCATACAGTGCGTTCAATTCAATCCCAAGTTTATGATGTTAGCATCGGCATGTACAAATATGGCATTTTGGTTGCCTACAGCTGATGATAATTAAGTACCTACAATATAAACATTTGTCTTATCTTAGTGTTATGAACAATCATCAGACTTTGGAAATAATTTCAGGCCTGATCTTGGTTATGAAATTATTTTTTTCTACAAGAAGTGATTCTAGTGTTGTAGGTATTGATCAAATTAGATCAATGATATATTGATTTTAATTTGAGGATACCTGATTCTACCTCTTCAATAAACTGACATAAACATTTGTACAAATAAAATAAATGGGGGTATGTAGAATTGTCAGCTAAATAGTTACTGCTGCGCCCAGCAGTTTCACCCGCTTAGATTATGTTGATGATGATGATGAGCCTTTGTCACTCTCCGGTCCTTGAAGTATACCTATGCAATGAATCGCATCAATCTGTCGCTCAGTTGCTTCATGAAAGAGGAACAAATAAACCAACAAACAAACAACACTTTCGCATTAGTGTGATAGATTGACAATCCATTTCACCATGCTAGACATAATTCATACTCATGCATACACAATAAAATGATAAAATGTAAAGTTGGTTGCTAATGTAATACCCATAATAGAGCAAAAAGTACCATAAAGTATGAACAATGCTTCATAAAAAATTGGTCTAGTGGACATACATTAAGCCTTGTACTAGGATGGAGTGGAGTAAACCAGGAAACCCAACCTAACCAAAGGGTGGTGATGGTGAACAACAGCAGGTGACCTGAGATGGGGCATTGGCCTTGACCTTCACACACAACAGTGGGGTACCACCACAGGCATGGAAATGGTATTTGACCTCAACCTAACAACGCCAATTCAAACTCGCGGTCATTGACCTTTGGTCATTGGCCTTGACCCCTAGGTCATTGACTCGGACATGAAACAACCATCAAATGAAATCACCAAACTCCACATGCTCTGACTAAGCCCTACCCCCGTTTGCAATTCCAAAGCGCAGAGCCAGATGCTCCTACTCAGCCCTACCCCCATTTGCAATTCCAAAGTGCAGGGCCAGAAGCTCAAAAGGACCTATATGCCAAGTGAAGATTGAGTGTTGATGAAGCGAGACTTCTGGCAAGAGCTTATTTACTATACCTGGTCACTTTTGATCAATAAATTGTTTAAATCCGCAGTAGTGGAGGTCATGTCATCAAGCAAAAGGTCAATGATCTCTAGTTTATGAATGGGTCACGTTAATATTAAAATTAAAAAAGCACCTCAGTTAAGGGATCAAGGTCAAGGTCAATGACCTTGAAGTAGCGCATGGTAGTTTTCCTAACCTAATACTCCCACAACCTACCAGGTCCCAAAGGTTTGATTTGGTGTTGATTAGTTAAGATTTGCCCCATTTCCTTCACAATGACATCAGACTAGAGTATAATATTTTTTTTAATGGTGTGTCTGTTTGTTCTTGTATCACGTAAAAACTACTGGACCGGTTTAAATGCGGTTTTCACTTTTGTATAGCTTAGGATTTAACTTCAAATCTAGTTTACTTATTATTATTATTTGTAGAAGCTGAGCAATTGATAAAAACTATATTACAGCTAAAATTAAATGAAAATTGCTATATTATTATTTTTGGTCCCCAGAAAAATGACCATGTGGGCAAAGCTGCAGAGCTAAGCTTACTCATTCTTAATATAAATAATGAATATCAATGTGGTCATACAATAAATTCTTAACTTTACACTTGTCTTCACATGAAAACTTAAAATAAAATGCAGTTTCACAAATTGTAAATAATAGCAATAATTGGCCTCTCACTTGTCATACCCCTAAACTCTTTGAATAAAATAATCATTGATCAACAATCTAGAAATATGTATACCATTCCTTTTGTACCACTTTATTCCAATGTGGGGTAAAATGGGGTAAAGTACTCAAACATTTGCACTCCCACACAAATATAGGTATGTCACATAACACCAAATTTTAAGATTTTGAAGTCATATTTTAAGAAATAAAGTGGCGTGGAAGGTTTATTTACTTTAATTTTCCACACTTGATCTAATATGACTTCACAAAGTCTTAAGTTTGATGAAGCCAATTAGAAGAGGGGGGGAGGGTGCCGACGTTAGGGTGTTTTGCCCTACTAATTAGAGATTTCTATGTGGGATTCTCTGCTTTGTGAAGGGTGTTAAACCCTTGCAAATTACAATAAGAATTATAGCAACTATATGTCAGGTTTTTGACTATGCACTTACCTAAGTAATGCAGAGTTATAAACTTTACACATAGTCAGCACTAATACATTAAAATTACTTTATTAAGATTAGAATAATCATACCAAAAACATGTTTGTTAGATAAGTATGAGTATTGTTAGCAGAGAATTCATTAACCTTTTGAACGTCAAGCCTATAGAAGCAAAATGATTTCCTCTACACCAAGCAACTTAATCTACTTGAATTTAACAACAAAAAGAAACTTACATTATTCATGAATTATATTTGTTTTGTACCTTTTTGAACAGTAGTTAATTGACTAATGCCGAACGCTCTGGCGCCGAGAGCATTAGTTTATTTGTTGTAGTTGGACGACTGTGGCGTTCAAAAGGTTAATTAAGTTAAATTTAGCATTCATATTAATCTCTTGGTAACGTCGATAATTTAATTTTTTGTAATAAATGATATAATTCCATATTGTCTTCTATTCAAGTCTAATCAAAAATAGCCTTCTACCCAGTAAGCACTTAGTTTTCCAAAAGGGGTTTCAAGTTATAACAAATAACTAGCATATTTTAAGAAAAACAACTGCCCTGCCTAAAAAGAACTTATGCCATTAAATTATATACCGTTGGAATGAGCTTATCAAGGCATACAATTTGATACCCACATTGTAAAATTCAAAGTTATTTTTTTCTCTTGAATGTGGAGCAATATTGGCGCGAAAAAGATTAAAAAAAATTGCCTTTGTTACTTGGAGGGAGGTAAGGATTCTAACGATACCCCAAACATCTAAATCTGTTCAGTCATTTAAAAGTTATGGTGGATAGAGAAACTCACATACATACATACAAACATACATGAATCCTAAAAACATTACACTCCTTTTTTTGGGCAGTCGTGTAAAAACCTTTATTTTGAAGACACTACACTAAACAGTCGAAAATTTGAATGTATACTTCCGTCATAAAATAAACTTACATGGACTTCAGGATTTTTCAAAATGAAAAGGTAAGAGTCAATATAATAAAAAAAAACTGTTTTGATGAAGAACTGAGCCGGTCCTTTTATCTCTAATCTTATGTAAACAGGGTCTACAAAATCTAGTAGTCTACTTAGTCCCCCTTTTTTAAACCCCTTTAAAGAGGTTTTTCAAAATTCATCTTTTGGTGTATGCTGTTACCTCTTTAAAAACATACTATCCAAATATTATCAAGTCTCTTTATTCAGCGATTAAGAATACACGTTGTTCTTGCATTGGCCCCTTTTTAACCGACTACAGCGTAGCAAGGGAAGGGTAATGAGTTTAACAGTCAACATGTATATAAGGGAACGATTTCGAGTGATCGCGCGGGTGATCCGTGCGTCATTGAACGTAGTAAGTGAACGCGCCCCTGGACTAGTAGTTTCTTTACATAGGGGCTGTGTTCACTTACACGCTCGAATCATCTGTGCGATTATCGCTCGATCATCCGCAGCCCGATTCCATAACTTGGCTTCAATCGAATTCTCAGCATCGCAACCACTAATGCCTTGCGATAGAGTCGAATTTGCTATGAAAAATGTGATAATCCGATTGTAGCCAAGTTATGGAATTGGGCCACTGGAGTTAGTGAACGACTTTGGACGTCCACATACAACTGACAACTGTCAAGTGTCAGTTTTATACTATTCCTCCCCTCCCCTACTATTTTTCGGATGACTCAGGCGTACGTCCGACGACGCCGTGATCGGTTTCGAGCGATCGCGCGGATGATCCGTGCGTCCTCGAACGTGTAAGTGAACGCGCCCCAGGGATAGATCTCATTAAGATCTGTCAAACGTCAAAACATCCAGTATTGACAGCTGGTGTCAGAAATGACAAGCAATGTCAAATATGACACGCAATGTGAAAATGAAAGTCAATGTTTAAAATGACTGCTGATGACAAAAATGAAAAGCAAAGTAAAAATGAAAGGTGTTACATATATATAAATAGTGAAAAATTAAGCAGTCTTGCTTACCTTACCTTAGGACAATTAATTGCTTAACTACGAATAGTTTCAGATAAATCCGTGTACCATGTAGTTTTTGACATTGCCTGTCATTTTTGACATAAGCTGATCTGTCAATTAGACAGCTGTCATATGAAATTAAGATACTATACCTACTTTATACGATATTATATTCACATACATAATGATATAAATATACAGTCATAACATATTTCAACAAATCAATCAATAATCTAATTGGAGCTCTTCGATCCTCCCATATTTTACCGATTAATTTCATTCTGGTATCATCCCTTATTTTTCGGAATTTGACTTACGTGGCATTGGCGGAATTGTGGAATGGCAACTCCACAAATGCCATAAAACAAGAAGTGAAGTGAAATTAAGAGCTGTGTTCACTTACACGCTCGAATCATCCGTGCGAAGTGTCAGTTTCATACTATTCCTCCCTTCCCCTACTATTTTTCGGATGACCCAGGCGAACGCCCGACAACGCCGTGAACGATTTCGAGTGCACGCGCGGGTGATCCGTGCGTCCTCGAACGTAGGCCCCTTATGTAAAGAAACTACTAGTCAAGGATAGTTAGTTTCAGAGTTATAGCCCTTTTAAGTTTGTTAGCTGTCATCAAAAAAAAGATATCAATGAGATCTATCACTTCTGTAAAGAAAGTACTAGTCTAGGATCGTTAATTTCAGAGTTATTGTTCCGGAACGCCACAGTTCGGTCAGCCACCAGTCAATATAGTGGACTGTAGCTGAGGCGGAAGTCGGAGTGACCGACCGTGGTGGATGGCGCTCGACTGGTCGATGGAACGGGCACTGGGTTGATGAAGAAAAGGTCGATGTGTTTCAGTGTTCCGACCCCGGGCTTCCTGGCTAGAGAGGTCTTGAGAGCGAGTTGTTATTTGTAGAGATATTTACCCGACGGCTGCTGGCGATAATTTTTTTTTTTTACAATATATATGTGCTGTTGGTCTATAACTGACCTCTAGAGCGTCCGCCGCAATGCGTGACGCAGAAGGCGCACGCAAAAGTTAAGTTTTGGCCACTTGCTCAAGGGCACCCAGGGGGTACGAACCTCGGCTTGGACAGTTGCCATTGATTACGGGGAGTATCGCACTAAACACCCCTGGATCTCTACTGTTAGGTAGTGATCGTGGGGGGCCTGATGGCTGAATGGCTGGAGCCATTTGAATTAATTACATAACTGACCACCGATTCGGAATACACCTTCGAGATGAATCGGCAAGAAACTCGAGGAATGAATTCTGAGCTAGGTAGCGTCTATATTTGTATGGTCGATTCCCGCTGTCGTCTCGCGGCGGTCGGCCGCAGCGCGGGTGGCGGGGGTGGCGAGCGGTGTCTCGCTCGCACGTTCCCTCTCTCTCTCTCTCTCTCTCTCTCTCTCTCTCTCTCTATATATATATTATATATATATATATATAGTTTACCTAACTTTTAGTGTTTTGTCGAGTCTATCACCCTATGTTTTATTCCTATCTTGTATTCCTACCTATTTCTCGCTCTCGAGGACCCTACCAATCAAAAAACAGTCCCAAATAGGCTTTATTTCCGTTCAAGGTATAACATTTATAAAAATATATGTACAGCTATAACTAAACTTAATCTAACTTCTAAACTAGGTCTTATCGTAGTTAACAACAAAGACTAAGTCGCATCGTCGTGATCAGTGGCCCGATTACAGAACTTGGTTACAATCGGATTATCACTTTTTTCATAGTAATTTCGACTCTATCGCAAGGCATTAGTGATATCGATACTGACAATCCGATTGAAGCTAAGTTATGTGGGGCCCGACCACATAACTTAGCTTCAATCAGATTGTAATGAAATTGCTATGAAAAAAGTGATAATCCGATTGTAACCAAGTTCTGTAATCGGGCTGCCGGCTCCAGTTATAGCCCTTTTGAGTTTAACAGCTGTCTATTGGTTTCTTTGTCTACAATTTCCGAGTAATAGCTGTTTTAGGTTTGACAGCTGTCATTGACTACACACTATACTATAGGGAGCTATTAAGGAATCTGACGTAGAAGGAATTCCGTTTTTGTCAGTAAAATAACAGCCTAATATTTTTATTCTGACGAAAGCGAAATCTGACCTAAGTGAACTAAATCGTTCTATAGTATCCGTGGTGGGGGAAACGGTTAAAATACATTTCTTCTTTTTCCCGTAATCCCCACTGCAGATCCTGGTGGGGATTTTTGGAAAACTAAATTCAAATTCAAATTGTTTATTGCATTCCATAATGTACAAATAAGGTGGTAAACATAACTAATAAAGTAACAGATCATTAACTATTGTAGCTTTATCCTGAAATCCCCACCGGTGAGGATTTCGGGACTAATCCTGTATTTTTTTTGTGAAATTTTAGTTGACATTATTGTTGGCATTTTTAGCGTTCTTTAAAAAAAGTTCTTTTGTAGGTGAACCATGGGCAATAGATATTTTTAAACTCCTCTTAATTATCGTTAAGGTGAACCATGTGCATGAAAAAGTGCCAGTGGTCCACCCAGGAGAATTGAGCAGGTGGACCAAGAGCAATGCCCAGCGCCTTTGCTAAAGTGCGATTGGTTTGCCCTATGTAAACAACTTGCCACAAAAACAAGGCCTCAAAAAATAAAGTAGTATTTAGTACGGAAACTAAATAAGCTCACAAAAACTACTACTATTTGTTTCTTTTAAGTTTTTTTTAAAGTTATTTGTTATTTCTTACTTTATAGATTCGTTAAAGTCGACCTAGAATAAAAAATAGTTTAAAAAAACTAAAAAACACGCTTTATATAGAAAATCAAACTAAAAAATAGAAAATAAATTTTAATAGTGTAAATAAGAAAATAATGTTTTATTTAAAAAAACGTGGGGTGCATGGGTCAATAGTTATAAATATTTCATTGACAGATATGAGAAGAAGGATTATCATTTCGATAATATCTTAAAAAGCACCCCACGATTTTTTATAAATAAATCATTTTTTTCTTATTAACACTATTAAAATTTATTTTCTATTTTTTAGTTTGGTTTTCCATATACAGCATGTTTTTTTAGTTTTTTTAAACTATTATTTATTTTCTACTTTTTTTTCGTATTATTGCATTGTCATCGGTCTTTGACAGGTATGCAAAATTTGAATGAAATCTGACCGTTTAAAGTGGGTCAAAATAGCGTCCAAAGGAGTCGGTTGCAAACATACAAACATACAAGTGAAGCTAATATAAAGCGTATAAATATAAAGTACCCACTTATTTCGTTCGCTTAGAAAAAAGACATACTGGAAACAGTCCACATCTATTAAAATACTGAATAAATTTAGATAAAACTATTCCCGTTAAAATAAAAGAGTATTGATTTTTTATTTATATTACCTCATGTCTCTAAGATTTCTAAACCGATTTAGATAGTTGTATTTTTATTCAAAATGGTAGTACTTCAGTTTAGTCCCACTTAAAATTAATCAAAATTGGTTGTAAGTAGTTTTTGTGGGTTAGAAGCATTAGAAAATCTATTTGTTTTATAGTTTATGTTCTCTAATATCTTGGGATTTCTGGACTGAATTATATGATTGTTTTTACTTGAGAAAGAAGACCTCTAGTGTGGTACTGTATAAATTTCATCAAAATTGTTTGAAGGCGGTGCCAAACCTAGGCATCATTAAAATCTAATATCTTTACTCATCGACCCTATATAGGGTCGATGTCTTTACTACAAAAATAATCCATACCTATCTACTCAGAGAAATTATAACAGACAAATATAATTTCTCTGAGCCTATCTACGGACCCACGAAGTAATATGCAGTTGTCTATGACGCACCCTTATACAAAACACGAAACGAAGAAGAGACAAAACAAGAGACTCACACGAGCAAATTTTGACTTACACGCGTTCACAAACCGATTGACACGAATACAGCAATTTATTAAATGATAAAGTTTTTTGTAGATATAAATAGGTAATAGTTTATTACCTATTTTATCCAGCACGTAAGTAAGCCCTTTAAGACATCATCTTTTTGAATAAGTTCAACCACATTATTACTCCGGTCGATTCTTAGAAAAACAGTAGGTACTAAAATGTTCGATGAGCCGCGGTCAGATGATGCAATACCTAAATCTACATGAGCCTTCTGGAACACACATGTGGAGCGTAGGTTCCTATTATACAGAAGTTTCCAGAGTGCGCGGTAGGTAAATACCTAACGGGTGCGGCGACATCAAAGGCGCCACCGGCCTTAGGTACCTACGGGTGCGGTGCGGCGCGGCAACTTCAAAGGCACCGCCAACCTTGAAAGTTCAAATACCTAGTGACTACTGAAGTACATACGAGTACCTTCTGGAAACTTCATAATAGAATATAGAGTAACATCCAAAAAAAGAAAACACTATATCTTTAATGTACAGAATTTGGCCCCATATCCCACAGGAACCCTTTATTTTTTCGGGACAAAATGTATCCATAATTTTCACCTATCATAAAAACTATGTCTGTGCCAAGTTGCATCAACATCCGTCCAATAGTTTCAGCGTGATAAGTGTTATTTTAAATAATTTTCCACCCCTATCCTGCAGGAACACTTAATTTTTTCGAGCCTTAGGTACCTAAGGGTGCGGTGCGGCGCGGCAACTTCAAAGGCACCGCCAACCTTGAAAGTTCAAATACCTAGTGACTACTGTAAGTACATACGAGTACCTTCTGGAAACTTCCGTCACGGTATAAATAGGGCCCGCATAGGCTGCCTGAGACAGTTTTTGACTTGACGAAGAACTCTCCTCATAAAAGACCTGTATGCAACTTATGGTCAGAAACTCAAAGATGTAAAGGAGCAGGTACATCTTCATGAGAAACGCTTCTCCGAAACTGAAAAACATTTCTCCGAAACTGAAATCCGCATCTCCAGAACTGAAAACTGTATCTCTAAAACTGAAACCTAGATTGCAGACGTAAATAAAGCTTTGGGGGTACTGAAATCTGGAAGCGGAATTGCAGCTCCTGTTGTTACTACGTCATTAGTGCGTGATTTCAAAGTACCTCCGTTCGATGGAAGCTCTTTGTGGTTGGCCTATAAGATTCAGTTTGAGGCTATTGTTGAGGCAAATGGATGGAGCAAAGCTAAGGCCATGACTGCTCTTAAACTGGGCCTTCGTGACTAGGCCGTAACTATTCTGGAGGCCCTTAGAAAGAATATCAGTTAGAACAGCTACTCGAAGCGTTGGAATCTCGATACGTTGACGCACTCCTAGAGCACGTCTTTCGTGCTCAGTTAAAATACCGGGATCAGCGCAATAATGAGAACCTACAGCAGTGGGCTCTCTTTTGACTTTGTCTCGCATACGTTACTGTTGGACAAATTAGACAACTATGGTGTACGGGGGCCTGCTCTGCTCTGTTGGTTATTTATCAAACCGTGAACAATGTGTAGAAATTACTAGTCTGTCTAAAAATGACGCCGTAAGTCATGATAAATCAACGTATCAAATTAATAAGTATGGAGTCCCACAGGGAAGTGTTTTGGGCTCCTTATTTTTTTTATTATATATTAATGACCTACCTGACATAACAAATTATAAATGCACATTATTTGCAGATAACATTTCCATTATCTTGAAATGTAATAATAAAATAAACTATGACATTGAAATCTATATCTATACTTATAATAAAACTGTAACGGGTCCAATTCTGTACATTGAAGATATATTTAAATATTTTTTTGGACCTTACTCTATATTCGATACTGAAGCTAAAACGGTTTTTTTTTTCTAGGCATCACACCGAAACTACTGAATGAATTTAAATGAAACTTGGTACGATTTGAGTTCATTCTACGGGGTAGGACATAGGCTACTTTTCATCCTGAAAAATGAAAGGGTTCCGGCAGGATTGGAGTTGAAAGTTATTTAAAAAAACACCACTCTGAAACTACTTGACGGATTTTGATGCAACTTGGCACAGTCATAGTTTATATGATGGGTTAAAATTGAGGATACTTTTTATCCCGAAAAATAAAGTGTTCCTTCGGAATAATATCCAAAATTCTGGAGATTGAAGATATTATGTAATTTTTTTGGAGGACGTTCAATGTTCAATACTGAAGCCAACACAGTTTATTTTTTTATTTTGTCTGTCTGTCTGTTTGTCCGCCTGTCTGTCTGTACCTTGGCAGCGCACCACGCCGAAAATACTTAATGAATTCAAATGAAATTTGGTATGATTTGAGTTCACACTTTGAGGTCTGACATTGGATACTTTTCATCCCGAAAAATTAAGTGTTCCTGCAGGATAGGGGTGGAAAATTATTTAAAACTAGCTGTACCCGCGGCTTCGCACGCGTGTTCTTTTCTTTAGGTTCAAAGTACCATAATGTGCTATTCCAGGACCAAGATACCAACATTTGAACAAAATTTCTTCAGCCGTCAAAAATACTTTATCAATTTCTCAGCTTCTAACTCACCGGATGGAGATACCAATTACACCAAATTTAAATCAAACCCTAAGCATTCTAACAATGAAAACCGTATTGCAATCGGTCCAGTAGTTTTTACGTGATACGTGAACAAAGAAACGAACTTTTAAATAAGTTTCAACCCCTAAATAATAACCCATAAAATTTTCGATATGTAAAGTATCCTATGTCCTACCTCGAGGAATAGTTGGAACTACTGATGTTCTTTTGTGTAACTGGTCTGAATAATCTATTAAAAATACTAATTTATTTGTAGAAAATATGAATACGTTTTAAATGTAACATTTTACAGTCATAGCTATATCTATATAATCTAGGTGTCCGCGATTGCCTTGAATGGAAAATCTTGGATTCTTACATATTAACACAGAAGGTTAAATGTAAGAAGGGAAGAACTATAATCTACTCGTATCTAATCTATATCTAAGGATCCGCGATTGCCTCGATTGGTAAATCTTGGAGTTTTACATATTAACACAGAAGGTTCAATGTAAGAAAACTTATATAGTAGGGGTAAACGATTTTTGGATGCTCCTCCAGTGTGCGTCTCCCGTAGGTTCTGGATGCTCGAAGAGGCCCTGTTTAGCGACCCTATCTTTGAACATCTTACCGACTGCGCCAATTACGGAGGCCGCACTCGAAGGATGCAAAGAAACCCAAATGTTCTATAACTAGGTTTATTAATATATTTAAACTACATCTTACATTCTAACCTAAAATAATATGTACTTGCGGCCCAATGCTAGGCAACGAAGTGGCAGAATTAGGAGATGCGCTGCCGAGCAGCGCGTGTTGCATCAGCGCCTGGTGGTCTGCATTGAGGTCACTGGTTCAGTGGAAGTATAATGCAGGGTAGCACTTTACGTGGAGCTGCCATACATAACATATGTACTAAATAGACTGAGGAAAACCTCAGCACGGCAGACTGTTTTAATAGCATATCATGGCTATGTAAGTTCTGTGCTAAGGTATGGTCTGCTACTCTGGGGGAATTCGACTGACGTAAATAGAGCATTCTTGTCGCAAAAAAGGTGTGTACGTGCCATGGTAGGTGTTCCTCCTTACGTATCCTGTAAGCCTTTCTTTAAAGATTTTGGAATTTTAACACTGCATAGCATGTACATCTTTGAAGTAGGAATATTTGTACGAAAACATCCTGAATTGTTTACCCGAGCCAAAGACTTGTTTCCGCGGAATACGAGAAATGGCGAAAGGCTTGTTCTCAACCATGTACGAGAGACTCCTTTGTTTCATAAAAACTGTTATGGTACGAGTATCAAAATTTATATTAAAATACCATTATCAATCTAAGATCTCCCTTTTGGAATGTTTCGTAAGAAATTGAAATTATTGCTTTTAGAAAAATCTTTTTATTCCATTGGTGACTTTCTAAAGGAATAACTACATCAATTTAGACATTGTAAATAATAATACTAATAATACTGCTGACTTACTATTTTTTACTATGACATTTATCAATTAATATTTTCATTTGACCTAGTTTTAATTATGACATTTCTAAATTTTTGTGTTTTGATTTATTATTAACTAATTTTTATTACTCTTCGGAACTGAAGACCGAAGAGTATAATCGGCCACTATGTCTAGCGTTTGTGGACTACGAGAAAGCCACGATGTTTCTGTTCTGTTCTTGTGTTGTATCAGTGCGTGTTGCCAGTGATGACATACGGCACTGAGACGTGGTCGCTAACTATTGGTCTCATACCTAGCTCAAAATCGCACAGCATGCAACGGAAAGAGCTATGCTCTGTGTTTCACAACGCGCACAACGTGATAGAATCCAAAAAGAGGAAATCCGTAGAAGAACCAAGGTTACCGACATAATTCTCTGAGTTTGTAAGTTGAAGTGGCAATGGGCAGGCCATATAGTTCGCAGAACCGACAACCGCTGGCGAAAAAAGGTTCTCGAATGGCGACCACGAACAATCAAGCGAAGTGTGGGGAGACCCCCCACACGATGGACCGACGACATTGTAGCCATCGCAGGAAGTCGGTGGATGGAGGTGGCACAAGATCGCTCGTCATGGCGCTCTTTGGGGGAGGCCTATGTTTAGCAGTGGACTTCTAAAGGCTGACATGATGATGATGAATTTTAATTATTATTTTATATTAAGTTTTAAATTTTGTGTTAATTAAATTATGATTTCACATGCCAGCTAATGGCAAAATAGAAGGACTATAATATTAATTTAACATCATCATGTAACTCTATTTTTTGTGATATATAAATTCATTTCATTTCATTTCAATTCATCGAAAAACTGGTTCGGAAAGCGTACCAGTTTTCACCAGCACTCATCGACGGGATCTTGATCCATGCATTTATCGATGGGATTCGCGACCTGGAAGTGAGAGCTACTGTGAGACTTAGGCATCACGAATCCCTTAAGGATGCCTTGGCCCATGCTTTGGAGGTAGATGCTGTATGACAAGATCATTGAACTCACCGCATCAGGAAAGTTGTGGCAACACCTCCACGTGACACTCGTCCTAAGTTTAGTCCCAGATGCTACGAGTGTGGAGAGAAGGGCCACCTTAGATTCAGCTGCCCGATACGAGTTGTTGGCAGGGAAGATCAGCCTCAGCAAGAGCGGGTGGTCAGCAACGCCACCGAACCGACCCAGGGAAACGAGTAAACGCCAGAACTTCGGGGCGGGTGCTGGCTGACATTGAAAAAGCCCTCATAATTTCAATCTCGCAAGCTCACGACGGGAACAGCCTGATCATCAAGGGGGATGTCAACGGGACACCATGTAAACTGACTTTAGACACGGGTGCCTCTCGAACAGTGAAAGATGCTTAGAAATAGTGTTATTGGGGACTTCTTCGGGAACTACAAGCTTATTAGAATACTATCAGCTACCTGTCAACACATACCTGTCCAAGGCGAAATACAGGTGGAGATAAAACTCAGTGAAAGGATTTTCCGACATAGTGGAGAGTCATCGTGGCTGACATAGTCGATGATTGCATTCTTGACTTGGATTTCATGAGAGAACATCATTGTGAGATCGACGTGAAGCACGAAATTTTGAAATGTGGCAGCGAAGAAATCTTCATGGAACGAGGAACATCGGGAAAAATCTACAGCCTTAAGTAAAATTTATTTGCTCCCAGATCAGAAACCATCGTGCCAGTGAGTCTGCCACGGGATCTACGCAAAAACATTGATGCCTACTACTAGAAAAATCGGAAAATTATCAACCTTGGGTGGTGTCACGGACTTTGGTGAGGGCCACCAACACTTCAGCAGTGCGCGTACTGAACCCAACTAATGAAGAACATGTCATTAGCAAAGGGACGTTGATGGGTACCTGCGAGGAACTTGAAAAGAAAAAAGAAACAAAAAGCTGCTCAACCAACAATGTAAACTGCCGTCTTTCTTTTTGACCAGCAAAAAGAAAGACGGCAGTTTACATTTCTGTATGGATTATCGTCAGCTCAACGATTTACCAAGAAGGACAGTTATCCCCTACCAAGGATCAACGACACCCTGGATACGCTGACAGGGATGAAGTAATTTACAACGCTGGATCTGAAGAGTGGCTACTGGCAAGAGGAGATAGACCCAAAGGATACAAATAAAACAGCATTTTCTACGGCGAAGGGTCTATGGCAATTTAATGTAATGCCATTTGGATTGTGCAATGCCCCTCCAACTTTTGAAAGGTTGATGGAGCTGGTACTCACTGGATTGATTGGAGACGCCTGTCTCCAAACATCTTGTTTGGATGACATTATCATCGTGGAGTGCTCGTTTGACGACCACCTTCGAAACCTAGAACGTGTGTTGACAAAAATTCGGGGCGCTAATCTGAAGTTGATTCCGAAAAAGTGCTCATTTTTCAAACGGCAATAAACTTTTTGGGACATGTGGTTTCACAAGAAGGGGTGTAAAACTGACCCAGAGAAGATCATCGCATCAAGTAGTGGCCAGTTCCAAAAGACAAGACAGAAGTCAGAGCATTTTTGGGCTTGTGCTCTTATTACCGATGGTTTGTAAAGAACTTCGCTGATGTTGCTAAGTCTTTGCATAAACTCACTGAGGAGAAGCGGTCCTCCTGTTGGGATGAGAGCTGTGATACCGCTTTCCAAGAATTGAAGAAGCGTCTGTGCGATATACCTATTCTTGGCTATCCTGACACCAAGAATCGGTTCATCGTTGATACATATGCAAGTAACACTGGTATTGGCGGTGTGTTGTCTCAAAGAAAAGAAGATCAAGAAATTGCCTGTCTTACTTCAACAAATCCTTATAAAAACCGGAAAGAAACTACTTCGTCACGAGAAGAGAGTTACTCGCTGTGGTAAAAACATTGCAGCATTTTAGTAAATATCTGCTGGGATGCAAATTTCATCTGCGAACCGATCATGCTGCATTGAAATGGCTGCTCCAGTTCAAGAACCCAGAAGGACAAGTGGCAAGATGGATAGATAGCTGCAAGAATTTGACTTCGAAACTGAGCATCGCTATTGCAGATGTCACGGTAACACGGACGCCTTGTGAAGGAGACCTTGCGCGGAAAATTGTAAGCATTGTGTGAGGCAAGAGACCAAAGAAGCGGTACCTGTCAGAATGCTGAGAACGGACCTTAGTGATGAGTGGAAGAAAGCCTTGCAGCTTGCACAACAAGCCGGCCACTTGGCCGGAGGTGAAGTAATAGTGTAGTAGTGTGTGTGTGTGTAGTAAGTGTGTAGTAGTGTAGTGAAGTGTAGTGTAGTGTAGTGTAGAAGTAAAAGGTATTCGCCATTCCGAACTAAGAATCTACTACAGTGGCAGATAAGTTGGTTCACGAAGTTTTCTGTCGTTTTGGAGTACCCGGGAAACTGGAAAACCGGTAACTATGCGGCAGAATTAAGCTAAACCTAAGCTAATTTGTAGGCTACAAATACTTCTAGCAGAAATAAGACTTTTCAAATTTTGCCGGGTTTTATGTTCGAGTGATTATCTGTGGGTGGCGCCGCAGCCAACCAACTGGTTGAACCAATGGCGGCAATCACCCTGCAACAATCATCGTCTGAATTTATTTTCTGTTTTTTCTCTCTCGCTCTTAATCTATCTAAAATTTTGTTTCCGTGTAGATATTAAGTTAAAAGTTAATTAGCATCGTAAGTTTTGTAGTGATATATAACATGCCAAAATACCTTCTTGTAGATTGTACGTCTCTGAAAGAAAATGTAAACATTGATATTATTTCTCAGCAATAATGTACTTACCTACTTCAAATAATTATTACGACTGCCTATTTAAAAATACCATGTTCCTATAGGTTTATTTAACACTAACTGTACTCGCTGCTTCGCACGCGTGTTCTTTTCTTTAGGTTCAAAGTACCATAATGTGCTATTCCAGGACCAATATACCAACATTTGAACAAAATTTCTTCAGCCATCAAAAATACTTTATCAATTGCTCGGCTTCTAACTCACCGGACTGAGATACCAATTACACCAGATTTAAATAAAACCCTAAGCTATCTAACAATGAAAACCGAATCGTAATCGGCTTAGTAGTTTTTACGTGATGCGTGAACAAACAAACATACAGAAAAACGGAAAGAAATAAAAGATTAACAAAACAAAAGTTCAATACCTTTTTTAAACCCAATGCGCGGTCAAGATACGGACAAACAGACAGACAAAATTAAAAAGTAAAACAGTTTGGGTTCAGTATCGAATATAGAGACCCATCCAAAAAATATTTTTATTACTTTTTTATTAACATAACTTTGGACCCATATCTCGCAGAAACCCTTTACTTTTTCGGGATAAAACGTGTCCTCAATTTTAACCCATCATATAACTTAAGACAGTGCCAAGTTGCATCAAAACCCGTCCATTACTTTCAGCGTGGTACGTGTTCTTTTAAATAAGTTTTAACCCTCTAAATAATAACCCATACATTTTTCGATATGTAAAGTATCCTATGTCCTACCTCGTAGTACGAACTTAAATCATACCAAGTTTCTTTTGAATTCATCCAGTAGTAACGGCGGTGATGCGCGGCTAAAATACAGACTGACAGATATACAGACAAAAATGAAAAAACATACAGTTTAGGCTTCATAATCGAATATAGAGTAATTTAAAAAAAAAAAACATTATATCTTTAATGTACAGAATTTGGACCCATATCCCACAGGAACCCTTTATTTTTTCGGGACAAAATGTATCCATAATTTTCATCTACCTTATAAACTATGTCTGTGCCAAGTTGCATCAACATCCGTCCAATAGTTACAGCGTGCTAAGTGTTCTTTTAAATAATTTTCCACCCCTATCCTACAGGAGCACTTAATTTTTTCGGGATGAAAAGTATCCAATGTCCTACCTCAAAGTGTAATCTCAAATCATACCAAATTTCATTTGAATTCTTTAAGTATTTTCGGCGTGGTGCGCTGCTAAAGTACAGACAGACAGACAGACTGACAGACAGACAGACAAAAATTAAAAAAAAATACATTGTTAGCTTTAGTAGTTTTATTTATTGAATACAGAACGGCCTCCAAAAAACATTACATAATATCTTCAATTTACAGAATTTTGGACATTATCCCGAAGGAACACTTTATATTTCAGGATAAAAAGTATCCTTAATTTTTACCCATTATATAAACTGTGACTGTGCCAAGTTTCAACAAAATCCGTCAAGTAGTTTCAGCGTGATACGTGTTCTTTTAAATATTTTTCAACGCCTATCCTGCGAACAACGCCTATCTCGCTGAACCCTTTAATTTTTCGGGATGATAAGTATCCTATGTCATACCTCAAAGTATGAACTAAAATCATACCAAATTTCATTTGAATTCATTGAGTATTTTCGGCGTGATGCACTTCCAAGGTACAGACAGACAGAAGGACAGACAGACAGAAAGACATATATAAAAAAATACAGTTTTGGCTTTAGTATTAAATATAGAACGGCCCCCAAAAAAATTTACAAAATATCTTTAATTTACAGAATTTGGTACATTATCCCGCAGGAACTCTTTATTTTTTCGGGATAAAAAGTATCCTCAATTTTAACCCATCATATAAACTATGACTGTGCCAAGTTGCATCAAAATCCGTCCAGTAGTTTCAGAGTGGGAAGTGTTTTTTGAAATAACTTTCAACCCCAATCTTGCGGGAACCCTTTCATTTTTTGGGATGAAAAGTAGCCTATGTCCTACCTCGTAGTATGAACTCAAATTAAATTCATTCAGTAGTTTTGGCGTGATGCCTAGCCAAGACAGACAGACAGGCAGACAAAAATTAAAAAAAATACAGTTTTGGCTTCAGTATCGTATCTAAAGTAAAGTCCAAAAAAAAATTCAAATATCTTCAATGTACAGAATTGGACCCGTTACAGTTTTATTATAAGTAAAATAATATAGATTAGTCATGCGAATCGTATTTACATACTCTTTGCCAGTTGAAAAAATGTTACACGACTAATCGCGTGCATTACGTTCTTAATACGGACCAAAACCAGAGTTTATTATAGAAACTGTAAAAAATCATCGAGCACTATCTGATAAAATTTATTTTGATTATTATAATAATCGAATAAATAATAAAATCACAGAAAATGATCGACTGAAAAACAATTAAAACATGCGTACTGAATTTATCAAGTACCTATACGATAATTTTCAAATAGGCTAGTTTAATACTTTTCACTTTAAACTTCTACTTGAAGAACCCGACTTGCCTCTCCTCGTCTTCACGCGACGTGCGTTGCATATGGAACTGTAGGCTGCCACTTTGACTGCCAGTCACACAACACACAATTAACTGTGTTAACAGTAGCCCAATTCCATAACTTGGCTACAATCGGATTATCACTTTTTTCATAGCAAATTCGACTCTATCGCAAGGCATTAGTGGCTGCGATACTGAGAATTCGATTGAAGCCAAGTTATGGAATCGGGCTGCTGTTGTACATTACCCCCCTATATTACTGTTACGCCGGTCGATTCTTAGAAAAACAGTAGGTACTAAAATGACGCAATACCTACATTTAAAGGAACATTCTGGAACACACTAGTAGAGCGTAGGTACCTACAAAAGTTTCCAGAGCGCGCGGTAGGTTTATACCTACGGGCGCGGCGACATCAAAGGTGCCGCCGGCCTTAAGTACCTACAGGCGCGGCGCGGCGCGGCAACTCAAAGGCGCCGCCGACCTTGAAAGTTCAAATACCTACCGACTACTGTTAGTACATACGAGTAGTAACGAGTACCTTCTCGAAACACCCGTCGCGGTATAAATAGAGCGCGCATCGACTGCCTGGGACATTACTGATTTGGCTGACGAAACGAAACGATCATAGCGATTCGAAGCAAGTATTCAGTGATAATTGATAAGAGTGTACAGTCAAGTTAAAGAGTGTTTGAGCGTTATTTGTTGGATTAATTTCTTTTTGTGGTTTTTCGAATAAAGGTGTTAATTTTTGGTGTTATTAGCGTACATTAATTTTATCCGAACCCCAGCTCGTAACAATTTGGTGTCAGAAGCGAGGATAAAATAATGCCAGCTACACCAAAGCAGGAGACAGACCGCATGAGAACGAGAAGCCAACGAGAGAGGGAGGTGGACGAAAGACGGTTTGGTTCGCCATTACGAGCGCCTGGTGGTGGTGAGAGTCAACCAACCACGGAATTGGACGCCGCCGCGGCCGCCGGACCATCCACCGGTCCATCTGCAGATTTTCCGTCTCCTGTAGCCCCGTCTTCATTTGACCTTTCGGGCTTAATGGCATTGCTCCAGGAGCAGGCTCGCAAGCAGGAGGAGCAAGCCCGACGACTTGAAGAGCAGTTGCAGTGCGACAGAGAGGAGCAGACTCGCAGACAAGAGGAGCAGACTCGCAGACAAGAGGAGCAGACTCGCAGACAAGAGGAGCAGACTCGCAGACAAGAGGAGCAAGCTCGTCGGCTAGAGGAGCAGTTGCTTCGTGACAAAGAGGAGCAGACTCGCCGACAGGAAGAACAGACTCTCCTCATAAAAGACCTGCATGCAACTTTTGGTCAGGAACTCAAAGATGTAAAAGAGCAGGTACATCTTCATGAAAAACGCTTCTCCGAAACTGAAAGCCGCATCTTTGGAACTGAAAGCCGTATCTCTGAAACTGAAGCCCAGATTGTAGACATGAAGAAAGCTTTGGGGATACTGAAATCTGGAAGCGGAATTCCAGCTCCTGTTGTTACTGCGTCTTCGGCGCGAGGTTTCAAAGTGCCGCCGTTTGATGGAAGCTCTTCGTGGTCGGCCTATAAGATCCAGTTAGAGGCCGTTGTCAAGGCGAACGGATGGAGTAAAGCGCAGGCCATGACTGCACTCACACTGGGCCTTCGTGACCAGGCCCTTACTGTACTCGAGGCCCTTGGAAAGGATATCACCTACGAACAGCTGCTTGAAGCATTGGAATCTCGCTACGGTGATGCACACCTGGAGCACGTGTTTCGTGCTCAGTTAAAGGACAGGGCTCAGCGGAATAGTGAGAACCTACAACAGTGGGCTCTCGAAATTGAAAAGCTGGTTCGAAAAGCGTACCAGTCCTCTCCTGCACTCATCGACGGGGTTTTGATCCAAGCCTTTATCGATGGGATACGCGACATGGAAGTGAGGTCTGCTGTAAGGCTTGGGCATCACGAATCCCTTAAGGATGCCGTGGCCCATGCTTTGGAGGTGGAGGCCGTCCGACAAGATCCTCGAGCTTACCGCATCAGGGAAGTTATGGCATCTCCTCCCCGTGACACTCGCCCTAAGTTTAGTCCCAGATGCTACAAGTGTGGAGAGAAGGGCCACCTGAGATTCAACTGCCCGAGACGAGTTGTTGGCAGGGAAGATCGGCCTCAGCAAGTGCGGGTGGTCAGCAACGCCACTGAACAGACCCAGGGAAACGAGTAAACGCCAGGACCGTGGGGCGGGTGCTGGCTGGTATTGAGAAAGCCCCCAGAATTTCAATCTCGCAAGCTCACGACGGGAACAGCCTGATCATCAAGGGTGAAGTCAACGGGATACCATGTAAACTGACTTTAGACACGGGTGCTTCTCGAACCGTGATCAGTTCCAAGCTTAGAAATAGTGTTCTTGGGGACTTCTACGGGAACTGCAAGCCAATTAGACTACTAACAGCTACTGGTCAGCACATACCCGTCCAAGGCGAAAAGCAGGTGGAGATGAAACTCGGTGAAAGGATTTTCCGACATAAAGTCATCGTGGCCGACATAGTCGATGATTGCATTCTTGGCTTGGATTTCATGACAGAACATCATTGTGAAATCGACGTGAAGCAAGGAATTTTGAAATGCGGCAGCGAGGAAATCTTCATGGAAGGAGGAACATCGGGAAAGATCTACTGCCTTAAGAAAATAGTCCTTGCTCCCAGGTCTGAAACCAATGTGCCAGTGAGTCTGCCACGTGATCCTACGCAAAAACATCGATGCGTACTACTAGAAAAATCGGAAAATGAGCAACCTTGGGTGGTGGCACGGACTTTGGTGAGGGCCACCAACATTTCAGCAGTGCGCGTATTGAACCCAACTAATGAAGTACGTGTCATTAGCAAAGGGACGTGGATGGGTACCTGCGAGGAAGTAGATTGGATGCGACAGTGCCAAGAATCATCCAGTTGCGTTAAAGATAATGGCGGATTTAATGTGTCGGAACTTTTGGAAGATTGCCAAAAGGATCTTTCCAAAGAGGAAGTTGCGAAGGCTTTGAATATGTTACTTCGGTACACGGACATCTTTTCTTCAAACGATGCTGACATTGGGAAGACGGGATTAGTTCGGCACAAGATAAACACAGGGAACGAGTTACCGATCCGTCAAAGACCAAGGAGGCTGCCAGTTGCAAGAGAAAAGGAGGTGGAAACCATGATTGACGGGATGGTGAAGGACGGCATAATAGAACCTTCATCCAGTCCGTGGTGCGCTCCTGTGGTGCTGGTCAAAAAGAAGGATGGCAGTTTACGTTTCTGTGTAGATTATCGTCGGCTCAACGATGTCACCAAGAAGGACAGTTATCCCCTACCAAGGATCGATGACACCCTGGATACGCTGACGGGGATGAAATGGTTTACAACGCTGGACCTGAAGAGTGGCTACTGGCAAGTGGAGATAGACCCAAAGGACAAAGAGAAAACAGCGTTTTCTACGGGGAAGGGTCTATGGCAATTTAATGTAATGCCATTTGGATTGTGCAATGCTCCTGCAACTTTTGAAAGGTTGATGGAGCTGGTACTCACAGGGTTGATTGGAGACGCATGTCTCGTTTATTTGGATGACATCATCATCGTGGGGCGCACGTTTGAAGACCACCTTCGAAACCTGGAACGTGTGATGGCAAAAATTCGGGCTGCTAATCTGAAGTTGAGTCCGAAAAAGTGCTCCTTTTTCAGAAGGCTAGTGAACTTTTTGGGGCACGTGGTTTCACAAGAAGGGGTGCAAACTGACCCAGAAAAGATCATCGCGGTCAAGGAGTGGCCAGTTCCGAAAGACAAAACAGAAGTCAGAGCATTTTTGGGCTTGTGTTCTTATTACCGACGGTTTGTGAAGAACTTCGCTGATGTTGCTAAGCCTTTGCACAAACTCACTGAGGAGAAGCGGTCCTTCTGTTGGGATGAGAGCTGTGACACCGCTTTCCAAGAATTAAAGAAACGTCTGTGCGATACACCAATTCTTGGCTATCCTGACACCGAGAATGGATTCATCGTAGATACAGATGCGAGTAATACTGGTATTGGCGGTGTGTTATCTCAACGAAAAGGAGACCAGGAAGTTGTAATTGCTTACTTCAGCAAATCCTTGTCTAAGCCGGAACGTAACTACTGCGTCACAAGAAGGGAGTTACTCGCTGTGGTAAAAACACTGCAGCATTTTAGTAAATATCTGCTGGGACGCAAATTTCATCTGCGAACCGATCATGCTGCATTGAAATGGCTGCTCCAGTTCAAGAACCCTGAAGGACAAGTGGCAAGATGGATTGAACAGCTGCAAGAGTTTGACTTCGAAACTGAACATCGCAGTGGCAGATCTCACGGTAACGCGGACGCCTTGTCAAGGAGACCTTGCTCAGAGAGTTGCAAGCATTGTGTGAGGCAAGAGGCCAAAGAAGCGGTACCTGTCAGAATGCTGAGAACGGACCTTAGCGATGAGTGGAAGAAAGCCTTGCAGCTTGCACAACAAGAGGATGCAGACATCAGGCCAATTCTTGAGTGGGTTAAAACCAGTGCACCTAAACCTAAATGGAGTGATGTTGCGAGAATGAGCACAGCAACAAAAAGTTACTGGGCACAGTGGGACAGTTTGGCTATCCACGATGGGGTATTGTGCCGCAAATGGGAAAATGCTAGAGGAGATCACTGTCATTTACAAATGGTTGTCCCTAAAGCCAAGGTACCTGATGTTCTGCAACTCTACCATGATGGATGTTCTAGAGGTCACATGGGCATCAAAAGAACCCTGTTAAAGATACGTGAGCGATTCTACTGGATCCATTGTCGAGATGATGTGGAAAATTGGTGCCGCAAATGCACTAGTTGTGCAGCTGTAAAAGGACCCTACACACGCAGCAGAGGGGCATTAAAGCTGTATAACGTCGGGGCTCCATGGGAACGAATAGCGCTTGACATTGCGGGACCGTTCCCTGTGACTGACAGTGGGAACAAATATTTCATGGTCGTCATGGATTACTTCACTAAGTGGCCGGAGGTATTCGCCATTCCAAACCAAGAAGCTACTACAGTGGCAGATAAATTGGTTCACGAAGTCTTCTGTCGTTTTGGAGTACCCCTTGAAATTCACAGCGATCAAGGGCGGAATTTTGAGTCACAAGTGTTCCAGGAGACCTGCCGAGTAATGGGTGCACATAAAACCAGAACAACTTCCTATCACCCACAATCTGATGGAATGGTAGAACGATTCAACCAGACCTTGGAGAGATATCTAGCAAAAGTGGTGGAAACCAGGTAAAGGGATTGGGACAAGCACATCCAGCCATTTCTTTTGTCATACCGAAGTGATGTTCATGAGAGTACAACAGTCACTCCTGCCTTCGCGAATTTCGGAAGAGAATTGCGGTTGCCTGCAGACCTGATAACTGGCATTCCACCGGATTCTCCACGCAGCGTTACAGATTACGCAAATGACTTGCGCTGTAAGATGGATGAAGTTTATCAACAAATCAGAGAATCGGGACAACAAATGTCTGAAAAGATGAAGACCCGATACGACCGAAAATTGAATAATCTGGGATTTGGCGAAGATTCACTTGTTTGGTTACATAATCCAGTGCGCAGCAAAGGGAAGTCCCCAAAGTTGCAGGCGAAATGGGACGGACCATACCGCGTTGTGACCAAGATAAACGACGTCACTTACCGGATTCAAAAGGGGCAGAGAAGTGCTCCTAAAATTGTTCATGTTGATCGACTGGCCCAATATTACGGGACTAACACTGCTCGGGACGAGCATGTCTTAGGAGGGGGTAGTGTTACGCCGGTCGATTCTTAGAAAAACAGTAGGTACTAAAATGACGCATACCTACATTTAAAGGAACATTCTGGAACACACTAGTAGAGCGTAGGTACCTACAAAAGTTTCCAGAGCGCGCGGTAGGTATATACCTACGGTCGCGGCGACATCAAAGGTGCCGCCGGCCTTAAGTACCTACAGGCGCGGCGCGGCGCGGCAACTCAAAGGCGCCGCCGACCTTGAAAGTTCAAATACCTACCGACTACTGTTAGTACATACGAGTAGTAACGAGTACCTTCTCGAAACACCCGTCGCGGTATAAATAGAGCGCGCATCGACTGCCTGGGACATTACTGATTTGGCTGACGAAACGAAACGATCATAGCGATTCGAAGCAAGTATTCAGTGATAATTGATAAGAGTGTACAGTCAAGTTAAAGAGTGTTTGAGCGTTATTTGTTGGATTAATTTCTTTTTGTGGTTTTTCGAATAAAGGTGTTAATTTTTGGTGTTATTAGCGTACATTAATTTTATCCGAACCCCAGCTCGTAACAATTTGGTGTCAGAAGCGAGGATAAAATAATGCCAGCTACACCAAAGCAGGAGACAGACCGCATGAGAACGAGAAGCCAACGAGAGAGGGAGGTGGACGAAAGACGGTTTGGTTCGCCATTACGAGCGCCTGGTGGTGGTGAGAGTCAACCAACCACGGAATTGGACAGTCAAGTTAAAGAGTGTTTGAGCGTTATTTGTTGGATTAATTTCTTTTTGTGGTTTTTCGAATAAAGGTGTTAATTTTTGGTGTTATTAGCGTACATTAATTTTATCCGAACCCCAGCTCGTAACATTACTATACTCCTTGAACTAAATGCATTAGCCTCACGGAGACAAACAATACAATAAGAATCAGCAAGCTAGGCAAGTAGGCCGTTCGTTTTGATGCAAATGGCGAAAATAACTGTTAAAAACGCTATATATGATCACATAATTTGGCGTTCACCTTGGACATTTGTGGGCGAAATTAGTGTTCTGAACCGTTTCACCGTTCGTTTTGCATGTTTAGATGACATGTTGACATAGGAAAATCGGCTTTATTCCATCATGCATAGGGTCGATTTCATTCGGTTTGGAAAGGATAGGTAATGTCAAAACAAAACTTGTAAAAATGGCAAAAGTGTTGAAAATGTTCAAAGTTTTCGCGTTCGCTTGTTAAAAATTTACATTTCGAAACAGACCACAACGCCATCTCATCAACTCGAACGCAGCGTAGGTATATATGTTATGTCATTGTCAGATGTCAGATTATATTTTGTGATGTGATGGCAGATTCATCCGACAAAACAGTGTAACTTGGATTTCACAAAATAACTTTATCTCAAAAGTTACTGTGTTATCTGATTTGATTGAAGCATTTCTTTTTCTGCAAGTGCCGTGGTTAATATATACATAATTTGATAATGGATGACAGGGCAGCAAAGCTTGCTTTGGCGAGGAAAAAGGTTAACATTTCTTGATAAAATTGTTTTAATTATTAGCCAAGTTTTCCAGAGTGAAGAAAGTTCACTGCTAACTTTATCTCTTTACTTTCTGTTACATATGCCACATAAAAACAATAATAAATAGACAAACCACTTTTGCACGGCATGGAACTCTTCAAATAAGTTCCATGGAGCTGGTTATCAATCCATTTAAATCAACTACATTTTGATTTGAGAGTGGAACAGGCCTTTTTACACAACTGCCAAAAAAATGTTTTTATTGTTTTTAACATTCATGTATGTATGTATGTGAGTTTCTTTACTCCACCATAACTTTTAATTGCCTGAACAGATTTAGATGTATGGGGTATCTTTAGAATCCTTACATTCCCCCGAGTAACATAGGCTATATATTTTTTTGAAAACATTCTATATGGTAGCAGTATGGCAACAATAACAAACAAAAAAAATACTTAGAAATTTACAATGTGGGTATCAAATTGAAGGCCTTATAAGCACATTCCAACAGTATTTAAGGGACCACTGTACAAGCTTGGCCCACGATTTTGGGGGGGGGGGGAGGGTGCAGACTTCTTATAGTTTAAGCTTTCTATAAAAAAAATAGCCCAAAACTCAACGGAACAGATAACAAAAAAATTGCAAAAAATATATGTCTCAGGGGGAGTTCTACTCCCTCCCCTCTACCCGTTCCCCCATATTGTCAGGCCGCCCGAGGGCCTCTGACGTGGCTTAACAACTGCTATAAATCAATAACAGCTGGGACCAACAGCATATTGTGCTCTCCGAAGCATGGAGTGATGGAAAACCGTACATAACTTTGAAAAGTTATTGGTGCGGCCATATTATTTGTTATGAATATAGTAAACGAGTCTCATTATAGGTACAAAATTAGTAGTAGAAATGAATGTTGATAATTAACTAGTTGCTTGCCATGCGCGCACGCGCATGTATGCGCTCAGTACTGCGCAATGTTAGCTATTGCGCCACCCGATGATCATGTACTTATATAGTTCATGGTGTCACTAATGTCACAATACATATATAGTCTTTACAGACAGTAGTGTATCGAAGCACTGTTTTCGACTTTGATGTCAACTGTCAGTCGGAGACCGATGGTTGCCACCTGTGGGTCTTTACCCGGCTACAAAAAGGAGGGTTATGATTTTATCCAAATATACCCGGCTACAAAAAGAAGGGTTATGATTTTATCAGAATACCTATGTATGCATGTATTAATGCATGTCTGTATGTATGTTCGTCTGTTTGTACATGACCACAATTTACAGCCAACCTTTTAAAAGTTGTAGGAATCTTCTATTAGTAAAACCAGAGTTTTTAAGCTACTTACAAAAAAGGAGGCTATCGATTTCACGCGTATGTCTACACTCATATTACACTCATATTTTTGTATCTTTGTAATGGACAAACAAAAAAAACATTAAAAAAAATATTTTTCAAGGCAGTAGAGTTCCTTTCGAAAATTGCAATATTACAATATTCCCAAGGAATCAATAAAATATTTTTCCTAAAAAAAATGCGACTTCGTACTCAAATGTTCTTTTCTAAACAAACACTAAAAATAATTACTTACAATAAAACCAGAACACTATCACTTTAAGAAAAGTAAAAATGTAATAGGTACCGATTCAAAGAGACAATTTAAAATAGAAGTTATAATAGTTTCTTACTCTCCTTTTCTCAAATAAAATATAGCTAAGTTCACATCACCTTTCAAACATAAAAAACCGCTTCAAAATCGGTCCATTTGTTTGGGAGCTACAATTTTGAATCACGCTTATTGGCGACTATTTTTTTAGAAGTTACAATGCGTATAAAAAATCTAAAAGTAAGAATAATGCCGCCGTGTGAGCGCTATCCGTGCGAAACCGGGGCAGATCACCAGTATGTAATATTCTTAAAAATTGGTATTTATTAGTAGTATTCATATTATGTTAGTCTTGTCACTGATACCTCATTTAACAAAATCCATTTAGCTGTTTAGTCTGTAGGACGTGCAAAAGAAACGTAAAAACAAACAAACATACATACATACAACCCAACCCAACTCAACATAACCCTCCGCAATCAATAAATGAAGTTATTTATTTTTCGGATCCCAATAGTGGTTCGAAAAGATTGAACTAAAGAGTCCAATCTTGATATATACTTATATCACTATACTCTTTGGTCCGATCTATTTGTGGTACTGGCATCCTACTTGCAGAAAACAATCTTTCTTTCTCGTATTTTTACGTGAAGATACTTCATGCGCGAAACTCGCTCGTAGCGTTCTTTTCAAAACCACGCTGAGACCCCTGCCTCCCGGCCCCCACACCGCGTGCGTCAAATCGGCCGTTTACTCCTCGATACACTACTGTCTGTAAAGACTATATATGTACTGTGCTAATGTCTTCTAGTGGCATAGAAATGACAGATTAGCTATCATTTGTCTATGCTACTATTCTAAGAATAAAATTTACTCTTGTTTGGTTGAATCCAGCCTAAATGAGAAAAAATTAAAAGAAAGGAATGGCAGCTGTAAAGTACACTTTGTTATTTATACATTAATTTATACTCTGATTATTACAACTAGTGTAAACATGTTTACATATTTTGCTTTTTTTATTATTTTCAGTTAAAAGATCACCAAGAAAAGAAACACCATGAAAATACTTCCCATTCAGATGCAAACAATGCTGGTAACTTATTTAACACCATTAATGTTTTACAAAACAATCAAATACTTAAAAAACAAAATGAACAACCTACTGCTTTAACACAATTGGAAGAATTTGATAATAATTCAAAAAACACATTGGAGTTACAAACTGACCCTCTTGCTATAAATTTTAATGCAACAGAATTACTTATATCAAATAAAAGAAACCTTGAATTGGAAATTAACAGCTTACAAGCCAAGATGATGGATCTTGAAAATAATTTAACAACAACTATTCAGAATTATGAAGTTTCTTGTCAAAGAGCAAGTAATTTGGAGAATGATTTGAAAAATGTAAATTATAGGTATCAAGCTGCTGCTGAGCAGCTTTTATTCAAAGAAGAAGCTATTAAGGAATTGAATGATTTTAAATCCTCACTTTTAGACCAAAAGAGTAACTTGCAAGAGCAACTGGAATTCACCAAATCAATTTTAACAGCAAAAGAAGCTGAAAATGACTCCTTGCATAGTCAATTGTATAATATTCAGAACCAGCTTGATACTACGCATCTCCAGTTGCAACAACTGACAAGCGGTGTTAACTCTCATGTGTCTGAAGATAAAACAAATTCTCTAAAACACGAAAATGAAGTTTTGATGCAAAAAGTGACAAGTTTAGAACAACAACTTAAAATACAAGTAAAGGATTATCAACAGCTGAACTACCACTATGAGCATTATGTGGGCGACTTGAATAACCAATTGAAGCAAGTCACAAAGAAAAACGAAGAATTAACCAATGAAATAGTTAATTTGTCAAACAGAGAAAACAGTCTTGTTGAACAAATTAGTGACATGGAAATACGATTGCAAAATTATAATAGGTCTGCAACTATAGTCAATGAGCAAAATAATGTCATTGACACAACTGCATTAGATGAGATGCGAGGCAGTTATGAAAAAGCTCAGGTAAGTTGTTTCACCACTCCTGACTGAGTTAAAGGTCCAATAAAAGTAATTTTAATGATTTCTTCTTAATTCCAGAGAAATATGCAAGATTTAAGTTCCAAATATGAAGAGCTCCAGAAGTTGTATGCAGAGAGCAGAGCAGAAATAGAAAATCTAAAACAACTAAAAGAGTTGGATATTCGGGAATGCAGCGAAAATGTTAGTTTGCTAAAGCTCAATGCAGATATAGCCAGTGATAAATTAGCTGCTCAAAGAGCTACAGAGCAGAATAAGAAATTGAAACAAGATATACAAGGCTTAGAAGATGCATTTGTTAAAATGGTAATCTACAAATATTATTATTATTTTACAACATATTATAATTGAGCTTTGCCATATCCAGGCAAGCAGTGTTTATTTTTGTGAAACCACAAATCCTGACAAAATTGGAGTGAGTTTTATTCATACAAAACTAAAAAAATAGCTCTCATTTGACAGGACTAAAAATTCCACTCAACTCTGTCAGTCTTAACATAAACATTGGTATAGAAACTATCATAATAATGTTATTTGAATGACACTCTCCTCTTGTTACAGACGAAAGATAAACTTGAACTAACAGAAAAAATAACTGCCGAAAAGTTTCTCAACAGGGAACTTACTATCAAATTAGCAGAAATAGATGAGAAGGCAAGTGACATGCAAAAGAAATTGAAGGCTAAAGATGAAGAAATGATTAGGCTCCAAACAAACTACCGAGTTATTGAAGAAAAATACAATGAGATTGCAGAAAATCTGAAGCACTTAAATGGAAACTCTGATCCTCAAGAGGACACAAATGAGAAAGAAAAAAATGACATCAATGAAGAAGACATTAATGGGACAACAACTTCAGATCACAGCGAGTGCCCGGGACATAGTACTTTGGTTGTAAGTAAAAACATGAAAGAAAGTGCAATTCCAAAAGGTAATGCTATGATCAAACTACAAGAACGTTTTCTTAAAATTATGGATGAAGTTGCAGATTTGTCTGATGAGAAACATAGACTAGAACACATTATTACGCAGCTACAAAACGAAACTGATACTATTTGCGAATATGTAGCCCTTTATCAACAGCAACGTTGCTTATTGAAGAAAAGAGATGAAGAGAGAAGTGCTCAGATGAAAATGTTCCAATCGGAATGTACCAGACTGCAAAGTCAGCTAGATGAACTGACTGGAATACTTACAAGATTTGCTGAAGACAAAGAGTTGTCTTCATATTTCCAGGTCGAAACAAAACACGAAGACATCCAAAAGGTGATGAATTTGCTTTCAAAACTAAAAACTAATTCTCTGATAGACCCTCAAAAGTCAATCAAATTTAATGATTGTTATCCTTGTAGTTGCTGTTCTGGTCAACTCATTGAAGTTTAAAATCTTACCTTAGCATTAATAGACACTTTACCCCACATGAGTCTTTTTTTACTGTCAACAATACAATATGTATTTTGCTTGCTGGCAATTCCTTAAAATTGTACGGAGTTTACTTACAAGAGTAGGCGCTCAGAACAGTGGGCGATTTTGTATGAACCCTGTCGCCACTCTCCAACATTTATGGGAAGTGTGTCAATAATATGTTTAATATAATCCAAGAAAATATGGATGGTGGAAACATTTCTACCATAGTCTTTTAATGCGAAATTATTGTAATAGATTATTAAAAGACTTGCATTTAATTAATTTGTTCTTTTCTCACTGGTCTATTTTTGTTGTAAATAATATTATTCTCTATATAGCTGAATCCTATTTTATTTGGCATGTTTGGGATTCGATTGTCTAAGGTCGCGTCGCGAAAATTTAATACATATTTCGTTTTCATTTAGATCGAAACAACATCGAAATAGTTTTTCAAACAATCTACCAGAAAAAAGGTTGAGCTGATCTATGTAGTTATATTGCTAAACCTTGAAAAATAATTTTAAGCATTGAAGCCTAGTCCATGAAATATACAAAACATTTTTTGATATCTCTTGTGGTTTTTGAATGATAACTAAATCACGTTTGTATGGCACTTCACCATAAGGAACCAATTTACGGCGGGAATAATTTTTTAGAACCTTAAAAGCTTATTTATAAAATAGGTAATGAAATCTGTTAATTATGTTCTTGTATGACTTCTTGTATGAATTATGTTCTTGTTAGCAAAACTAAAATAGAACAACTATTCTATTTTAGTTTTGCCTGCACCCATTTTAATATAACAAGTATTCTAAAGCCGAGATAGATTAGGCTCTTTCATAAATAACAACTGATTTTGCTAATTTTCAGTTGGTAGGTTTTGCAGTCACTGAGACAAAGCTTATGTGTTAAATTTTCCCTAAAAAATCCTGTAATCCCCACTGTGGTTATAGTGGGGATTTCGGGAAAACTTTTTTAGTTTTTCCCGAAATCCCCACTGGTGGAGACAGTCTGGTGGGGATTTTGGTAATAATCCTAAATAAACAATTCCGTCTCATCAAGTTATAGTTTGCGCCTTAATTGCCATTGAGTTTTTCTAAATTATTTATATAGATAAATACTTATAACGAATTGTATAATTATGTATAATATTTTGAATAAATAAAAGTTTCAAAAATACTTATTTGTTTTATATAAATTCATCAGGAATAACCCATCAATTATCATCAGCTTGACGTTTTCGCTGCTGAGACACTGGCCTTCTCTCAAAGATATAAATGCACAACGCTGGCCCAGTGCCGGTTGGTGGCGAACATTGAAGGATATGATATCCTTCAATTTTGAGTTTCTTAGAGTTGCTGGTTTTCCCACGAAGTTTTCCTTCGGCATTTTGGAGCGATGTTTTCGAAATCAGCATTATCTAGGTTATTAAGTGTTGTGGCTAGTAGCCGAGGTTTTCTGAACCTGTGGCCCAATTCCATAACTTGGCTACAATCGGATTATCACTTTTTTCATAGCAAAGTCGACTCTATCGCAAGGCATTAGTGGTTGTGATACTGAGAGTTCGATTGAAGCCAAGTTATGGAATCGGGCTGCTGGTGCCGCCGTTTGATTGCTAAGCGCTCGGCCGCCGCACCGCTCGCATTTCGCATCACTATCGTCTATAAATTGACAGTTTGATAGGTAAGTAAGTAGGTGGAGAGATCTACAATTCTACAACATTAAAATCAGTACTGTTTCCAACAAATAATTTATTACACATTTAACAAATAATATACTTAACGATATTCTAAGATTTTTGTTGAACAAAAGTCAGAGCTTAGGTAACAGTCATTATATACATGAAACTTAACATAAGTACGAAAACCTACCCACAGTTGTACTACTATTTATTCAGTGCCACAGCGAGGATATAATAATATATATTTAGATAGCCGGGACACGAAATATGTCCCGCGGCGCCAAGAGTTAAAAACGATTTTAGCTTTCGCAAACTTTCGTGCCGCGGCGTCTACGTGCATCCTGAGCCGGAGGTATAGCTAGCGTTGAACGAAACGTGGCGGGGATCTTGGCACAGTCAGTTTTCGGGATAAAAAGTATTCAAAATTTTAACACATAAAATTTGACTGTGCCAAGATCCCCGCCACGTTTCGTTCACCGCTAGACTTACCTTCGCGGTACGACAGTTAAATAATAGTACTACGCCAATACAATTGATATACCTATGCACATGGATATTCCAATAGGACTTGCAAGGCACCCAATAAACAGGCATACCTACCCGCATGTTGTGTTCTGTACTATAATCTGTATTGCATCATCTTGTGGTGCCACTTGCTAATTGAGATCGGCTATCATTCAGACGAGACTCCCTAAATATTATTGATGGCATAGCGCTGAGTCAAGCACATCATTCATAATCCTTTCAAAGTAAAATTCTAATGAATTTTTAGATCGTTAAGTTGTAAGATTTTTGTTCAATTGGTATCTACTTTTTTCTGTTTTTTTTTGTTGTTGAGATTTTCACAATTTTATATTTGAAACAGCTTGAGTATTAAGTATGTCGAAAATAAATAATAACTTTAAGATATGTTGTACTCGAAGATAAAATTTACTCTATTTTCTACATAAATACCGAAAAAAAAACTCGATAAACGAAAAGCGTAGAAGTTAATGTTGAATATCACTTGCGCCAAAATCCAAAAGGGAGCCTCGTTGCCATGTTACCTTTGCTTATTGCAAATGTTCATCGAGCTGAGACATCTGTGCTCGACGCATAGGCTAATCCGTAATGCTCATCGAGCTGAGAACTCTGTGCTCGACGCATAGGCTAATGCGTAATGCTCATTGAGCTGAGAACTCTGTGTTCGACGCATAGGCTAATGCGTAATGGCCATCGAGCTGAGAACTCTGTGCTCGACGCATAGGCTAATCCGTAATGACCTGCATTCAAGGATTAGTGGATCAACTGCGCCAGCGGTAGGTAAAAGACAAAACAAGGACAATACAATACTTTCAATAAATAACATCTTATACATAGTATAGGAATCAGATCAGAGCTCTACGTCCGATTTCTAATATTAAAACAAAACTGACAATAATTAACGAACGCGCGTGGTTGTGTTGAAATATCTCAGAATGTAATTTATACTCTGAGTTAGGATCATTTTGGTGTTTGGTAGTATTCCTCGTATCTGTTTTTGTACCATGTGCGTGCGCGTGAGAGCGCGTACGGTTGGTATAGTCTAGATAGTGCATTGTTGATTAGGTACTTGTTTCTTATAGGAATAATTACCAATTATAACAACACGCAAACATAATTATCATAAAGCTTCATGAAAATTATTCACGAGCGCTCGTGAATCGCAAGATTTGTTCACATACTTATACATTTTGTAAGATTTAAGAGGTATTTCTTTGTCATTCATTATCAATTAACAAGTTATTTCACTAAATGTCTCCACATATTTGGTAAGTTTTCTTTCTTAGTTTTTAAACAAACTTAGCTACTTCTAAAATGTTTGGAAGAAACAAAAGGTAGGTACCTACCTACACAATTTACCAATTTATTTTACACTTAACTATGTATGATCAAAAATATACATATTTACTTATTAGGATTATAATCTATAAACAAAACATTGAGTATATAATATAAACCATCGATATATAAACGATTCACTACTGATATTGAATGGAATGGACCGCCACCGTTTACTTCTCGCCGGATCTAATTATGTGATCACAAACCACAATTAAAATTATTAAGTCAGAACGTCAAAACTTTATAAAAAATGATAAATAACTTTAGATAACTGAACTGAGCCATGTCTGTATTGATTGGGATCGACCAAACAAAAAATGATATATAACTTTAGATAACTGAACTGAGCCATGTCTGTATTGATTGGGATCGACCAAACAAAAAATAGGGGGTAATGTAAGTTTGTATTATGAACTTAAAATAGATGTGTGTTGGTAATGTAAGTTTGTATTATGAACATAATAAATCTACCGGACGGACTGTAATCGGGGTAATCGGCGTTTGGTAACTTTGGTTTTAAATTCTAACCAATCAGACGAAGTATGTTTCACTCTTAGCTATGCTATGTGATATGTGAGAACTGGTTCAGAGTGGTACAATGTTTGTTAAAAGTACCGAGTATATATACACGGTACGTGCGTATATCTACTTAGGATGGACAGCCAGAGCTCGTGCCTTGGACACCATTCATAGGAGGGCGCAAAGTTAACAAATTATTAAACTTTACAACCAAAATATATTTATTTATACTCAAATACCGCACTTGGTGAGAGTGGCCTGCACGGTTCGTGCCTCGGCTGAAGCTTGTACTTTTATTTATTCTGTGTCTGAGGAGGGAAGCTCGTAAATACTAGGTAGGTAGGTATACAGTAGGCCAAGTATTCAACCAACTAAAGTCAACTGGGTTTTATACTTGTTGGGTAGAGAATTGCTAATATCGAGTTTATTTTTTCAATAGTACTTAGTGCGAACGATTGGTTTCAATTTTTATAGTTAAAATCTTTCACTGCTTCCGAACTGTTGGTTTGGCCGAGAAATTAATTTAAAACTGTAACCATAACTCTACCTCTCTCTCTTGTCTCTAACTATACTAATGTATGGAACACGCTTGCTTCTGGCGCGTCGCGACAGCCACGACAAGCTACTAATTACATATTATGTTTCAGCTGTATGTAAGCAACGCACAGTTCAAGTTACTAACATAAGTAGTAGGTACATAGCTACTTATTTCAGTTGTTGAGTCAGTTAGATCAATAAAACACCCTAATAATTATTATTATTTTAGGCACGGGCAAGCCTGACAATGTCGGACTAGGCGAAATATGTCTATTAAATGATAAAGGATCAATTTCTTTCAGGCTAGTCTAAGTCCTAATTAAAATTGAACCTTCATTATTTTTGGGATTTGAATTATATTATATTAAATCCAATTAATGGTAAGTACTTAGTACTTACACATACTTTTATAACTAATTATTAATGAATTTATGTACACACAAATTAAAATTAGTTTATTCATATGAGCCTCAAAAGGGCATTCATAAAAATTAAATGACTACCACCGGATTTGAAATACAAAACTCGCACAGCACTCATGCAATCACTACAGAATCGGTCTTATCGCAAATCATGTAGTTCATCTGATGCCAGAATAAAATAAACATTTATGGTAATATCATATGACGGCGTATTATTACCAATATTCTACTGAATATATTAAAATAAATTATATGCCCTTGAACGAATAAAAAACGTATAATATACGCCTTTATTTCCAGCATTAAGAAATTGTTGAATATTTTAAATTGAGCCTTTCTGTCCGGCTTTTTCTTGGTTACAAATGAAGTCTATATTAACGTATTGTACAACTGGCCAATGAACGAATATTTGCCACGCCACTGGGCATTCAAAGTCATCTGTCGTCAATCTAAGTTAGGTACAGCGTTCTTGTTTTGGCAAAACTTAGTTACATTAGGACTAGTAGTTACAAGTTTTAAAACAGCATTTACCTACTATGTACCTACATCAGATATTCACAATTTAGTAGTTATACCTAACCTACATTCTTTCGACATATTGATAAGAGTCCCTAGCAGGTTCGCTATCTACTCGTAAAAACAGAATAATAAGTATCACATTTTCAGGAAAAAAATATCTCGATAACCATAAGATATGTAATGTACATATATCTCTATGTAAGTTATCTGGTAGTTTCCTTACGCACAGCACAATCATACAGCACCTATTTATCTAATAACTCAATCCAGTGGTTGAAAAGTCTGGCATCGCAGCAACTTCTTGAATCCGGGACAACCCACTGGATTGAGTTGCAACGCTCAGATTATCTCGACAGAAACGCCACTATGTAGGTGGTACCTATATTAGTAAGGGAAGAAATTGAAAACTCCTAATATAAAAAAAACAATCTTGAGGATGGGTTTCAACTATCGAGCTTTTGGAATCCAGTGTACGCCTTTGTAACAGCCGGACCGGACGAGTGCGGCTGCGGTCCTGGTACTGACAGCTGTCAGTGCTGTGTCGTACGTAAGCAGTTTAGAATGAATGTGAACAGAGGTACTAGTATCGATTATATAATCGTCGACATATGTTATACGCGCAGATGACGCGCATATGCGCGTTTCGCACAAGATTTAGTCGCAATCGCACAATCTCTGCACACGTTCTTGGCGCCGTAAACGTTAGCACCTATCGATACATAAGCACGTTCGTAAAACGCGCGTCTTATGCGCGTATAAAATAAGCCATGTGCACGTGTGAGAAAGAGGGAAGGACGATGTCTGCCCCCATCCAAGACCGAGACTGACGAACGTCAGTATGCGTGATATACGCGTAGAGCACGAGCGTGATTCAAGCGGCCTAGTAAGATTTAAACTACCCGCTCGCATGAACAACAGTTTGCTAGTGATTATGACGCCTGCAACGGAGCCGAAATATCGAAAACTCAAAACAAAAACTGTTTTGAGTTATTACAATAAATGATAAAAAACCAGTTCCTAATGAAACCACAGTCCATATATCCTCCGTAAGGACAATATGTGTACTGTGGTAATAATAACGTAGCTTTTTTCTCCTGATTTAAATGTAAGTTTTTATACGCTTTATATTAGCTTCACTTGTATGTTTGTAACCGACTCCTTTTGACGCTATTTTGACCCACTTTAAACGGTCAGATTTCATTCAAGTTTTGCACACCTGTCAAAAACCAATGCAATAATTCGAAGAAAAAAAAACGCTCTTATAAATAAACCAAACTAAAAAGTAGAAAATAAATAATAGTTTAAAAAACTAAAAACACGCTTTATATAGAAAACCAAACTAAAAAATAGAAAATAAATTTTAATTGTGTAAATAAGAAAAAAATGTTTTATTTAAAAAAGCGTGGGGTGCTTTTTAAGATATTATCGAAATGATAATCCTTCTTCTCATATCTGTCAATGAAATATGTATAACTATTGACCCATGCACCCCACTTTTTTTTCTTTGAGTACTTTTCGCTATTCCTCCTAGTTTCTGATTTAGCCAACCACGCCCACTTGAAAAATTCACCTGTATAAAGCGTGTTTTTTAGTTTTTTGAAACTATTATTTTTTAATAAAAAATTTGGAGACCTTGGATATGTATAGACATTATATCTTATTAAAAGTGTAGGTAGGCACTATGTAGGTGATGCATGAATGTGCATAACGAAAATACCAGTTATCTTATGTAGGTCTTAGGTAAGTCATTAAGTATCATGAAAAGTAGTATTATACGACAGGGTTTTATATAAACTTATTCTCACATCAATAAATAACAATTTATTAACTAGCAGCGCCCGCAGCTTCGCCCGTGTGCAAACTTTGTCACCCCCGTTCACCCCCTTAAAGATGGAACTTCATAAAATCCTTCAGAAGTGCACCTCTATGATACCCAATGAATATATCCTTCAAATTTCAAATCTCTAGGTGCACCGGTTTAGGCTGAGTGTCTGTCAGTCATTTATAGGTTACGATGTTATTTAAGTAAACAAGGGTGTCACACACATCGAATGGCATTGAACGATAGATTTTAAAGAATTATATAAATGAATCCGCCAAATTGAAATTAATAAACCCCAAAGTAAAGTAAGTACAGTAGTCGCAACGGATCTTTGTGGCTCGGAAGTTGTCTGCAAGTCGCTGCGCAAACTGCGATTTTTCAGGAGCAATCCCAATGTTGAATGTGAAGACAGCATTGTATAACTGCCTCGCTCACTCGCATATTCTATCTAGCTCTTAATTTAGGCTGTTTTATCCTCACAGCAGTACCTGCGCATTCGTTCACAAAGCCTATCTTAACAACCACAAAGATCCGCTGCGACTACTGTAGTAGATTGGGAATGTCACATCAGAACGCGTGCAATGCGATAGTCATCTCCCGATTGAACAATACTACACTGGCAGGCGCGGAAGCGAACGCGCGTGTCCAAAGTGCGAAAAATCTGCGATGCATCGCCGATTGTTATTATTCTATTAAAATATTTTGTAAAAGTATACACACTTATGTTCAATTAATCTATTATTCGAATTCCGTACACACGATACTGCTTTACAGTAGAGACCTTTGTCTGTAGTTCATAGAAGAGAATCACCAGGCCTGTAAATAAAATACAAAGTTCTAAATACTGGAGTACTAAATAGGTCTAACAAGATATCATGGGGTGTAGAGACAGGAGCCTCCCCGAGCGGCATTTTAATATATCGAAACCTGTAATATGATTCTAAATACAACCGGTTCCGGCGCAGCCAGCCTCTATCACTGTTGCACTCTACTAGCTCAACATTTTGTTCGATAGAAGCAGCAGAATCGAATACCTCTTGCGAAAGTCCGGTTGACCGGACAACTGAACCGTACTACGGGCAGAGTAAAATAATATATTATTCATTTAACGATTTTAGGCAGAAAAAATACAATAAATAAAAAACTTTATATGCAGATTTGATACGAATCAAAACCTCTAGTTGGCTTTCTAAGAAAAATCTTTTAACCTAACACAGAATAAATAATAGTACTAAATACTATAATTTCAGTTTTCCATCGCTCCTTGCTTCGGAGGGCAAGTTAAGCTGTCGGTTCCGGCTGTTATTGATTAATAGCAGCCGTTAAGCCATACAGAGGCCCTCGGGCGGCCTGACAAACTATGACACCAGAGGCCAGCACTACCTCATACGACAAACAAACAACGTACTAATGATTAGCGCAGCTGTCAAAGAGATTAAAAACTTACCCCCTTACTTATAAAAAGTTATGCAATGATTAAGTAATGATTAGTAAAACTGCGCAGTACAATATTGTACTGCGCGGAATTCTTAATCATTGCATAACTTTTTATAAGTAAGGGGGTAGGTCTGTATAGTCAACTAATTAAATATAGTAGTCACAGCGGAACTTTGTGGCTCGGAAGTTGTCTGCAATATGCAAATGTCTGTCATACTGCTATTTTTGCAAACGCAATCCCAATGTTGAAGGTAAAGACAGCATTGTATAACTGCCTCGCTCACTCGCTTACGTTTTTTGCATATTCTATCTCGCTCTTACTATATCACAGAATAAATAATAGCATAAGTTGCACTTCGCGCAACCATTAATAGAAATAGCGACTCTGCTACTAAGCAACAAAGTGCAATTCACCTCGCATAAGCGCTCAGAGCCTAAGGCGATATTAACCTAAACGTTGCCGCTCTCTTCTAACGCTTAACTCTGTCGCTGTCTGGCGCGGAGTGACGCGCTAGCTGTGGCGCTAGGGTTGTCGGCTTGCCGCTGCTACTATAATATTCATCGTCTATCTACCTACTTGACCAAGTAATCTATCTATGTTTGATGCGTATGATGACACGGTCAATTAGGCAGATAGAAAATGAATATTAAAGTCAGTCTTTTCTAATTAACAAATGAAATAAAACCTTCAATCGTTAGGCTACCTAGATACCTCTTTGTTTAACATTCCTCATTAACTTACTATAATAATATTTTCACAATTTGCACTAATTAAAAAGTTCGAAAAACATTAAAAAAAACTGGTTGTTTACATTTTCACTATACTAATTCTTAATTATCTCCTAAACACGTGGACCAATTTACAAAATCTCAAGATATCTCAACAAACAAAAAATCACATTTTCTAGTTGCTCTCGTAATTATCCAACATGTATGAAACGCGTAACAATTTTTTTTAAAACTATCTTAACAAACGTTAAACGTAAAATTTATTTTAAACTGGGTCTAATTCAATAAAAAATAAATCAAATTTTATTTGTGAACAACACGATAATCTAAAATACTTAAGTAGGTAGTTCTAAAATACAACGCAAAAATGGGTGTGACATGACTCATTGAAATAAAAATAAGTTTTGAAGTACCTAAGTACTGTTTATTTATTTAATTTAAAAGTTTTGATTAATGTCTGCGATTAGAAGCACTCGCAATTCTAGCGAATTTTAAGTCTTTCGGGTAGTACAGTTAGCAAAAAATATGCAAACAATTTTTTGTTAGATAGTACAGTTAGCAAAAATATGCAAACGATTTTTTTACATAGACCGTTGAAAATATTAATCGTTTGTATGGAAAAGTTCCACCACTTCATATTTACATTCTGATCAAACGCCAAACAAAAAATACAATGTAGGTACCTATCTAGGTGGGTACTAGGTAAACTAATGGACTCCGCTTGCAAAGTCGCGGACAAAACATAGCACACCTATAAATATGTACTTACTATAGTTTTTTTTATCCGTTCTGTCATTCAGTAGGCAGATCTGTAATAACTTTATTGTGATAAAGACACAAAAAACTTTGAGTCTTTTTGCCTACTAAGGTAAAGGATACCACACAACAATTGTTATTATTGGTACGTTTCGCCATTACTAGCGAAAGTTCAAACAAGCGACACGGTAAGCGTCTGAATGCAAGTGCGCGGCGGCCTCGCCTGATTTGTTCAGCAATCTGTAGGTTATTAGCTCGCGTAAGTAGGTAGAGTGATGGATGCCTGACTATATTCTGTTTTGTCCTCACAGCAGTACCTGTGCCTGTACATAGACGAAACTTCACAACCACAAAGATCCGCTGCGACTACTGTACATGAGAAAGTATTCAAGGTATCCTCAGATTAGAAGAAAAAGGCAAAGTAAGTATTTGCATAGTAGTGGTAACTTACCAATTTCAATCGTCTTTTTTAGGGATTTCTACTCCATTAATTTTTTTTGAAGGCTGCAAACAAACAATATAATTATTTATTTTTTCTTAATTTATAACATGACTGAAGACTACTAGTAAAGTAACCTAAGAAGGGAACAGAGTGTGTGAATAGTTTTATTTGAGTTGTATATACAGGATCGAAAGTTTAGACGGGCCGTCGCACATAGTAACGAATCAACACATCTCGAATCAAAGCATTGTATTACGAGCTTTATGAGTGTTCCATACAGCACATTTTACATAATACCTACCAGAAGTAGTGGACAACTCACGAACCACTTGTCGTATTTTTGAAAATGTGCTGTCCCCGTATAAAGCTAACAAATCTAATCTGCACTGCAACATGATCGTTACCTTTCGGTGTGGCCAAACTTAGAAAAAAATAAAAAAACTGGGGAAATGTGGGGGAAAGTGAGAGAAGGGCCATTTCCCCTTTCTCCCACTCTGCCCCACCCTTCCTTTCAGTGCTCCCCCACTTTGCACCACCTGCCCCACTTACCGCACCCTTCCCCAACATCCCCCACCATTCGTCCACTTCCCCTGTGACAATGTCAAAACTCTTTCATCATAATGATACTCATTTGATAGTTTGTCTATATTAATTCTAAATTCAAATAACCTGTCATTCATGTATTGGCTCATCTTGATGGTGACTAAAAATGTTTGGAGGAGTTGTAAATTTATCATCGTTTTCATCTACAATAATTAAGTTTATGCATCTCACTAATCATAAAATCGTGTTTGCTACTAAGACTAAAAACATTTCGATGTAGATACCAGAGGAACGCAAGTTAAAATAAACATACATAAATATATCTAATCTGTGACTTCTTTTGTGAGCCTATTATCTTCTATGAGAAGGAAAGTTAAAAGGATGGCTCGCACCACTAAGTTTCTTCTGCACCTACTATAAATTATTGTGAGCAAGGAGTCCCTTTGAGCTGGTAGACACCCTCGGGGGGCTCCGGCCACATTTTTTTTTCTAAGTATGGCCAAACCGAAAGGTAACGATCGCGCAGCGATCACGTTCCAGTGCAGGTTACGTTTTCTAGCTGAACACGGGCCCTGGACTCCGATTCTGTAGGCTATTGAACCGCGATAACGCAAGTCGATCGCTTGAATTTTTTTGAGTTTTTTTTTTATTTACCACTTAAAAGTGCTGGAAGCGAAAATTTTGCTGATATTTTCGTTATTTGTTTTTTTTTTGTTTCTTTATTTTCCATATTTTTATTTTTTGAATATTTTCAAAAAAAAAACTTTTCTAGTACTTTTAAGTGGTAAATAAGAAAATTTTTCAAAAAAATTCAAGCGATTGACTTGCGTTATCGCTGTTCAATAGCTTACAGAATCGGGGCCCTGTACGTATGCAACACTTTGAGTAAAGTCGGTGTTCTTGAGTTATTGTGATATGCAATGGCCCAAACTGAATAAAACACACCTTAAAGTACCGCTGGTACAGCACAACCCCATATATACAACCAACAGAGACTAGTATCTGTATCACCAGCCACACAATTACATTGCACACTTGAGCTTGGCCAAACAGTTCTTTGCCGTTCTTGATGCACAGCATAGACTCAGTCACCATTATGGCACCGTACACCCAGCATTGGGTTCCCACTCGCTTGCAGTTTGGATCTGTTACGTATGTGTAGTATTGTCTGAAAACAAAAACGGATATAGAAATATCACGAAAATAATTATATCTATACAACTTCTACAAAAATAATCTATACACAAATAAATAAAATTGAAGTGTCTGTTTGTGAAGTCAAAGTAGCAGTTTTTTACTAAATACATATGAAAGTATACATCTACGGTACTTATAACAAAAAAAACATTTGACCCAGCGAGCGCGAAGCGTCTCCATTTCAGTTTGGGCAAAAATGCTTTCGTATGCCTGTCCGGATCTCTGTTCTCCTCTACAGACCGCATTTCTCAACCGATCTAGATCAAGCTTGTTGGTATACAGGTTTAACGAATTTTTAGAATTTTTTAGTTGTCCTGGATGTTTGAATGGGCTACTAAAAAGGAGCAAAAAGGGGGGCTACTGAATATCTCCACTTTATTAGATTCGATTTCAATGGTTCCTTTTTTATTTGAAAGGATTGGTCTGATAAAAATTTGGTGCAGATCTGATGAGGACCTTCGGCGTGATGAGCAGAATAGCTCCTTAAAATGCAGTAAATTTCTCACTTCTAAGTTTCTACTAATGGAATAATGGAAGCCCGTTACCTACTAGGTAGGGATTGACGGAGCACCTTGTTTATTAATGTTAGTTTAACAATAAATGGCGCTCCTGTGCACCGCTAGATTGTTTGAAAAAAAGTTTGTGCTTGCGAGGTCTACAGCTCTCAGAGCCACTACTTATGTGTTTGTGAAATCAATAAGAAAATTTTGCGTTATTGGTATAGTTATTAAGTGTTTAATTAAGCTAAAGTGGTTTTAAAAGTATACCTTACGGAAGGGGCGACTATAACCCCTATGAGGCACAGGCGTGCTATCACCAGAGGATGGGACGGAGGCATTTCGAAAATGTGCTTTAGGAAAAATGTGTTCAGTTCAGATATTTGCCAGAAAACAACAAGCTGGCTCAGAGCACAAAACCTCATGTACGGACTGGTCGGGTCCAGCCAGCGCACGGGAGTCCACTGAACAGGCGTGAACTGCATTATTGCCCTTTTGATTTTTCCCGTGGTTGATGATATATCCCTGGAATAAAAATGATGATTACTAAACAAACCAATTCAAATGCATTTTAAGTATTGTTTTACTTTTCGTAAATGTAAACAAATGTTAAACTTTTTTATCCGACTGAGGAGGTTTATGTGTTTGGGTTGTATGTATTCTTGTTTCTTAGGCGCGTCCTACAGCCTAAACGGCTTCATGGATTTTGATAAATGAGGCATCATTGGATTTGTCTTGATCACGAGAGTGCTATACGATATATTAAGTGTCAAGAAAACTAATATGGCCACTTAAACCTGCCATATTGTATTTCCGACGGAACTAAAAATTACCAAAACCTATCGAGTGGGGTATCAAAATACAGGTCTTTAAAAGACCATTTCAAAAATATATAAATCTTATAACTAAACAGTACACAGCAATTTTCTTTTAAGCAGGTTACAACATTTTCAATTTTAGATTATTTATATTAATATAGTAATATCTAAAATAATCTGCAACTATTAAAGTAAAGTAAAATATGTAAGTAAATAAGAAACATTAAATTTATATCAATACTAACAGCACCCCGCGGTTTCACCCGCGTCCTTCAGGAACCGTGCATTTTACGGGGAAAAAAGTAGCCTATGTGTTAATCCACGGTATAAGCTACCTACCAAATTTTATTCAAATCCAATCAGCCGAAAAGCGTGAAAAAGTAACAAACACACACACGCATACATACACACCCATACATACATACGAACTTTCGCCTTTATTTTTGCGGGCGGTCTGGGCCCCAATTCTACTAAAACAATTGTAATGACAATTGCCAACAATTTTCGCAAAATTTTCGCTTTTACCTCTTAAAAGTAGAAAATTATATTTTTTGGAAAAATCGAAAAATGAAATATGTATGAATCGTATAAATATACAAAAGCGAGCGAGCGAGTCTTACAGTAGCCGCATATGATGTGTAACATCTGTAACCTTGGTAATAAGCAACATTAACATACTCTAGCACCGCGCGCGCTCTTTGGTTAACTGTGAATCAGAACTACTTCATCTGACCTATCTGATCTTACTTTTTGACAGAAAATCGTATGTCTTGATAGCCCAGCCGGGAACTGTTCGGCTGATAGTCTGAAGTACCCGAGTTCTGATCCCGACTGAAGTGTTTATTTAACAATGTAAAAAAAAGTGATGGCTTCTAACTTGATAGCACCGCGCGCGCTCATTGGTCAAATCAAATAGCGCACGCTTCCCCGGCTTCCTATTACACACTTCCGGTAAACATTGTCCAAAACTTTTCACAAAATCACTCCCATAGATTTCAGGAAGTCAAGCGAAAAGATATTACACATCCAAAAAGCCTTGCTTACCTTATGCTGACCCATTTATATTCCCTCATCTCCAGTGCTTTGCATATCTTGAGGCCACACCATATCCCTAAACCGTTGCACACCAGGACATCTAAAATAACTGAGTCCCACCAACATTCCAAAAAGTTGGGAAGCAAGTGAGCAAACGCTATCTCAGTTATTTCCCACATAATAGAGATGGCCCACAGTAAGCCCGCATGTCTGAAGAGTATGGCTTTGAACAGCCACCCGAAAAAGTGTCCCCACGCAAACACATCCACGTGGGACCAAACTTTTGTAAAACTCACATCTGAGCAGTTTACTGCATACTCCTGAAAATAAAAATCAACATTTAGTTTCTGTATGGTAGACGGTGAAAGAAATGATCTGTGAAAAAAAAAACATATTTTTTTTCATTACTTAATAATTTATCTATATCATCCCGAGAACTTTGGTGATGTTATTGTGGAGTGATGTATTGCGCTACAAAAAAAAACATTTACAGAGATATTAAAGGTTGCAAAAGCGATGGTAGGTTAGGTTTGAACATGACTACACAAAGTTAACTTGCAGTCGCGATTTTTATTAACCTGTTACGACTGTTTCAAACAAACAGAAATCATTCCTGGGCAGCTGGACTGTATAGCACTCTCTAGACTGCCTCATCTCAGTGTCAGGTCATCAGGATGTTTCAACCCAAACCTTCTCGGGGCCCTAATAACCAACTTTTGGGATATTAGACCCTTCTGAACAAGCGTGAAACATCAACACGAAAGCATCAATGGCTATCTTACATTGGCAATATATTTGTACTATCTTACAATGTCTAAATGAAACTAGCTGCAACATACTATATGCCAACATCTAATAATTTTCTCAAGGAAAAAATTTGGATCATGGACGGGATTCAAACCCCCATACATCCATGCCTCTGCACGGCACATCCCTGTAACCAATTCGGCTACCGTGACCACTGCATTATAACCCAAATTTTTCCCTTAGTATCTCAACCCGTCTTACGGGGACGGTAACGCCCATCTATTGGTAGTATTTATATATGGCCATGATTTATTAATAAGTAATGCTTCTGTACTACAATTATGATGAAATGTGTTGGAAAGCATAGAAAATATATACCTTATCCATGTCAATGTGGAAATTCCGTAAGTTTGGATCAATCCAGTACATTATTTCATAAACCATTGAATAACTTTGGAATAATAGGAATAATAGGGCAAGTAGGTACAATACAGACATTCCAAATACTATTCTCCAGACAGCTGGGTGAGGCCTTGTGAATGGTCCGTTGGGGAATGTGAGCACTGACACTATCAGGAAGAAGAACACCACACAGCATATCCCTGACCATATATTCTCTTGAATATTTGATTCATCTCTGAAATTTAAAATATATATAATTCAATTATACATGGTGTTAGGCAAATGGTTGTTCAAACAGAACTGGCGGCGAGGGGAGGCAATTTAACACTCATTGAGCCCCAATAACTAGGCCACCCTTGTAGCGTGTTCTGTGTGGACAACCGTCTACATAAGGATCATTCCATGTAACGGTTGTAACAAGTCGTACACTTTCAACTGGTAATTTAATAATATTTTATAAGGGAAGCATATTCAGTTTATAACTTAATTGATAGCCTTTTAACCTATATTAATTTAAGTTTTCTATACGTTTTATAGATTTCGAGAAAATCAGCCGCAAGTACCGTAACGGGCGTAACTTGATTTTACCTCTCACTTCCGGATGGCACGTAATTTTTTTTTAAACTCTGTAATTTGGACTTGTTATATGAATAAAAATTTACGTTGAGCTGTAGCGAAATTAATAACCCACCATCTACAACATTTATTAAAGAAAAACAGGCGATAATTTAAAACCCTCTTTAATATTTGTGCATAACGGTCGTAACAGGCTTTTGTAACGGGCGTAACGCGTACGAATGATAAACAAAGTTTTATGAAAAATATTTAATTTCTAAAACATTTTGAAACAAATAACAAACTTAATGATGAAGGAACTCAAGTAATGTAATTAAATGTTAAATTTAACGGTTTTATTTTGAATATATCAATACTGTGATCAAAATTGTTGTATATACGGATACCCATAATTTTTAGGATTGGATCTGGTAAAATTCTAATGATATTTTCAAAAGAGACATCGGAAACGTCTTTCTCGTTGCTAATGAATACTTTTGCATTGTTACCAATCATTTTCAAAAACAACGCAAATTATATCCGCCATAAACAATCTAACATAAAAAAAACAAATTGTTACGTAATGTTACTGAAACCGGGTTTAGTAACATAATGCCTTTAAAAAGACCCAATTGATTACAGAGTTTGCTAATTTTAGCTCCAAAATCTCTACTTTAGGCCGATTATTGACGGCTGGTTGGTCTAGTGGCTAGTAAATCTAGGAAAGAAATCAAACGGTTGCGGGTTCGAATCCTGCAAGGTGCAATCATTTGTGTGATGAGCAGAAATGTTTGTTTCCGAGTCATAGATGTTGATATTCGTATTTATGTATGTTTATCCGTTATCTAGTGCCCATATTACAGGGTATCCTAGTTTGGGGCTAGGTAATTAGTGTGGAATTGTCCCGAACATATTATTATTATTTTCTCATACTTCAACGCATGAAAAAATCTGGTAAAATATTTTCTGTTAGAATTTTAGGTCAATTCATATGATTCAATGTAATTAGGCTTACTTAAGAAGCTACTTAAGAATAACCCCACATCCCTGTATAACAAGTTTCCAATCTGTTCAAAATATTTTTGAATATTAATTCATAATTTTAATGCCAAATGAACTCAAAAGACTATTGGACTAAATCTGATATAGCATACATATATTGCAGCACATATAGTTTTTTCATCATCTATCTATACTATAATAAAACTGTAACTGGGCTAAATCTGTACATTAAATATTTTTTGAAAATTTTAATTGAGATGAACTTCAAAATCGATATGGAGTGCAAAAAGGATTTATTTTTATTTTTTGTCTGTCTGTCTGTCTGTCTCTTTGAACACGCATCACGCAGAAACTACGCGACGGATTTTGATGCAACTTGGCACAATCATAGCTTATGTTATGAATTAACATTTAGAATACTTTTTATCCCGAAAGGGATAAAAAGTATTCTAAAAAAGGAAAGGATAGGGGTTGAAAGTTACTTAAAAAAAAACACATATCACGCTGAAACTACCGTACGGATTTTAAAGTAACTTGGCACAGTCAAAGTTTATAGTATGTGTTAAAATGAATGATACTTTTAATCACGAATAAATACGGGATTCCTGCGGGATATCAGTCTAAAGTTATGTTAATTTGAAAGGAATAATAATTGCACATCCGTTTATAAAACGGTACCGTAAATTCGGCACCTATGCCACAAGTCAGAGTGGCACAGTAGAAGCGGTGTCTGGCTTGCAACCCAGAGGCACATGGATCGAATCCACGCGCTGCTATGAATGTTTTGCCTCAATATTTATAAGCATTTACATATTTTGTGCCTTTTTCAACATTTGATTTGTTTTTTTTAAGGCTTATGTAATTTTATGAAGTAAACCGTCAAGTTTTGTTTGAAAACAATATATATAATGGGAGCTATCCAAACGAATGGTCCGACTTAGGTGCGGTTTTTTATGTTTGTAAGCTGAGGTAATCGAGATGGTATAGTACGAGTTTGGTACGAGTATAGATAGCACAATGGCATCAACAACTCAAGCGAATAAACCAAAGGCATCAAAGTTCTCCCTCCGATTTAACTAGATGGCGCTGATTGACCTTAAAACACGCAATCATTTCATTCCTGCAACCAAGGGTCCCGCTAAATTCAAATTTATCACACTAGGACTAGCACGATCGCCAGGGGCCTAATTCTCCAATTCCTCGCTGCCTGCGTGGAAATTGGAATCACGAACAAATTCCACGTAGGCATGGGTCATACTCGCAATATCCAGCACCAGGGTTTTCAAGTACGTCCATCTTCAAACACCAGGGCGAAAAACCAGGGTTCAAAATACATTCAAGTGCTTTCTGTAGAAACAGATTAAAGCCTTGAAAGTAGAAAATACTTTCATAGGAAATTGATTTTTGCCGTCATATAAATAAGGAGAACAATCGTGTTTGCAAAATAAAAGTACTTGGAAGCCTTGAAAGTAGAAAATACTTGCATAGCAAATTGATCTTTGTCTCTATATATAAAAGGAGCACTATCGCGTGTGTGAAAAAGTACTCTGAAGCCTTGAAATTGTTTGTTTGTCGTATGAGGTAGTGCTGGCCTCTGATGTCAGAGTTTGTCAGGCCGCCCGAGGGCCTCTGACATGGCTTAACGACTGCTATTAACCAATAACAGCCGGGACCGACAGCTTAACGTGCCTTCCGAAGCACAGAGCGATGGAAAACCGCACATAACTTCGAAAAGTCATTGGTGCGGGAGCTTAGGTTTTGAACCCGGTATCGTTGGATTCTAAATTGCACTATAGATCCATTACGCCACCATCGCTCTTTTGAAATGAAAGTAAAAATTATTGAATAGGAAATTGATCCGTGGGTATGCATAAATAAAGACCACAATTGCTTTTGCGTAAAAAATACTTCGAAGCGTTGCAGGTTTTCTGTGTATGTATATACATTATACGTTTTTTTATTATGTTTCTTCCATTGAGATATTATAATGTACTACCTACGTACCTACATAATTATATAATTATATCGGAGGTTTCTTCATAATGTTTTACTGGCAAAATGGTTAGTTGTATTGCTCTTCATACAGAAAGTATAGAAAACTGTTATTTTTTCAAATCAATCCTCATATCGTGTTGAAAAAGCTCAAAAAGTAGGTAGGTAGGGTAGGTAATTATTAAGAGCCAGTTAAAGTGCCAGTAAGTACGTCGTTCTGTGAAACATCATAAAAAATAATTTGTACTAAGAACACAATGTTTCGTTGCATTAAAATTTGTTCGCATGGACCTCATAATAATGACCTACCCTTGATACCCCATCCAATTTACCTCACCACCTTAATTACTCTCTAATCTGTGCCACCTTACCTTCGGAGATAATTTTCTCTACTCAATAACAAGACGTTCATGATAACAAGTTACTTCATTTAAACTAGATGGCGTTGTCTACCCTTAAAACACGCAAGCGGTTTGTTACGAAGTGGTTTGAACGTTGAATGAACTCTAACAACACGTTTTCTTCTTTTTTTACTTTATGGTTCTTAGAGGCTCTTAAAACGTATTTAGATGTTTTTTGTGTTTTTTGATAGAATAAGTCGACTGCAGTTGTAAAACGCGCAGCGAAATTAAGCGAATTATTTATAGTAAAATAGTAATTTGTTAATTTAAAAAATAAATTTAACTCATTCATGTCATGAATCTTTCATTATAAAAACCAGGGTTCAAAATACTTTCAACTTGAAAGTAGAAAATACTTGCATAGGAAATTGATCTTCGTGTCCATATAAATAAGGAGCACAATCGTGTTTGCGAAAAAAGTACTTGGAAGCGTGGAATTGAAAGTAAAAAATACTTGCATAGGAAATTGACCCGTGCGCTTATGTAAATAAAGAGCACAATTATGTTTCCTTAAAAAACTTCGAAGCCTTGCAAGTTTTTTGAGCGATGTATCGGCCACCTAGCTTCTTGTGACCCGGCTGGCCGAGTGCGGCCGAACTCAGCCAAAGCCATGCCGAACCAGCCACCGAGTATGTAGGTGCGGACGGGGCGACCAGGGCACCAGGGCGGCGTACTTACAAGCCAAAACCTGGTTTAAAAACCTGGTCGCGTAAATACCCACCTTCCCTAATTCCACGCAAGTGGCGTGGAATTGGCGTGAGTGGTCATACAGAATCGAGGCCCTGCTCTCAAGCCCTTGCGCTGATTTAAAAACTGGGGTACTTGGTATCTTAGGCCTTGCAAGCACTGCCTTGCAGTGGAACGCGGTGCGTTTATTCTAGCGTTTATTTCACATTGTATTATATGAGTTTATTTCATATTTTATTATATGCGTTTATTTCATTGCAATACGTGCACTTCTATGAAGTGTCATAGAAGTGCAAGTGTGTTATAACGCATATTCTGTGAAGTACGGAGTGCCGTACTTCACAGAATATGCGTTAAAAAGGCAAGGCAGTGCCTTATTCCGATGATTAGATGCCGAGCAATCGATAAAAAACTATTTGACGGCTGAACGAATTTTGAAGAAATATAGTATAATATTGTACTTTGTAGGTTTGGTCCTGGTCCTCCTGGTCCTCTGGACCAAACCTACAACTGGTCTGGTGGTGGTTTGGCTTTTGGTCCTGGAATAAAACGTGTGGGCTACTTTTAAATGAAATGACCATGCGGGCAAAGCCTCGGGCACAGCTAGTTTATTAATATAATATGCACAGATTTATGAAATAGCACATCAAAATTTAACATATTATCTCATATGTTGTAAACAGAAACATTAAGTAATAATTCACTTGGTAGAAATAATATCAAAGATGTCCTGTCCATAATTTATGAATTATCATCAATTGCTAAGAGATCCCATCAATAAATCAAACTATGTACTTATTATTATTAAAAAGAAAATTGCGACACTTTTGCATCTTTTTTCACAAGTAAATAAAAACTCAAGAGCTGATTTTTCAATGCTCAGATAAACAGGCTAATAACTGTTTGAGGAATCAATCTATGGACAGTTTAGCGGTCTGATATTTAGTTACCTATTTTTCAATTGTCATTCATAGCTATCTGTCTGAATAAAGCAAATCAGGCATTACTATCGTCAGAGAGGTCAAACAAATATATTGATAACAGCAATGTTAGAGCAGTTTAAACCAATCAAATGTCATTGTTTTGTTTGACATTTATTTTGAGGGTATGTTTAACCGTTTGTACTGTGGCCAGTAAGCGTAATTCAACCTCCTTGGTACTGTGGTGATTATTTTCAATTTTGTGGTTTTGTTGTGCTAGTGACATCAACGTCTCAATGTGAAATAAACAGTCGAATAAGTGGTTAGCCGTCAAACCGGTAGATAAATTTATTCTTTAGTTAAGCGAGTTGTTTGTCTAATAAAGCCTGACAAATCTGACAATTGAATAATTCAATCTTATGCTATGAGTCGAATAAACGCTATCTGGGCCCTATTTCATAAAACTATAGTAGACTGACAACAATTGCCACTCAAACTACCGAAATGCGTTTTATGAAAACCTGCCAATTTAATATGACTGACAGTCACATTGTGGTTATTTTATATATGAAACGCAGGTTAGTTTTATTGCTTATCATTGCATTGAAAAATCGGCCCTAAAAATCCTAAAATTTACCCACAAGATTTATGTACCTGTACAATGCTACTTGCATTTGGTTGAGAGTGACAAGAATTATGACTTTAAAATTGAGTTTTAGTATTACTTGTCAGATGTGCAACCAAACAATTAAAATTTATTTGGGTCAAACTATGGTCAAACTCTATATAGGCTGCCAACAAAAAGATATCACACTACATTAGTACTTGAAATTATTATTTACTAGTTTTCCCGCCCGCAACTTCGTCTGTGCAATGTAATCCGATGATTAGAAACCAAACTATCAGTAAAAAACTATTTAACAGCTAAACAAAAAATTTGAAGAAATCTAGTATTACATTATAGGCACATATGGTCCTGGAATAATATGTATGGACTACTTAAAAAAAAATTGACCATGCGGGCAAAGCTGCGGGCACAGCTAGTAATAAATAATATTATAGCATCATACATAACTGAATTAAATTAACTATTGATAAATTATTGTAAATAATATGCATTGCTTGCTACCTCAAACATTAACCAATGAGCATGGGCTACAAGATACAGGCCTGGCAGAGTTTGGAGCACTGCTTATGCTTATTGTAGCAAAGACATACTTGAGTATCTATTGTAATTGTTAATAACTGTGCTTAGTGTCAAATAAATATCTTATCATGCAAAACTATGCGAGGGTGTGTGTGTGTTACTTCTTAACACTGAGAGGACTGAATCGTTTTTTTATGAAGTTCGGTATGTAGATACTTTGTCCTAGAATAACACAGGATATTTTTTATCATCGTGATCATCATCTTCTAGCGGGGAAACTACAGGGAGCAGCTAGTTGAATATAAAATAATTATAACACAATATAAGCGACTGAAAGAAAATCACCAAACGAGCAAAATTGTATCAATATGTGTATTGTATTATATAGGAAAAGATATTTAGATCAGTAGTTTTACATAAAGGTTACATCATTAAGTTTATATAGTATGGTTATGTTACATTAAAAAATACTCAAATTATAAAGAAATTATATACCTGACGAATGCTGTGTAGATAACTGAGGCTATGGACACAGCTAAAAGTGTAATTGTATGTGGTTTGTAGAAGAACTCTAACGATATATCATCCACCGGTCGCTCATTGATAGAACTAAAGGCGTCAACATAATCATTAGAAAGCACCGAACTTGTACTTCCCGACATCGTCCTTTCCTTTGTTTCTTTCATGATAATTAGGTATTCTCTGATAAACTCCTTTTAGAACTTTCATTGATTTTTATATCCAAAACGAATATTCCGTTCCTCAGTTACTCTCTCAATGAGAAAATCATAGACTAATGGAATTCTATTAGACATTTCCTTCGCCATTGGAAAAAATACGATGGCATTGGCATGGCATGGCTCTCTCTTCCTTCCTTCTCTGTCACACATCATACCCTGGGGCGCGTTCACTTAGACGTTCGAGGACGCACGGATCATCCGCGCGATCGCTCGAAATCGTTCACGGCGTCGTCGGACGTACGCCTGCAGCCCGATTATAGAACTTGGTTACTATCGGATTATCACTTTTTTCATAGCAATTTCGACTCTATCGCAAGGCATTAGTGATATCGATACTGACAATCCGATTGAAGCTAAGCTATGTGGTCGGGCCCCTGGGTCGTCCGAAAAATAGTAGGGGAGGGGAAGAATAGTATGAAACTGACACTTGACAGTTGACAGTTATATGTGGACGTCCAAAGTCGTTCACTAACTCCGGCAGTGCGATTACGTAATGTTGATCATGACGGTTTCAAGCCGTCAAATTCAATAATGCTTTGCGATAGAGTCGATTTTGCTATGAAAAAAGTGACAATCTGATTGAAGCCAAGTTCTGTGATTGGGCCCCGGTGGCCCAATTACAGAACTTGGTTACAATCGGATTATCACTTTTTTCATAGCAATTTCGACTCTATCGCAAGGCATTAGTGGTTGCGATATTGAGAATTCGATTGAAGCCAAGTTATGTGGTCGGGCCGCCGATGATCGAGCGATAATCGCACGGATGTTTTGAGTTTAGTAAGTGAACGCAGCTAAGTGGCCCAATCACAGAAACTGGTTACAATCGGATTATCACTTTTTTCATAGCAATTTCGACTCTATCGCAATGCATTAGTGGTTGCGATATTGAGAATTCGATTGAAGCCAAGTTATGTGGTCGGTGGCCCAATTACAGAACTTGGCTACAATCGGATTATCACTTTTTTCATAGCAATTTCGACTCTATCGCAAGGCATTAGTGGTTGCGATATTGAGAATTCGATTGAAGCCAAGTTCTGTAATTGGGCCACGGGCCGCTGGGCTGTGTTCACTTACACGCTCGAATCATCCGAAAAATAGTAGGGGAGGGGAGTAATAGTATGAAACTGACACTTGACAGTTGTCAGTTGTATGTGGACGTCCAAAGTCGTTCACTAACTCCGGTGGCCCAATTACAGGACTTGGCTACAATCGGATTATCACTTTTTTCATAGCAATTTCGACTCTATCGCAAGGCATTAGTGGTTGCGATACTGAGAATTCGATTGAAGCCAAGTATGTAATCGGACTGCGGATGATCGAGCGATAATCGCACGGATGATTCGAGCGTGTAAGTGAACACAGCCACTAAATAAAGATGCAGTGGCGTTTTGGTTGGGTTGTTTCGATTGCCATTCTTTGGTGACATTAGAGTCTATACCAAATGTGACAATGACAACTTACTGAAGTGACATTAGCCGTGGTTTGTGTACATTGTAAAAGATAGGATAGGTTCGTTCGTTTACTTTTTTCTTCATTGTCGTGTAAATGTACCTACCAATAAGTATTTTATCGCAATCTACAGTGATATGAGTAGCTAGATAAATAAAACAGTCATTCACAGTTTAAACGGTCAACTATTAATGTTTCATAACGTTTATAATACCCGTAGTAACCAATACATAAATTTCCTTTTCTTTGCTGATATATAAGCAGATCATGGCTTTGCCGCTTCCGATACCCCCTTGTGCTAAAAGGGATGGCATCAGTGGAATAAACTGTGAACGTTTTGAGTACGCAAGTAGTATGGCAACGACATTATTAGCACCAGTTAAAACCGAACGCCAGATCCTCGAGAATTCCATGTCGGAGGACGATCCTAATGCCAACACTCAGCTGCCGAGTGAGGTCGGCAAGCAGCCCCGCTGGGGTCCCCGCCACAGAGGAGCCCAAGAACTTGCCGAACTCTACAGTCCAGGTATTATATTATATAAACTGCACAATAAATCCATCAATCACCTGCTTGTCAGATAATAAGACACATTCATTGCTTTGATCAATCTTTCTTCTTCTTTTATTATCATATGAATATGGAAATGTTTATCCAGTGTATTTTGTGAAGTATTTTTATAACATACATTTTAATACATAGATAAAATTAGCAAGTAGATATTTATGTGATATTATAAAGTTAAAAATTACTACAACTGCATGGCTATTGTAAAACCTCTTTACAATACAGGGTGGATTTTTGAAACGGGACAGTAAGGGCAGGTACCTTAACCGTTATAGTTAAAGGAAAACATTCCTAGGAGACCTTCCATAACTTTTTGAGATATTCTGAACTGCATTCACAGATTTTGGAATAAATGTACAGTCAGCAAGAAAATGGCAATTTTAAACAAAACCTTTTTTTGATGCTAATCAATACTGTTTCTTATAAGGATCAAAAGTCTATTGGACCAACTGAAGTTTGAGTACTAGAAATGTCAGAAATTGCGAAAAACTTTTCCCATACATTTTGTTAGAAATTACCTTAACTGTTGTAGCCACAAGAAAACATTCTTATGAGACTCTCCTTAACTTTTGGAGATATTTTGACTTGCATTTACTGATATTGTCCAAAATGTTCAGTCATGGAGAAAATAGTCAATTTACCTAAACTTTTTTTTTTTATTCCAATTTATCCTGTTCTTTTTATGGATCAAAAGGCTCTACCAGATCAACTAAGGTTACAGAGCTAGAAAAGTCAGAAATTGCAAAAAAAACTTTTTCCATACATTTTGTACGAAATTAATAAACATTGTCTGAATACAAACTTACTGGCGGCTCTAACCGATACAGACTTAATTCTTATAAGAAACAGGATCAACTGGCATTTTTTTTTTGTAAAATGCTCATTTTCTTGATGACTGTATTTTTTTTCCAAAATCTGGGATCAAAATATCTCCAAAAATTAAAGAGAGTCTCAAAAGAAAGTTTTCCTGTAGCTATTACGGATAAGGTAATTTCGTACAAAATGTATGGGAAAAGATTTTCGCTGCTTCTGACATTTCTAGTACTCAAACCTCAGTCGGTCCAATAGAGAATTTTGATCCTTATAAGATACAAGATCGATTGGCATCAAAAAAAAAGTTTAGTATAAAATTACTATTTTCTTGCTGAACGTACATTCTTTGCAAAATCTGTGAATGCAGTTCTGAATATCTCAAAAAGTTATGGAATATTTCTTCCATTCTTATTGGAAGTGGGGGCGGTAAGGCCTGCACTAACGTCCCGCTTGGGGTGTTAAGTGCATTACACAACATCAATCTCGTCACATACAATCATTACTAATGCCAGGCCTGTTTGACTCTTAAGTTCAGGCATGAAATCATAGAGACCAGCTGTCACACTCTCAGTGACCAACAAAAGTTCACTGTCTGTTCGCACATCACGTAAAAACTACTGGAACGAAAGTTATGCGGTTTTCTCTGATGGATAGCTTAGGGTTTGACCTAAAAACTGGTATACATGGTATCTCAATCTGATCAATAGAAGCCAATCTATCAATAAAAACTATTTAATGGCTGAAATAAGTTTGATATTTCGTACCTTACTAGCTGTGCCAGTGTGGTATTTTTCTGGGATAAAAGAATATTAAGTCTAGTTTATTCTAGGACCAAAACTACCTATAAGGTACAATATAAGGTATCTATACTTATAATAAAGCAATAAGTATGAAAAAGTCTGTACAAAGATAAATAAAATAAAAGGTAGACCTTTTTTTCCCAGTTTTATTGTCCACTTCTCAACGACTGTATTTTCCCCAAAAATCAGTGAATGCAGGTCAAAATATCTCCAAAAGTTAAGGCCAGTCTCCTTATAATGTTTTCCTGTAGCTACTACAGTTAATGTAATTTTGTACATACTGTGTGGATAAAGTTATAAACGATTTCTTTCATTTCTAGTACTCAAACCTCAGTTGATCCAGTAGAGACTTGATCCTTATAAGAAACAGGAATCGATCCTGTTTCTTATGAGGATCAAAAGTCTCTACTGAAAATCAAAAAGTTTTTGTGTAAAATTACCATTTTCTTGCTGACTGTACATTGTTTCCAAAATCTGTGAATGCAGTTCAGAATATCTCAAAGTTATGGATGGTCTTCTAGGAATGTTTTCCTGTAACTATAATGGTTAAGGTACCTGCCCTTACTGTCCCGTCTCATAAATCCACCCTGTATTGGCGAAAGTTTGTTTTTGTGTGTGTGTATGTTTGTAACTCCTTCATGCTCTAACGGCTGAATGGACATGGATGAAATTAGGTTCCAGCATAGCTTATATCCTGGATTAACACAAAGGCTACTTTTCATCATCATCCATATGGGTAAAACTGAACAGATTTCTTTGTTTATTTGTGTGTAATGGATATATAGTCAAAAAATACTTAACCAATGTAAAAAATTATTTCACCTAGAGAAAGCCACACTATTCCAGATGGACATTGCTACTATATTCTGTTTTTTTTCTTTCCTTTTTTTTTTCCTTTTTATTGTTCCGTTCCTCAAAAGGAAAAAAGGGACCCCTATAGGATCCCTTTGTTGTCTGTCTGTCTAGACCCTTTTTCTCAGGAATGCATGGAGGTATGAAGTTGAAATTAATATGAAATACTCAGGTCTGCAATCCCATGGAGCTGTAAAATAACAAACTTCTAAGTCAACGCAATCAAAAGATACCATATTTATGACATATATGTTGAAACTCACAACGAAATCAAGACATAGGTACTACAGGGTTACTATAGGGTACCCTAGAATCATGAAATTTGGCAAGAAGCAAGTCACAGAATAAATAATAGCAGAAGTTGCACTTCGCGCAACCGTTAATAGAAATAGCGACTCTTGCTACTAAGCAACAAAGTGCAATTCAGCTCGCTTATGCACTCAGTGCCTAAAGCGATATTCACCTAAACGTTGCCGCTCTCCTCTAACGCGTAACTCTGTCGCTGTCTGGCTCGGAGTGACGCGCTAGCTGTGGTGCTATGGTTGTCGACTTGCCAGTGCTACTAAAATATTCATCGTCTATCTACCTAGTTGACCACGTAATCTATCTTATGTTTGATGCATATGATGACGAGGTCAATTAGGTAGATAGAAAATGAATATTAAAGACCGTCTTTTGTAATTAACAATATGTATTATTATTATTATTTAATAAAGAGTACTAAAAATCTAATTTACAATTAAAACTAATTATATATAAAACCTTAAATGACAACTATTTACAAATAAAAAACAGAATTTAGGTTGCCTTCTGCAGGTAAGGTGCCCAAAAAGCTGGCGACGTTACCTCGTTGATACGTATGATGACGAGGTCAATTAGGTAGATAGAAAATGGATGGGATTGCAGACCTGAGTATTTCATATTAATTAACAATTGAAAATAAATCTTCAATCTTTAGGCTACTTAGGTTAATTTTAATATTTTCACATTTTGCACTAATTAAAAAGTTCGTAGAACAAAAACATAAATAACACTCCTTTTTTTTGGGCGGTCGTGAACAAAAACTGGTTGTTTACATTTTCACTACACTAATTCTGAATTATCTCCTAAACACGTGAAAGATTTACACGATTCAAACGGATAAAATGGTTTTAGACCTAGACCTTTCGTTTGACACCAAAATCGTTAAGATATCTCAACAAACAAAAATTCACATTTTCAAGTTGCTCTCGTAATGCGTAACAATTCTTTTAAAAACTATTTTATCAAACGTTACATTTATTTTAAACTGGGTCTAATTCAATAAAAAAGGAATCACATTTTATTTGTTAACAACACGATAATCTAAAATACTTAAGTAGGTAGGTACGTTTCGCCATTACTAGCGAAAGTTCAAACAAGCGACATGGTAAGCGTCTGAATGCAAGCGCGCGGTGGCCGGCCTCGCCTGATTTGTAGCGCTGGGGCTCAGCAATATGTAGGTTATTACCTCGCGTAAGTGTGACAGAGTGACAGATGCCTGGCAATGTCATAAAGCACAAGTAAAGGGATAATTTCGAAAACCGTAAATTTGTTGCTACATCACAAAAGTGTCGATTTCCGCGATGGACGAACTATTTACATAGTGCAAGTGAACGGAACCCTCGGTGCGCGAGTCTGATTCGCAATTGCCGGGTTTTATAAACGGTTTTATTTATCTTGACCAGTTTGTTTTTTGGGTCAAATCTAGTACTTAAAATTTTACCCCCTTCCTGTTGTCCGATAGATCTGAAATTTGGTACACGCCTTTAGTTCCGATGACAATACAATTATAAACATTCATTATTATTGTAAATCCAAGATGGCCGCCGCCACAAAATGGCGGATTACTTTTTTTTTAGTTTTCAGTTCCCTCAATATGGGTATCAAATGAAAGGGCTTAACTAGTAGAATATAGTACACCATGAAAATTTCTAAATCCAAGATGGCCGCCACCACAAAATGGGGGATTACTTTTTTAAGTTTTTAATCCCCTCAATATGGGTATGAAATGAAAGGGCTTAACTTGTAAAATACAGTATACCATGAAAGTTCCAAATCCAAGATGGCCGCCACCACAAAATGGTGGATTACTTTTTGTTTCAATCTCCTCAATATGGGTTTCAAATGAAAGGCCTTAACTAGTAAAAGACAGTACACTATGAAAATTCCAAATCCAAGATGGCCGCCACCACAAAATGGCGGATTACTCGTATTTTCAATACCCTCAATATGGGTATCAAATGAAAGGGCTTGACAAGTAGAACACAGTAAACTTTAGAAATAACTAAATAAAAAACTAGAAAATAAAATAAGTTTTTTTTTTTAAGTTGAACGGTTTTATATGTACTAAAAACTAAAAAAAAAAACGTGGGGCGTAGCGCGTACCCTTAGTAATATAAATTCGACTAGCCACATTATTTTATTTTCGTTTTTAGTAGATATAAAACTGTTTAAGACATATAAAACGGTTTAACTTTCAACAAAAAACATATTATTTTCTAGTTTTTAGTTTTTTATTCGGTTATTTCTAAAGTTAAAATTATTTTTTATTTTGTAAAATGCAAAGTTGGATAACGGGAAACTACGGGCGGAGCCGTAGGGCAGAGCAACGTAGTATTGTATATATGTAGTGATGGGATCTCTTTCCAATCAATGATCTAAGCATAAATTTGAGTTATCATTGAAATTGAAATGTTACTATCTAATAATTCATGTGTCTGTCTTTACAAAGCACCGTGTACGCGTGCTTATGTAAAATTTTAAAGTGCTGTCAATTTTATGTTTGTAGGGTCAGAACCGGGAAAAAAGATAAAAACGAAAAGAATTTCAACGTAATATAAGAACCGAGAATTAATAATAGATCCCGGTTCTTTCGGGAATTGACATCAACAGCAGACAACGTTTTGAAGGCACATTTTGGCGATTGATGGAATAACAAGGGAGATCGTTAGTGCTATTTACAGCACGTAACTGTTACTGGGATACTTTCTGGTGATCGATAGAATACAAGGGAAATCGTTAGTGTTATTTACAGCACGTAATGGTTACTGTGATACTTTCTGGCGATCGATGGAATACAAGGGAGGTCGTTAGTGTTATTTACAGCACGTAACGGTTACTGTGATACTTTCTGGCGATCGATGGAATACAAGGGAGATCGTTAGTGCTATCTAAAGCACGTAACGGTTACTGGGATACTTTCTGGCGATCGATGGAATACAAGGGAGGTCGTTAGTGTTATTTACAGCACGTAACGGTTACTGTGATACTTTCTGGCGATCGATGGAATACAAGGGAGATCGTTAGTGCTATCTAAAGCACGTAACGGTTACTGGGATACTTTCTGGTTATTGATGGAATACATGGGAGATCGTTAGTATTATTTTATCACAGGCATATAATTATATGACCACTAGCTATAGCTATCACTAAATATAGTAATAGTGTATGTCTGGTCAGTCAGTTCAGCATATAATCCATTAACACAAACTACTTTCTTAGCAACCTCACAAATAGCGATGTATTCGGCTTCAGCAGTACTCAGTGCTATACATCGCTGTTTCCTAGATTGCCAACTTATCGCAGCACCACCGAAAATCAGGATATAACCAGAGAAAGATTTCCCATCAGGCCCATTCCCCCAATCTGCGTCGGCATAAGCAACCAAAGGTTTGTTACATTTTTTATAACACAGCGATAATTCCACTGTCCCCTTCAGATACCTTATCACGCGTTTCAACGCCGCCATGTGAGTCGAATCATTGCAGTTGTTGAATTGACTCAACATCGTAACCGCAAATGATATGTCTGGCCTAGTACAACACGCCAGGTACATGAGTGATCCTACAATCTCTTGATACCGCGTATCGTCATTCTTTGGTCCAGGCTTCAGACGCAGATTTGTCTCGATTGGTGTGCTAACTGGCTTACAGTCTTGCATCCCGAACTTTTCTATGATCTTGTTTATGTATGTCTTCTGGGACAGACAGATCTCTTGCTTGTACTTATCTCGCTCAATCCGCATTCCAAGACACTCTCTTGCTACTCCAAGATCCTTAATTTTGAAAGAACTTTCAATCTGCTCTTTAACTGCTTTAGCTGCAGCTTCATTATTGGTAAATATATAAAAATCATCAACATACAGTGCAATAGCAACGAACAGTTCACCTTTTATCTTGGTGTAAACGCATTGATCATAATTGGATCGCGTAAAGCCCATTTTCAAAATGTGGGTATGAATTTTTTCGTTCCAACATCGAGCCGCTTGTTTCAAGCCATACAAAGATTTCTTTAGCTTGCAAACCTTGCGATCTTCCCCCATTTGGACGAAAAATTCTGGTTGTTCCATGTAAATTTCTTCCTGTATATCTCCATTTAAGAAAGCAGTAGTCACATCTAAGTGATGTATGCTTAGGTCCTTCTCAGCTGCCAGTGCAAGTAGAAGACGAATCGACGAAATTTTGACAACTGGTGCAAACGTTTCGAAAAAAACTATGCCTGGTTTTTGCGAATAGCCCTTAGCGACCAGCCTGGCCTTATGGCGCTGCACGCTACCATCCGCTCCAACCTTGAGTTTAAAAACCCACTTTGACTTTACGACGTTTGCGTCCATAGGTCGATCAACTAGCTCCCAGGTATTATTGGCCTTCAGGGAGATAATCTCGTCGTTCATCGCTTCCAACCACAGCTTTTTGTCTGAACGCTCCATGGCATCTTGAATCGATACAGGATCAGGAATATCAGCTACGTGAAAATTATAGACCATGTCCATATCTCTCTTGGGATGTCTATCTCGAACTGGGTAACGTCGTTCAGTAGGAGCAACCATATCATTTACAGGATCAGCAATATTTATGTTCACTGGATCTCGCAAATCTTCTGCCACATGATTCTCTGAATCGACAGAGTCGAAGAAGTTCTCTCCAGAGTCTGATTCGTATGTTGAAGTAGACGTGCTTTCTTGAACATCTACATGGACAATCGGACTCAGCGGTCTAGAGTCTTCTTGAATTTGTTCATTTAAGATATTCGGCGTAGTCACTGGTACCCCCACTGCAACAGGTTCAGCTAACCTTGGTGCCTCTGGTTCAGTAGTAGGACGACTAGACCCAGGAATGTCATTTTGTAAATATATATCCACACAATTTTTATTCGAAACGGTATCTTGTTTCTCCTTTATCATGGGCACATTCTCAAAAAATGTTGCGTCTCGAGCAATAATTATTTTTGTTGGGTTTTTATCCAAACTGATAAATCGGTACGCCTTTTGGTTATTGGAATACCCAGTCATTATCATTGGACTCGTTTTTGGATCAAACTTCTTCCTGCTATGATCCTTTATCAGAACCTGAGCCTTGGACCCGAATATTCTCAGATTCGACAAGTCAACTCGTTCATTCGTAAATACCTCTTCTGGAAGTTTATCCGTCAGGGCCATGGTCGTACATCTATTTTTTTAGATAAACCGCACATCCAACGGCTTCTCCCCATAATTTCTTGCTTAGACCAGCATCGTGTATCATACATCTCGCCTTTTCAGTAATAGTTCGTATAGTCCGCTCTGCCACCCCATTTTGCTGTGGTGTATACGGTACAGACGTCTGATGTTGGATACTTCTTAAGAAAATCTCCAAATTGTCAATTCACGTACTCAGAGGCATTATCCGTACGTAACTTTTTGATTTTCTTGCCCGTCTGATTTTCTACTAGTGCTTTGAATTCCATGAATTTCGCGAATACTTCGGTTTTCGATTTAAGCAGATATACAAAAGTTTTTCAACTAAAATCATCCACGAAAATCAAAAAGTATTTATTCCCACCATAGGACTCTTCCTCCATTGGACCTGCCAAATCCGAATGCACTAGTTCGAGCAATTCTTTTGCTCTCTTACCTTTCCTTTTCGGAAATTTCTTGACGCATTCTTTCCCCTTGCAGCAACCTTCACACGGTTCCATGCTCACCGCTCCAAATGACAGCCCATCTGCTAAACCTTTTAATTTTTCCATCAAAGGTCTACTCAAATGACCCAATGATGTATATGAGCCTACTCATCTGTTTGTACCTATCTAGTATCCTGGCGCGCGGGAAGCGTCGACCAGTAATAAACCAGTGTTCCTACTAAGCGGTTGTTTCTCTTGCCCTCATACACTTCATTGGCGAACGTCGTTGGAGCTACCCACGCTTTCATTTAATTATTAAAAATGACATCTTATATTGGCAATTTACAAGTTTTCGATCATAAATTAAGCGAATGGGCAATATTTAAAGGCAAGCTGTTGCAGTTTTTGAAAATCAACAGTGTAAATGAAGAGAAAAAAAGTGGAATTCTTCTTACGTATCTTACCGATGAGACGTACCGCTTAGCACGTAACTTAGCGTTTCCTAATGATTTGGAGACGCTGGGTTTTACGGACCTGGTCAATTTGCTCGATAGCCATTTCAAGCCGAAACAGTGCTCATTTGTGGACAAGGCGAACTTTCATGGAGCGAACAGAAGTCCAGGCGAATTGTTAGGAGACTGGGCGGCGCGACTAAGAGGTCTTGCGAGCTATTGCAACTTCGGCACCGCTTTGGAAACGAACCTGAGGGATCGTTTCGTCCTCGGCCTGGGCTCAGGCCCGGAACGCGACAAGTTATTTGAACAGAACCCGTCTACGCTAACGTTGACACGGGCTATTGAGTTGGCAGAGCAAGCGGCTTGTGCCAAGCAGGCGAAGGTCATGATGAGCGCCAGTGAAGCTGGCCCTATCAAGGAGGAGCCGGTATATCGTGCGAAATTCCAAGATCAAAATGGCCGCGGTGAAGATGCGCGACGATACCGCGCCACTGGCGCTGGTTATTCAAATTCGTCACTTTGTTCGGTTTGTGGACTGAAAAATCATATAAGTGACAAGTGCCGGTACAAGTCTTATAAGTGTCTAAAATGTGGTGAAAAAGGATATCTAAAAAAAGTTTGTGTTAATGATAGGAAGTCGTGCGTTTATCATGTTGTCGACGCGGAAAAGAAATGCAAAGATAACCAGGTCAAGGACACGTCTTGTGAGGAATGCCAAAACTTTAATTTAAGGTATGTCACTAATAAGGCCATCCAAATTGATCTTAAATTAGGGAATCAGGAAATGACGATGGAACTCGATTCAGGGTCTGGCAGCTGTGTAATTTCAGAAAAATTGTACAAAGAGAAATGTATAAATTACCAGTTACAAAGAAGCCTAGTTAAAATGTGTTTGTACAACGGCCACAAAATATCTCCTTTAGGTTATTTTAATATAGAAGCTGTTTTTAACAACACAAGGAAACTTTTAAAAATATTTGTTGTTCAAAATGGAGGGCCGCCATTACTGGAAAGAGATTTCATGTCTGCATTTAAATTAATTATAACGACGGATAAATATTAAATCATACTTTGTTGGAAAAGTTTTCGGATTTATGGCTTGACGATATCTGTATTACGGGGGCTAATAGGACTGTCCATATGGAAAGACTAGGAAAAGTTCTAGGTAGACTAAGTGAGGCAGGATTGCGTCTGCATAAGGACAAATGCGAGTTATTTAAAGAAAGTGTGAAGTATTTAGGTTACGTTATAAGTAAAGAAGGATTAACGACTTCTCCAGATAAAGTTCACGCTATAATTGATGCACCGGAGCCCACTAACGTCACCGAAGTAAAAAGGTTTTTGGGCGTAGTAAATTATTACAGGAGTTTTATTCCGAACGCATCACCCGTACTGAGCCCACTTCACGAGCTACTGCGTAGCGATGCAGTATGGGAGTGGGGCGAGCGACAGCGGCGTAGTATGGCCGCCGTGCAACGCGAGCTGGCGTCGGAGCGCGTACTAGCACACTTCGAGTCCGCAGCGCGCCAGCGACGGCGCGGAACGCCCGCTCGCCTATGCTTCTCGTTCGCTCACAGTTAGTAAACGAAATTACAGCCAAATACAAAAAGAAGCGACTGCTATTATATTAGGGGTTAGATATTGTACAGATGACCGAACGCGACAAGACTCTAAAGACCGTCACTAGGTATTTACAACGTGGCTGGCCGCGTAATGTTAAATGTGAATCGATATTGCCATATTTTCAATGCAAATCGGATTTACAATTCGAAAAGGGTTGCTTATTTATGGGGCATAGGGTAGTTATACCGTCGGTGCTGAAGGAAAGAATGTTACGGGAACTGCACGACTCCCATCTAGGTATAATTAAAAGCAAAAGTAACGCACGAAGTAGGATGTGGTGGCCGGGCATCGATGGCGACATCGAACGTTGGATCGGCTCATGCGAGACATGTGATATGGCGCGCGCGACGCCGCCGCGAGACCCGCCAGCGCCTTGGCCCGCCGCCGCGCAGCCCTGGCAGCGCGTGCATATCGACTACATGACCGTAGAACAAAGGGTATACTTGGTGGTTATAGATTCACATAGTAAATGGATGGAGTGTTTATACATGCATAATGGAACTTCAACGAGCGCGTTGATAATGAAATTAAAAGGTATTTTTTCCACTTTTGGAATACCGGCCGCGCTGGTATCCGATAATGATGTAAAAATAAATTCAGGCCAATTTAAAACGTTCTGTTCAGCTAATGGTATAAAATATATGACGTTACCCATTTATCACCCGCCTAGTAATGGTCAAGCCGAAAACTCCGTCAGGACATGTAAGAAAATGTTAAAGTGTATAATTAGGGAAAATTTACCGCTGCATGAAATTCATGAAAAATTGTTAGGATATTTGTTTAATTATAGGAATACCGTGCATTGTACCACTGGTGAAGCTCCGGCTAAATTAATGTTTGGAAGACACTTACGATCTCGGCTCGATATCATAATGCCGTTGGAAATGAATCACGAGGATTTACCGGAAGTACCGGGCAAAAGACGTTTTGAGATCGGTGATTCGGTATGGACCCGATGGTACAGTGCAAGGAAGGAAACTTGGAAATTAGGATTTATTAAGGAGAGGATAGGTAATAAAATGTACAGAATTTTTATAACCGACTTAGATGTTTACTGTATTAGACAGATGCTGAAATATACTGGTAATGAGAGCAACCTCAATGACAAAAATTGTTGCAACGTGCCTCATCAGTTTCATTCAGCACCACCCACTCGAACCAGCACCGCTGATGTTGCACCTCCACTGGAATGTTCCGCATTGTCCGCGCCCGTGAGAAATCAACCCGCGAGCGACGTTGTCGAGCGGGCGGTGGAAGGGGAAACTGATACTTAATAAGTTGTGGAACAGATTCCAGATCAGTTTTTCTTCATAAACATAATTTGTTATTATCACAGATTATAAACTCGCCACATATCTAAGAAATTACATAATTATACGACTGCCACCAAATAGTGAAGGTGACGTAGATGATGTAGGAGGGGAAGAATGGGGTGATTGTGAAGGCGAGGAAAGTGAGCGAGGGTCCGCAGAGAGCGCCACCGCACAGCCACCGCCGCTCACAATCACACGGTCTAGACGCATAAGGAAAAAAGTAGATTATGCAAAATATTATAAGTAGGTAAACAAGAGTTATAAGTTGTATTATTCACATATTGTAAGTTGATTTCTTTTGTTAAGTAAAGTATTTATCATAATTAAATGGTGTTATGTTTTGCTACCAGGTATCAAAATTAAGTGTGGAGGAATGATGTATGGCGCGCGGGAAGCGTCGACCAGTAATAAACCAGTGTTCCTACTAAGCGGTTGTTTCTCTTGCCCTCATACACTTCACCCAACCTTCTGTGCCATAAGTGAAAAGCACTAGAAGTAGTATCTGGAGGAGACGTTAGAACCATCGCTGCCTCTTTATCTAAAACATATAAACCTTGTTTCAGGGGTGCTGTTAACAAAGCGTTACAACCTATAGTGACGTCATCTTTCCTAAAAACTTTACAACAAGATTTATCAAAAACAACAACACAATTTTTACTACGCATCTTACTGAATTAGTCATCAAACCTGGTACATTTAGCACATCTTCAAACCTTATAGAACGTCCCATGGCAAACACATCCCCTTTTAAATTGGATACAATTTTATCATTGTTCGCAGTTGTCACCACCTTTGAATCAACGTGTTCCTTGTTCTCCAAAATGTGTCTGTCTGACGTCATATGTGATGTAGCACCGGAATCTATGACCCATTCGCCTTTGCTGACTGTCGCTGACATAGCAGTTATCAGCCCGAGAGTCTCTTTACTATCCTTTTTATCATATGTTGTATTAACCTTCTTGTCATTACGTTTTCTGTCTTTGCACTGCCATTTATAGTGCCCTTTCTTCTTGCACAGATGACATATTACCACTTTCTTGGTTTTGTCACTCTTTGACATAAGTGCTGATTCGTCTTCTGCTGTGTTCTTCCTCATACTTTCTTTTAACAACGCTGCCATGACAGTTTCTGTCGATATTTTAATGCTCGAATGCTCTAACGTCATCACTAAGGAATTGAAGGCATCTGTCAAACCCGCCAGCATTATAATCCCGACGAACTCATCATCTAGACCAGCTTTTATGCTTATTAACGCCTGACTCGTGGTCTGAATGTCATTCAAGTACTCCTCCATAGTGTTGAACATCGTTAGTTTGACGTTGAATAGCTTCCGCAACAGATAAAGCCGCCGCAGTAGTCCTCCGTCAGCATAAGCTCGCTTCAGCGCCAGCCAAGTATCTCTCGATGTATTGACATGCATCATCATGGGATATATCTTCTCCGTGCACATGAGGCAAATTTTACTTCTAGCTTTGGCATCTCTTTTCTTTGCCTCCAATGAATCTAGCTTAAAATTTTCACTAATACACTCCCACAAATCCACATCTGTCAGAAACATTTCCATGGCAAAGGCCCATGTGCCATAGTTGGCCTGGCCAGAAAGTTTCTCAAAACTACTAACATTGGTAGTGTTGTGGTATAACATCAGTGCAAAGCACAGAGGTCAGAACACCAAACAAGTCTATGACTATGGTCGGTTGCTATGATACAGTTGTTATTTGCAACTTGAAGTCTGGTCTGTTTTTCTATGTATTGACAATTATCTCCTAAAATGAATGTGTTGTAATTCCTTTGTAAATTCGTTGATATCTAATAAATTTGGTGTAACCTTTACTCGTCTACTTTCCACTGCCTACTCTGCATAATATTCGTTGATAGGTTCTTAAGAGGTTACGGACCCCAGTGCAGAAAAAGAAGAGAGTGTTCCCAAAATGGATTTCAGTACGAAAATTGACATTGGAAAATTGCAAGGCAAAGAAAATTGGTCAACCTGGAAATATAAGGTAACCGTCATGCTGGAAGGCACTGAAGGCGCCACAGAAGCAGTAGAAGGCAAACTCCAGAAGCCAATTCTTGTAGAAGGAGCAGGTGACGCTGAAATTAGCAACTACAACAAAGCGATGGCTAGTTATAGGAAGGCTGAAACTGGCGCTTTGCTCATGCTTACTACAAATATGTCAGAGGACACATTAAAAAAGGTGATGAGATACAGAACTGCTCGAGAAGTCTGGTTGGAGTTACATAGACTATTTGATGGACAAACGGATGACAGAGCTTATAATTTATGTCTAGAATTTTTTGGACTGAAACACGAAAAGGTGGATGATATTCCTACACATGTTTCAAAACTGAAGAACCTTTGGAATGACATGAAGGTTGAAGTTTCTAAGATTGACGTAACAGCTAAGCTTCCGGAGATGTTCCTGATTTGTAAGGTCTTAGACACTCTGGACGACAGGTTCTTTAATTTCAAGTCAAGCTGGCTGATGCTAAAGCAGACTGAAAGGACCATAGACAGTTTAACGAGTCATCTTTGCACATTCGAGAGAGATTTAGGATGTCAAGAGAGCACTAAACAGGAGGCACTAGTGACTACACCTGTCAAGCAAATAAAGGACGAGCAACTGATTTGTAACTACTGTTCAGGAAAAGGACACAGAGTTCGCAAGTGCAAAAAGTGGATTAAGGATGGGAGGCCACCTAAGCCGACTTCAGGCACTTCAGCACCTATCTCAAAGTCCAAACAAGTGCAACAGATTTCGCTGATGGTAAACGCATGCTCAGATAGACAAACTCAAGATAGAGAGAGCTGGTTTGTGGACAATGGAGCAACAACGCACATTGCTGTGAGGAGTGACTTCTTTAATGAATTTCATGAATTTGATTCAGATCATACAGTGACAACTGCAGATGGAACCACTATCCCAGCACTAGGAAAGGGAGTTGTTGTGGTAGAATCAAATGTCAATGGTAAGAGGGAGCAGATAACACTCCGAGACGTGTGGTTAGTACCATCATTGACGAAAAATCTTTTTTCAACGTTAGCTGCGCAAGATAAAATGCAGAAAAGCGTCTTTATATCAACAACTAGAGAGTGTAAATTAACTATTGATGGCATGACTAGAGTTGTTGGTAAGAGAGATCGATATGGTGGACTTTATAAGTTGGCTATGAAGACAATCATGCCAAAAAGGCATCTCAATTCGATTGAAGTTAATGCCGTGACTGGTTCAAATCTACTTCAGCTCTACCATGAACGATTCGCACATCAGGATAAAAGACATGTGCGCGATATAGTCAAAAGGGAGCTAGGAATTGTTTTGAAGTCAGACAATACGAAATGCGAGGGTTGCATTTACGGAAAGTCCCAACGGCAGAAGTTTGGAACAAGGGAAAGAGCTACGATGCCAGGACAGCTCATACATACTGATGTATGCGGACCATTTTCAGACAGCATTTCGAAGTACAAGTACTTTGTATTATTTAAGGATGATTATTCTGGCTACCGTTTCGTCTATTTCATCAGACACAAGTCAGAAGTAAAAGATAAACTTCTTCAGATGCTCCAGGAAGCGAAAACTACTGGGCATACTGTGAAGACATTACTCAGTGACAATGGCGGAGAGTTTGATAACGAAACCATCCGAAGGATTTTACAAAAGCATGGAATTCAGCACCGGCTGACGATGCCTTACACGCCTGAGCAAAATGGCTGTAGTGAGCGGGAGAACCGGACACTTGTAGAAGCTGCACGATCTATGATGTACACCAGAGGGCAGATGCCGCAAGTTCTATGGGCAGAGCTTATTAATACTGCTGCCTATGTGCTCAATAGAACAGGTCCTACTAGAGTGGATGCGAAAGTACCTTTTGAGTTGTGGCACGAAAAGAAACCGAAGATAAGTCATCTAAAGATTATCGGGAGTGAATGCTATGCGCATGTTCCAAAGCAAAACCGTAAGAAAATAAGAAAGAAGGCGATCAAAGGATTGCTGATAGGCTATGAGAATGACGATGGTTATCGCATCTGGGATGGAAGAAAGACACTGAGATCTAGAGATATTACATTCGAGACTGATGTTGAATTTAAAACGTCCACCAGTATCCCTATTTGGTCAGAGGGAGCCGAGGAAGGCGGTGATAACGGACGTGTTCTCATGCAAGAGCAAGAGCCTGAAAATGCCGTAGAAAATCATGAACTTGATCTAGAGGGAGATATATCTGAAGACCAAGTTCAAGGCCAAGTTCAGGAGAATATTCCTACCACAGAAAGCGACAACGTTCCTAGCATTGTAAGTGGTAGATCATCAATAACTGAGGATGAGGATGAATTTGCCGGCGCTAATGAACAAATGGAAGTAGTTGAGCCCTTAACGGAGCCTCGATACAACCTAAGGAACAGAGCAACAATCGGACATCCAAAGAAACTGGAAGATTTTGTCTGTTATGTCGGGGTTGAGAACTTTCCTGATACTTACAAGGAGGCTACTGAGAGTGAGGATAATGCCGAATGGCAAAAGGCCATGGCGAGCGAGATCAAATCCTTAGCCGACAACAAAGTTTGGACGTTGTGTGAGTTACCGTCCAATAGAAAGGCATTACCATGCAAGTGGGTTTTTAGGATAAAACGAAACCCAGATGGTACTACAGACAAATTCAAAGCAAGATTAGTAGTAAAAGGGTTCAAACAACGTAAAGGCATTGATTTTGAACAAACATATAGTCCGGTTGCCCGGATGGCTACCATAAGATCTTTGCTAAGTGTCAGCGCCAAGGAGAAACTGCATTTGACACAGTTTGACGTTACGACAGCATTTCTAAATGGCAAGCTTAAAGAGGAAATCTATATGAAGCAGCCAGACGGATTCAATAATGGAACTTCGAATGTCTGTCGACTTCAAAGAAGTCTGTATGGCCTGAAACAAGCACCTCGTTGCTGGAATTCTTGTTTCGAGGAGATTCTGCTAGAAAAGGGCTTTGAACAGAATGCAGCAGACTGCTGTCTTTTCACAAAGAAAGTGGGAGACAAGAAAATCATAATAGCTCTGTATGTGGATGATGGGCTTGTAGCCACTACAGATAAAGATTTAGCGGATCAATTCTTAAAGGAATTAGGAAATTCACTAAAAATCACGACCAAGCCAGCATCCTACTACCTGGGATTAGAGATTGCCCAGTTATCAGATGGTTCGATAACCATAACACAGCAATCTTATACTAGGAAGATTCTAGAGCGATTCCGAATGGCCGAATGTAATCCTGTATCTACGCCAATAGAAAGGACTTCGGAAACAGGGAAAGTAGAGAATCAAGATCCTGGACAAAAGTTTCCATATAGAGAGGCTGTAGGCGCACTAGCTTATCTTATGACTGGTACGCGCCCTGATATAGCATACGCTGTTGGGGTGGTATCACGAAAATTGGAGAATCCAACTCAAGCTGATTGGTTAAAAGTGAAACGAATATTTCGTTACTTGAAAGGGACGCAAGCTTATGGAATCAAATATACCTCAGAGTGCGCTAAAGGTGTCATTGATGGATATAGCGATGCCGACCATGCAGGAGACGAACAAACCGGACGCTCTACTACAGGAGTTGCATGTTTATTTGCCGGTGGAGTAGTTTCTTGGTTAAGCCAACGTCAAGCATCAGTTGCGATTTCAACAACGGAGGCTGAGATTGTAGCCGCGAGTGAAGGCGCACGTGAACTCGTATGGCTTCAAAGAATATTTAGTCAGCTCACGAGTCTGGAAGGCATACCCACATTGAAGGTGGATAATGAAGCTGCTATACGACTCTCGCACAATCCAGAGTTCCATAAACGAACTAAGCACATTAGAGTGCGACATTTCTTTGTACGTGAGACAGTACAGGAAGGTCTAATAGATATTCAGAAGACTAGTTCCTGTGACCAATTAGCTGACCTTATGACCAAGGCAGTTCCGAGACCAACGCTTAATAAGCTAAGGACTGAACTGGGACTGCTGAGTCTTTCCAACTGATGAGGGAAAGTGTTGTGGTATAACATCAGTGCAAAGCACAGAGGTCAGAACACCAAACAAGTCTATGACTATGGTCGGTTGCTATGATACAGTTGTTATTTGCAACTTGAAGTCTGGTCTGTTTTTCTATGTATTGACAATTATCTCCTAAAATGAATGTGTTGTAATTCCTTTGTAAATTCGTTGATATCTAATAAATTTGGTGTAACCTTTACTCGTCTACTTTCCACTGCCTACTCTGCATAATATTCGTTGATAGGTTCTTAAGAGGTAGCACCTTGCATTTTTGCAATTCGAGATCAGATACTCCAAATCACCACCTGAAAAGGAACAAGAATGTTCCTGGGCCCATAACCTAATGGACTTTTGGTGAGAATAAATGCAGGTTATCCATTTTCAGAGGGTATTATTTAATTAGCACACAATAAAGAAAATTATATTTGAACACAACATTGTTTTATTTCTGTAGACATATATAGACAGCTAATAACAAAACAGTTGCTGAGTAACAATTGTCGATGATACTCTCTCTCACTTGACAGAGGAGGTCCTATATTACATCAGCCGGCTAGCTTGGCTCACCACCTTCCCCCTCGCTACGTTCAAGCCTTGTGCGCTCATTTCGCCCAGGAACTCCGTGCGTGCTTCTGGCTCCGCGTTTAGAAATTGCTCCCGCGGGTAGGACAAGGTCGGACCACGTGGGGGTCGGGGTGCTCCGATTCCGTTTCGTGAGCTTCTATTCAATTTGTATAGCTCTGTTGAGAAACCTAGACCGACCAATCAGTAAAAAGTTTACAATATAACAGGGTAGAGAATCTTTAAAATGTCGTAAAATTTAAAAACGGTGCACTGATTGGTCCGTAAACTAGCGAATAGCATCTTTCGAATTAGGATCAGTTAAATTGTAATCTATCGGTTTTTACAATTTAATGGCTTCATATACCTACAATGTGATATTGTTCCGCTGCGATTACTGTATGTTACCTTACATCTCACCTACAATTGCAATCATTAGTTAGTATAGTATATTGGGAGTACTTTTGTTTGTATTGTGATTACGCAACTTGTCTTGCCCCACATTCATGCCTTTTCAATCGCTAGCAAATAAAAGTTGGCACCTACTAAGATATATAATTAATATCTCATAGAATAGTCTTCAAATAGCAACCGGAAATCAATGTAATCATAATGCTGATGTTTACATATAGCTGAAATGATCACATGACTGAATGACGTGTTTTTTTTGCATAGGTATACTTCAAGTACCTGAGAGTGACACTCACAGGGGGGTGACATTTGGAACATTGAGTGTTTCTGCAAAGATAGCAGCGATATCTTCATGATTTAACATGAAAGCACTACTCTACTACTCGCAAATTGTACGATAGATGACATTACAGGCATGCTATTTGTTTAAAAAAATAGTTTATTTTATGAAACAAAATGTAAAGTGTTGCTTTAAAATTTATATTAATATTAATTTATTTTATTCGTTATAATTTCACATCAGATTATTTTAGATTTTTCGTTCACTGACAAAAGTGTCATAATGTTGACATACCATACCATAATATCTCTGTCTCTGAGTAGTCTGTGGATCACTGGATAAATCGATGACAAAATTCAAAAAGAGAAAAAACGTTTGGTTTTGAATATTTGGGTTTAATTTAATAAAGTTTCGTTCCGCCCTCGCGCTGCTCGTAACTTTTTCAGCTCTTTCGTTGTTTTACATTGTTCCTGAGTGCCGAGTTTCTGAGAGAAATTGAGACTCCTTCCCAGAAACCAATTCATTGAAAGATGTTCTGTGTTGTTTTCACCATGCCGCTTCACTGCGCTTTTGATTGTAAACAGAATGGGTAAGTAGAGATAGAGACCTTTAACTAACTTAGTGTACTACCTGGTGAGCGTAATTGAAAATGGCTTCATAATCCTACATTTCTGGAATGTTTCTAAATAAGCGTGCGGTCCAAACTTAAACGCTTAAAGCTTTTGTGTACCTTCATTCTGTATAAATACCTACTGTATTGTCAGGCAGGAGTCACTATCCCATGAAAATAGACGTGCCAATAACATTAATAAGTCCTATTTTCTTTATTTTCAGATGTTGTGATTTTGTGATGCATGTATATCCGAATCCTATCAATTTTTCTAAGCGTTTCAAATCTTGGGTTAATGTTGTTGGGGAAAAACTGAAAACAACATTATATTATGATTGTTCAAGAAGAAATGAATTTGTGACATCCACTTCACTGAACAAGCAAGCAAGCTTTTGATGAACATAGGAATTGGTACAAACACCTGAATGCATAAGAAATGCCATCTATGTATTTATCAGGTAAATAAAACTAATGAAAACTTTGAAAATCCACATAACCATTTAAAAATGTTTAATATTTTTTTATTTTTTTTATACTTAGTATTAACATAGTTTCATTCTATTATATGACAGTCTGCCCCTCAGCAGTATGATCAAAATCAACCTGCCCTAACTTCTACACTGCTTATCACTGCAACTCCAGGTACCACCATACCAAAAATATAGAGAGAGGTGGCGTCTTGCCACCAACTAAGCGGGCCGTCATATTATAAAGTAAACTAATGAGGAATTTGGAATTTCTTTATAATATGTACCATTTACTCTACTTAAACAACACATCCTTTATCTAAAGTGGGAATCAAGTAAAATAAGATATGAGTTGTGCAGGGGTAGTATTAGTATTTTGAAAATGTAAGATGCTGCAAGCCTGGATATGGCACAGCTTAATCTGCCTACAAAGTTTGCTTTCTATCTGACATGTAGTTATTAAATAAAGCGAATAGTGTGCTAGTGTGACAACCCATAATTCTATACTAATCCGTAGGGTACTTAAAATCAAACATTACCCTTCACATTGTAAAATATGTTGTCCGTCATAGATAAAACATAATTTAATAATTGTTCAAATATTTTCAGATGGCAGATATAGTATCACTGCAGCTACTGTGCTGGTGGATCATAACAACAGTGCTAGCAGCAAGTCAAAACGAAGAGCAGTATACAATACACAAACAAGACTGAACAAGAATATAACATTTTAAAATAAAACGTGTGTCTGTTTGATTTTCTGTATGTTTATTCGCACGTCACGTAAAAACTACTGGACCGATTGCTATGCAGTTTTCACTGTTATATAGTTTAGGGTTTGATATAAAAACTGCTGTACTTGGTATCTCAATCCAATAAGTAAAAGCTGAGCAATTGATTAAAAACTTTTTGACGGCTGAAGGAATTTTGATCAAATGTTGGTATTATAAGTCTTACAATAGCACATAGCCGCGGGCACAGCTAACAATAATAATACATCTTTATATCAGACATATTTTACCATTATAAACCAATACAACTAATGTTTAATATGTTTTTTTTTTATTATAAATATTTAATAATACACAAATGTTTGGTAATCAAAAAAGAACACAAAAATTTACATCACACAGACAGAAAATGATATCACTGTGTAATACCTATTCACAACTTTATCAAATGTGCTTGCAATGGACAATCAGGTTGTTCAGCAATGGTATTCGGTATGCCGTTGACACTGCCACAAGTTCTGCGTAAGAGAGATGCCGCTTTTTTCTTATGATCACGAAAAAAAACATCAGTATGTGCCTCTGCAAACATTCCAGACGCACTGCAGAACCGAGGCAGGCCCAACACCACCCTGAATCCATTGTTATATTGGACTAGCAGAGCGCTGTAGGCCCCCTGCGTATAGCAGATCCATAGGCTGCTCGCGTAAAACGATTGGCAATATGCCTTAAAGAGAGTAAACTTAACATCGGCGTTACAGCGGGCAAACCAGCCAGCATGTTGCATCTGACCGCCAGCGCCCCGCGTTCCCTCTCAATGTCCTGATTGTCCCTAAGATCGTTTGTAACTATATGACCCAAACATTTAAAGTTATTGAGAATATTTAAAGAAGTTCCGTTCCACTCAGGGTAACTGGCAACATGGTTGGGTAATTTATTTCTGGTTTATAAATCATTATCTCACTTTTTTTACATTGTAACGTAATACATTTTATTCAGCGTATGATTCACAACAGTTAATTAATTTTCTGAGACGTCGATTGAGGGGCTCATAATGTTTAAGTAAAATGACCGCCTATTGTTACATACACTTATTTTTCTAAGCCTACTTTGTATTTTAATGTTATTTACCTACTGTGTTGTTTTAATAAATACTTTTATCTACCAATCCATCTTTTGTTTAATTGCAATTAATAGTGTGGTAATAAAATATTATGTTTCCCAATTACTTACTGAGCAATTTTTTTAGGCTACCTTAATGTAACTTTGTCAAATTATATTAATTAAAAAAATACCATTTGACAAGGTCACAATACGGTAATTAGAAGAAATTGAAGAAAATAAAATTACCAAAATACCTATTAGCTGTACTGTGTGCGTGTGTGTGCTGTGTGTGTGTGTGTGCTGTGCGTGTGTATGTGTACTATAGCATTCGTTCTTGTTAAGAAATCAAGTGGCGCTTCAATTTTATATGCACGTGGAAGCCGCAAGAGGGCACTCTTTCCCCCCTATATTACTATACTCTTTGGACACTCACATCATTAAACACGCGGGAAGGCCCGCAGGGCGCCGCTCGTTTATTTAATCTTTATTACCGATGAATACTTAAGTTAATAATTATATCGAAACTAATATTTGTTTGACAGGCAAGAGGCTACAAGAGTTGGTTTGCGTGGTCCTTTGTTGCACATTATGTGTGAGCGCTGGGATTCTCATGGCCAGACACATTCGGGCGGATGCTTCGATGTTTTTAGCGGCAGTCGCTGGTGTCTTGACGGCTGACTTTGCGTCGGGAGTAGTGCACTGGGCGGCGGATACTTGGGGAGCAGTAGACCTACCTCTTATAGGCAAGGTAAACTGTACATTGTTTGCTCACTTTAATTACTCCATCATCTAATGTCAATAGTGCAATTTAGAATCCAACGATAACGGGTTCGATCCTAGGCTCCGCACCAATGACTTTTCTAAGTTATGTGCGGTTTTCCATCGCTCCGAGCTTCGGAGGGCACGTAAAGCTGTCGGTCCCGGCAGTTATTGATTAGTATCAGTCGGTGAGCCATGTCTGGACAATCTCTGACTCCAGAAGCCAGCACTACTTCACAAAAAATATCGAAATGATTTAATAGCTTTTCTTGTCTTGCTGTCCGAATATTACACCCCTCACGTAATGTAAGATTGACTGATTAGTATTAAAATTTTTTAAAATATCTATAAAGGTTTATCTGTACTAACACAAATTTCATTCGACTCTAGTATGACAATGAGGAAGCAATACTCGTGGTGGATGTCTACATATCCACCACGAGTATTGCTTCATAATAGCCCGGTCACGATAGACAGATAAATTCGTACAATGACCCTTCACTACTCGCTCGCGCATAAAGGTCGTCACAGACGACTATACTACTCGTATAATATTTCTTGTTAAGATAAAATATCGCTTGCCATACAATTTATATGAAACATCACAAACGGCGAAAATAATATATATTTTCATTTTACGGATATGATAGATATCGAGGGATATGTTTTTTTAAAAGACGCCATTTTAAGATGTGAAATATAATGTAACATACTAACTTAGGAGACAAAATATCTAAGTATACTTATAATAAAGCAATAGGAACGAAAAAGTCTGTACAAAGAAGATAATTAAAAAAGAAATGGTCTAGGGTACATAAAATAAGCTACTGAACAAGAATATAACATTTTAAAAATTCGTGTCTGTCTGTTTGTCTGTGTTTGTTCGCGCTCCACATAAAAACTACTAGACTGATTGCGATGCGGTTTTCACTGTTGGATAGCTTATGTTTTGACTTAAAAACTGGGGTACTTTATATCTCAATCCGATGAGTAGAAACCGAGAACCGGAATCGATAAAAATATTTTTGAAGGTTGAAGGAATTTTGATCAAATGTTGGTATATGGTTGGTCCTGGAATGGCACAAAGAGTACTTTTAACCTACAGAAATGACCACTCGTGCGGAGCCGCGGGCATCAGCTAGTATATTAATATACTAACTTAAGATACAAAATATATCGTAATATGATACAGGTCGCTCTGTTTCGTCTTCGTGTCAGCTTTTTTATTGGGTATTGGCTGTGCCCGTGGCTTTTCTCTAGGTTAAAAGTTACCTATATGTTATTCCAGGACCAAAAGTACGTACAGAAACAACTTAAGAAATAAAAAATAAACTTGTTCAGTAGCTTATTTTAAGAACCTTGTTTGTTTTTTTTTTGTAGGAAGATCTGTGTAAAGATTAAATTTACCGCGGCTTTTGATAAATTTAATGTGATTTAATATCCAAATTGTTCGCCTTTTACAGTGCGCTCATAGAATATCAAATTCGAAATCAGAATCATCATCTGCTGAGCTATCTAATAAATGTAATGGTGAAACCGTATTACTAATATTTTATCAGCCTGTATATAAAATGCGGCGAAGAACTACGTGTGGCACCTAGGACGGCCTTCGAGAGAATGAATAATTTCAATATATTATCTTATCTTAAACGTTTGTGATACGTGGTATAATCTCATTAGTGGTAAAATTTCATTGACCCTAAGAGATGCTATAATACTAGGGTGAATTGAAAAGTACTCGGCCTAACACAGATTCATTCAATTCTAAAAATCAAATGTACCCACATTATTGAGTTCAGTTCAGACTAGTTAATTGTGTGAAGTTCGAAACGTGTGCGATAATTAGTTGTGATTTTATAAATTTACTAACAAAGGAATCGGACATAACTTCCGCGAATGGAGCCAATCTAGCAGCGTGCCATCATTAAGTACCTCCATAAGAAGGGGCTATCATCAAAAGCCATCCATGATGATATGGTCAGTACATTAGGGGTTTCTGCTCTGAAATAGAGATAAGTAATGTGGGGGTAATTGTACTAATATATATTTTGACCGGGCTTTAGCTTAGGTTAATGATATACAAAATGTATATATCTATCTTGACCGAGCTTTAGCTTACATGATATACATAATTTATCTTTCTATCTGGACCGCGCTTTAGCTTAAATGATAAACATAATTTATCTGTCTATCTTGACCGGGCTTTAGCTTAAATGATAAACATAATTTATCTGTCTATCTTGACTGGGCTTTAGCTTAAACGATATACATAATTTATCTGTATATCTTGACCGGGCTTTAGCTTAAATTATAAACATAATTTATCTGTCTATCTGGACCGCGCTTTAGCTTAAATGATAAACATAATTTATCTGTCTATCTTGACCGGGCTTTAGCTTAAATGATAAACATAATTTATCTGTCTATCTTGACTGGGCTTTAGCTTAAACGATATACATAATTTATCTGTATATCTTGACCGGGCTTTAGCTTAATTTATAAACATAATTTATCTGTCTATCTTGACTGGGCTTTAGCTTAAATGATATACATAATAATAAAATATGAATAGAGATTTTCAGCGATGTGTTTAAAATGTTTTGTGTTCCAGAACTTTATACGTCCATTCCGCGAACACCACATCGATCCCACGTCGATCACGCGCCACGACTTCGTTGAAACGAACGGCGACAACTTTGCTATCACCGTCCCCGTGCTCGCGCGAATTGTGTGGCAATTGACTACTTACGACGATGACCACATTAGGCAGCAATTTCACTGGATCGCGTACTGGTACTTGTGTTGCATCTTCGTGGCAATGACTAATCAGGTAAGGGATCGCTGCACTGTTTTATTGTTGTGTTTTTACAAGAATAAGTTTGTACATTCTGTTTACGAAATAACTATTTAGTAATCTGTGATTCTGGTACCTCTATAGCTCTCATACGAACGCCTCTTTTTTCATGTTGCCACCAGTGGTGGCCATTGCAGTGAGAGCTGATGGGAACAATCCCAGTCTTACGGTTTTCTTTCGTTGGATTTTGAACAAATAATTTAGTCGTGTCTCTCACGAAGTGCACAATTTACCAACCGCTCGCAAATAAAAATAAATTATAACCAAATAAAAAACCAAACCCGGCAGTCGGAGGCATGAAGAGTAAGCTCGCCAGGTTGTAGCTGATCCCGTCAAAAGAGAAATGTACTACATGAAGCCTCCGACTTCATCTTATATTTCAAAATCAAAAATCTAAAGCTTTGTTTGCCTCTTTTTAGTTATGTTCGCAGTCGGGTTCTCTTTTTTTATATAATAGTTTATTTTTATTTTCAACTACAATATGGCAGCTGTAAGTCGCCATATTAGTTTTATTGAATAGAATAGAATAAAATTTTATTGTATAAACTGTGTACATTAGGTATAAAGGTCTTATGATAAAATATGAGTCGCAACAGTTTTATCCGGAATGGACGTACAATAATTATAATCATTTTTAAATTAATACCTACATGCTACATACATACTCTAAATTATTTTAGCTACTTTAATACAATATATCTGAAGCAAAATATAAAAAATTACCGTTACTATACTTACAACACAAAATATACTAACTTAACACTTTCACTGGCATAATGTAAAATCTATGAACATAAAAATTTTATATCCAAAAAATCTTTAATAGTATAAAAATTATGTTCAAGTAGCAATTTAAAAAGCTGACTCCGAAATCTAAAGTAGGTCAACTCTTTTAATGACTCTGGGATGTGATTAATTTTTTTTATTGCCATCACATTTCGTTTCTATGAAAAAGCTCGTTATTACATTGCGGTAGTACTAACCTATTCCTAGAGTAGTAGCAGATACCTTTATCTTTTTTTTTCTGTGTTCAGGGTGCTTCTTTACAAATGTACATATTTCGAAAATATACATTGATGGAAGCGTAAGGACCTTTAAATCTTTAAAGAGTGGTTGACAAGCATCTAGAGGCTCGGCACAACAAATAGCGCGAATGCATCGTTTTTGTGCTATAAATACTCGATTAAGCTCCACTGAGTTTCCCCAGATTAGAAGACCATATCTTAAAACGGCAGCCACATATCCGTGATAGGCCATAAGCGATGTTTCTTTTGAAGCTACTAACGATAACCTACGAAGTGCAAAAACAAAACTGCTAAGTTTTGAACACACTTTGTCGACATGCGCCTTCCAATCACAGTGTTGGTAAATAGTTATTCCAAGAAATGTTGCAGAACTAGTTTCATGGATTATATAATTACGATATTTTATTTTAAGGTTTAATGGCTTAGACCTGATATTATAAAATTGCATGAAATTCGTTTTACTTATATTTACTTTTAGATTATTTATGTTAAGCCAGTCTATAACATTTACAATTGTTTCATTAATATCAAGTTGAAAGTCTTTTGTCTTTTGTTTTGGAATTATTATAGATATGTCATCAGCAAAAAGGACACATTTATGTGGCGTTATATTGGGTAGATCGTTTATGTATAAAAGGAATAAAAGTGGTCCCAATACGCTACCTTGTGGTACGCCAAATTTGTTATGCTTATAATTAGATTTAAAACTAGTCATCACTTTATTGTTATTAACTTTATTCATTTCAACACACTGTTTTCTATCGTGAAGATAGCTCTCTATCCAATCGTAAGCAATCCCGCAAATTCCATATAACTCAAATTTTTGAGTAAAATTTTGTGGCAAACAAAATCAAAGGCCTTACTCATATCGAAGTAAATAACTGACAGTGGAGTTTTTCATTTATGTATTCTGTAATACTTTTAACCAAGAGGAAACTAGCCAGAGTAGTTGATTTATGTTTTTGGAAACCGTTTTGTTGTATTTTAATGATGTTGTGTTTCAATATAAAACTATATAGCCTGTGGTGCATGGCTTTTTCAAATATTTTAGATAGAATTGGTATTAATGTAATAGGTAGTTATTTATATTTAATTTGTAATCTTTTTTGTACAAAGGTATTACAATTGAAAGCTTTAAAGCATCAGGAAAACTTCCTTACTCAAAGGATAAATTTATGAGGTGACTAATAATTCCAGAACATTCATCGCTACAAATTTTTAGTATATTTGTTGTTATTTCATCGTATCCCACGGATTTGGTATTATTGAGGGAGTTTATGTATTTTTTTACCTCGTGAGAATCTGTAGATTTCAAGAAAATGCTTGAAGTATTTTTATCAATTGTTCTATTATATTCCGAAGGACCAGTATGTCTATTTATGTTATTAGTATTAGTTGTGTTTATAAAGTTGTTATTAAATATATTTGCTATTTCTGTTGGGTCTTCAATATATCTGTCATTGATTTTAATTTTATCAATGTTTCTATGCACATTAAAACTTTCTTTACTTTTTATTATGTCCCATGTAGCTTTACATTTATTGTTTGATTTATATATAATATGCTTATTATGATTTGTCTGTGATAGGCGCATAGTTTTTTGAGACAGTTTGCATATTTTCTGTAAGCACTTTTTGTAGTAACATTTTTATTTTTATAGTAATCATATCTCATATTTTTTTTGTAGCACATGAAATTTTTATACCTTTTGTGATCCATTTGAGTCTTTTAGCATTATTTGTGGATCGTACCCTAACAATCGGAAAGCACATTTTATATAACAGGGTAAAAGAGTCATGAAACAGTGCGAATACTGTATTTAAGTCTGTACTTTCATAGACTTCATTAAATGATAGACTTTTGAAGTAATTTCGAAACTTTTCAGTATTGTCCTGTCCATAGTCTCGTATCTCTCTAAAAAAGAATTTAGAACGAACTTTGACTTCATTTGTCAAAAAACTTAATGTTTGTCCTGAATGGTCTGATAGACCAGTATTGTACACTTTACCAATAGCTTCTGAAATATTGCTGACTATATTGTCAAGACATGCCTTCATTCTAGTTTGTTCATTAATATGTATGTTAAATCCATAATTTTCTGCAATTTCTTTAAATTCTCTTGTAGTTTTGTCGTTTTTTAGTAGGTCAATGTTAATATCGCCAGCAATAACAAAAAAAAATGTAGTTTTTTTATATAGTTTATTTAGTACAGTTTGTAATTTTTCCATAAATAAGTTTGTTTTTGAAATAGGTGTACGGTATATACAGATTACGATAATTTTATATGCTAATAATAGAGTTATTATTATCCACAACATTCAAAATTATGTTCAACCGAGAGTTCGTTAAGAAGTGATAATTCTTCGAATTCAATAAAAATTTTGAGAAGAATACAAACTCCTCCACGTTTTTTATGTTTCTTTAAGAATTTTGTGGCTAGCTTATAGCCTTTAAGCTTTATATTATTCTCATCTCCAGATTTAACAAATGTCTCTGAAATACATATTACATCTAGTGGTTTTTTACTTTCAGCTAAATCTAAGATATTAACTTGTAGTAAATCTAGCTTACATAGTAGCCCTGCAATGTTTTGGTGTAAAATATTAAACACTGATTCACCTTCATTGAGAGGCACGAAAAAAAAAATCCTGTTCGTTTTTCTTTGGTGTATTGTTTGTTATTTGCTGAAAATAGAAGGGTATTGTTCGTGGTTTTACTATTGGTTGGTGGATGCTATTTGGGGTTCGGTCAGTATTTTGGAAGGTGCAGTTCAGAGATGTAAATTTAGTTTTTGTTTGTGTCAATTTTTTGTTTGCTAGGTTCATTTTATGAAACAAATATGGTATTGTTCCTGGTGTTAGGCTAGTTGATTAGTTGATTTTTCATGATAATTTTTGTAATATTTTTGCCTAAATATGAAGATTTATAGTCTTCCGTATTTATTATATTATTGACAAGTTTATTTTGATTTCAGATCATTTGATGTGGCAAGGAAGCAATTTTTTGAGTTACTTATAATGGTTTTAAGTCCTTGGTTTAGTTTGTCTTCATTAAGGTGAATGTTATTTTCAACGCCAGTTACAATTATTTGCGGTTGTATTGTGTTTTTTAAGACTGCACATACTTCAATAAAAAAGCGTGTTGGGTTCAAGTCATTGGACCCTACTGATAAAATTACCCAATCATATTCTTGTAGGTCATTTTCTTTAATTCCGCTGTTTAGAAAATATAATCGGTTGGAGCATCAGGATAAATATAGCTAGAAATATTATAATCTTTCGCGTTTCTATATTTACATCGAATTCATCAAATCTCATTAAATGAGAAGCGATGCTAAGTCTCGACCACTTTGGTCGCCTATTATGTGAATTTTAGGTTTCCTTACGCAACCATTGGTTTTAAATGATTCAGAAGTTTTAACTACTGGCGTTATGCTAGAGTGTGAACGACAAGCATCTCTTTTTGATGATTTAGGTGGTATAACTACTTGATCTGTGTTCTTCACTTGGTCTGCAAGGCAACCAGTTTCGTCATATAGGCATTTTTTTTTTGTTTCTAGTTTTGACCTTATCTTGACATAATGTTGGTACATTATTTTTCTGGCTTGTACTTGGCTCTATAACATTTATTTGGTTTGATTTTTGAGCTGAAAATCTTTGTGTGGAGCTTTGTTCCTGTGTTATGTTGATTTCAATAACCGAGGATGTCAATTTTTCTTTGTCTTGATGATTCTTCACTTTACTATTTATTCCATTATTTATCTTTCGTTTTAAGTCTTTATTTAGTACTTGTAGTTTATTAATTTTTTCTTCGGCCCTCTCAAACTTATTCGTCATTTCGTCTAGTTTTTGTTTCAGTTGTTCAATTCAGAATCTTTATTTTCGTTTTTAGTCACATCCAGGATTTCATCAGGACTAGGGCAAAAAGTCGCATCCTCGAAGCTCTCGTCGATGGTGTTACTTGACAGCATAGAGCTGGATATGGATATGTTTTCCAATGATAGTGTACGTCGTGTTTTAGATTTTTTTATCTTTGCATTCTCATTTAATTTTTTATTTAAGTCCAATCGGATGATATTGTGGTTACCAACTGGGGCATTTGAGTTATTTCCTTTTGGTTTTTTTACAATACAAGGGGTACATTTCCAAGCAACCTTTTTTTCTTTTTCCGTTAATACAAATCGAGGATATGATACATTTGCACAAATAAGATCATACGTGCAGTTGCATGCAGAGCATATCATATAATCTCTGTTTGTGATTTTTTGAGGACAACCATCGCACTTCAAAGAATTTTTTTTCCTTGTTGAGAATGCCATTTTAGCGTGTACGCATTTATTTGTCTTAGTAGATTAATACGCAGAAAATGTTATTACATGCAAACAAAGCTTTCATGCAGTTAATATATTTTCAGTGTTTTTCTGTTAGTGTAGCGGTCTGTATAAGACTCCGATTTGTCTGCAGCGATTCAAGCGCTTCATATCACACGCGTAGCGACGAGTCTACGTTCATGCAAAAGGTTCATGCGGAGTTTAAAGTTTGTAACGGATTTTTGAATCATTAACTGTTTTTGGTTGAAAATAGTATTTATATGATTGCAAATCATAAAAACAACCACTTCACATTTTTCACTATACCTTTTTGTCAGTGTACAACACAAAGTTTTATTGAATAGTTCACTTTTTACCACTTTATTTATTTATTTATTAGGAGCAAACTTTTACAGCGTGTTACTTGTTGGCAGTGTTGCCAATGATACCTCATTTATCAAAATCCATCAAACCGTTTAGGCTGTAGGACGCGCCTAAGGCACATATATACATACATACATACAGCCCAAATACATAACCCTCCGCAGCCAGGTAAAAATCCATACCAATATATAAAAGTGAAACGTTGTCTGTTTGTTTCTTTGGGGAGTTTTAAGGTGATAACGATGAAATTTGGAATGGAGATAGCTTATACCCTGGAATTAACATAGCCCAAACGGCTTAACGGATTTTGATGAAATTTGTAATGGAGTTAGCTTATACCCTGGAATAACACATAGGATACTTTTCATCATTATCACCATCATCATCCCTCAAGCGGGTGAAACCGCGGGGCGCAGCTAGTATAGCATAAAGTAGAATGTGTAATGTGTGGTTGACTTTCAGATCCACAAGTGGTCCCACACGTACTTCGGGCTGCCGGCGTGGGTGGTGCGCCTACAAGAGTGGCACGTGGTGCTGCCGCGGCGCCACCACCGCATCCACCACGTGGCGCCGCACGAGACTTACTTCTGCATCACCACCGGCTGGCTCAACTGGCCGCTGGAGAAACTCCGCTTCTGGTCCACGCTGGAAGCTCTCATCGAAGCTCTAACCGGCTGCAAACCTCGAGCCGATGATATGAAGTGGGCGCAAAAACGATCCTAGGACACACTACATCCGGAATCCACATTTTGTACTTGTCCACTTACAAACAATCAATTATTAAGAGTAAGCTAATATTTTGCTAAGAAAGACGATTCGAGCTATTGTTATTAACTCGCTGATGATGCTAGTTTTGATAAATTTTCTTAACTTTACAAGTACTATTTAATTGACGTAATTTTACTGTATTTTAAACAGTGCATCTGTCCATAAAGTTTTATAATAAGCGCAAGAAATGTAAAAAGCACAGAACAGTAAAGAACGAAGCGCGATCGCGTTATGTGACGTTGGAAGAATTTGCCCCATACCTATACTATATGGAGTAAGACAAAATTATTTTTGACACATTTTCATGAAGTGAAAGGTTTCACTTAAATGGAGTGACGCTGAGTGGTGGGTCACTGTGTCACAGAATAATAAATAGACTGCGTTGTGATCCTTGAGTGATGTTGTGGCTTATTTGTAAAATAACATACATAAGTAACCATATTGATACTCATAGGCCTAAATTAAATGTGATGACAGCAGGTACTAATTAATATAAATAATAATTGCACCAATGATTTTTCATAACACTATAGCTTGATGTAAGACAATATGCTATTTTTGTAATGCATAAGTAGATATAATTTAACAAGTTATAAAAAGTGATGAATAAGACAAAGTGATAATACGAACTAGTTTAATTATTGTAGTAAATATTACTATCGTGCATTTTAAATACACAAATTAGTATTAATTTTCGTGCTAGAAAAGCAATGGAAGAAATACAATGCTTTAATATTTATATTGTATTAATCTTTACACGGTGTATGTTATGTTACCTATTTCTTATAATAAAAATGTGGGTAATACGATAAACGAATTTTAATAATTTGCTGGACGAGTTCTTATCTAGGACTTACAGTACCACCTTAGGCTGATTCACATTACACCGTGCCCGTGCCGAGTCATGTCCACCCGGTCCCGGCACGGTGTAACGGGAATCAGCCTTTATTGCACTGTTCCACCGCCGCTATCAGTCAACGATCTAGGACTTACAGTACCACCTTAGGCTGATTCACATTACACCGTGCCAGGACCGTGCCGCCCGTGCCGCCCGCGCCGAGTCATGTCCACCCGGTCCCGGCACGGTGTAACGTGAATTAGCCTTTATTGCACTGTTCTACCGCCGCTATCAGTCAACGAGAAAGAGATGACGTCGCCGAAGTAGCGATGAATCACAGATAATTTCGGCCGTCAATGCGCAAAGAGTATACAAATACTACTTGATATTAAGTTAGGGATTTGTTTGGCAGCTAATTAACAAAACTGCAGACCAATTTCTCATGGTGGTTTTTCGTCGTTTAGTACTCAGCCAAGGTTTCAAATATATTTTTCAACGAATAGCCAATGTCGTGTCCCAGTCAGTCAGTTAGTCAAAAGTCTAGTCAAGTCACGATTCAGTAAAGTAGTGGAGCCTTACTGAAACTTCTTATGAAGTTCCGGAGAGAACACGAAATGGCACGTTTTTCCGCGTTTGTATCATTTGCCCACACTCGTGCACTTTAACGAACACATAATGGTATGGTACAGAGTACTATTATTTATTCTGTGCCAACTAATGGTTACGCGCAGCAGCTGCTTTCAAACCGAATTCTATGGGTTGATACATTGGTGTATTATTGGTAGGTACGTACGTGAGAATATATGTGTCGGTCTAAATATAAACATGCCGCGCAAGCGCAGAACTCGGTAGCTTTTTCAGATTTTAGCACCCGCACAACGTAGGTAAGAAATTGCGTGCTCAACATTTTAAGAATTTCCGCTTAAGAAATATACTCAACGATAATTACATTTGTTTTTGTGAAACTTCAAATGTATTAAACTGGTCGTGAAGGCCGTGATCAAGCTCAGAACAGTAAGTACCTACATTGTTATTGTTTTTACTAGAAGTTTATTTTTGTAATATTGATAATGGCACTCTATTTAGATTAATTTAGTTAAGTAATTAGAACTAGGCCGTATTAATGTGCATCGTTCTCTAAGGAATTCGTGTCCGCCGCCCCGCCCCGATTTGAAATATAGAGCTGAAACTAAATTTGTTCCATTGTTTTTTCTTCCATATTTTTATCAACAATTTTAACGGAAAAAATGCCGCCCTTCAACTCACGAAGGGCAGTATTTTTTAACAATAAAGAATTCTGTAAGACTGTAACGTCCTTGGCAATTGAAGCCATTGGACTACTGGATTCTACATAATTAATCGTATCGTATGCTCGATGGAAATGTAATATTGATTTTACCTTAGGTGAGGTCTTCGACAAAAGTGGGTAAGTAATTTAAGTAATTACTATAGAACATGCCTGAACATGCATTAGAGAGCCATTTGCCATTTAATAGGTACAATTACTGGTGCCTACGTAGTACTACTATTTATTCTTTGTACTGGTAAGAAAAATACTGGTGTTCTATGTTTTATGTTCATTGGTCTATAGGTCGAGTTTTTTTCGAGTTCTTACTGAAAAAAACAAATCTATAGCACATAGGGGACAATGCTGAAAGGGACCATGGGCAAAATTTTATCACACTGATATTAAAAAGGCGAAAGTTTGTATGAATGTATTTGTGTGTGTGTATGTTTGTTACTCCTTCATGCTCAAACGACTGAACGGATTTGGCATGTAGATACTTTATAGGTCCTGGAATAACGCATCATCTACGCGGGCGATACCGCGCGGCGCATCGCATTGTTATCGCATTGTTGTAGATAATAAAGGTGTAATTAATGATTTTTTGATAAATATTATGATTTTCAGAGATAGGTAAGTTTTTTTTTACTGAATACATTGTAAAGAAGATTTTAGGATAGTATAGATGTTTCTACAAACGAACTGGTGGAAAATAAAACAAGTTGGTGTTATTTTTACCCCACTACATCAAAGCAAGGGAAGGGTAATGAGTTTAACAGTCTATGTATGTGGGTATGTGGATGTTCCAAAGCGTAGCCCCTATATTATTATATTGGTTCGATTTTGACAAGCCAGGAGCCCAATTCTCGCGCAAATAGACATATGTCGAAAAAAAATGGCGTATGTCGATACAAAACAAATTACCGTATTCTCGGAGAGTCACGATAGAGATATGTCTACGCCCAGCGCTCGACATGCAACGAGTGGTCCGGAGCAGTAGACTTTTGTAAGTCGAATGAGAAGTTAAACCGTTTCTTATCTGTAGTCAAACTAAACTTGAACTCTCTTCTTTTAAAATAATAAAATATATCCGAAATCTTAAAAATGACAGATGCTTTTGCTGAGGAGTTTTTTTGACGATTTTACCATGTTATTTGTGAAATTACTGAGGATTTCACAAATAACGTGGTTGAGGCAAAATTATTTTTAATTTGTTTTCTTCATCTACGCTAAGTACTATAAAGTAATAAAACTTGTATTATTATTATTTTTATTTATGACTTAGTTTTTGATCTTTGTTTTATATACATTTCTAAGTAGGTAATACTAATCATCTTAGCGTAACGGTAAAAGTAGTAAAAACACATACGAACAATAGTATGTGACCGCTCATTAACCAGCGGGTTAATTTCCTATCTTGTTGCAATCAGATTTTCATCATCACGTGCACTTATTGTGGTGCGTTAGAGTTGATATTGCATTGAAAATCTGATTGCAACAAATCGCATTGGTTTAGGTAATTCCATATAATCGGATAGCTAATTGGGAAGTGCTTGAAATTTGAGTTGCAGTATTTCCCCTGGAACAACAGACAGACCGACAAACAAGAAAGTGACTTAATAAAAACATGGTAAAAAACATCATCATAGCCTCAAGAAGAAGATTAACACAGTATTTTAATTTAACCAGGTATACTGTGGGCTCTTGGACTATGAAACTCCACCTTGCCTCTGCTATTGTTTTACTAAAGGTCGAGAACTTTCCTTGACGCAGCTCCTCGTTAGCCTCTATTAAAGTTAATAATCTTAGCTTCTGCGCCGAAGAAGGATAACTTTTCCTTATTTTTTTCCATGTCTAAAACAATAAATATCTCACAACAAACAAACAAGCAAGATCCCATGCCATGTATTAAAAATATTGAAATTCGACATTGTAGAAAACACATTTCGTTTCACGCGACTACATTTAGAGTCTTTTCCGAGTTTTAGGATAGAATTTGAAGAATAAATTCTTGGTCTGAAAACTGTCTACTTTGCACAAATTGATGCAATTATGTATAAAATGTATCTAGTATTAATTAATATTATCATCTGCTATTATTTTTTCCGCATTGTTGATAATTCTCGATTTTAGGTCAACACATTCGAGAAAACGGAACGTATTTACAGATGTCTACGAATAAGTCTATGACAAAAATCTCTATAATCACTGAGAATGCGATTTTTTGATCCTATCGACATTTTGGTGACATTTTTTGTAGAGATTTAAAATTAGAGATAATCTCGAATCCGACATATGTCAATTAGCGCGAGAATTGGGCTTCTGGTATCAATAAATTCGTCTGCAGGTATAGTGTCATAGGCATATTTTTTCCCGACCGTAGTCGGGTTTTATTGTTTGAACTTATATCTTGTACTAAGTAGGCATGTAGACAAAACATTGAGCATTTTTAACCACCGAACTCGAAAAGAGTGTAATAAGTTTAGGGTGTGTATGTATGCATGTATCCGTGTGTCTGTGGCATCGTAGCTCCGAATGGACCTATTTTGATTGCTTCTTTTTTCTGTATGGAAGCTGATAATATGATCGAGATTGTTTTTAGCTATAATGGGGATGACGGGTTAGGAAATGTTTCTGCGATGTTTATTAACAACTTACACGCGTAATGTTACTCAACAAAGAAAATGTTCTGCAATATTGAACGGTAATATCACTGCAATAATGTAAATTGAAATATTTATTTTTTGATGTCTTTACAACATTACAAAATAAAATATTAATACGTTTCCAAAACAATTTTACTGGTTTGTACTTGAACAACCAATTTGAAAGTTAAAATAATAATCTGTAGCTCTAATAGCATTATGGAACATTTTCAGACATTGAATTCGGACAGTTACTGGTACTGTAAGTATTAGAACAACATGGTAAAATTTACAATATTGTAGATAGGTAGGTACGTATTCATTGTAGATTGGTAGGTACGTACATATTCATTGTAGATAGGTAGGTACGTACATATTCATTGTAGATAGGTAGGTAGGTACATATTCATTGTAGATAGGTAGGTACGTACATATTCATTGTAGATAGGTAGGTACGTATATATTCATTACATATTCTCCATTTAGTGGAGAAATTTTGCTTTTAGTGGCTAGTGGATCTGTAGTGGAATTTAAGAATTTAGTAGAATATAGTTGTTATTTCTGGAATGACGACCATAAAGTCGACTCACACTTTTTAAACATATTTTTCTAACCTTTTTTGAAGTATAATTTTATCGCGCAGGCAAAACTTCTGATCTCGTAAGTAAATACTATACTATTCGCGAGGATTCCCCGTAAAATATCTTTTATTTTAAGCTTTCTCAATTCGGGCTACTTTTCGTTCGGACACATGAATGACAGTATGAAAGTTATAAAAAACAAGCAGAGGAATAGAATGGGGTTTAATCTTTTAACTGCCATATTAAGAGTACGCTGCGGTATGAAGTTAACAGGAAAATGCTGCAACGACTACGAAATCCCAGCAAATGTTATCAAACAAATTGGCAGTAAAGAATCATATCAGTCGGAAATTGACGATGATGGCTACGATTCATCTGAAGAATGACATTTTATTATGATATTAAATTAATTATAATTTCATTGATTTGTTTTTTCAAAATTGTACTTTCGATACAAAATGTGTGACGTATATTTTATCGCAATATTAGATGTATCTTGTTCTAATAAACACATTGTTTTCTTTCGTAAAGGCCAAAAATGAAGTTAGTGGAGAATTTAGCGATAATGGAAGTTGGCGAGCTTTTTGTTAGTGGTTTTCTGGTGGTTTTAGGAGTTGACTTTAGTGGGGAGCTAGATAATTCGTTGGCAACACTGATAGGTAGGTACGTATTCAATGTAGATAGGTAGGTACGTACATATTCATTGTAGATAGATAGGTACGTATTCATTGTAGATAGGTAGGTACGTACATATTCATTGTAGATAGATAGGTACGTACATATTCATTGTAGATAGGTGTAGGTACGTACATATTCATTGCGATATCTCCGAATTGTGTAATATTGTTTTTGACGACTCTGTGCCCGCACGCACGGAGCACAAAACGTTTTGTGACGCGAGTGGCGAGAAACGGGAGCATTGTCACCAATTTTGCGTCTAGTAGTTTTTTTTTTTACTTTTTACATTTTGGCAAAAAAGATAGCTCAATGTTGCCCATTGTCTAGTAGACTCAGCAGTAACGTTAAGGCATTTATAACAATACTAGCGACTCGTCCAGGCTACGCACGGGTGAATAAAAAAAAGAGGTGAAAATGTGATGTTCTTGCACAATACTTCACTCCGCTTCGGAGGTCGTCGGCTCGCTTCACTCGCCACCTAAATAAACTAGGATCAGTGGCCCTATTACAGAACTTGGCTTCAAATTGACACTTTTTCCATAGCAATTTCGACTCTATCGTAGGGCACTTATGAATCTGACAGCTTGAAACCGATATAATCAACACTGCGTAGTAGCACTGAGGGTCTCGTATGCTCGTTTCGCTCAGTTTATATCTCTCTTAAGGTTTAGCCTACATAAGCAATGTAAATTTATTTTTCGGCAACTTAGTTGCAAAAATTCTACTTACATACATACTTAATTAGATTTTGTTATATACTAGCTGTGCCCGCGGCTTCGCTCGCGTGGTCATTTCTCTAGGTTAAAAGTACTCTATGTGCTATTCCAAGATCATTTGCTAAGAACCATGATGAAACATCTCGATCACATCAGTTTTCAAACAATAAAAACTGCATCAAAATCAGTCCATTCGTTTGGGAGCTACAATCCTCACTTCCCGCTTGTGCTAAGTTGCATCAAAATCCATTCGATAGTTTCAGCGTGGTGCGTGCGTTTTAACATAACTTTATTAAAAATATCAAGGAAAATGTAAAAAATAACGCATAAATAATGTAAAAATCTTTTAATTATGGAGCAAATCATTTCTACGGCGCGTGATTTCGATCCACGTACGTCTGGATTACGCACCCATGCATCTGTCCAACTGGGCCAGTGAGTCTCATAGCGGAATGACGAAATTCGCTACCAGTCTATAAACGGATGTATGATCACTTTAAATTTAACACAACTTTGGACCCATAGGCTGCAGGAACCTTTTAATTTTTCGGGATAAAAGTATTCAACATTTTAACACATTATATAAACTTTGACTGTGTCAAGTTACATCAAAATCCGTCCAGTAGTTTTAGCTTGATACGTGTTATCTATTATCTATACTATAATAAAACTGTAACTGGGCTAAATCTGTACATTAAATATTTTTTGAAAATTATAATTGTGATAAACTTCAAAATCGATATAGAGTGCAAAAAAGATATTTTTTTAATTTTTGTCTGTCTGTCTGTCTGTCTGTCTCTTTGAACACGCATCACGCTGAAACTACCAGATGGATTTTGATGCAACTTGGCACAATCATAGCTTATGTTATGGATTAACATTTAGAATACTTTTTATCCCGAAAAAAAAGCATGAGTTCCCGCAGGATAGGGGTTAAAAGTTATTTAAAAGAACACATATTACGCTGAAACTACTGATCAGAGTTTGATGTAACTTGGTACAGTCAAAGTACACATTAAGTATTAAAATTATGGATTCTTTTTATCCCCAAAAAATATAGGGTTCCTGCGGGATAGGTATTCAAACTTATGGTAATTTAAATGTAAAATAAATAAAACATTAAAATGGTATCATAATTTCGACCCTCTCGCCACTATACTATCTAGTTTAGCGGGAGTATTTCTGCCTGCCAACCCAGACGCGCGTGGATCGAAATCACGTACTTATTGAAATGTTTTGTTCCATATTTTTATACATTTACATATTTTATGCGTTATAACTAGGCACAGTCAAAGTACATATTATGTATTAAAATTATGAATTATTTTTATCGCCAAAAAATATAGGGTTCCTGCGGGATAGGTATTCAAAGTTATGGTAATTTAAATGTAATATAAATAAAACATTAAAATGGTATCATAATTTCGACCCTCTCGCCACTATACTATCTGGTTTAGCGGGAGTATTTGTGCCTGCCAACCCAGACGTGCGTGGATCGAAATCACGTACTTATTGAAATGTTTTGTTCCATATTTTAATGCATTTACATATTTTATGCGTTATTTTTACAATTTCAATGCTTTTTTTTTCTTGAATTAAACCGTCAAATTTTTACAACAAAATAGGTCACAATAATTCAAATTCAGATAATTTAGAAAAAACGCAAAAACAGAAAAGAATTCTGTCAATTTACTTTGTTTTTTTTTACTTTGTAAATTTGTTAGTTTTACCTGAAGTGCATATTTAAAAAAGAAATAAATTATCATACATAATTTACATTCCCTCTCCATTTTCCATAAAAAAGCGACCTCTTGCGGCTTTTTTTATTGTTAACTAAACTGCTTACTGTTTTACATTTTTAACCCCCGAACAAAGAGACGGGTGTTATAAGTTTAGGGTGTGTATCACTGTGTGAGAGGGTGTGTGTGTGTGTGTGTGTGTGTCTGTTTGTGGCATCCTCATAAGAAAGCTCCCAAACGAATGGACCGATTTTGATGCGGTTTTTTTGTTTGAAAGCTAATGTGATCGAGATGTTTCTTATTAGCTATATGGGGTGGGGGGGGGGGGGGGGGAGAAAAGGGGGTGAGAATCGTAGCATCCAAACGAATGGTCCGATTTAGCTGCGAGTTTTTTATATCTGAAAGCTGAGGTAAACGAGATGGTTCTTAGCTATAATGGGAGGGAGGAGGGGGGGGGGATGGTGATGGGGTTAGGATCGTTGATCTCCAACAAATGGACCGATTTTGATTCGGTTTTTTAATGTTTGAAAATGATGTGATCGAGATGGTTCTTAACTATGGGGTGGGGGGGGCGAGAAAAGGGGGAGTTTCGAGAAAAAAGGGGTGAGAATCGTACCTTTCAAACGAATCGACCAATTTAGCTGCGATTTTTTATGTTTCAAAGCGGAGGTAAACAAGATTTGCTATAATAAGGGGGGGGGGGGGGGGAATATGGTGAAGTTCATAGCTCCCAAATGAATGGACCAAATTTGATGCAGTTTTTTATGTTTTAAAAAGGATGTGATCGAGATGGTTCATCATATTCCTTTGCTATAAGGGAGGGGTGGGAGGAGTTGAAAAGGGGGAGGGGGGAATCGTATCTTTCATACGAATGGACCAGTTTAACTGCGGGTTTTTATGTTTCAAAGCTGAGGTAAACAATATGGTTTTTAGCTATAATGGGGCTTTATGCTCGCTACGCTTCGCTCCCGCCTTTGTCTTCTAACCTATCACGACCATGTCGGATCGCCACTGAAGGTTGTTAACACAGGTAGGTAGGTAGGTACCTATATTGGTACTTTTGGTACTGGAATAATTCATAGGATCATTATATCCCAGAAAAACTATCGTGCGAGCAACGCTGCGGGCACAGCTATAGGCAATAATAACGTAAAAGTCTGTACAAACAAGATAAAAAATTGGTCTGAGCTACTGAACAAGAATAAAACATTTTTATAATTCGTGTCTGTCTGTTTGTTTGTCTGTATGTTTGTTCGCGCATCACGTAAAAACTATTAGACCGATTGCGATGCAGTTTTCAGTGTTGGATAGCTTAGGTTTGACCAAGACCTAGCGTACTTGGTATCGTAATCCAATGATTAGATGACGAGCAATCGATAAAAAACTTTTAAACGGCTGAAGGAATTTTGATCAAATGTTTATTGTAGGTCTTGGAATAGCACATAGAGTACTTTTAACCTAGAGAAATGACCACGCGAGCGAAGCCGCGGGCACAGCTAGTGTAGTATAATATTGTACTTTGTAGGTTTGGTCCTGGTCCTCCTGGTCCTCTGGACCTGGACCAAACCTACAACTGGTCTGGTTGTGGTTTGGCTTTTGATCCTGGAATAAAACGTGTCGGCTACTTTTAAATAAAATGACCACGCGGGCAAAGCCGCGGGCACAGCTAGTTTTAACTTTCTACCTACGAATAAGTAAATTTATACGTAGCTTTCTACCCCTATCCTGCGGGAACCGTTGATTTTTCCGGGATAAAAAGTATCCTAAATGTTAATCCAGTACATCAGCTATGATTCTGCCAAGTTGCATCAAAATTCATCTGGTAGTTTCAGCGTGATGCGTGTTCAAAGAGACAGACAGACAAAAAATAAAAAAATAACCTTTTTGCACTCCATATCGATTTTGAAGTTTATCTCAATCAAAATTTTCAAAAAATATTTAATGTACAGATTTAGCCCAGTTACAGTTTTATTATAGTATATAGATAGATAGATAGATAGAAGTAAAAGATGTTCCACCTTCCGTGAAAAATTATCTAACTGATGGCGAAACCCGCATCAAAATCCGTTGCGTGGTTTAGGAGGAGTTAGCGGATAAACAGACAGATAGACGCGGAAAGTGACTTTGTATACTATGTAGAGATTCAGAAGCAAAATTGTTGCATTTTTTTAAAATATGTTTTGTTATTCGCATTCTTACATCCATGGATCCATGGCACTGCACTGATTAGCTTAATATTAATTGATTTTGATCCTTAATCTATAAACAGCTTCAACATGCATACAAGCAGTAAAAAAAAAATGTAACCCCCAACCTCCCCATTATACCTAATAATCATCTCGATCACATCAGCTATCTTCAATACTCATAATAAAGCAATAAGAACGAAAAAGTCTGTACAATGAAGATAATTAAGAGAAAAATGGTCTAGGGTACTGAAAATAAGCTACTGAACTAGAAAATAACATTTTTTAAATTCGTGTTCTGTTTATTCGCGAATCACGTAATAACTGCTGAAGCGATTGCGATGCGGTTTTTACTGCTGAATAGCGTAGGGCTTGACTTAAAAACTGGTGTAATTGGTATCAATCCGTAGAGTAGAAGCGAAACAATGGATTAAAATCTTTTGAAGGCTGAAGAAATTTTGATCAAATGTTGGTATATTGGTATTTTAGGTCTTGGAATAGAACATTAGAGTACTTTTAACCTGGAGAAATGACCGCGCGTGCGAAGCCGTCATATATAATATGTGTCACATGTTATAAATTATTCCACTGCATACAATGATGTTAAATTAATTAAAACATCGTTGCCAGCATACAAGACTGTGTGGAAATATTTTTACGCGCCGTGGAGGTATATTTGCGAAAAGTATAGGTACCTACTGCAAAGTAAGAAAATTGTTTTTTTTTATCAGTAGTGAACAAACAGGTACCTTACAACTTAAACATATTTTAACGACTCGGAGCGGACTTTTGTCCGCACTAATCAGCAGAAAGTATCGTGCGGCTAATTCAAAAAATGCGCATTCGTGTAGACGAGTTTCGATACTAACACTGTTTCCGCATGGTAGTTGCTGCTCGTGATATTAATACGAGTAGGTACATTTTTGATAGAATTTACGTTCCGAGACAAACCTCTTTCTATCCCTTAAATTGTAGCAAAATGTTTTGTTATCGGTGTCAATCGCTCGAATAGGGTGTATTTAAAGCTTACCTATACGTTTTATTATATTTAAAAAGTTGATGGATTCTGAAAAATAAATCAATAGTTTCAGCGCAAAAATATGGGTGGTTCAGATGCTTGTAACTTTGAAGTGATTGAAAAAACTGGGAAAAAAAGAAGCATAAGCCTAGAGAATAATGTTTTAATTACATGAAAAGAAACACCGAAATCGGACAATATTAGGATGTACAAAAGAGGTTTTTTGTATGGACGCGGTAAATAATCCTCATAGGACTCCTAAAGCGAGCGTATAGCTGTAGGTAAAAAATATTTGTCACATCTGTACGTACAATGGTGAAAGGACACTTCGTCTTTGTCTCAGTTCATTGTCCTTTCCCAGCTGACTAATAGGGTTGATTAAAGACAGACAATTTTCGGGAAATCTTTAACTACACCACAGAATAAATAATAGTACAAAACTATACTGGGCCGCAAAGAAAGCGTTATAAAAATGCAATAACAATAACTAAATATTTGAGCAATCCTTTTAATATAAAAACTAAATTAAAGTTTATTTCATTAAAAATATAGGAAAAAGTAAAACCTTTTTATTTCTTTTTGGTGATTGTAACCACTACTGTTACTGACTACTGTTTATCGCGAAAAAAAGCATCCTATATTCTTCTAGGATATTAAAAACCAATGCAAAAGTAGGTGCTCCAATGCTCTTGATGTTTTTTGACAGACTTGTTATTTTGTTTCCATGGCTACCACAGACCATTCTGTGATGGCAACCATTCCTTACAGTGAGTAATCAACACTTTCCAGTATTCCCGTGCAAACTTACAATTTTACGGGATAAAAGTATCCTATGTTTTATTCCAGGGTATATATAAGCTATCTCCACTCTAAATTTCATCAAAATCCGTCCAGCCGTTATCGCGTGAAATCGCGCTCCCTAAACAAACAAACAGACAACGTTTCACTTTTATATATTGGTATGGATTATGTACAACGTTGTATTAACAGCTCGCCGCTCGTGGTAACTTATTTAAGCACTATAAAATTGTGTATAATACAGCCTTTTTTCATAAAGCTATTTCCAATATATTGGAAGTTATTGAAGTTTTTGCTACCGCTTTCATTGCGGCCTTATAAATCGTAATTGTAACTACTTACTGATGTTCTACGTACTTACTGGCTCAGGACTGGTATGAGTGGCGCAATAAAGAATCGGCCTATGTCCAGCAGTGGATCAATACGGGCTGAGTGAGATTGATGACTGATGTTCAGTGCTAACACAATTACCATCTGTTTTACTATTTGTTCTACCAATAGAACGAGAAGGGAAAAAACTATAGTTCTTATTACTACACCGTGCTGTTACACCCAGACAGAACAGAGAAACGCTACTCTTTCCTACGGGGCTAGTACCTAATTTTAGGCACCACAGATGATTTAGGTTTACTCCCTTTCTCCTCACCAGTTTCGTCCCGCTAGTGGGGAGAAAGAGAATAATACTACTGTGTGTGACGTAGGCAGGTATTTGTATCAATCGCTTCGTATCCGATAAAGTGCCCTTTTGTTGTTGCAGGATAGTTCAAAATGTCAAGATACAAGCAACCTGGAAAGCTCGAGAGTTTGGCGTTGAATAAACTTGGGGATTGGGTGGCGCTTCAAGCGGAAAATATGATGTTACCAATAGCAACTCTTACGCAAAGGGACACAGGAAAAGCTCAGTTATCACTATCTCTCCAAATTGATACCATTCGGAACTATATAGATTATAATGTGCCATGGACTGTACACGACTTGTTGGTTACTGAAGCATTAAGAGCATTGTCTGAACTCTTAGAAAAAACTAAACGATCACTGGGATTCCGAGGCAGTATGGGAAAATTTGTTAGTAAATTGAATGTAATTGTACGGATGGCAGAAACATTATTTACAAAAAATTTAACCGTGGTATCGATAGACGGCATACCAAAAATGTTACGAGCTACTTTCTATTCCAAATTGCATTTGCTCAGAGGTCTAGTTTATCTGAACTTAGGTTCGCTTTCGGGAGGATGGAAAACTGCCGATATGGAAACCACTGTGATTCAGTCGCTTAAAGAATTGCATAGTCTTAAATATTTGTTCATAAATTATGACTGTACAGATAATATTTTAAGATGTTTAGCAAATAACTGTAAATTAGTTGAGAAGCTAGACGTGTCCTGTTCTAAATGTATTACTAACGATAGTGTCAATATACTGACTCAACTACAAAATTTGAGAAGTGTCCAGCTATACAGAACATTCGTAACCCTGGAAGGGTATAGGAACTTGCTTATATTTTGTAAAAACATCGAAGATATTGGTAGATGTGATGACATAGGGAAAGTTTTAGAATTCATAGATTTATCTTATGTTGAAAACAAACAGTTTAAGTTAAAAACTTATGTAAGCCGCTATGCGTCACTTAACCAACTGCAATTAGCAGTTCAAATGTGTCCTCTTATACAAAACATGACTGTATTCCACAACACTTTGCAAAGTGATCTTATGATCCTCATCGGGCTTCAAGATTTGCGTGAATTAAAATTACTGTCATGTGACTTTTATGCAGACCAAGTAAAACAAGTTTTACAAGTGAAAGGGTGTAACTTAGTGCACTTGCATCTTGAGCACGTCGATCAGATAGATTTGAATGCATTAATGTATATCAGTCAACTGTGCCCGTTTTTGGAAAGTTTAACTCTTTATAATTGCACATTAATAAAACATACTTCACTGTATACGAAGAAACTAGAGATTCCACCATTCCGAAATTTGAAGAAAGTTACTTTTGTATCAGCTTGTACTGACGAGCAGCTGTTGTTCCTGCTGACGAATTGTTTGAACGTAGAGTTCATTCACATTGGAACAGCAGTACAGCTCACAGACGATTTTATGTTCAAAATTTTGGATCAGAATCCGCTGATTTACTTAAAAGAATTGCGTATAATGCAATCTGATTTGTTGACCATGATATCCATAGACCGTATCATTCAAAGCTGCATCAGCTTGGAAGTGCTAGTGGAACTAGAGAGCTGGTCTTTGCTTACAGAAAATGATCGCGAATACGTAAGAAATTACATTAAAGTCAATAATTTCAAAATAGATACAGCGCCGATACGAAGATACGACGTTTAAACTACATTCAAGTCAATAATTTGAACATAGCTAGCGCCGATACGTTGTTTAAATCACATTAAAGTCAGTAATTTGAACATAGCTAGCGCCGATACGAAGATACGACGTTTAAATCACTTATAGTCAATAATTTAAACATAGTTAGCGCCGATACGAAGATAAGACGTTTAAATCACATGAAAGTCAATAATTTGAACATTGCTAGCGCCGATACGAATATACGACGTTTAAATTCAAGGTGATATAGGCACTACGAATAAGACATTCTGTGCGCGATAAACAATAAAATCAATGCCATACTTTGTTAGAAAACACAAAATTAAATTTACGTAGAAAAAAAATACATATGTCTGGCCAAGTTGCAAAAATAAACATTGCATGTTTTGAATTGTAAGTATGGAAAAAGTTTTTCGCAGTTTTTGACATTTCTACTGCTCAAACCTCAGTCGGTCCCATAGACTTTTAATCCTTATAAGAAACAGGACCGATTAAGTGTTTGTGTAAAGTGTCAATTTTCTTGCTGACTGTACATTTTTTCCAAAATCTGTGTATGCAGTTCAGGATATCTCAAAAAGTTTTGGATGGTCTCCTAAGAACGTTTTCCTGTAACTATAACGGGTAAGGTACCTGCCCTGCCCTCAAAAATCCTAACAACATCAAGTAAATCAAAATAACCGACCAAATACAAGTCGTGTCTTGCAATCAAGGTTCCGTATTAAACTTCAAACACCTGTAAATTTATTTTTCCTTACTTTGAAGGTTTTGGCTTAACACTTCTTGTGTATCTGCCAGAGTCATGTTTCTTTTCTATTTTTATTTTCATATTTTGTTAAAAACGGGGAAACCATTGGGAAAGGAAAATATAGGAGAATGGATAATCGGAAAGGAAATCGTGGGAATCTGTCGTGGTCGTTAACTATGGACATTGGAAGGGTCGAAGAACGGATATATTACACGGTGGGTTCACCGTGTAATATATCCACTCACTACGTTCATTTTTATTTAGATAATTACACTTATAATGATAAATATGAAATTTATTGATCTAATACCTGTAAGGAGAATATTATAATTATTTTGTATTAGTTGATTTTCAACAAAATTATGTATGCAATAGAGAAGCTTTTTGTAAAAAAAAACTATACTCATATTTATAAGATTTCTAACAATTATTATTAATAAATGGTTAATAATTATCAATGATTAAACTTTTTTTAGAGCCGAAAATAAGTTTATAAGTATATTAACTCCAAAAATATCATTTTTCATACCAAGAAGTACATAATAAAGGAGTTTGTAAAGCGTCCTATTTGAATTAATAATAGGGGTTTAAATATGAAATTGCCGTTTTATCACACTGGCCACTTTGAATTAATATTAAACCCGATTTCATGGTGAAACTTTTTTTCACACGAAAACTGTAACATTCTAAATTTAAAAAGAACATTGAATTTGATTGTTCGAATTGCAATTGTTTTTACATTCAGCTTTTAACGTGAAGATGGATATAGCTCAAATCAGAGTAATTTTCGAATACGAGTTCTAACGTCGGACTAACGCAGCAGAAATTGCTCGTAATGTCAATGCTGTGTTTGGAGAAGACACGGCTAACGAACAGACCGTGCGTTTTTGGTTTAATCGTTTTCGTATATTGACTCTATTAAACAAAGGTTTTCATAGTGGACACTTCGACTTGAAGAATGAACCACGAGGAAGTCCAGCCACTAAGGTAAATAAAGATGAATTGAAGGTGATGGTGGAAGCCGATCCATATCAAACTACCAAGGAGTTAGCGGCATGGTTTGACGTAAGCTTACCCACAATATTGACCCATTTGCAGCAAATCGGTAAAATTAATAAACTTGTAAAATGGTAGCCTCATGATTTGACTGATCTGCAGAGAGCAGCGCGCGTTACCGGTACATAAATGAAGGGATTTTGGACTGAATTGTGACGAGTGGAGGTACGAAAAGTGGATTCTTTACGATAATCGCAAGCGAAGAACGCAAGAATCGTATTTTTTTTGCATGGAAGAAGTACAAAATGCCTTCAAATAGTTTGTGGAATCCAGGTCCCCAGAGTTCTATCGCAAGGGTTTAAATGAACTTCCGATTAGATGGCAGAAATATATAGACAACGAGGACGAGACAAATACTTAGATTAAATAAATTTTATTTTATAAATTTTATTTAATCTAAGTGTTTTTTCAATAGGTATTAGACGAAGTGCTATTAGATCGATTTATAAGATGCTTTACAAAAACACAATAAAAACCTAAACCATCTTACAAAGATCTCTTAAATTGTGTAGATCTCTTAAATTTTTGGTTGAAACTGTTCGCTTCAAGGTGCGACTCGGAATCCAAGAATACCGGGTTCGGTCTTAAGCTCCACCAATGACTTTTGTAAGATATGTACGGTTTTCCATCGCTCCGTGCTTCGGAGCGGTTGGTCCCGGCTGTTATTGATTAATAGCAGTCGTTAAGCCATGTCAGAGGTTCTCGGGCAGCCTGAAAAACTCTGACACAAGAGGCCAGCTCTGCTACATACGACAAGCAAGTAGTGATCATATTCAACATCACACGTGGTGGTAACCTCGTGAGCCAATTCAAGGTATTTGCAGCGCTTGTACATCATTGTTTCATTGTTGTCGTCGGCTGGGATGAGATGGCTGTCATAATCCATAATCGCTTAAAATAGACTACTACCTGCATAAGACAAGAACAAGTAATAACACGAGTAATAGTAACAGTGTGAGTGCGCGAGGCGAGGCGAGCCCCGACTGATCGTACTGTTAAACCAAGCGTCAGACGGTAGGCAATTAACATGGATTTTAACGTGTCTGTGAAGTCAAGTACCAGTTGAAATGCAGCAGTTGAAATATGTGTAAACTGTACCTGCAATCTATGCCCAATATATAATGAATACGGGCCTTGTCCGCGAAAGCGCTCCGCCACAATGCGTGACGCAGAAGGCGCACGCCACAGTTAAAATTTTGGCGACTTGCTCAAGGGCACCCCGGGGCGTACGAACCTCGGCTTGGGCCGTCGTCGCCTAGTTTACGGGAATCGAACTAAAGAGTTCAAGTGAGAGCCGGCGCTTACTTTACAGACTTCAAAACTCTGCCTCTTAGGCCCATCCATTCATGTTGCGTGTTACACTAGTATGACAAAACGGTGTGACTACGAGTCCGTCGCCTTATATTGATCGAAGCCTGCAATGTACTTTCCTCGTGGTACCTAGTGCAATGATTAACCAAGAAGGTTTAAAAAAAGACGGACTCTACACCGCTGTTAGTGTATATATTCTGTGACACCGCCAAATCGAAACTGAAGCACCCGAGATATGCCGATCCGCTCGTATGCAACAGCCTCACTCACACACTTACACCGTGTTATGCCGAATGCCGATTGGCCGCCATATCGGTTATTATTCGGTATTCGGCATTACTCGTCATTTTTTTGATATTCGTCGAATACCGAATAATAGCTAGTATTATTCGGCATTCGGCGAATAGTCTAAAATAAACTTTTAACGAACAAAAAAAACGAATGAGTTAAAAATAATAATTTTTTATTATTTTCCTTAATAAAACAATACACAGTATCAATTATTATCTGTAATAATATGTGCCTGTGCCTATCATATTAATGAAATTAAATTAGTTAGGCTTTTTAATTAATATTTAAAATCCAACAGAGGCAGATTGTGGTGCAAAAAAACTACTTTTGCTGCACGTTCGGGAGCAAGTCGGTTTCGCTTTTCCTCATAAACTAAACCTGCCTCGGAAAATAGTATTTCTGAATAAACAGAGCTTGCTGGTGTGATTAAGTATTGTTTAGCAAGCTTACTTAAAGTAGGAAATCTATTCTTATTGGTACTCAAAGCCCACCATTCATATGGGTTTATTTTTCTGTCAGCCTTTGCTAATGCGATGTAGTGGGTGATTCCTTCAGCAGTGGCATTCTTGGGTTGCTCTTCAGTAGGCTGCTCTATAGATAATTCTTCAAAACATGTCCAAAATAGTTTATGAGTTTCTGAATCGACATGCTCACTTTCATTGTCTAAACGAGACCTTTTGGATGCCAATTCTGGATCCGAATCATAATTTTCGTCATCTAAAGAAAGCCTAAGACCTTCTCTGAGCGCAGCTCTACGGATCCGTTTAGCTTGGGTAGCGTCAAAGTAAAAGTCCTTGTAGCGGGGGTCTAAAAATGTCGACAAGTAATATGTCTTCCTGAAGGATAGATCGTCCAAGTTAAAACGGGCTTGCATATTTTCTATTAACGCCTTTCTAAAATCATCAACGTGTGCAGTTTGTTGAATCAGCGCATCTTTCATTAGGTATCTGGTTAATGAAACAGTGCTAGGTATCACATCTGATATAGGTGCATATGTGGAACTCGTGATTTTTGTTATCTCTTCGAAAGGTTTTAAGAGCTTTAACAGATGTTCTATAACCTCCCACTGATCACTGGTCAAATTTTCAAAATTCACGCTCCTTGATTCTTAAATATACACCGAAATTGCTCTTTTTTGCTCAAATAGACTCTCCAGTAAGTAATATGCTGAGTTCCAGCGAGTTTGAATATCTTGAATCAGTTTATGCTTAGGAAGTCCGAGCTCAGATTGAATACTTTCAAGTTTTGTATATCCTGAATGATTAAAATGTGTCAATATGCGGCGGGTACTAGTAAGAATTTATTTTATTGGAAAACTGTTATCTAATGCATTATTTATCACCAGCTGGAGAGTATGTATGAAGCAACGCTCTGAAGGAAGTAGAGTTTCCTTAACTCCTTTAACCATATTCGCCCCATTATCGTGAACAATCGCTTGAATTTTAGGGATGGGTATGTCCCATTTCGTTACTCACTGTAACAGTTCTCTTTTGATAGTTTCTGATGTGTGTGATTCAGGAAAATGAGCCATGTTTAGAACGGCATGATTCAGTTTAAAGTTTTCTGATATCCAGTGTCCTGTTAAACTCAAATGCAGCTGTCCTGAAATGCAGCATTATTTACAGAAGAAGTCCAAAGATCGGTAGTGAATGCTATAGCTTCAGACCTTTCTAACTCGTTTTTTAGTTTGCTAACCACTCTCTCATACATGTCTAAAATTATTTTCTCGGTGAAATATGTCCTGCCAGGAATAGTGTATTGCGGCAAAGCATTATTAATAAGACGTTTAAAGCCCACATGATGATCGACGATGGAAAGTGGCTCATTGTCAATAGCGATCATTTCACCAATCAAGTAGTGATATTTTTTTGCTCGGCTATCGTTGATGTCCCAGAGCTCTTTTTTTCAAGTAGTTGTTGCAGTGACGGTTGCACCAAAGGCTGAATGGGCAACTGGGTGGATGAGGAAGTACTTGGAGATGATTCTGCGGGAGCATTATATTGAGCATGACTACTTGAGCTTCCATAAATTTTACCATACTCATCTGGGTGTTTGAATTTCAAATGATTCTGCAAAGCCGCCGTTCCTGCTTTTTTTGCTGCTCTACTTATTTTTACACCACATAAATTAAATTTTGCACTGTTTTCTTCCTCTTCAAAATGTAGCCAAACATGACATTTTTTTCCTGGGTTTGGCATGATTGTTCTTCTTTTTAAGTAACACTTTAACTAATTAAGTATTCAAGTCTTTAATTCAATAGCAATTTTCAAATAAGTATAGAAAGAAAAAATAAAAAACGTCAACCGATGTCGAAAATCAAATTATAAATGCGTGCCGCCTACCCTAAACACAAGCGTATTGATTGAGCGGGAAATCCCCTACAATAGTAAACGCTGGGTAATACAAAACGGGGTATTCCCCGTAAAATATGTACAAAAAAAGGGTTGCCAGCATTTAAAAATTAAAATTCTACATATATATGTATAACATGAAACAGATAAGGTTGTGAGAAAAGATAACTTTATTGTTTTCTTTTCTCACAACCTTAGATGAAATTAGAAATATTTTTAATGTGCCTTATTTATGTCGAATAGTAATGTCAAGTTATTCGACTATTCGCTATAACAACTATTCGCGGCAACTCTAATCTCAACCTTGTTATTCGTGTTCATTCTGTAAAGTTTACACGGAAAATCAAAAACAATGCAGTCTTTTGTGATGAAATTGTGTGAAATTGTTTATCAACCACAAAACACCACAAATTATCCTCTCACGCGCTGATACGCAGCCGCGAATTGATTTGCTTCTCTCGTTGGATTGGCGGAGTCGACTTCGTATTTTTTTTAACATTCTTGTTCTCTATAAATTCGGAGTCTTTACTTATAACCACCCAGGTGAACTGAGCAGGTGGACAAAGCCCAATGCCCGTAATAAAGCAGTAATTATAGTACGAACCAAACTTAATGGCGTCTGTGAAGCGCGCTGTTAGCGCGGCATCGCGCATTCCCTCACCTCTCCAATACCCGCACTTACCTATCATACCTAAGATTTGATATTGCGCAGCGCTCCGCGCCAACTTCACAGCCGCCATTAAGGCCAGGCTCCAAGGTTACATTATCCCACTCCCCACTCCCCTGCCACCTACCCTACACTCTGCCACCCGCTACCCGCAATAAGCACTGAAGTGCCTGCGTAACAAGGTTGAATATCGCGAGCGCTGTTTGAACACACAATTTAGCTTGGAACTAAATGACGTATGTCTCAAAAGTTATTTATTTTATTGGCAGGCTAATAATTTAGTTAGGTAAAATTTGTCTTAGTCTTAGATAATAAACCATATTTTCTTGCTGTGAGATTTATTTTAGAAATAAAACTTAACCCGTTGAGTAGAAAAATGTAAACATTACCGAAAATAACGTAATTTTTGATAAGAAAATGTATCGAATGAAATTTTGTTAATCATGTTTTTGTCTTAGTGTTAGAGAGATAAAGATCTCAAAAACATATATGTTAAGTTTCACATTTATCAAGTTTGTGGCTGACCCTGCATATTTACGCAAAAAACCCTTAAAAAGCAGAGCCTGGTCTTAAGTTTGATTTGGACTGTACCAAAAAAAAACTGTACTTTGTACAAAGTTATTTCAAAAAATGGTCTAGGGTACTTGAAATATGCTACTGAAGAAGGATATAACATTTTTAAAAGCGTGTCTGTCGGTTTATATCACAGGATCCTTATATCCCAAAAAAATATGACGCGTGCACAGCTAGTACTTATAATAAAGCAATAAGAACGAAAAACTCTGTAAAAATAAGATAATTAAAAAAATGGTTTATGGTACATAAAATAAGCTACTGAATAAATAGATAACATTTATTAAAATCGTGTCTTTATGTTTGATCGCGTATCACGTAAAAACTACTGGACCGATTCGCACGCGTGGTCATTTCTCTAGGTTAAAAGTACTCTATGTAGGTACTATTCCAAAACCTAAAATACCAACATTTCTTCAAAATTCGTTCATCCGTCAAATAGTTTTTTATCGATTGCTCGGCTTCTACTCATCGGAGATAGTTTAAGTCAAACCCTAAGCTATCTAACAGTGAAAACCGCATCGCAATCGGTCCAGTAGTTTTTACGTTATACGCGAACAAACAAACATACACACAGATATGATTTAAAAAAATGTTATATATTCTTATTCACTAGCTTATTTTAAGTACGCTAGACCATTATATTTAAATTATCTTTTTTGTACGATAATTATTACGCTGCATATAATTATAAAAGATACCTAACTATGCAGAAGCTCACATATAGCTAGAGCGGCACGTAAGTACCTATAGCGGTGAACGAAACGTGGCGGGGATCTTGGCACCGTCAGTTTTCGGGATAAAAAGTATTTAATAGAGATGCCCCGAATATTCGTTAATTATTCGTATTCGGCATATTCGGCATGGTTTTATATGTTCGGTATTCGGCCGAATATTCGGTTGATGTGCCGAATATTCACCAAATATTAATCTTATGTAATTTTATGGCCTACCTACAGCTCATATTGACTTTAAAATATTAGCATAAATATCAAATATTAACCAATTAATTTATAAAGCACAAGCCGAAATTATTCGAAGTAGTCATTTGTATTTGGAAAATAAAACCAGCTAGGAATATCAGACAAACATGACATATTTATCATTGATGTCAATTTTTATGGTGACATTTTTATTAGAATAGTAAATGAGTATGTCTTCATACGTGTATGTCATTAACACAATGAAATAGAAAATAAATATCAATCAAATTATAATTATTTAAGCAAAATTGTTTTTATTAGCTCCATTCCAGTAGCGTTTTGTTTTTAAAAGGTTGCAGGACCCTACTTTCATCCCAGATTACGAAGTTTTGGGCTTAGTTTCGAACGATTGATTGGTACTCTAATTATACGAAAAACACTCTTATTTTTGTCGAAAAAAAAGAAAAGAAAAGACATGATGATGCCAATCTTAAAAAGATATCGGTTTTAACATGCTTAGCAAGCCGGGCGCCTCGCTGACCTGTACTGTACGTGTTTAGTGCGGCAAAGCGCCTCTAAATGGAACCGAATAGTTCGGCCGAACATTCAGTTCGGTTATCGCTGAACCGAACAATGTTCGTTATTCGGTTCGGTTTAGAAATCCATGTTCGGCGCATCTCTAGTATTTAACATTTTAACACATATAAACTTTGACTGTGCCAAGATCCCCGCCACGTTTCGTTCACCGCTAGACTTACGTGCCACTAGGTATACATAGACTTCACAAACATTGATAAAAACAGGAGAAATATAATTTACAGTTGTTCTAGTAACCTTGGTAAAAGTAGTTTTAAATAGTTATGGCCGCAATCTCATGTACCTATGTACATGTCTACTAGGCAAGCGTGCTACAGCTTCAACCACATCATAGCTTTCCATCACGAGAGATTGTAGTCAAACAATTAACTAGACCATAATTTAAAAAAATGTTTGTAACTTTTTTTCTAATTGGATGTTGCATGCAATTTAAATTTAAAACATTAATTTAAGATACATAATATAATTTATTTAAAAAAGAATAACAGTATAGGTACTTACACTAGTTTTGTGATGTGTTACTGTTTTGAGTATTCTCTATAATAAGACAGTTTGGTATGAGTGCAAACATATACACTGGATATATTCCATTAGGAAAGTTTGTTTGTTTACATTGTTTGATTTTCTTCAGATTACATTCCTTAAATATATCTTGGTACTGTTTCAAAGATCTTGTCACGGATGAATCAATTTCATCAGTCTCTGGTTTACCTGTTGATGTCACGTTTTCTTTGATCACAATTATACCATTTTCATTCAGTGCATTTCTGAAAAAGTAAAGCATAAGTTGAACCTGACCATATCAAGTACACATGCTCACATAATTTATGCATGAGTATTGAATAATAATTGATTGACCTTGCTCTGAGCACACATGCAGTAATTCACATAGAAAATGAAACAGTTGTATAAAACAACTAGATAGGAGCTTGTTTCAGTTTCAGACTTCAAGTTATGATGGTCACAGTTGTCAGCCTTAAATAGGAGGGTGACTATCTCTCAAGGACTGTTAAGCTTTCAAATGTCGCGTGCATTACGCTGCATTTAGTGCTTAACCGACCGCTAGCGCATATCGTACACACTGACGGTCCTCGTCTGACATAGCTGTACGCGCATAGCATTCATCTTCGCTGCACTGTATACGTTCATATGTTTCCATTGATGTAGCTATGCTCGACCGACGTTAGCGTTGACCGCCAGTCGAGAACTAAATGCAGCCTTAGGGTGGAGTGACAATGCATGGGAAAAATTTAACAACTATCAATTTGTAATAGTGTGGAAAAGTTGTATAATACTTATGTTTTTTTTTTTCATATTTTTAAATTAACTAGTGCTTCGCCTCTGCATTGCTTTAGATATTTATTATTTTCTGTTACCCGCCCCAAGGTAGCATTAGTAATTAAAATGTTATTTTGATAAAAATTTAAAATGTAAGCCGTATTAACATAGCATTAACATTATTAAGCTTTCTCTCACATAAAAATCAATAAAAAAACGTTTCTCCACCAGACTCCATGGAGCAAATCAATCTGTTGTACTTAGAGAGGTTTCATTAGCAAATTTTATGTCATGCAAAACTGATAATGCTTCTGCTGCAGCAGCTCTGTTGGATACACGTACCTATCACAGATCTTTGATATTGATTTGGTTTGATCCATAATGCACTTTTTGACTTCAAACATGGACTCAACTTAAAAAATTGTTTATTTCTGATGGAATAGCATCTGAAACGGAGGTATTGGCTCTGGAAATGCAATTTGATTTGATTTCCTATCTCTTTTTCCATACATGTAAGAAACATCTAGTTTTCCTATTATCATCTTTTGCAATGTTTGTTGGTTGGTCAAGATTTTGTAAATATCGTTTTTTGGTACCTTTTCCTTGACACAAATTTAAAAGCTCTTCACTTACATGAATAAACAACAAAACGAACTCTACTCTACACTCAAATAGCTTCCAATTTGTATGCAGTAAGGCTATTAATAGACTTTAATATGTTTTGGGTCTGAAAGTGGCATGCTTTTAACATTTGTGTATTCGTCTGTTGGAGTTGATGCTCCCTGCCATATTTCTTCTACCCTCATTATAACTGCATCAATTATATTAAAAAAAAAGTTTCTTTGTTATCATCATTGATTTTAACCGAAATCCTATCCAGTGGTAGAATTTCATGAAGTCTTTTTGTATGTAAAACACTTTAATTTAGTCAACATCACCAAACAAGGGTAATTTTTAAGTACTTACTGTGACTTAGAGTAAAGTCAGCAGAGTGCAAAAATTGCCATGCAGATATAGCATGCCACGGGCCAAACCACCGCCCCCCCCCCCGTGTGTCCCTGATAATGCTTTTTTATATTAAAGAGAAACTAAAGATTCTGCTTGCAATTACTTTTTTTCTAAAGTTTAGTGTAGGTTATCAGATTCGTATACTAAGTTGCATTCTTTAGTTTGAACCCAAAACGGGTTACGTTTATTACACTATACTAAGTAAATTTCGCTCCACCCTAGCACAAGCATTGATATCGACCTTTTTTCATACCTACTTAACTCATGAACAATTATGTTTAAGGTATACTAAGATTATATCAATAAGTCACAATAGAATAGTAATTTTAATAAAATATATTGCTCACTTGCAGCGGTTGAGAAAGGCAACTAAATCTGCATCAGTTAGATAACCCAACACCCATTGGTTCCATATCACATCGTATTTTCTAACTGGTACAAACTCTTGTAAACCAACTTTATACAGGTTGCATACTTTGGAGCTGTTCTCTCCAACAAAATCTCTGATAGAGTTAATGAACTTTTCATCTGGCTCTACAACATCCACTTCAGAAAAATGTTGTGTGAGGAGATCTTTGGTGATTCTTCCAATGCCGGCCCCACAGTCAACGGCTACTTCGGATGAAGGAGGAACTTTCAAAGCGAACAGTGATTTAAGAAATCTATTAGATCCATCGATGTCTACGTTTGATATAAACCCAAACCCGCCAAGCACACCATCAACTGTTGGAGGGATGTCAGCCCAATATTCTAAGGATTTCTCATAGCTTAAACAATAATTTTCATCTTCACAGTTTACTTGAGAGCTAGAGTTGACGGTAGACATTTTTCCCACAATATAAACTAAGTAGAGCTATTAAATTTACAAATTAGAATCCTAAAACAAAACAAAACATATAATTTATTAGGTACTCACAAAGGTAAAACATACCCTGCGTTCGAGATGATGATTTGGCGTTGTGGGCAGTTTCGAAATGTACATACTTATCAAGCCGTTTTCTTTGAACAATTTTCAACATTCGACACTACCGATTCTTTCCAAACTGAAAAAGGACAAAAGAAAAAAGGACCCTATCGCTGACGAAATAAAGTCGATTTTCCTATGTCAACATGTCATCGAAACTTGCAAAACGAACGGTGACCGAAAAAGTTCAGAACGCTAATTTCGCCCACAAATGGTCAAAGGGAACGCCAATTGTGATCATATTTCGCGTTTTTAACAGTTATTTTCGCCAATTGTTACAAAGCGAACGGCCCAAAAGGCACAAACTATTTTTTTTAATATCGTTTTCGATGTGACATTTTTTTCTGCTAGTGTCATGACTGTCATGTACCAAGGGGTGCGTTCACTTACTACTCTCGAATCACCCGTGCGATTATCGCTCGATCATCTGGGGCCCGACCACATAACTTAGCTTCAATCGGATTGTCAGTATCGATATCACTAATGCCTTGCGATAGAGTCGAAATTGCTATGAAAAAAGTGATAATCCGATTGTAACCAAGTTCTGCGGCCAGTGGCCCAATTACAGAACTTGGCTACAATCGGATTATCACTTTTTTCATAGCAATTTCGACTCTATCGCAAGGCATTAGTGGTTGCGATACTGAGAATTCGATTGAAGCCAAGTTATGTAATCGGGCTGCAGGGGCCCTACCACATAACTTAGCTTCCATCAGATTGTCAGTCATCGATATCACTAATGCCTTGCGATAGAGTCGAAATTGCTATGAAAAAAGTGATAATCCGATTGTAACCAAGTTCTGCGGCCAGTGGCCCAATTACAGAACTTGGCTACAATCGGATTATCACTTTTTTCATAGCAATTTCGACTCTATCGCAAGGCATTAGTGGTTGCGATACTGAGAATTCGATTGAAGCCAAGTTATGTAATCGGGCTGCAGGGGCCCTACCACATAACTTAGCTTCCATCAGATTGTCAGTCATCGATATCACTAATGCCTTGCGATAGAGTTGAAATTGCTATGAAAAAAGTGATAATCCGATTGTAACCAAGTTCTGTAATCGGGCCGCAGGAGTTAGTGTACGACTTTGGACTTCCACATAGAACTGTGGCCCAATTACAGAACTTGGCTACAATCGGATTGTCACTTTTTTCATAGCAAAATCGACTCTATCGCAAAGCATTATTGAATTTGACGGCTTGAAACCGTCATGATCAACATTACGTAATCGCACTGCAGACAACTATCAAGTGTCAACTGGTTTAAATCATAACCCTCCTTTTTGATTCGCCGTAGTCAGGTAAAAATAAAATAATATACCGAAGAAGCTACAACCACTTCAATGACGGATATATTTGTAAATAATGAAAATATAAATAACTAGCTTAATGCTAAAAAAACACGTCTGCCCTGCCAAAAAAGAGCTTTTGCCAATAAATTATATACTGTTGGAATGTGCTTATCAAGGCCTTCAATTTGAAACCCATATTGTAAAGTATAAAGAAAAATATTTTTTTTCGAATTTGAAAATTGAACCATACTGCATACATACATCGAATGTTTTCAAAAAAAATAGCCTGTGTTACGCGGGCGGATGTACGGATTCTAATAATACTCCATAAATACATTAAAAAGTTATGGTGGAATAAAGAATCTCACATAGGTACATACAAACATGCATGAATATTAAAAACATAACACTGCTTTTTTGGGCGTGAAAAACCCACCAACATTTAAAATTTTACTAAAGAAAATGGAATTAAATTGTATAAAATTAATTACTTTTGTCAATTTTCTAATTTAATCCTCATAGATTTTTCCACATTTCCTTAAAAATCTGACCATAAGAAAGTTATGGGACAGTGTGTTACACTGTCCCATAACGCCGTCGCACTAACTGCCTTCCAAAAATTTCCTCATGTATATGCTCAAAACTTTTTTTTTTCAAATTATCAAAACGTTGGCATAACGTTCCACCGGTAAATAATTTTGTATTTTTTTCTAATTTACTACGAGCCAAGCGGATTTCAGTTTATACTGGTTCCACAGGTCATGAGCGTCATGGAAAAATAAGCACGCGTTGATGTCATTTTGAAAAGTCTCTTTCACTTATTACGCTAAGTACAATAGTTTTCCCTGTCTAACAAAAGCACGTGTAAGCTAGTGTTGGGATATCATAAAATATTCTCATGTTGGTACATATCGATATTTCAACCTAATTATTTAGAAAACTGTATCACAAAAGTTATTTTGTTTTTGTACGAATAACAAACTACTTATCACGGAATACGGTTAAAGCTTAGCTTCCGTACAATAATTCAATGATGCGGAATCTATAGGGGGTAATCTGTATGCCCATAGTACAGGGTATCCTAGTTTGGCGCTAGGTAATTCGTGCGGAATTGTACCAAATATATATTAGCTTTCCCGCCCACGACTTCGTCCGCCCCGACTATGACATATAATGCTTTTTTTCGCGATAAACAGTAGTCCGCGCCGACGTAGTCAAGGGCGGATCCAGCCTTCGAGTCAGGGGGGGGTCACGCACCAGCCATAATATCCAGCCTGGATGGGTTCCAAAATCATACAATACTATAGATGTCCCCGCGGTTTCACTCGCGTAGGGCGAGTGAAACCGCGCCCTAGGGCGGATCCAATAATTTATAGAGATATCTAAATCATAAAATTTCAGGACAAAATAAGCGCAAGAGTAGTGAGTGGGAAAAGTTTGAGTTATTTCTGTCAGTGTGGTTATTAAAACGAAACTCCGATTCGTACAAAATATGCATTTACTGTAATATCGAAAGCGCGAGCGCAGCGAGCGCAAATTTTTTGAATTATCAACGAATAACACTAATAATTCAAATAATGCGGTTTTAAAATAAAATATCATTCCAAACCATGTAAAAATATGCTCTGATATGATTTTAACTTTCAAGAGTAGAGATTGTTATAATATTCAGCTATATCTAACAATTTAGTAAACGAAAAAAACAAATCAATCAAACATTTATGAAAAAGCTAAAATAAGAGCGAACGGAGCATGGAATTTTTGAGCTATTTCGATCGGTGTAGAAGTAAAATAACATTTCCAAATCATAAAAACAAACATTGTAATAAAAAAAAGCGCCAGCGAAGCGAGAGCAATAAATAGCTAGCTATTTATATTAATTTAACATAGATTTTTAGATCAAAACATAATACCAAACAAATCACATGAAAATAATGTAAAAGAACCCAAAAGCGAGCGAAGTAAGACCAAATGAACACTTCTGCCTGTTAAATAGTGCTAAAAACATAACTCCAAATAACATTTAAATATGCAATGATAAGAACAACCCACGCAAACGCAGCGTGCATACTATTGCGCTATTTCTTTCAGTATAGAAATGGGATAATTGTAAATCATACGAAAGTAACTAATTGACATAACTGGTATCGATTCAAAGAAGCGCGAGCGTAGCGAGCGCGAAAATTTTAAGCTTTTTTCCAAATAATATGAAAATAATGAATACGTTATGATTACGATAACGCTACGTTATAACTGCAAATTTTTCAAATGCGAGACCGAAGCGAGGTAAAATTGTAAGGTTTAGAAGAAACTTTGAAACAGTTGCCCCTGGGCAAGGTTATGAGTGCGACAGAAGCGAGCGCGAAAGTTCTTGGCTATTTCTTTAGTTTTTTGTTTGTTGTTGAGGTAGTGCTGGCGTCCAGAGGCCAATCTACACTTGTCAGGCCGACCGAGGGCCTCTGACATGGCTTAACGACAGCCAGCCGGGGCTGACAGCTTAACGTGCCCTCTGAAGCATTTCTACAGTGTAAAACTAATACATAATTTGAAATTGCACAAACACGAAAACAGTCCATCAAAAGCGCGAGCGCAGCGAGCGCGGAAATTGTTAGTTATTTCTATCAGTGTACAAAATAAAAATAATAACAAAACATATGAAAATAACAGAGGGAAATTAAAAAATAATGATTGACTTAGGCCCAAGGCGGGGTCATGACCCCCCCCTTGGATCCGCGCTTGGACGTAGTCACGGGCGGGAAAGCAAGTATATAATATATTTGGTACAATTCCGCACCAAACTAAACTAGTAAGTAGTTTCTTTACAAAAGTGATAGATCTCATATATCAGCCTAGCGAAAGTTTCTTAGAAAATAGCTATTGTATGAAACGTGCATTGATTTTAATGGCGACTATAATACTTTCAAATACGGAGATAGCTGAAATCCACTATGTACTAAACAACTGTCTGCTTTCGAACTTCTAAACTTCGCCGCCATATTGTCGTTACCTCTCACATCTCTCATGTCATGTCATGTTGTCAACTATTATAACGTCACAAGAAAAAGTTCAAGTCTCTGTTTATAAAATATTATTTGCATAAATTAGAAAATTTAATCATTTATTCTCCTGAAACATTCTATTTATATAATATATCGATATTAGACCTAACCTACCAGTGCCTAATCCTATCCGGAACTACTCGTTAAGTTTGTGAAATAATGGAATAAAAATAAAAGAAGCTGTTTTTACTGTAATAAAATATTTTTATTTTCCTTATTTCTGAAGTTAAATAGTGTTCTGAACATCGCTTCTTTTATATCTAATTTAACAAGTTTTTTGCGTATATTCATTTTATTTTCAAAGATGAATAGTGAGGGCAAGGTCAGTATACGAAAAGTATTCTTATCTTGCCGTCGCCACATTAAACACATTACATTAAACATACATACATTACATTACGTACATCGTTTATCTCGTTGTATTTTTTTTGCGACGGTCACCGTAATGATGCATTTATCAAATTAACTTTATGTGGTCCACACAATCAAATGCTTTGGAAAGATCACAGAAAGCTCCAATTGCATCCTGCGTTTTTTTTCTTATAGTCTTTTGACCTAAAATGCTTGCCACATATACATTTCAACTGATGCAGTTTTTCAATGGGCACATGGATAAGATCATGATGTTCCGGTGGCTGCCACCCATTGTCTTCATCTGAAAATATAAAACAGTAATGTTGAATTTGGGAGGCAGAATGACCTGCTTGCTCCTCCTGCTGAATTTCACCGTTTTGTTATTGATTTAAATAACAATAATCCATAACTTTGTTTTTATGGGACAAGTGAGGAGCGCGCCTAATGTGATATCAAATGAATCGATGAATTGCCTTGTTATGCGAAAGATGTCAGGCGTTATGTTTTCATATTATGGGTTCATCCAAAAATACCTGTTTTGTCCATATAGTGGGGTCTCTTTGGCCACTACTAGGGTTGGTTTCCGGTCTGTCTTGGATGAAACAACAGTTTATTGACATCTATCACGAAGGAAGGGCAAGCGAAGGGTCATAAAAATGGAGTTTCACGACAACTGTTGTCTTCTATTCAAGGCAGTATTAAAAGAATAATGCCTTCTGCATTGTAATAAATTGATAATAGTTAACAAATAAGCAATTCTAGTGTCCTCGTTTAGAGACAGGGATTTTAATATCGTTTAGTGACGAACGTTCAAAGCAGGCCTTCCTGTGTTGGCAATACCCAGAGTTCTTTTTTCTATATGGTCATCAAGCATAACAAATCAATAAAAGCTTATGTTGGAACCTACCTTGTTTAATTTATTTCCACATTTTTTATTTATTTTTTATTACGGACTAGATAATCGTTTGACCACGATCTCACCTGATGGAAAGCGATGATGTGGTCGAAGGTGTAGCACGCTTGCCTAGTAAATACCTATTCACTCTTGACTTGAACACACCGGGGTTATAATTTACCAGAAACACTGACGAGGGCAGGGCATTCCACTCCTTTGCAGTTCTTATAATAAATGAAGAAGCGTAACGCTTCGTTCTTGTGCGAGGTATTTCAACCATGAAAGGCTGGCGCTTTGCTGATCGTCTAGTCGTACGGTGATGGAAAGGTGATGGGGGAATCAGGTTGTGCAGTTCTTGTGCACACTCTCCATAGTGCAATCTGTAGAATACCGCCAGGCTTGCTACCTCACGTCGATGCGCCAGACTTTGAAGCTTACTCTTTACCAGGGGCCCGACCACATAACTTAGCTTCAATCGGATTGTCAGTATCGATATCACTAACGCCTTGCGATAGGGTCGAAATTGCTATGAAAAAAGTGATAATCCGATTGTAACCAAGTTCTGTAATCGGGCTGCAGAATGTCATCCCAATGAGCCTGATAGCACGTCTCTCAATTGAATCGAGCTGATACTTGGCAGAACCGTCCCAGAGGTGGCAGCAGTACTCCATACAAGATCGGACCTGTGCTTGATAAAGATTCAAAAGCTGTCCCGGTGTGAAGTACCGCCTAACCTTAGACAAAATACCAAGTTTTTTTGCAGCTACTTTGGCTTTGGATTCAATATAAGACCCAAAATTCAGGTTTGATGTGAGTTCGACACCCAAAAGCTCCAAATGGTCGCCTATTGGTATTGTTACACTTTGGAAAGACGGACATCGGTTTAGAGGACTCTTTTTAGCAGAAAACAAACACGCCTGCGTTTTAGTACCATTAAACTTAACCAGGTTACCATCGCCCCAATCAGACACGGCTTCTAAGGCTAAATTTAAACGGTCTACCATAGCCTCTCTCTGAAACTGGACAGCGTCACAGCTGGCTTGAGCATTGGAAGTGTATCTCTCAACTACAGTACTGTCATCAGCATACCCAAAGGTACCGGGCTTCAGAAGGTCATTAATGTGCAGTAAAAACAGTGTAGCCGAGAGAACCGATCCCTGAGGTACACTGGCATTGATAGCCATTTGATCAGACGAGCAGCCCTCTAAGACTACTCGAATAGATCGTTCCCTCAAGAAATCAACTATCCAATTGCATAAGCCGACAGGTAAACCATATGAGGGAAGCTTGTTTAAAAGGCCATCGTGCCAGACCCGATCAAATGCCTTCGATATGTCAAGGGAGACGGCAAGCGCCTCACCATGCATCTCTATGGCTTCGCTCAGTACGTGAGTGGCATACGCGAGAAGATCCCCAGTAGACCAGTTTCGGCGAAATCCGTATTGCCGGTCACTGAGAAGATCATTGTCTTCAAGGTATGCCAAGAGCCTAATGTTTATGACAAGCTCCATACACTTACAGAGTAAGGAGGTAATCTAGATGGGATGATAATTGTCCGGATCAGCACGACTACCCTTCTTTGGTACTGGTTGTACATTGGCAAGCTTCAACGTAGAATTTTTTAGCTGGTTGTAATGAAACGGTCCTTGTCCTAAAGGTTTATTGTTCTGACCGTTTCAGTATCATCTAGGCAATTTCACTAAATAAATTGTAACATCTAATATAAAACTTCCAGACAGCTCTAAATTTGCACGGCGTGTTTTCTCGTCATTACACATCCCCTAGGATTAAATTTCTACTCCGCTCCACCATGGGCAGGATCCCCATTTTTCTTTCTTTCTTTATTTTTCTTTGTTAACAATTTTTAGCAGATTTATATTTATTCCTAGTATATGAATTAATGGTTTGTGATCTGTTACCAGAGTGAATTTAGACCCGCGTAAAAATTGGTCAATTTTTTTGAATACCAAAGACTAATTGACGACTACTTTAAGACTATTCGATCGATCACAGAGTATTTACTCTCTGCTTCTTTTAATTTTCTTGACGCAAATGCAATTGCTCGTTCAGTATTTTTATGTTTATGAAATAAGACAGCTCCATATCCCTTCCCGGAGGCATCGCAAGCTAGGTGTAATGGTTGATTTTCATCATACGCGATGAGAGGTTTGGATTTGACTATGCATTTCTTTGTTTCGACAAATATTGCGTTTTCGTGTTCAGTCCATTTCCATTTTTGTTTTTGTTCTGTTAGTGCATCTAACAGAACTGCACTAATCTGCACAAATACTGTGAAGGTGGGGTATGAACCTTTCATAAAAATTAACTAATCCCAAAAATGATCTCAATTCTTTGGTATTTAGAGGAGGTGTTGCTTTGAGTATAGCTTTAATTTTAGTTTTCGTCGGTCCCTGTTTGCCGATGGTGTGACCGAGATATTCGATTTCATTCTGAAGAAAAAAATATTTCTTAAGATTAACTTTCATTCCAACTTCCTTGGGTTTATTTAAAATCGTTGACCGCGTTTTGAAGTGGTCTACGTCATTTTTACCCGCTGTTGACGAGCGCAACAGTAGACATAAGTACATACGAGTAAGTAGGTAGAATATAAGAACATAGGTAGATAGGCATAGGTATACACAACGCTTTGTATTATTAGAAACGTAAGCGATATAGAACGTAAGCGAGATAAATATTATTTTGTATAGGGCCTAGCAAATAAGGTTTTAAATCAGCGTAAGATTTATTTGCACCATCCCGTTAGGCACCTTGACTAGAATCTACGTGCCATCACGTATGACATCTAAGCATACGGGAGCATACATCCAGACGTCCGTGGATCGAAACCACGCACTTTTAGTTTTTTTGTTCCATAATTAATAGCGTTTACATATTTTATGCGTTATTTTTACATATTTTAACCCCCGTACAAAGAGACGGGTGTTATAAGTTTAGGGTGTGTATCACTGCATGTGTGTGAGTGTGTGGGTGTGTGTGTTTTTTCGTTTTTTTTTTGTTGAAAGCTAATGTGATTGTGATGGTTCTTAGCTTTATGGAGAGGAGGAGGGAGGAGGTGAGAAAAAGTGGTGAGAATCATAGCTTCTAAACGAATGGTTTGATTTAGGTGCGGTTTTTCATGATTGAAAGCTGAGGTAATCGAGATGGTTCTTAGATATTAAGGAACGAGTAGGTATAGCACAATGGAGTATCCTACTTCCTTAACATGGCGTAAGTATTTTTATTCAAGAACCTCTACACAAGAGAGCGTAGTATTTGTACTTATAATAAAGCAATAAGAACAAAAAAGACACTACATAGTTTACCAGCATCAAAGATTATTAGAAAGCCAAATTCAAATCTTTGCCAGCATCAACAACTCCAGCGCATAAATCAAACAAATCAAAGTTCTGCCTCCAATTTAACTAGATGGCGCTAATTGTCCTTAAAACATGCAAGCATTTCATTCACTGCAACCAAGCGTTCCGCTAAATTCAAATCTGTAAACTTGTCGAATTTGGCTCACACTAGCTTTAGCGCTTTGCCTCAGCACCACCTCCAGCTCTCAAATCCTTGCGAGTTGCGACTGGAAGTTGTCTGTCTGCTGAATTGCCTTCTGTCCGGTTGATATCAAATTACTCTGCGCATATCTATACTTTTAATAAAACTGTAACGGGTCCAATTCTGTACATTGAAGATATTTTGAAATTTTCTTTTGGAGGGTACTATATTCGATTCTGAAGCCAAAACAGTTTTTTTTCATTTTTGTCTATCTGTCTGTCTGTCTGTATCTTGGCTAGGCATCACGCCGAAACTACTGAATAAATTTAAATGAAACTTGGTATGATTTGAGTTCATACTACGAGGTAGGACATATTTAATCCCGAAAAATTAAAGGGTTCCCGCAGGATAGGCGTAGAAATTTATTTAAAAGAACACGTATCACGCTGAAACTACTGGAAGGATTTTGTTTCAACTTGGCACAGTCATAGTTTACAAAATTGAAGACAAAAAAAACCGAAAAAATTAAGAGTTCCTGCTGGATAATATCCCAAATTCTGTAAATTGAAGATATTTTGTAACTTTTTGGAGGTTGTTCTACATTCAATACTAAAGCCAAAACTGTATTTTTTAATTTTTGTTTCTATGTCAGTCTGTCTGTCCGTCTGTGTATCTGTACCTTGGCAGCGCATCACACTGAAAATACTCAAATAATTCAAATAAAATTTGGTATGATTTGAGTTCATACTTCGAGGTAGGGTATTGGATACTTTTCATCCCGAAAAATTAAAGAGTTCCTGCAGGATAGGGGTGAAAAATTATTAAATTAAATTAATTAATTTAATTATTTCAAAGAACACGTAGCACGCTGAAACTATTGGACGGATTTTGATGCAACGTGGCACAGACATAGTTTATAAGATAGGTGAAAATTATGGATACTTTTTATCCCGTAAAAAAGGGCTACTGCGGGATATGGGTCCAAAGTTATATTAATATTTAAGTAATAAATAATATTTTATGGGTGGTTCTCTATTTCGATACCTACTGAAGCCAAAGCTGTTTTATTTTGAAATAAAAAGTAAAACAATAAGTAAGTAAGTTAGTAAGTTTTTTTTTATTGAATTCAGTAGTTTCTGTGCGAAACTAATGAATTCCTTCAATTTTTGTAATATAGGTTGTTTCCACAATATAAGTGTTGAAAGTTATTAAAAAGAAAACGTATCACGCTGAAACTACTAGACAGATTTTTGGATGCAAATTTGACACAGTCATATATCTATACTTATAATAAAGCAATAGGTACGAAAAAGGCTATAAAAAGAAAAAATGCGATTGGGTGCTTAAAAATGGTATTGAACATGTTTTTTTTAATCGTTTCCCTCTGTTTGTTTGTGTGTATGTTTGTTTGTTCACGCATCATGTAAAAACTATTGGACCGATTGCAATGTAGTTTTCATTGTTATATAGCTGGTTTGATTTAAAAACTGGTGTAATTGGTATCTCAATCTGGTGAGTTAGAAGCCGAGCAATTGATAAAAGTATTTTTGACGGCTAAATAAATTTTGATCAAATGATGGCATATCGGTCCTGGAATAGCACATTATGGTACTTTGAACCTAAAGAAAAGACCACGCGTGCGAAGCGGGTACAGCTAGTATAAGATAAAACCAGCCAGGTACCAGCCTAAGATAAAAAGATATCACTGAAAATGTATAACGTAGATGGTAAGAGTGAGCGAGAGCTTACATGGATGCACGCTTCTATAATCGGCAAAACATAATGACAAATTATGAATTTCGAACGCTAACAGCGTTACGTCGCGCTCCATCTGGTAAACATGACGGACGGAAATTGCCCCTTTTCCCACCCGGAAATGGAACTGCAACAACTTGAATGCGGCCGGAAACGGAAGACTGTCATCTCAATATTCAGAACTAGCGAAAGTTACAAACAAAAATATAGTATTTTGAGATTTGTATCTAAAAGTATAAAAGAGTTCCGCAGATGTTAGATAGATTTATAATAACATTCTAAGCTATGGGATATCTATACTTTACCTTAGTCGGGAGGCGAGTTCAATTTAGGTTACGGTACAATAGGAAACTAGCTTGTATGATTAATTACTAAGTAGTACTAAACTTTATGTTGTCTGGAGCTAGGTTGAGGCTTGCTAATTATAATTAAATTTAGGCGGGGAATTTATTTAATAGGCGTTAATATAAGGAGATTATTCATCCGCGATTTCCTAGCGAGGAAATTCTCGTCTATCAAAAGGAGTTAAATATTATTATTATAATTAAATCTAGAGGGAGTATTTTAGTATACCTAAGTCTAGGTATTGAACCATCGAGTAGCATTAAATTTGAAACGGAATTTTAGCTATTAAAAGGAGGAATTACTGTAGTATAGAAGTTAAACATATTCTAAAAACTAGAACGAAGAAAAATGCGCTATATAAGCGGGGTTGTAATCGGCTGTGAGAGAAAATATTTAGAACAAAATCCATATTTACTAATTATACACTAGAAATAGTTATGGGAATATTATTGAAACAGTCAGGGCCCTATTTCATAAATCGACAAATCATAATAAAACTACAAATGTCAGTCAAATACGCCAAACCTGCGTTTCATGTAACAAAAAACACGATGTGACTTGATTATTGTCAGTCATATTACATTTCACAATGCCAGTCATGCCACATTGCCACAGTCATAGTAAAAAAAACCTTCACTATTTTGATTCACCGAACAGTGATGGGTAGAGCTTTGGCTGCCACATTTGTCACGACAATTCTACAAATCGTGGTAATTTGTAAGCAACCACCGTTTCATAAAAAGTTTTTCTCATGACAATTGTCAGTTGACTGCCGGTCACTACTATTGTTTTATGAAACACATTAAGTGATATTTTGACAATTCATTGAATAAATTGTCGGGCTTTTATGAAACGCATTTCGGTAGTTTGACTGACATTTGTCGATTGGCAATTGTCAGTCTACTACAGTTTTATGAAATAGGCCCAGATCTAACTTTACTACATAAAAGCTAAGCGCAAAAATCCAAGGCTATAAGTCATTCGAGGGTTGCAACAAAAATCCTAGATTGGTCACGTACGGGAAAAAATCGGTCCATTATATTCTCTAGCCGTAGTAATAAAGCTAGGAATAGGTTATTTAGATGAAATTCGATAGAACGTTGCAGGAAAAATAATAATAATAATGAAGGGAGATCAATCACGCTGAGAGGTATTCAATACTTTAGAAATTAGGGAACTGTTTAGCTTTGGGCAAGTCCAATATCCTTGATAAACTAACTTTTGTATAAAGACATATACTATGATAAAAGTATGAGACTTTGCTGGGGTTCACTGGGATATAGCTGAACGGTCATGCCTGTAAAGAGAGATCATCTTTCAGGGAAAATTCGAGCAACCGTAAGGGCCGAATGATCCATCGCCTCTGACTGATTGATAGGAATCTACAAGGGAAGTCTAGAAATACAATAACAAATGTAAAACCTTTAGAATATTTCGAAGTTTGAAATAGTAGATTGAAATATTCTTCTTGCTCAGGCACTAATGGGCATTATTAGGATTAAAGAGTCTAACTAGACCTCTGCATTACATATTCAAGGTTTAGCATACTCGTATCAGTGTAGGGAACTCTTACAGGAGGCATAAGCGTATAGCGATTTAAGCTAAGGTATCCATTTGTTTATAGAATTGACTTAACTGTAATTAAACTAGTTGAATTAGGATCGGTATAGAAATTTACGGTTCCGTGCGAAATTTAGGATATATTTGTTTGTATCCTAAATTTCGAATATTTTAAGATATTTGTATTTGTAGGTCGGTTTGAGAATAATAGGAAATAGGTATAAGATAGGAATTACGGGATGGGGACTAGGGGGGGACTACTTCTTAATCTTTAAAGTGAGTTTGAGTAGAGTTCCGCAGATAAAACGGGAACCTCTCTTACTTGGCTGGATTGTTTAGGAGTTCTTAGTTGGGAAGTGTAGGCGGAGACGAATGAGAAACTAGAATATTAGAGCGTTTTCTCGAGGTAACGCCAGTTCTAGTTAGCGAATGGGTTTGTTATATAACTAATAGATGTAATGATTTCTTTGAATGGTTTATTACTTACTTACTACAGTACTTGTTGCCAAAAGATAATGTCCTCTCGCCCAATTTTGAGTTTGATACAGACTATGACTTACTCGACTATAAAAATACTAGATTACTAGCTGTACCCGCGGCTTCGCACGCGTGGTCTTTTCTTTAGGTTCAAAGTACCATAATGTGCTATTCCAGGACCAATATACCAATATTTGAACAAAATTTATTCAGGTGTCAAAAATACTTTATCAATTGTTCACCGGATTGAGATACCAATTACACCAGATTTAAATCAAAAGTATTATTGACGGCTGAAGAAATTTCAGCCGTCAAAAATACTTTTATCAATTGCTCGTCTTCTAACTCACTGGATTGAGATAACAATTACACCAGTTTTTAAATCAAACCCTAAACTATCTAACATGCAAAACCGCATTGCAATCAGTCCAATAGTTTTTACGTGATGCGTGAACAAACAAACATACAGACAAACAGAAAGAAAGGCACGAATAACAAAAGCATTTTTTTCATTTGAATTCATTTGGTAGTTTGGGTGCAATGCGCGGTCAAGATACGGACAAACAGACAGACAAAATTAAAAATTAAAAGAGTTTGGCTTCAGTATCGAATATAGAAAACCATTCAAAAATATTTTTTATTACTTAAATATTAACATAACTTTGGACCCATATCCCACAGAAACCCTTTACTTTTTCGGGATAAAACGTGTCCTCAATTTTAACCCATCATATAACTTAAGACAGCGCCTAGTTGTATCAAAACCCGTCCATGAGTTTCAGCGTGGTATGTGTTCTTTTAAATAAGTTTCAACCCCTATCCTGCAGGAACACTTAATTTTTTCGGGATGAAAAGTATCCAATGTCCTACCTCGAAGTATGAACTCAAATCATACCAAATTTAATTTGAATTCATTGAGTATTTTCGGCGTGATGCACTTCCAAGGTACAGACAGACAGACGGACAGACAGACAAAAGACCAAAATTTAAAAAAATACAGTTTTGGCTTTAGTATTGAAAATAGAACGGCACCAAAAAAAATATTACAGAATTTGGGACATTATCCCACAGGTACTCTTTATTTTTTTCGGGACAAAAAGTATCCTGAATTTTAACCCATCATAATAAACTATAACTGTGCCAAATTGCATCCAAATCCTTCCAGTAGTTTCAGAGTGGTAAGTGTTTTTTAAAATAACTTTAAACCTCAATCCTGCAATCAAAGGGTTCCGTTTCATTTTTCGGGGTGAAAAATAGCCTATGTCCTACCTCGTAGTATGACCTCAAATCATACCAAGGTTCATATAAATTCATTCAGTAGTTTCGGCGTGATGCCTCGCCAAGATACAGACAGACAGACAGACAAAAATGAAAAAAAATAATACAATTTTAGCTTCAGTATCGAATCAAGAGTACGTTCCAAAAAAAAAAACTTTAATGTACAGAATTGGACCCGTTACAGTTTTATTATAAGTATATAGATAAAACAGGATTTAAACATATTGTAAAGTAATATATCATTGTATATTGTATAGCTGTGCCCGCGGCTTCGCTCGCGTGGTCATTTCTCTAGGTTAAAAGTACTCTATGTGCTATTCCAAGATCTAAAATAAACAAATGATCAAAATTCCTTCCGCCGTTACAAAGTTTTTATCGATTGCTCGGCTTCTAACCATTGGATTAAGATACCAAGTAGGTACCCCAGTTTTTAGGTCAAATCCTAAGCTACCCAACACTGAAAATTGCATCGCAATCGGTCTAATACGTTTTTACGTGATGCGCGAACAAAACATACAGACAAAAAAACAAACAGACGGACATGAATTTAAATAAAATTCTATTCATAGACCATTTTTTTTTTAATTATCTTCATTGTATATTCTTACTTCTTATTGCCTTATAGCTGTGCCCGCAGCGTTGCTCGCGTGGTAGTTTTTCTGGGATATAAGGATCCTATGAGTTATTCCAGTACCAAAAGTACCAATATAGGTAATACCTACCTACCTGTGTTAACAACCTTCAGTGGCGATCCGACATGGTCGTGATAGGTTAGAAGACGAAGGCGGGAGCGAAGCGTAGCGAGCACCCGCCCTCGGCCCCCCCATTATAGCTAAGAACTATCTTGCTTACCTCAGCTTTGAAACATAAAAACCCGCAGTTAAATTGGTCCATTCGTTTGAAAGATACGATTTTCACCACCAACCCCCCTTTTTTAACTCCCCCCCCTACCATATAGCTCCCATAGAACCATAATGAAACATCTCGATCACATCAGTTTTCAAACATAATAAACTGCATCAAAGTCAGTCCATTCGTTTGGGAGCTACAATCATCATTTCCCCGCTACCCCCCCAATTATAGTAGAACCATCTTGTTTACCTCAGCTTTGAAACATAAAAAACAGCAGCTAAATTGGTCGATTCGTTTGAAATGTACGATTCTCACCTCCTTTTTCTGGAAACTCCCCCTTCTATAGATATAGAAAATATAGAATATAGATAATAATAATATCTAATAACTACAAATAAAACAAACAAACATAATTCAAAACAATCTACCAAATCAACCAACGAATCGCATAAATAATATAAAAAATCTTTTAATTATGGAGCAAAACATTTCTACCGCGCGTGAATTCGATCCACGTACGTCTGGATTACGCACCCATGCATATGTCCAACTGGGCCAGTGAGCCTCGTAGCGGAGTGACGAAATTCGGTACCAGTCTAGTCGTAAACGGATGTATGATAACTTTAAATTTAACACAACTTTGGCTGCAGGAACCTTTTAAATTTTCGGGATAAAAAGTATTCAACATTTTAACACATTATATAAACTTTGACTGTGCCAAGTTACATCAAAATTCGTCCAATATTTTTAGCTTGATACGTGTTATTTTAAATAACTTTCTATCCCTATCCTGCGAGAACCGTTGATTTTTCCGGGATAAAAAGTATCCTAAATGTTAATCCAGTACATCAGCTATGATTTTGCAAAGTTGCATCAAAATCCGTCTGGTAGTTTCAGCGTGATGCGTGTTCAAAGAGATAGACAGACAGACAGACAGACAAAAATAAAAAAATAACCTTTTTGCACTCCATATCGATTTCGAAGTTTACCTCAATCAAAATTTTCAAAAAATATTTAATGTACAGATTTAGCCCAGTTACAGTTTTATTATAGTACTAGCTGTGCCCGCGGCTTTGCCCGCGTGGTCATTTCATTTAAAAGTAGCCCACACGTTTTATTCCAGGACCAAAAGCCAAACCACCACCAGACCAGTTGTAGGTTTGGTCCAGGTCCAGAGGACCAGGAGGACCAGGACCAAACCTACAAAGTACAATATTATACTACATTTCTTCAAAATTCGTTCAGCCGTCAAATAGTTTTTTATCGATTGCTCGGCATCTAATCATCGGAATAAGGCACTGCCTTGCCTTTTTATAACGCATATTCTGTGAAGTACGGCACTCCGTACTTCACAGAATATACGTTATAACAGTTAATTATTATTTTTTTATTAATAAATTACTATTTTACTATAAATAATTAGCTTAATTTCGCTGCGCGTTTTACTACTGAAGTCGACTTATTCTATCAAAAAACACCAAAAACATCTCAATACGTTTTAAGAGCCTCTAAGGACCATAAAGTAAAAAAAGAAGAAAACGTGTTGCTCGAGTTCATTCAACGTTCAAACCACTTCGTAACAAACCGCTTGCGTGTTTTAAGGGTAGACAACGCCATCTAGTTTAAATGAAGTAACTTGTTATCATGACCGTCTTGTTATTGAGTAGAGAAAATTATCTCCGAAGGTAAGGTGGCACAGATTAGAGAGTAATTAAGGTGGTGAGGTAAATTGTATGGGGCATCAAGGGTAGGTCATTATTGTGAGGTCCATACGAACAAATTTTAATGCATCGAAACATTGTGTTCTTAGTACAAATTATTTTTTATGATGTTTCACAGAACGACGTACCTGCTTACTGGCACTTTAACTGGCTCTTAATAATTACCTACCCTACCTACCTACTTTTTGAGCTTTTTCTACACGATATTAGGATTGATTTGAAAAAATAAAAGTTTTCTATACTTTCTCTGTGAAGTGTACCTGTGTACCTACCTCTGTATGTACACATTTCAATACCGACAACTAACCATTTTGCCAGTAAGACATTATGAAGAAACCTCCGATATAATTATATAATTATGTAGGTACGTAGGTAGTACATTATAATATCTCAATGGAAGAAACATAATAAAAAAACGTAGTACATATAATGTATATACATACTCAGAAAACTTGCAACGTTTCGAAGTATTTTTTACGCAAAAGCAATTGTGGTCTTTATTTATGCATACCCACGGATCAATTTCCTATGCAAGTATTTTTTTACTTTCATTTCAAAAGAGCGATGGTGGCCTAATGGTTCTATAGTACAATTTAGAATCCAACGATACCGGATTCAAAACCTAGGCTCCCGCACCAATGACTTTTCGAAGTTACGTGCGGTTATCCATCGCTCCGTGCTTCGGAGGGCACGTTAAGCTGTCGGTCCCTGCTGTTATTGGTTAATAGCAGTCGTTAATCCATTTCAGAGGCCCTCGGGCGGCCTGACAAACTCTGACATCAGAAGCCAGCACTACCTCATACGACAAACAAACAAACAATTCCAAGGCTTTAGAGTACTTTTTCACACACGCGATAGTGCTCCTTTTATATATAGAGACAAAGATCAATTTGCTATGCAAGTATTTTCTACTTTCAAGGCTTCCAAGTACTTTTATTTTGCAAACACGAGTTCTCCTTATTTATATGACGGCAAAAATCAATTTCCTATGCAAGTATTTTCTACTTTCAAGGCTTTAATCTGTTTCTACAGAAAGCACTTGAAAGTATTTTGAACCCTGGTTTTTCGCCCTGGTGTTTGAAGATAGACGTACTTGAAAGCCCTGGTGCTGGATATTGCGAAAATGACCCATGCTTACGTTGAATTTGTTCGTGATTGATTCCAATTTCCCCGCAGGCAGCGAGGAATTGGCGTCTTAAAATTAGAGAATTGGGCCCCTAGAGGTCGTGCTAGTGCTAGTGTGAGCCGAATCCCAAAAACCTGATAAATTTGAATTTACCGGCACCCTTGGTTGCAGGAATGAAATGATTGCGTGTTTTAAGGTCAATCAGCGCCATCTAGTTAAATCGGAGGGAGAACTTTGATGCCTTTGGTTTATTCGCTTGAGTTGTTGATGCCATTGTACTATCTTTACTCGTGCCAAACTCGTACTATACCATCTCGATTACCTCAGCTTGCAAATATAAAAAACCGCACCTAAGTCGGACCATTCGTTTGGATAGATCCCATTATATATATTGTTTTTAAACAAAATTTGACGGTTCACTACAGGAAATTACATAAGACTTAAAAAAATCAAAGAAAATGTAAAAAAAGGCACAAAATATGTAAATGCTTATAAATATTGAGGCAAAACATTTATAGCAGCGCGTGGATTCGATCCATGTGCCTCTGGGTTGCAAGGCGGGCACTGCTTCTACTGTGCCACTCTGGCTTGTGGCATAGGAGCCGAATTCACGGTACCGTTTTATAAACGGATGTGCAATTATTATTCCTTTCAAATTGACATAACTTTAGACTCATATCCCGCAGGAATCTCGTATTTATTCGTGATTAAAAGTATCATTCATTTTAACACATACTATAAACTTTGACTGTGCCAAGTTACTTGAAAATCCGTACGGTTCAGCGTGATATGTGTTTTTTTTAATAACTTTCATCCCCTATCCTGCGGGAACTATTGTTTTTTTCGGGATAAAAAGTATTCTAAATGTTAATCCATAACATAAGCTATGATTGTGCCAAATTGCATCAAAATCCGTCGGGTAGTTTCTGCGTGATGCGTGTTCAAAGAGACAGACAAAAAATAAAAAAAAACCTTTTTGCACTCCATATCGATTTTGAAGTTCATCTCAATTAAAATTTTCAAAAAATATTTAATGTACAGATTTAGCCCAGTTACAGTTTTATTATAGTATAGATAGATAGATAGTAGATTTGTCTTAAATCCTCAATCATCTGTTGGAGCTAATCCAGTAGGGAAGATGCAATAGCACAGCTAGACGCGTTGGAGGGGCGTCTAACCATAGCCAATTAGATAATGAATGTAGAAAAAAAGAAAAACTTTGAAAATTATGAAGGGAAATCACTTCACTATACTTGGACGTAAAAGGGTTAAAGGAGAAATAAAGGGTTAAGTCTAGATATGAGCACATAGAGAGGTATAATAGTTAATTTTTAGGGTTCCGTATAGAAGGAGCACTAAACACTAATCGCTGTCGTTTATGACTGGGAGTGTATGAGTACATAGGTTAGGACATACTTGCGAGTTCGGACGTTGTTTCGTCGTCTTGAGGTAGTGAGAAGAGGTATTGATAGTAAATCCGTCAGAGAAAGAAAGAATGGGATATAGGTAATTTCCTTTTAATATACCGTATAGGTACTTATTCAATTTTTCATTTAAAGAACCGGGTTGGAACATAACGAGGGAACTCTCTAGGAGAACACGTGGCCATTTGTTAGAAAAAGACATCATTCATTTAAGCTAGGTAATATTCGTAGAAGATACGCGTATAGAGAAAAAAATATAGAACGGTAAAACAAAGTAGGTATGTTAAGGATGTACATATTGCATTACACGTTATCTGCTCGATTGATTCTATGCGCTACAGTCACTTTTTTTGTTTTCATTGATCATCGCAACTAACGCTACAGTCACATTTTTTGTTTTCATCGATCATCGGACCACTCGATAGCGACGTAAATTTTGCCACTCGATTTTGAACATTATTGACCTCAATAATCATTCAAATCTAAGCGTGTTTATATAATTATTTTGCTTCGAAACCAACAACATAAACACTTGAAATATGTGCCGTACCTATTTAGCTCCATAAATCACCAGTTTGTTTATCTAAGCGCTCAATGTAGTGGTCATAAAAACTGTTTGTTTACGCAAAGTCGGCGCGGCCAGATGTGTCGCGTAGACCTTCTTTTTTTTGTGGGTTGACAATCAGATACCTGTGATCTCGGCACGTACCCAACAAATCCCCAGTTTGGGGCCAGATGTGTCGCGTCGACCTTCTTTTTTTTGTGGGTTGACCATCAAGTACCTGTAGTCTCAAAGCATATACAATCAATTACCAGTTTGAGGTTAGATGTGTCGCGTCGGCCATATTTTTTTTGGGTTATCAGTTTGGTCCTGCGGTCTTCAGCGCGTGGACAACCGAGCGGTTATAGGTAAACTTGAGGCAGCTACGACTTAAGTAGGTATATTCTGTGGTTAGACATCTAAGATCTCTAAAAAAATGTAGGTCGGAATTTAACCAACGGAACTAGGTACCGAAGGAGCGGGTTTGGTAGATTTAACCAAATAGGTTTAGTTAAGTTATTTGTGGGACCGAGCTCAGGATAAGTTCGAAGTGTAGAAATAGGAAAATATTAGATCCAAATTGAGTTTACTTAAACTTTTATGATTAGGGTTCCGCAGTTAGTGTTGTAAGAACGGATCGATAAGAATTTTTATATAGTTTCAGTTTGAAGATAGGGAGGTTTTCGTTTTTCTAGTATAATAGTCTTTGGTACATTTACGTATTTATAAGCAAATTAGGGTGTTTACAATTTTTTGGTCCCGCGACCAGGATATATTAAGCTAGTTTACCACTTTTAAGAATATATAAGGTGTGCCTAAAGGATTTTACAATACTCGTGTTTGTGTGCAGCTTCTATTTGCGTGTGCGTTTATAAATACGCCTTAACTTAACTTTCCGGAAGAGTTTGCGTGAGTTAGTAAATGTGTGCTATACGTGTTTACCTCGCCTCACTCGAAAATTGGCAGAAACATTTCAGTATTAGAAGTTGCGCTTGGCATCTTCTGTTATAATTTCTCTGAGGTTTAGAATATCCCAATTTTACAAGTACAGATACAGTTTTTACAGTTTCATTATCAAACAATTAAAAAACTTTTTTGTCATAGTCGCAACATTTTAAATATTTTTAGATATTTAATTGCTACCTTAGCTTTGTTACTAAATGATCTACAAATATAAAGAAAAACTTAAATTACATTTAATTTCTCATTTCATTTTTATTTCGTCACTTAAGCCAAAAAAAAATATTATTATAAATATCTCAGAAACTTTTCAACTTACAGCCATACATTGGGAGCTAAAATTTTTTGCATATTAGAACCCCACCACGTCCTGCCGGGATTACGTCGAGTTACTAAAAACCCTGTATGTTTTCATAATCAGTTTATGTAAACGGGCCCCGTTCACATAAACGTTCGAGGACGCACGGATCACCCGCGCGTACACTCGAAATCGTTCACGGCGTCGTCCGGGCGTTCGCCTGGGTCATCCGAAAAATAGTAGTGGAGGGGAGGAATAGTATGAAACTGACACTTGACAGTTGTCAGTTGTATGTGGACGTCCAAAGTCGTTCACTATCTCCGGCAGCCCGATTACATAACTTGGCTTCAATCGAATTCTCAGTATCGCAACCACTAATGCCTTGCGATAGAGTCGAAATTGCTATGAAAAAAGTGATAATCCGATTGCAGCCAAGTTCTGTAATTGGGCCACAGATGATCGAGCGATAATCGCACGGATGATTCGAGCGTGTAAGTGAACACAGCCAGTATATGACAAATTTAAATTGCTAACTATCGATTGTAAAGGCATGAAAGTGGAGCAAGACAAGTTGCGTTATCTCATTATTCTAATTAGTAACAATCTATTGTTGGGCTTAGTTAAAATTAATTTGGATTGAAATTTTAGAAGTTACGATTTTTTTTAACACATTTCGGATCTTTTGTGGATTAATATCGGATCTTTTCACTTTTGACTTCCCCCTACCGGCAACACTGCTGCTGCTTCTTTCAGAAACGTCAAATAATAGAAGTTGAACGTTTTCAAAATGGTATGTAAAAGAAATTAAAATAAATCTTCCCATTTAAAGTGAATCAGACCAAATCTAGTAAAAGTGATCTAGCTTGAGACATTTGTGCTTAAACTCAATGAGTGCAAAATTATATTTCTATGATATCTATGATCTCTCCATGGTTTCATGCTGTGATGTTCCTGAGAACTTATTCCGAAAACTTTGCATGTGTAATGCATTTGAGAACTAATTAAAGTGTAGAAAGTTAAAGCAGCAGCAAATCTAGCTCCAATAATGTATATTTTATTAGATCTAGGATAAAAAAATATTTGTGAGTTTGTGTGCTAAGGTTATGTTATTGCAGTTAGTTGTACTATTATTTTGTAGTTATTGAACACGACATCGGTAGGTTATAGTTTGTCTAGTTCATTGTATTGATGAAACGCCTACAATTTCAGGGGAAGGTCAAATGCTCCGAGTTGCGGAACAAGGACAAGAAGGAACTCTTCAAACAACTTGAAGAGTTAAAAACTGAGTTAACTAACCTTCGAGTTGCTAAAGTCACAGGTGGTGTTGCTTCTAAGCTATCAAAAATGTGAGTAAAACGTATTTTATTTATTTATTTCAATTCAAATGCTTACAGTACTGACAGTATTTCGACCAAAGCGCACAGTAAGCCAACAAACACAAACTAATATACTAAACTAACATAATGTTAAATACATAATCAATTATTTTGAAATACTGAACTATATACTTAAAAACCTGATACATTAATAACAAAGATATCAAATGTTGTGCAAAAAATATCAATGGATATAATATATATTCTATATATTAAATATAGTTTTTATGCAAGTATAAATCTATACATAAGATAATAAAGCAGTTAGTAACAAAAAGTCTGTAATAGGACGATAATTTAATAAAAATGGTTTGAAATAAATAATAATACTGAAATTAAATAATGAACAAGAAAGTAATGTATTTTAAAAATAGTGTTGTGTCTGTCAAGATATTTGTTTGCGCATCACGTTAAAACTACTGGACTGACTAAAATACTGTTTTCACAGTTGGATGCTTAGGTTTTGGCTTAAAATCTGGTGTACTTCATATCTCAATCCAATTAGTAGAATAGATAAAAATGTTTTTGATGGCTGTGACTAAAGGAATATTGATTTAGTAAGGTATATTGGTATTTTAAGTCTTGGAATAACACTAAGGTATTATTGACCTACATAAATGGTCATGTGGGTACAGCTAGCTATAATATATTGTAGGACAATAATTGAATGTTTCTTTTATCAATACAGTGTTCACCACAAAAGCACCCATACTTTTATTGAACAATCAACAGTATTGATACTGTGCAATTTATGGTGACAGATATTATTGTATGAGAGAGCTTTGAGGTCTTTTGATACAGAAAAGTCAAGGAACACTAAAACCTGACTCACATTCGCTTACATATTATTTTGATCATAATTTTTAGGGTTCTGTACATAAAGAGTCCAAATTTAATATAACCTTATTGTTCTGAAAATGTTTTCTGTCTCACTTAGAAACTTAAATCATTTTTATAAAAACTTATCATTTTTTTTTTATTTTCACAACAAATATTAAGAACTCATGTGAAGTAGAAGTGAGGAGTATTTATCGTCGGTAGAAAAGTCCCTGATATTTAAAAGTCACAGTCCGTCACAGTGACAAAGTAAGGTGTTAGACAGACATGCACCTAGTATTTTAGAAATACACACTGAACTGCTATATAAATTGTTTGTGTTCCCTGACACACATGGCTCATGAACATATTGTGCTTTCCAAAGCCACGTTTCCTGAGCCATATGTGGTTCAGCTCCAGCCCCTCGAAAAGATATATTTCCCCTCATGAGCGTTGATTATATTTTTAGATATATAACATTTCCTATTACCAATAAAATACTTTTTCAGTTCATGAACTGAGTCTTATGGGTATAGAAATAAGGGAATATGCAAGGCATGTTTGATAACTTTTTTCATTTATTTCTTTTGATACTATGATTGTTTTCTTACAGACGTGTGGTCAGGAAAGCCATCGCTCGTGTTTACATTGTGTACCATCAAAAAATGAAGGTTAACCTCAGAAATCACTACAAAAACAAGAAGTACAAGCCCTTGGACCTAAGGACCAAGAAGACCCGTGCTATGCGCAAGGCTCTCACTAAACACGAAGCTAAAATTAAGACACCAAAGGAGATCAGAAAGAAGTCTCTCTTCCCCCCTAGGGTGTACGCTGTCAAGGCTTAATTATACTTTAAAAATATACATTTTTGTTTTAATAATGCTTATTACATGGAGTTGCTTAATATTTTACACATGGAACCGTATGTTATGTCCTATAGCTAGGCAATAAAAGTTGCGGCCTATTGATCATTGTCTGATCAGTCATTATCAATATTTTGACTTAAGAGCTAAACTAAAGTTATATTTAGTCTGACATTTGAGCACTATCATGGAGGGAAGATGTAAGGTGTAGCTAAGACCAGACTGTTGCGGACTCTCACACGTTGGCGCGGGGTCCCATTTGCAGAGAAATGAGACTTTGGTGAGCTCAGGATAGGTGAGCGTCAGGACTGCGGGTGTACCTACCACTTTTTGTGTCGAAATGCAGCAGTTATAATATGTGTGTATTGTACCTGCAATGTACCTCATAGTACCTGCAATGATTTTATATGTACCTCCATAAATTCAGAGTTATTATTAAAATAAAGGTACACCCGCCAACCTGATGTCAGGACCGCGGGTGTACCATTGATTTGAAACGTTTAGCTAACTGTATGTTTACCAAATACCTACCACAAGTTAGTACCTAGAATGTACCTAAAAATTATAGATTACAAACATAAAAATATGCAAGGATAAGCTTTTAAAAAGCAATTCTAAAAATAACTCTTAACGCCTGCCACAATTTTATTATCAATTACGTTGACAAATGTCATAATAAAATTAAATAGGCACTTTGTATAAAAGCAGCAAACGATTGCCGTGGTTCTGATCCAAGCACCACCATCGAGTTTGCAGTTAAATAGCAGTGTATTCTTTTGACCGAATCCACTTTCAAAAATTAAATCGGTGTTACCACGAGTCCGTCGCCTTAAATACATCCGTAAATCAAATAAAGACCATAATATGTCTTGCATTCAAGGTTCCAAACACCTTTCTACTTTTTTACTTCCTTTTCCTGTAGATAGTAAATATGGATATTGCACGAGTCGAAGGACTGTGGGTTGAAACACCCTTTCTTTTACGTGAGCAAAGCAACGGGGTGCAGCTAGGCAACTATAATAAAATTTGTTTAGAATACAGGTTTTAACAACTTAAACTTGCAAAAATACACTTTTGCCCTCAAAATTAAAGGAGTTAGCCACATTTGGTTAACATTAAAGAAAACAAAGAAGCTTGGACAAGTTTCTATGAAGGTTGGGTTAACCTAGGAAACACCTATTTCAGTTCAGCATTACATTGATTTTAATTTATTATCTTATTACATTAACTTTATCATCCAGTTTTTTTTTAAATAACCTTTTTTTTAAATTAACCTTTTTTGTTTGGAAACTATTTCATCCAAAAAGAACACATTGATAAATATATACAAAAAAACACCAGGAGAGCCATCACTGATTTGACGAAGTCATCTTCTTTCTTAAACATTACGATCTCATTTCATAGAGTACTACTGTCCACACATTTTTCTCACTTACATTAGTAAATTCAAATAATTAAATTGCAGCATCGTAATTGTTTCTTGCGTTCAAACATTTTGATCATTACATAAACCCACTCGATTAGGACAAGATCTCCTAAGACCTAGAATATCTAGGTTTTTTATCCGACTACGGCGAAGCACATGGAGGGTTATATGTTCAAACTAAAAACTTGGTTTGATTTTGACAAGCGAGGTGTCAATCAATTTGTCTTCATTATTAGAGTATCCTTGGCAATATTTTTACCCGACTACAGCGAAGCAAATGAAGAGTTATGTGTTCAAACTAAAAACTTGGTCTGATTTTGTCATGGAAACGGAACGGGCTCGAAACGGAAACGCACTTGTTCACAATTTAGTTGGTTTATTGTCACAAACAAGGATCATCATGTCAGCCTTTAGAAGTCCACTGCTGAACATAGGCCTCGCCCAAAGAGCGCCATGACGAGCGATCCTGTGCCACCTCCATCCACCGACTTCCTGCGGTGGCTACAATGTCGTCGGTCCATCGTGTGGGGGGTCTCCCCACACTTCGCTTGCTTGTTCGTGGTCGCCATTCGAGAACCTTTATTCTCCAGCGGTTGTCGGTTCTGAGAACTATATGGCCTGCCCATTGCCACTTCAACTTGCAAACTCTGAGTGCTATGTCGGTAACCTTCGTTCTTCTACGGATTTCCTCATTTCTGATTCTATCAGGAAGTGAAACACCGAGCATAGCTCTCTCCATTGCACGCTGCGCAACTCTGAGCTTTTGTATGAGACCAATAGTTAGCGACCCCGTCTCAGTGTCGTATGTCATCACTGGCAACACGCACTGATTATAAACTTTCGTCTTGAGGCTCTGCGGTATCTGCGACGAGAAGATATGGCGTAATTTCCCGAACGCTGGCCATCCGAGTTGGATTCGTCGGTTGACCTCTTTGTCGAAGTTGGATCTACCCAGTTGGATCGTCTGACCCAAGTAGACATAGTGATCAACAGCTTCGATGATATCGTTCCCAACATAAACCGGCATGGGTACGACATGGGCATTTGACATGATGTTCGTCTTGCCCATGTTCATTTTAAGACCCACCTGTTGGGAAACAATATTGAGGTCACTGAGCATTGTGCTTAGGTCTTCCAGGGTTTCAGCCATGATGACTATATCATCAGCAAATCGAAGGTGAGTGATGAATTCGCCATTGATGTTAACACCAAATCCGTTCCAGTTCAGAAGCTTGAATATATCTTCCAGTGCAGAGGTGAACAGTTTCGGAGAAATAACGTCTCCCTGTCTCACCCCTTTGTGCAGCTGGATAGAATTCGTGCTCTGATCCTGAAGATGAACTGTCATGGTGGCCTTGCTGTACAAACACTTCAACACTTCGATGTACCGGTAATCAATCTGGCACCGCTGTAATGATGTAGCACTGCCCAGGTCTCGACTGAATCAAAGGCTTTATCGTAGTCTACAAACGCTAGACATAGTGGCCGATTATACTCTTCGGTCTTCTGTATAATTTGCCGGAGCGTTTGGATGTGGTCTACGGTGCTAAAGCCTTTTCGAAATCCAGCTTGTTCGGGAGGCTGAAAGTCGTCAAACCTACGAGCGAAACGGTTTGTAACTACTCTCGAAAACAGTTTATAGACGTGGCTCAGCAGCGAAATGGGCCTATAATTCTTCAAAAGGGTTTTATCGCCCTTAAAGAACAAAACCACTACGCTTCTGTGCCACGCCTCTGGCGTCGTACCCTCGAGGATGACTGTGTTAAACAGCTTCCGAAGGACTTTAAGTACCGGTGTTCCACCCGCTTTCAGTAGCTCTGTCGTTATTCCGTCCTCCCCTGGTGCCTTGTTGCTCTTAAGCTGTTTGAGAGCCATTCTGATCTCGTATAGGCTGACGTCCGGGATATCTTCGGTATAATGTCGGGTCAAACGGCCTCTTGCATCGCTAGTCCTGCTAGGAGGACTATAGGAACGCAAATCGTTCGTCGATCTGTTTATTAAGCAAGCTGTAACTCGACATATCCACTGAAGACTGCAGCCTCATCTCGCCTCGTCCTGCCATAAGTTTGAGTGTATGCTCAGAGAGTTTCTGTGTTATTTTTTTGCGGGGGATCTTAAAGAACTCCGACCCGACCGCGTGGACAATTTCCACCAGCCCGTTATTTAGTTCGTCCACTGTATCGCATTCGGTAAGGATTTGGAAGCGATTATGGAGCTCCAACTGAAAGCTCTCGGGGTTTTGGATTTGGGCAGGACTTGGGCGAAGAGTAGATCTCATCAAACGAGACCTCTCCAGCTTTACGTTGATATTCAATGAGCCTCTTACCATGCGGTGATCACTGCCGGTCTTAACCCTCATTAACAGAGACATCATTGAATATATGCCGATTGGTCGTCAAAATGAAATCTATCTCGTGCTTATGACCGCCGGGGACAAGGATAGTACAGAATATATTAGTTTTTGTAACCGATTATAAATGTTGGCTACGGAGCCGTAATAAACTGTTTGGTGCTATACAATAACTTTCGACACTTATTGAAGAGCTTCTTCTTGCTTTAAACATAAGTGTCGAAGCTCTCCCATTGGGTGATTCTTTCTATATTATTCGTGGTATACGTGCGCGCCTATATTCTAGGCTAAAACTTTCCCACGCTCGAAAACAGGCACAAAAAATAGACGAGCGATGTTTGTCTTCGGTTCTCGAAAGTTCCGGGTCGGGCTTCGAACTTCGGTCATTGCCCGTGCATAGTCTCAGCGAGCTACGACCCACTGGTTACTGAACCTGTGTAGGCTGCAATAGTGCCGCTCTAACAGGATATGTTGTGCTCTTGTAACATGGCAGTTTTTTTTTTTCGATTATGCTCTTTTGATCGGGCTGTAATACAATTTATAAAATTTGTAAGTATTTGATTGAGTTTAGTGAATGAATGAAGTGGAGAGGATAGTGGTGGGGGGGATGACGTACTTTACCTCACTCCTCCGCGCCGCTGTCCGTCGTGGAATCGACGGGCAACAGCTCCCAGGGGAGCGGTCTATAAGATTTCCTCTGCATCTCGTCGGGCGGTCGAGCATGAAGCGGCGCTATGCCGCGCAGATGTAGATTGTAACCGTTATCGGCTCTGTCGTACATGTGGCTTGCTAGTCTGGTAATAAAGTGCTCCACGGTGTCCATCCGAAGATCCCGGGCTATTACCTTATTTTTAACGTAGCGCCCGGCTCCTAAGATCACACGTAGAGCTATGTTTCAATTTTTTGCTTATTGCTTTTCGAACATAATTGGTACCAAGCTGGGGCCGCGTAGGTGAGTCGAGATCTTAATGTACGTTTTATAGATCCCCAGCTTGGTTTTCAGTTGAAGCTTGGAACTCATTGTGGGCCTCAACATCGCCCTGGCTGCTTTGGTGATCTTGATTGCGTGTTCTACCTGGGCATTCATCGACAGCCTCTTATCGATGAAAGGTATTTGACTGCACTTTGCCATTCCAGGGCTTGGTCTTTAAAGATGAGTAGATCGGGCAAGATCCGTTTCCTGGTGACCGGCAGCGCTGTCGTCTTTCCCACGTTGACCGCCATGCGCCACCGGTCCAACCAGTCCGGGAGTAGATCCAGGACTCTCTGCATTCTTACGGCAGCATGCCTCAGACTGCTGGATGATGAAATGTACGCGCTGTCGTCTGCAAAAAGTGCCAATGTGACATCCCGCTCCCCGTCCCGTAGGTGGCCCTCCAGGGTGGGAATGTCATCAGTGTACAGCGCGTTCAGTGCAGGAGAGAGGCAGCTGCCCTGCGGTACTCCTGCTTGAATAATCTTTCTGCTTGAATCGTGTCGTTCGATCGTTACATAAAATTGGCGGTCAGCGAGGAATGCCGTATTATTATTGCCGTAAATATTATTTTAACATACTGAGCGGGCATTTGTGTGTTTACCAACTTGTAGAGAAGGCCCTCGTGCCAGACTCTATCGAAGGCCTTCTCCACATCGAGGAACACAGCAATTGAGTGAAAGCCCTTGTTCGCATTATGTGCTAAATGGTGAAGAACTTTTACCAAGTGGAGAGTGGTAGAGTGGCTGCTGCGGAACCCAACTGTTCTTCTCTTGGGGTAATATAGGGACGTATTCTGCACAATAACAGTCTCTCAAACAGTTTAGCTAAATGGGCTAATAACGAGATCGGCCGATAGGACGCTGCGTACCGTTTATCTTTACCCGCTTTGGGTAACATTATGACCTCAGCCATCTTCCACTCTTCGGGGAAGTGGCCTGTGCGAAGAATACCATTGAAGAGGCGTGTTACTGCATTGATAGCTTTTTTGGACAATTGATGGATCGCAGCGATGGGCAGGTCGTCATGTCCTGCTGCTTTCTTTCTCGGGAGGCGGCGAATTAAGCTTAACTTCACCTTCGCTGGTGAAATGAATTCGTCACCAGCGAGCGGGGGGGGGGGGGGGGGTGTGCTGCAGGATCTCCCTCACCTTCGCGGTGACCTCTCTATGGTGTTCGATGATATAGGATGCGGGGTAAATTGAGTCATGTAGCGTTGACAAAGCGCTACATGACAAAACAATAAACCTATAACTAGCAATACAAAACAACAATTCGACAAGTAAAAGTAGGAATAAACAAGACAGCACATAAACAACTAATAGAAACGCAACTTTATAATAGTAAAACTAGAATTATAATTGCATATTGTTCAATATTTGTTGTTATTTAACAACAGTAGTCATCTTCAGAGGTTATAAACACTTCGATAAATATAACACGTCCATGCACTACGGATCACGACTTTATAGCTCTCATTAGGTCAATTCATTGAGATAGGTACAAAGGGAAAAAGGAATAACTGGGAATCAGATAATAAATAAATAATTAATAAAGTACAATTGATAAACACGGAGACAAGTAGTGACCTCTACCGTGGATTTTACTTATCTTTGCATCGATTAGCTGTCAAAGCAAAAGGGCGCGTTCCGTTGTTCGGCACGGTCCCGCAATGTCAGCAAATAGAAAATAAAATTAAACAAACCAATTAAATGCAACGAATGTCAAATTAAGGAACGTAGATTTTTTCCAAAGCAAACCCATACAATATCATAATTTAATAGTTACAGTATATAGTTTTATGATAATATAACGGTACCGAAGCAAAGAAACCGCGTTCCGTACCTTTCGTCTGGAAGTGAACGGATCGTTTCTAACAATTCTTAGACGTCTCTTGACAGTTGTTTAGCTGTCAAAAATAGTTAAAGAAACAGTAAATAAACAATTTCGATGGTGAGAAATCTTAAAAATAAAAATAAAACCATATAATCATTTCCAAAGCCCATGTGTAAGCGCTGATCGGTTTCCTGGTGAAACGAAATGTTATTCGGATAGATTTTGCTAACTGGGAAGCCAACTAGATCCGGCGACAGAAAGAAACAGATAATGGAGATGAGTGACGTGTCCTTTCTTTTCGTGCTGGAGAGCCCAGTAGCAGGACTGACAAGTTTTTTCCCTGCATATTATAAAACCCGTAAAAAAAGGTGAGAGCATTTGTTGGTATTTTTCTATTGTCAGCAGTAATGATTGCGATTGTGAAATCACTTTTATCCATTTTTCGAGACGCCATTTTAGCGAACTGAGAGCGGTGGCGTTTTCGAAGTCTCGAATTCTAAAAAAAACGTTGTGTCTATTCATTCACAGCGGGTTTTCCCTCCTGGACTGAGACCCCACGACGGAGATTTTCCCCCGGATTGAGAGATCACACGACGGAGGCTTCTTCCCCCGGATTTAAGTAGAAAGGCGCCGTGTCGCGATACGCCACAACATTATACCCAACGATTCCTGCCACGTTCTCGGAATGCGGTATCGTATTGGCATGTTTATGCATATATTTCGTTAACCGGAGTGTTGAACTTTGGTTCCCCACCGACCTGCTGGACACCTGCAACGCCTGAGGGGTCTAGCCTGGCTACCTCTCACACGAATCGGACATTGCTGAAACGTCGGATGGAGAATTACCTTCACTAACATAACGGCTAAATCCTATAGAAAAAGGTAAATAAGTAGACTACACTGCCGGCCGGCAATTCGTCAATGTTTTGTTTTTAGTGTAAATACTTAATTTTGACAGTTCTATATCGACCCTAGTTATAACAGGGTAATCTTAGATGTTGGTATTTCTTGGCTGCTGAGTTGGATCTGCAGGCTTCTTTAGACTTTAAGTAAGTAAACAAAATTAAACCAAGGATAATAAATATTGTATTGGTGAATTTAAATTGCATGTTTTGTCTTCCACTATTACATGCTAGCTTGAATGGCCGTCCAACGTACCTACGGCACGGTTCCTTAGATTTTAAGCAAGTAAGCTAAATTAAACCAAGGATAATAAATATTGTATTGGTGAATTTGAGTTGTATGTTTTATCTTCCACTATTGTACCCACTAGCTAGTACATTACCGAACGGTCTTGATCCAATAGTTCTTGAAGCTCGTTCTGGTCTAAGTTTATCCAGGTAATTTTATTAATTTCAAAATAGTAACGAGTATTTTTAGTTTCGAGTGATTCCGAAGAAGGGTCCTCCTCGCGTTCAAAGCGACCGACTGGGGTAAGACTCCCGACTCACCCCACTCATGGTATAACTCGCCCCAATTTATTTTTTATTACCTTTATTCTCGGAAATTACCAAATACCGTTTTATATCGTTACAGTCATTAGATGCTCCGCCATCAGCTCCGCTCGGTCTTTTGGATGATACATGCGCTGATTGTTGGAGTCCAATAGTGGGTAAATGGGTGGTGGGGCTCGCGAGAGCTGTATATTCAGCTGGTGGAGGTTGGTCATATTCTCGCCTGCCTGGTCTATGGCTTTGTCCCATTCCTGGCCGCGCCAAACCTCCACCGCTGCCGACACCTTCTCACTTAGTTTGTTTAGCTCCCTCTTAATTGTGGGACATCTAGTGCGGGCCCACACACGTCTGAGCCTGCGCTTTTTCCCTATGTCACGCTGGAGTTGAAAGGGCATCTCAAACCTTCTATGGGGCGCTACTTTCACTGTAGATGCCGCCCCCTTTGCTGCCTTCATACTGTCGGTTATCCACTTGGTTGCTTCATTTACCTCTTCTACCGTGCTAATGGGTCCCACTGAGAGGTCGCTCAGTCCTCTTTGGTAAGACGCCCAGTCGATCCGTACATTCGGACCTCGCTGAAGTGAAAAGATGACCGTTCCTAACGTTACCAGTTTGGGGAGGTGCTGCTCGTCCAGATCGTACAGCACCTCCACATTTATCGGAACTCTTAGGTTTTGGTAAATGACTATGTCCAACACATCCGGCGCATGGTTGGGGTTGGTGGGTATGTGGGTCGGCTCATCCGGCCCTATAACCTCGAAATTGTGAGTTTCCGTTGCATTGTACAGTGTCCTACCTACAGGCGAATCCAAACGCGACCCCCGCGTCCTTTGTTTGGCGTTGAAACCGCCTGCCAGGAGGGTGGTTCCTTCGCCACTGAGGATGTCGGTGAAGTCCCTGGCTCGCAGGTTGCTGCCGGGGGGCCTATACCCTGCATAAATTTTAAGTTCACCCTGTGGAGACATAAGCCTTACCCCATTTGCGCAGAGCTCATTGCAGGTCGGCACGAGAAGCTCCTCGTGGACCACCAATACCGCCGTGCCCCTATAGGCCATATTGGCGGGCGAAACACAGTCTCGTCTATATGTATAATATTTTGGAACTTTAAGATCTTGATTTGATTTGAGCTTCGTCTCGCCCAGCAAGACGACGTGCACGTCCTGCATCTGGGCGATAAGCCTAAGCTGTCTGTGTTTCCCCTTTATCCCCCCCGGATTCCAGTACAGTATTCTGGTGTTATCCATACTGGATCCGGGCAAGGATATCTAGGCCTCTCCTCGCCACCTCCCGGATATCCCCTCCGGTGACGATGGAGGCGAGGAGTTCCGTTAGGATCCCCATGATGACCATCATGGGGTTCCCTCCGCTCCTCGCTGGCGTAAACTGCTGAGCTTGTTGGTATGGATAGTTCGCGTACTGTTGAAACTGCTGTGGCGCTTGTTGATAACATGAAGACGGTGTTCCCCTCTGGGTAGGGGGGGAGCTTCCTGCGGAGGGGGGCGGGGGACTGGCGCAGTCTGGTCGGTCGCCCTCGGGTATTGTTCTACCTGTTGGTAATTAAAATTTGACTGTTTACGATCCGTGGATGGACGGGTTTGAACATCGGTGTGTCGTACCTGATGGTATGGAGATTTGGCCCTCGAAGTCCCGGGCTCCTGGGACCTCGGGCGCGGCGTTAACTCACGTACCCTACGTTCTGTGTGTTTTTTAGTGATCGGTGTTGAGGCTACTGTCGGGGGTACTTCGCGATTACCTCTCGCCGACTTGGACTTGGACCGCCGGCGCCTCTGGGGTAGAGGGGCTCCCCGCTTCGTAGTTGGGTTGGCCGGAGGTATCACAGTTTCTAGTGTCTGGAATTGGTTATAAGTAGGTATCCTTGGGTCGTTTGGGTGGGGCTGCGTCCGCCGTGTACTATCCCTGGGATCGGCAATTTGTTGCGGTGCTGATTGTTGATGGTACATGTTCATGAGGGGGGGGGGGGGATACTAGATGGATTTTGCGGTTTTTTGGTTTTGCGGCGCCGCACGGTGGTGGAATTCGTGGTATTGTCCCAGTACCGTATTCCCTTCTTACTGGGCTCCCTTAAATAGTGTGGACATCTCTTGTTGTTAGATGCGTGTGCGCCCTTGCAGTTGGCGCATTTGAGTTGGTCGCCTTCCTTGCGCTGGCAGTCCGCCGCGAAATGCTCCTCCGCACACTTTACGCAACGCGGTGGTCGGTGACATCCCCCAGAGGAGTCTCCGAAGTATTGGCATCGATGGCACTGCGGTATCGTCCCTCGCGGGTGCCATCCCTCGATTTTAATCCCCGGCATAAATAAAAGTTCGTTGCAAGAGCACAGTCTAGTGAGCTCCTGTTCATTGATTCTATCCATAAGGACAAAGTACATACTTGATGGAGGACCTACTTTATTTCGAGTAGGTATTTCACGTATATGTCTGGTAGTATAACCCATGGCGTTTAGCGCCCTCTGGATTTCCGCTGGGTTGGTACCCAGCGGCATACCTTTGATTGCCACCTTAGTGGGAAGGTCCGCCTCCACCGCGTAGCAGTGCCACGCGATGCTAGGGTCCTTCTCAGTCTCTTCCGTTAAATATCTTTGGATGGTCCAAAACTCTCGGGCCGATGTGCTTATAAAGCGGAATCCTTTGCCCACGGGTCGTCCATTGGGCGCATGGCCGAGCCTGTGGTGCAGTTGCGCAAAATGTTTCGTCCAATCAGGGAGCGACTCGACCATAATCGGCGGGTATCTCCTAAGGGGCGCTGGTGTACCTGATTGATGTTGTTGTGGTGATGTCTGGTTCGTGAGTGTCTGCTCCACGGGACGCCTGGTTCGAAAAGGCTGGTGGTGGTGAAGCTATAGCCGCTGCATAGGAGGTCGCAGCATCCGGAGAAGGTGACGGGGGGGACGGCATTGGAGCTGCGTCCATAGGCACCGACTCTAGTCCCGCATATGACGTAGAGTCGGTGGCCGATCTGTGACGTTGTCTTTGCGATGATGATTGCTGCGAGGCCGGCGATAACAGGCCAGACCTCATAGACTTACGTTGGGTCGATTTTGTCGACGATGATGAAGATGATGAGGATGAGTTCGAATCAGATGATGCGTCTCGAAGTTGAGTATCTGTGGGTGTGAGCGAGGTCTTCATCCTCAGCCTTTTCTCATCGCCACCCAGGTCCACGTCCGAGGATTCACGCCTCTTGGGCTTGCTCGGTCGACACCGGGGCGATCGTGCGGTTTCGAGGCCTTGTGGACCAGTATGGCCACTTACCTCGAACCCTAGGTCGATCGCACGCGCCGGGCTAGGCGGGGGGGAGGCTTCGGATCTCCTCATTGGTGATGATGTTGATGTTGACGCATGTTGCGTTGAAGTTGTTGCAGTCCGCTCCAACAGGTGTACCAAAGGGGGCCTGTCGGTTTCGCCGCCGCTGGAGTACTCAGCCTCCCCGGTGGCGAGTCCTCGGGAGGTCCCACTTTCACGATGTCGACGCGAACTTTTAAGCGGCGCAGTACGCAGGTCCAGTGCAGCCGGTGGGACGATGACCGACTGTTCTGGGTGAAAAAGGTTACGGCAAACGATACCTTCCGGTTGTGCTTGCGGCTGCTGAGATGACTGTGGTGGCGGGGATGAATCCCCGTCGGACATTGTGAAGATGAAGATGAAGGAAGAGTTAGAATTGAAGCGATAGCAAAGATGCGAAGTGAAGAGTGGAAAGAAGTGCAGTAAGTAGTGTACAGTTGAGTTGAGTCGTGCGTCTTACCTCCGAGCCACGCCGGAGAAGCGAGGTGCGACCCGGGCCGGGTGAGTTCCCGCAGGAAGGCCCAGCCAGGTGACCTCAAGCTTCACTCCAACGCGCGATCGGGGAAGGGCGGAAGGTTTGGCTTCGCAGAACTTACAGTATGGCTCTGAGCTAAGGGTTTTCCAATAAAACCCCAGTCAGAGCCGAGCGGTGTGTTGGTCCTGGACGACTTGGCGCGGAGATGGTGTGGTTCCGGACCAGCCGCAAGGCGAATCGAAGTGTAGGCGAGGGTTTGCGGCGAGGGCGGGAGCAAGGCTCAACCACACGCGACGCAAAGGCTTAAACTTCGATTACAGCCAAAAAAAAAATAGACCCAGAAATAGGTTACGGTCGTACCTCGAATCCGTACCGTATAGGAAGCCTAAGTTTTATTGCTTTGCTACGGGTGCGAGGAGAACTTCCGATCTTGTGAACTCCTCGCACTCGTACAGAGGCGGTACCCAAACTTTAGGCAGCTAACTAATTTTGACCCATTTCACGACATTCAGATGTATGATTCGTCGCAAGTCAACAAGCTTGACCGATTTTAGAGGAGCTTCTCCCATTGAGCCTCCTCTCGCTCTTACTGCCTGTATTTCTTATTACCTGGTAAACGCCACAGTTTACCAGTGAAGATAACCATTTTAGATCAGCCCAGGTTCGCCCCGCGTTGCAAATCAATACCCTCTCAATGCGGGGCTCTTCCTGAGCCACCTGTACCATTTCATGCAACCACAGAGAACTTAAGTCTCTCTTTGGCTGCATGGTACGAATTATTTTATCCTAAGATGTTACGCGGCCATCCCGTAGGTATGCTATAGTGGTCATACGGGGTGGCACTTAAATTCCAAAACTACGTTTGCCTTCTTCGAAGCCTAAATAAAATAATTTATTTCTCGCTTTCACGTTAACCTATCATTATGCCGATTGGCGCAAATTGAATATAACACCTATGCCCATTTTCGTGTGTCGCTACTTTTCACCTACCCATTCCCATGCGTTTGTAGGTTTCAGTGCGCGTCTTTAATAATCTTACTTTCTAAGATTTTTTTTTTCTTTTTTTATTTTGTTTATACATTAGCCTAGAACGATGTTATAGCTATACATATGTCTTAGCTAGGTTTTTATCATTAACGTAATTGTTGCGCTCATCAACACAGACATTTAGGTCATTTAATAAAGCTTTTGTAGGATTTTACCCACATTTGACAAGTCACTGGGACTTGGTGACCACAGATGTGTCATCATGTGTGCCTATACAGTATCCTGAGCAACTTTTAATTTGTAGGAAGATCTGCGTACCTACCCTCAGTTTTTGCCTACCTTTCGAAACAAATAGTACCATTCCCATTTATACTACATTGTGTTTGAGTTAGATATACATAATATTTTCAGCACGTACACTGTAAGGAGCATGCGTACATTCATTTCATTAGTATTCAAATATTGCCTAGTACGAATTCTAAGCTAGCGAGTAAACGCCCCAGCAGCGCCACAATAAAATATTCATTATTTCGTTTTCTGCTATATGTACATCATTTATCGACTTTAATGTACAGGATGTACGTTCAACGCACATTAGTTTCTGCTATGCCTCATTCCTATTATGGTGGTGCTGCTGCGGAGCATCACACCAATATAGATCAAATAAATAATCAAAGTTCTAAGTTTCCCAAAGGAAGGAAACTAAAAAAATATTAACTCAGTATATATGGGCAATACGTTTTTTTTTCATGTTATATCTAGTGGAATCATTAAGTTAGGATTTCGGCTTGCTTCTAGACTTCTAGAATATAAAGTTTACAAGTGGGATAGGTAGTCAATTCGTCCAATAACGTCATAGAACATGGACCTACTCGACATTATAGGTACGCTACTGAGATGGTATATTCATACTACAGTAAAATTGGTTATTCCCTTTCTATCCACACTGCCGAATAATATATTCCACAATAGAAAAAAAAAACATATATTTTTCTCCTTCTCTACAGGCGGGAGAAAAATTAGTGGATGTTGATGATAATAGGAACAAGATACAGGTAGAATAACATGAACATTTCAATACACTAACAATGTAATGCTCATCTTTGCTTTCGTACATACTAGCAATAAAAAACAATAATTGTTCAAAAATATTTAATTAATTATTGCAAATATCACATTTTCAGAATACTCACACACATCACGTTAAAAGTCACAGATTATTCTTATAATATGTCATGAATGCTTAATACATCAATGGTTTTCATGCTCAAATTATTGAATTATTTATTACTAATAATAACTTAATATGTATGTATTTAAAAAAGCCAGTCAAATACTTATAATAAATTTATATAAATTATAATAAAGCATTATGTTCGAAAAAGTCTGTACAAAAAGATAATAAAAATGCGGCGTTCACTCTTAGATACTTTAGGTATTGACTTAAAAACTGGGGTACTAGGTATCTCAATCCGATGAATAGAAGCCGAGCAATGGATAAAAACTTTTTGACGGCTGAAGGAGTTTTTATCTAATGTTGATATTGGTATAGCACATAGAATACTTTTAACCTAGAGAAATGACCACGCAAGAGAAGCCGCGGGTACAGCTAGTTAATAATACAAATACTTATTATTTATAGATCTTCATGTTTAACTTTCTTACGATGTGGAAAAGACCAAAACTCAGAAGGTAAGCCTTTGACATCCCTCTCTCGTTTTACAAAAGCAGTGTACGATGAAACACAATTACCAATAAAATAGTTGGCTTGCCCCAGAATGGCTAAATCTAAGTGTGGGTCAGAAGTTTGTAATTTAACAATATTAACTTTTAATTTTTGTAGTCCAGTTTTCAGGTCGTCAACCATATGATTAGAATCAGAAGCAACAAAAACATACTTTATGTCTTCAAGTTTCTTAATAGCTCTTTTCAGTTGCCTGAAAAACAAAAATAAATATATTTGGGACAATTCACACCAATTACCTAGCTCCAAACTAGGATACACTATAGGATTACACTATTCAGTCCTAAGATCAAAGTACCACCTCTTTTTTTATTAGTGCGACAGTTCCAAGATTATAGTTATGCATATTAAATAAAGGTGCCACTATGGGCACTAGACAACAGATAAACATACTTAAATACGAATATTACATCCATGACTCAGAAACAAAGATTGCTGCTCATCATAAAAATGATTGCACCTTGCGAGATTCGAACCCGCAACATCAGTCTGCAGACACCTACTGCTGAACTGCATGGGCCTCCCCCTCAATAGGGGGGCTTTGCCATAGTCTCTGCACTTGGCAGGCGGAAAACACAAAAAAATGCTAGCGCCCATTTCCTGAATTCCCTTTGATGGCTCTAACAGCGCCCTCATTATAATATTAGTGTGATACATGAGACCCCCTGGTATAATATTAGTCTGATACAATTTCTGCTGTATCTACACTAAACAGGATCTTTTTCACATTTTTTTGTTACTGTTTCTTGGAGAACGTCAACACTTACATGTTTGTATTGGAATCAACACTAAGACTTACTTTATTATTTCTGCTGGCTGCGGCAAGCACATAGACAAAGACAGTGGGCCTCTTTCGTTTTTATAGCCAACACACTGCGGGGCTGCAAACAATGTTGGGCTGTCTGGTACATGCCGGCAAGCCTTCACCCAATCCTGGCCATTTCTGAGGTGAATACCAATAAAGCCACCACCACTCATATTCTTCTTTATAAATGTTTTTGATTTGTACAAAATCTCATTGCTCCATGATAAATATTTGTGCAAGTATGTATTTTCTTTTTGTACTGGGAAACTAGCAGGGGCTCCTGAAATATAACACAAATCTTATATAGGTACATTTTATTTATATTTGTGTAATCTTATTATAGTATGTGTATTTGTTTTGTATATAATGGCATGTATGTATGTATATACTTATATGTTTTAATTAGTTACAATTACTTATTTATTCATTTTATTATTTTATTTGCTTTGTTTACACCGCCATCCTCCATTACTCCAATATTTCTATCCATCCAAAGGTAGACTAGAAGAAAATGCTTTTAGCGATAAGTCCACCCATTGTACTTTAGTTATATGTATATTTTTGTTAACTGGTGTTCAATAAAGTATTATCTATCTTACTTGGAGGATTGATCCATCTCAGAACAAGAAGAAAAGGGAAAGGTAGGAAAAAGAAAACAAGGCTTTTTCCCTTCAGTGGGATACAAAAAAGCCTTCTTATTAAAATCTTACTAATATCATAAATGTGTTTGTATGTTTGTAAACATTTAGCACTGAAACTGCTACAAGGTCTTTGATTATATATTTTAGGTCCTCGAATAACACAGAATATTTTTCTTCTTCACGATCATAATCATCAACACAGGTGAAACCACAGGGTGCAGCCAGTAATTCATAATACTCACCTGTAAAAGCTAGAACGGGCCATTTCTGATTAGGATAGTTTAGCTTCCACTTGTTCATCATGACATCATTCTGAGCATCATAGTTTAAAGGGCCATAGAATTCTGAGTTTACAAAATCTATGTCAAATGTATCCCAGAAAGGCCCAAAAGGATTACCAGATTTGGCATTGCAGCTTTTCTCTATTTCACCAGTTCTCTGTGTATAGCAGAAAGACACTCTTTTCTCTTTGGGCCAAATTGAAGGTGCAATATCATTCATAAATGTCTCCATATTGATGACTTTGTGATACTGACTCAATGCTTCTTTACTAAAGTATGTATCAAAGGGCACTTGAATAGATTTAGGTTCGCCATATCTGTATTCAACCCAGGGTGGAAGTACGAGAGTTCTATTGATTCTTTTGCTGAATGCCAGGACACCTAAAAAATGATCTGCTTGATTTCCAAACCTTCCTGAAATATAAAGTTTTCATAAAAGTTATCACTGGAAAATAGTAAGGAGCTTAGGGTGGCTTTTCTCTGTATACTTAAAAGAAAAAGAGCTGACCAAATTCTAAAAAAAGCCTAAATTTCTGGTCATAGAAGCATGAAATTTGGAGGATATATTTCATTTATAATATGGTTTTAACATAGCGGTGTACAAAGAAAGGATTATTGGAAAATCAACCACGAAGTTAGTTTGTCATCTAAGGTAGTGCTGGCCTCTGGTGTCAGTATGTCAGGCCGCCTGAGGGCCCCTGACATGGCTTAACATCTGCTATTAATCAATAACAGCTGGGACTGACAGCTTAATGCCCTTCCGAAACACAGCGATGGCAAACCGAACTGACGAAGTTACAGAAAAGGGTGGTAAAATTTTAATTGACTATAGAGTAAAATATATACCTATTAAAAAAAAGGTTTGTTCTACTGTCCCTAGAAGGGGGTGGTAAAGTTCGTGTGGAAATGTTGTATTCCCTGGGTTTAAGCAAAGACGTGGACCATACCCAAGTCCCGTGCGTTTGCACGGGACTTGGGTATGGTGCGTGGCTTTATGATGCCTTACGTACAAATAAATATGTAGAGATATATGGGCGGGCCGCTAGTTATAATAACTAATGTGAGCTAGGTATCAACTGTGTAACCTGGCAAGGGATAACTAAAATATTTTATTATACTAAACTTACCCATGCATGGGCAATAAGCGACATAGCCTTCTTCTTCTTGGCAATGTGCAATTTGTATGAATGTCAGTAATAACAAAGTCTTTACCAAAACTATTAAATTCATGTTGTTCAAAGAGAATAATAAATAAATAGGTAGTGGTTGCTTCGCCCGTGTCACAGGGTTACCAGCACAACTGTGGCCCAATTCCCAGTGTGACCAGATTCAAATGTCACATTCTGCTAGCCTGAATGACAAAAACTGCTAAAACTTGCTAGACATTTTTCATATAATGCTAAATTACTGCTTTCACAGATATTGCTTAAACATTAGAAAATATGATCAAAAAAGCCAATTTGTATGATTAGAATGTCATTTTTATTAGGGTTCCGTACCCAAAGAGTGTTAACGGTCGACTATAATATTTTTAAGCCTACGCTGTCTGTCTGTCTGTTTGTCCGTCCTACCGTTTAACAACTGTATCTATTGAACCGATACTGTATCTTTGGAGAGCAATAGTATCCGAACGGTATCATGTTGCGCTTTAAAATCTGACGGATTATGGCCCATTCTCTCTCTCTCTGAGAGAAGGCCCGTGTCCCAGCAGCGGGAACTGATAACGATGATCTTTTGAACTGTAATAGATATTAAAATGTTTATAATTGTTAACTGATTTCTTGTAAACAGGAAGGACCTGGCTCTTAAGACACAGGTATACTCACCTATTTTAAGAGTCAGAGACTCATTTCAATTGTAATTCATCAAAAATTTTAGTACCAATAAACATATTTGTATTTGTAGAATATGGCTGTAATGTTATGGCGGATTAATTAAGAAATAATAATAATAAAAAAGAGGGATTGCTATACAATAAAAGTACTTATTACGTATTTTGCCTTTGCACTAAGCGGTGATAAGTACAAGCGTAAAAGTCAAACTTGGCATGATTACACACTCTAAAAAAAAATATAATAAGAAAAATAAAAGTGGTGTGGTAAGGAACCCTCAGTGCGCCGCCCAACTCGCACTTGGCCATTTCATTTCTATTTACAACACAATTCACTCATCACCATCACTTTCCCTAGCAAATCCTTTGTATAATGATATTGAGTTAAGAGATCATTTTAACATATTTTTGTCGGCTTGAAATTCACACACCCATTTTCTCATAATTATATTTCCTTTATGCCTTTTTGGCATGCACATTTCTTTCACAATAAGTGTGTGGCATTAGTAAAATCATAATAACCCACGCAAGATTCACAATGTTGGGTTTACCAACACCATTACCATTTAAATAAAATAAAATTCATCGTTTCATTTTATCTTCAGACATTTTCGGTATCTGTTAGTTTGGCATCAGAGCTGCATCCAGAAGCCAATAAACTCAAATATAAAGGCTTGAGCGTACTGAGTGGACTTTTGGGGCATTTTAGTACGCGTTCAATAAATCACTGCCAGAATATTGCTATTATTGGATACATTATTGCATTCTGCTAAATAATGCTAGATTTCAATAAAATGCTAAAAGTCCTGCTAGGAGCTAAAATGAGAGTCTAATCCTGCTAAAATCGCAGGAACCTGCTAAATATGGTCACACTGCCAATTCCATAACTTGGCTACAATCGGATTATCACTTTTTTCATAGCAAATTCGACTCTATCGCAAGGCATTAGTGGTTGCGAGACTGAGAATTCGATTGAAGCCAAGTTATGGAATCGGGCTGCTGGTCAGCTCGGCCAAAGAGTATATAAATACTACGTAGCTCGGCTAGCTCAGTGGCCCAATTCCATAACTTGGCTACAATCGGATTATCACTTTTTTCATAGCAAATTCGACTCTATCGCAAGGCATTAGTGGTTGCGATACTGAGAATTCGATTGAAGCCAAGTTATGGAATCGGGCTGCAGGAGTGCGTTTAAAACAGCGAAATTTTAACCATATTTAAATTAATTCGAGGGTTCGTTCACAGACTAGGTAGAGATACTACGTTCGTTGAACGGACGGATTTGCCAAAGAGAATAATACTTGGGACTTGGGGTGCATTCCGATTCACAATAATATCGATGTGAGCGATCACAGTGCTAATTTGCGTTCCGATTCAGATATCGCGCTCATGACAGTTGAGTTGAGTGCTGCAGTTGATTCGAAACGCTCGTGAGCGTGATTACAAGATCACAAATTCACAACAACATAACCTCAAAATTTGCTCAAAATACAAAGTATTACTCGTGGCAAAAGTAGTCTGTCTAAAAATAGGTCAATTGTCTGTGGTTATATTTGGAAAACTGTACGAAAATCACACACAACTGAATTCAAACAACCATCAGTCTGACACTTTGACAGTAGCGCTCACGGTATCACCGTGAGCGTTGGTTGGGGCATGGTCGGTGTGGGCGGGTCTGGGTTTACATTAATTGTTGCATAGCTTGCATGCTACGCGCTGCTTGTTTTGGATAAATCCAGGCCTCCTTTACTCGTCCCGGAGGAGTCGGTCTTGGGGGAGAGCGCAGGTCGTGTAGATCCCCAAGGCAAGTCTGGTGGTTGTACACATTGTTGACCTTCTGTTGACAATGTGTTTCTTCTCGTGGTTGCCGCCTGTTTTCTGTCTATTTCCATCAGAAATAGACGTAACTGAAACCACCAGGCGCCGCGTTGGCTGCTTCTCCACGTGTCCCTCTGATGAGCAGAGGGCAAAGTGGACGAAGGTAAGGGGGTCCGGGTTGCTACCTGGACGGCAGGATGTGCACCTCTGCAAAGAGCTTTTATATTTTCAGGGGTTTTTGCCCAGACCTCCACCGTCCACAGGTTGAGACTGTGGACGGTGGAGGTCTGGGCAAAATTTGCTCAGACGCGTTTGTGGGCTCACTGGTGGAGAGTCGGGGGACTCTCCATCGGCTTGCACGGCCCACAGGTCGGTATGAGGGGTAACTTTGGTGAGCAAGGTTGCCCCTCCACAGGCGGAGAGGCTCGATTGGGCCTGCCACTGGGGCAAGATGGTAGAATGCTACCGCGACCCCATCTTGCCTTACCTCGGTGGAGGACTGCTCACCATGGGTTTTAGTGGGTAGGACGGGCGTTCGCCCGGTGAGTCCCACATAGCCGCTGGGCCTTCCCCGGGCTCAGTGGTATACGTAAATGCATTTCCCCATGAAAGAAAAAAAAATGGTCGGTGTAATCGCAAAATGGCGGATGTAATGACGTAATTCGTGACGTCACAAGGGATATCGTTGTCGTGCTCACGGTGACTCGGTACGCGTTTTAGCGCGATAATATCGATTTTATTGATTTTAGCGCGTCTCGGAATGCATCCTTGTACTTACTAAGTTATTAGGTACTAAATTTGTAAATAGAGAAGATTTAGCTGTCAAATTCTTGATCAGTAGCAATCGTAGAATGACTATACCAATAGAAATATATATGTAGGGGGTTTTTTGAAAAAAATCAAAATGTTGTTATGTAGAGTTAGATTTTATTCTCAATCTTCGAGTGTTAATGTGTAATATTGGTGGAATATTAAAAGAATCAAACGCAGAAATAAATGGTATTTTGTGATTTTTCCAAATCTCCCTCGGAAGTTTCAGTAAATGTCCACCATTTTACTGATTCGTGACTTTGAAAATAATTGACTATGACGTGACATTACTTTAAAATATAATACACTTGACATTGGCGAAATTGCTAGTAGGCCAGTGCCTCCGCAGAAGCCATCCAAAAAAAAGAAGAAGAAGAAGAAATATGTATATCTCTTTGTTCAGGAGATGTTAATTTTGACTTGTAAAAGTGCTATTATTTTTGCCTATTTACAATAAAATACTTTGACTTTGAAATGCTATGAGCGTATAGGTAAGTTTGATGACTTTTTGAAGGGAGAAGGAATCAAAAGAAGACTGAGACCGCCGCAACAAAACGGTGTTTCAGAGAGGAAAAACAGAACACTGGTTCAGATGGCGCGTTGTATGATGTGGCAGGCAGGAACCTCCCCTGCGTTCTGGGCTGATGCAGTAAATACTACGAATTACATAAGAAACAGATGCCCGACTACAGTTGAATGGAGGAATACCATTTACATTATGGAAAGAGAAGAAACCCACAGTTATGCACGTGAATATATTTAGGTCGAAAGCGTAGCACATAGATAAAAGTTCCCAGAAGGGGAAATTTGACTCAAGCTCCGAATCAGGATTTTTTATGGGATATGATGTACAATCTAAACCCTATATAATACAAGATCCGAAGACCAGAAGAATAATAGTGACTCGTGACGTCAAATTTATGAAAGATATTGCATTCAGGCAAGAGTATAAGGAGATACTTGATAATGAAGAAGAAATTGATGATGAAGAGATATATCTTGACATGAATATGCTTAATGTGAGTCATGAAGAGAAAGAAGAAGAGCGTAGAGCTTCTTTGAAAGCAAAAAGAGATGGAACAAGTACTAGAAGATCACCTGAAATAGTGCATGAACCAGAAAAAGAGAGAAATAAAAGTACAGTTTCATGGGAAAGATTGATAGAATCCCCGAAAAGAGGAAGAGGAAGATCTACATTAGTGCGTACTGTTCACTATAAGATAGATAGCGAAAGTAAGTCAGATGATGAAGAAGAAGAATTAACAGCGGAGATAGCGACTATTGAACCAATGACGTATCAACTCCTCGTCGGTCCTCAAAGTGCGTGCGTTATAAGTTGCCAGGTTCATAGATCGTGGTGATTGGTAGCTGGGTCTCTGCCGGGGATTCTTAACACCCGCTGCTCCGCCGTTACCGTGGCTGCTACCGGTGCCAGGAATAACGGAGCCGCCGGGGACTGGGGCCATCTTTGCGGTGTGTCTATCATATTAATTACATCCAATTACATTAGTTATAATATTATACTGTACAACAACAATACAACCTAAACAAAATTAAAAACTAGGTATAATACCACGTAATACCAATAATAGGCACGTGATATAACCATCGATGTAGGAAACAAATAACTAGCTTAAAAGCTAAAAAAACACGCCTGCCCTGCCAAAAAAGAGCTTTTGGCAATAAATTATACACTGTTGGAATGTGCATAGCAAGGCCTTCAATTAGAAAACCCATGTTGTAAATTTCGAAGTTTTTTTTTTCGTTTTTTAACATGGTGCTATATTGCAGCCACGCTAAATGTTTTCAAAAAAAATAGCCTATTTTACTCTGGGGGATGTAAGGATTCTAACGATACCCCATACGTCTAAATCTGTTTAGGCATTTAAAAGTTATGGTGCAATAAAGATTCTCACATACATACATACATACATGAATGCAAAATACAATACACTCCTGTTTTTGGGTCTTTTTTTGGGTAGTCGTATAATAAGGCTCCACTAAGTTCGCCCGATTCGGTTCCACCAAAACTCGGCACAATTCAAAAACTCAACGCATGGCCCGTTAAAAAAATGATCGAAAATAACAGTTAAAAACGCCAAATATGTTTCGATCAGCCTCCGCTTTGGACATGATAGTTAAATTTGACATCGGAAAAGCGACTTTATTAAGTAAGAGTTAGGGTCGTTTTTCGTTCGGTTTGGAATGGATCATTAGTATCAAAAATGGCAATCGAAACCATAGATTCTAGAACTATGCATGCATTTAAGTTGAAACTAATTTACCACAAACTTTACTCGTTACTCTAATGTACGCATTTCATGTGATAGAAAGACATAGCAATAGCTGCTCGCGCACGTCTCTAAGCGGTGCGCGCCACTAGTCGCTGACAGCTTTATTTGTTTGTTAACCGGTGGCCCAATTCCATAACTTGGCTACAATCGGATTATCACTTTTTTCAAAGCAAATTCGACTCTATCGCAAGGCATTAGTGGTTGCGATACTGAGAATTCGATTGAAGCCAAGTTATGGAATCGGGCTGCAGCTGTGGCCCAATTACAGAACTTGGCTACAATCGGATTATCACTTTTTTCATAGCAATTTCGACTTTATCGCAAGGCATTGGTGATATCGATACTGACAATCCGATTGAAGCTAAGTTATGTAATCGGGCTGCAGGTTAACACCAGCCGGAAAATTATTTTCACAAAATCTTTGATTTTCTGATCGTTTTTGGACTGAGAATTAAGAAGAAGATATTAAGAATGGCGTGTACTGTTCCCACTTATTCAAGCCGAGTGAGTGTTTTAACACAGAATAATGTGGAAATATCTTTCCATCGGTAAGTCAAACTCATCAATAATGTACTTTACTAACTAAATTGTAAATTTCAGTTTAAAATTTTACTAAAAGTCGGTCAATATCAGCGTATACTCAGTTTTTCTCGTAAAATTTGCGAATATAAAGCTTTTTTTGTCTTGGAATAACAATAAAACTATAACAACTCGGTATTTTTGTCATTTTACGTACTTCATAGTGTTGAGGGTCGGAATCTCTACAGGTATATCGATATCCATAGGTAACATAGTTTTTTTTAGCAATGTGACAATTTTTAAAACCTTTTATTTTACTTGCAATGTTTGTATGTACATATGTATGTATGTTTGTTTAGGTCAAATCTTGCAAGCTAAAATAATACCACTTCCTCTTATTCTATGGAGTTGAATTTTTGCATGGTGGTTCAGTTCCGATGACAATGCATTTTTATGGTAAGCATGACCTTCTGCATCCAGGATCAGCTCCAGATAAAGAAAATCTTCAAGGGTCAATAACACAGTCACGAAACTTTGTGTACGCATTTTATTATGATAGCCAGTTTGAAGTTTTACCATGACATTCATGGTTGCTGCAGTCCGGGTTGGCTCCTAACTATGAAACTCGTCAACGGTTAGCAGCATTGACACGAAATGTTGTATACGCATAACTTGGCTACAATCGGATTATCACTTTTTTCATAGCAAATTCGACTCTATCGCAAGGCATTAGTGGTTGCGATATTGAGAATTCGATTGAAGCCAAGTTATGTAATACGGCCACTGTAGTATGACTAAAGAGTCAAAATGGAGACATTTAGATTATTTCGACCCACTAGGGCGATTGCCTTTGTCTCGTTCTGGCTTATGGCAATTTGTTGGTGTTACAAAGGATAATAATAGCTCGTATGATCCTGCTCAATTAAAATCCATCTATGGTACTATATTCTATATCTTTGATCGAAACAGCCCAAAACGCCACTGCATCATCTCGAATACAGGGCTACGTTCACTTACTACGCACGAATCATCCGTGCGATTATCGCTCTATCATTCTTAGTGAACTACTTTGGACGTCCACATAGAACTGACAACTGTCAGTTTCATACTATTCCTCCCCTCCCCTACAATTTTTCGGATGACCCAGGCGAACGCTCGACGACGCCGTGAACGATTTCGAGTGATCCGTGCGTCCTCGAACGTAGTAAGTGAAAGCGCCCGGCCCCGACCACAGAACTTGGCATCAATCAAATTGACACTTTTTTCATAGCAAAATCGACTCTATCGCAAAGTATTATTGAATTGGACGGCTTGAAACCGTCATGATCAACATTACGTAATCGCACTGCGGGCCGCTGATGTATTGTTCAATAGTGCCGTGCATTGTTTATTGATAACCATGTATCGATGAAAAATAATATCGATAACATAATATCATATGTGATCGATATTATTTTTGTTTTATGTAGGTATCAAAAATATCTACACTCAAAACAGCATATTTTTAATTGTATAACTAAAGCTTCGTAATATTTTAGCTACTACTAGCTGATGCCTGCTGCTTTGTTAGAGCCCCATCTCATCCAATCCTGGTAAAGTTTTGAGATATGAAGTATTCCAGTTTTTACACGCTTTATATTAGCTTCACTTGTATGTTTGTATGTTTGTAACCGACTCATTTGGACGCTATTTTGACCCACTTTAAACGGTCAGATTTCATTCAAATTTTGCACACCTGTCAAAGACCGATGACAATGCAATAATATAGTTAAATTTTGTATAAAAGCGTGTTTTTAAGTTTTTTAAACTATATTTACTTATTACTTTGAGCTATAGGTTTTCAGGAAGTGAAAACTGTAAAACTGAGAGTCGATACTCTATCGCAAAGCATTAATGAATTTGACGGCTTGAAACCGATATGATCAACATTGCGTAATAGCACTGCAGGGCAAATATCCATTGCTAATGTCGTATAGACATTTCTTACTGTCGTTGATTGCTAACTACGATTACTACCGTAGACGCGAGAAGCACTAAAAAAAGACGCGAGATGTACTGTGGTATAGACTTTTCATTGAATAGCAATAATAATGAGAGGACACACATACCATAAAAACAGTGGGAGACGATAATACACGACCAAAATAATGTACGACCAGTATTGTACAACCAATATTACACGGCCAGATATTACGTGTACATGGATTTGTAATATTTGAACGGCTAATACTGACCATGTATTATTGCCCGTACAAAATCAGTCCGGGTTGATAATGTACGGCCAGTATTACGCGACCAATAATCACTGATATTATCGCTCAAATTATTTATAGCTCCTGCTGCGAGCGCTGAATAAAACACAAATAAAATATTAAAGCAATTTATTTCTTTACCAGAAGGCCTCAAGTTTATTGTTGTTTATTACGTGTACAACTGGATAAATTATATTACTTAGATTTTGTATGATCAATATTACAAGCCCAATAATACGAAGCCATCCATAGACAAAGCTAGAATCACTCCTTGATGCCTCGTTTGTGTAAGCGAGTGTCAAGAAGAAAAAAAACTGTCACAGTCCGAATCGGCCAACCCCAACTCCACTTGGTCTTGTCTGCCCTACACTAGTGTTTTTAAAAAGCCGGAGGCGCGGAAAGAGTGCAGCTCCCGTCCGCTGTAACAAAGTGCAGGTACCAGGGTGAGCTGGAGCGGCGGAGACCAAAAAGCCGAAGCTGCGGAGGCGAGCGTTGGTACCTGTGTTTTGTTACGCAAGGGCGGAGGAGCAGCACTTCCCGCAGCGCCGGTACAATCGCGATTCATAATCTGTGGTAAAAGGATACTGGAACGTGCAAACGAGGCTTTCAGTATGATATTTCTATATATTAATCTGTGATGTACACGTAATAATGGCTGTACATTATCGCCCGTACAAAAAGTGTCCAGCCCGTATTACACAGCCAATAATGCACACCCTGTTATTACATATTTTTGCTTCGTAATCCTGGCTGCGTATTATCGCCTGTACAAAATCAGCACGGGTTGATATGACACGGCCAATAATAGGCAACCAAATAATGTACACCCTGATATTACGAGGCCAATCCACGTAATATTGGTCGCGTATTATTGGCTGTACATTATTTGGTCGCGTAATATTGGTCGTGTATTATAGGGGCTGTGTTCACTTACACGCTCGAATTATCCGTGCCAGGGGTGCCAGATTAGGCGAATTATCGCCATGTAGGCTACCTCAGGAGGTCAAATGGCGACCAAAAAATCCAATCGGCTACCAGTAGCCATTTAGGCTACCTAGGAAAAAATAACGGGCGATTTAGGCTATCTCAGGATTACCCCAAATTTAATTAATAATTCCTTAAAATGCGTGTAACTTAACGTAATATGCATGTCTGCAGTTATTTTGTGCTGCTTTCGTTACATTGAGTTTGTAGGTGTGATATATACAAACGCGTATGACAACGAGAAAACAATATTTCTAACTCATTTTAACTCGGTGATATGACAGTGTTCAAAATCAAAACAAGAAAGCGAAACGCAACTTCACAACTTTTCCATTGTTTGTTTCTTTCGTAAGTTGATATCATCAAAAGAAAAGTATGTTATTATAAATTTTGTACCAAAGAAGACCAATTGACGCGGCTGGGTCATCTATTTCCGTCACCACTTGTAGTATAAATAAATAAGGATTCTCTCTCTAAAAATAACGATGGTGAACTTCTGCAGGAACTTATTCTCTTATTAGAAGAGGATTTGTAAGGGAAAGTATATATGAATAAGTACATTAAATAAATAAAAACAAGATCTGAAGCTTATCTATGAAAATATATTTATATGTTTTATGCTTTACGTTGTTATTATATTTTTGGCGAATTTTAGGCTACTTAGCTGAAAATGTTAGGCAATTAGGCTAACTACTTGACAAAAAATAAATAGGCGATTTAGGCTACTCGGTCGTCAAAATTAGGCGAATTGAGTTAGCTGATATCTGGCAACCCAGCAGCCCGATTCCATAACTTGGCTTCAATCGAATTCTCAGTATCGCAGCCACTAATGCCTTGCGATAGAGTCGAATTTGCTATGAAAAAAGTGATAATCCGATTGTAGTCAAGTTATGGAATTGGACCACTGATCCGTGCGATTGTCGCTCGATCATGAGTTAGTGAACGACTTCGGCAGCCCGATTCCATAACTTGGCTTCAATCGAATTCTCAGTATCGCAGCCACTAATGCCTTGCGATAGAGTCGAATTTGCTATGAAAAAAGTGACAATCCGATTGAAGCCAAGTTATGGAATCGGGCTGCGGACGTCCACATAGAACAGCAGTGCGATTACATAATGTTGATCATGACAGTTTCAAGCCGTCAAATTCAATAATGCTTTGCGATAGAGTCGATTTTGCTATGAAAAAAGTGACAATCCGATTGTAACCAAGTTCTGTAATCGGGCTGCTGTGGCCCTATTACAGAACTTGGCTTAAATCAGATTGTCACTTTGTTCGAAAATAGACTCTATCGCAAAGCATTATTGAATTTGACGGCATGAAACCGTCATGATCAACATTACGTAATCGCACTGCCGTGGCCCAATTCCATAACTTGGCTACAATCGGATTATCACTTTTTTCATAGCAAATTCGACTCTATCGCAAGGCATTAGTGGTTGCGATACTGAGAATTCGATTGAAGCCAAGTTATGGAATCGGGCTGCTGTGGCCCAATTACAGAACTTGGCTTCAATCAGATTGTCACTTTTTTCATAGCAAAATCGACTCTATCGCAAAGCATTATTGAATTTCACGGCTTGAAACCGTCATGATCAACATTACGTAATCGCAGTGCTGTGGCCGTATTACATAACTTGGCTTCAATCGAATTCTCAATATCGCAACCACTAATGCCTTGCGATAGTCGAATTTGCTATGAAAAAAGTGATAATCCGATTGTAGCCAAGTTCTGTAATTGAGCCTCTGGCAACCGTCAAGTGTCAGTTTCATACTATTCCTCCCTTCCCCTACTATTTTTCTGATGACCCAGGCGTACGTCCGACGACCCCGTGAACGATTTCGAGCGATCGCGCGGATGATCCGTGCGTCCTCGAACGTGTAAGTGAACGCGCCCAGGGACTCAAAACCTTAGAATATTTACGCTATATTATATGCTCAAAACAGTGCGATGCAGCGAGACGCAGCATATTTTTTTATCCTTTTCGTGTTTACGCCTGTTTCTGTTGGGAGCCAGTGATTACTAGGCTGTGTTCACTTACACGCTCGAATCATCCGTGTGATTATCGCTCGATCATCTGGAGTTCGTGAACGACTTTGGACGTCTACATACAACTGACAACTGTCAGTTTCATACTATTCCTCCCCTCCACTACTATTTTTCGGATGACCCAGGCCAACGCCCGGACGACGCCGTGAACGATTTCGAGTGTACGCGCGGGTGATCCGTGCGTCCTCGAACGTTTATGTGAACGGGCCCCTAGACTAGCATAAACAAACTAATGTCAGCTGGCTGTAAGTTCAACTTACCGCCAAATTAACAAAGTAACTTATTCTTGTTTTAATGTAAATAAGGCGACCTGAACAGGATGGCGATGTTTTTACTTATAAATATATAAGTCGGAATGTCCATCATCATGGTGCTACAAAACGCAACCGACACATAAAGGGTACTTTGTGTCGCTTCGGCAGTCTCGGTGCGGCGGCGGTGGAAGGGAATTAAACGTACAGAAGAGATTGATACTGAGAGTGAACCTAGAGTAGACGCGCGCGTGCCGAGGAACTGTCATACGTTTTGATAGTGTACATATAATTATTATTGTAATTAATTGTAATATAGAGATAGTGATAAACATTAAAGTAATTACGTGAAAAGACAAATTAGTGATAAGAATAACTGTAAGTACTGTCCAAAGGGCGCGTTTCGAATTGAGGAAATAAACCAAAACTTTGATTTCTTTTTCCCGAACGCACTAGTCATTTATTAATTTGAATATTGCCGCACTCATACAGATCACGGAGAATTTTACCACCGCGGGCTAACTCGACGTTAGCGCCATCTAGTTAAAATAGCGGAACTAAAAATCACTTAACAATATTTTTACTGGACTAACAGTTTGGACATACCACCCACCAAGGACGAATAGTCCTTGAAACATAAGTATGGAAAAAATTACATAATAAAGCATACAATTTACCTTTCTGTGACTGTATAACAAAATTATATGATTGTAAGTGTCCATTTTCAAATCATAAAAATAATCTAGCTAAATTATACAACAAATATTATGTTATCTTGTTTCTTTTTACATAACAAAACTTCTGTGGACTGTATAACAATGACACCTTGGCATTATAATATGATGAATACAATTTAACAACTAAAATGCGATAAAACAAGTAACATTCTCTTAACTAACTAAACCAAAATAAACAACCATCAGTTTATTGTTTTTACTCAACATGCAGATTAGCAATTTGACCTGAACTAGGATCAATTAAGTTTCACAAACTTAACATTAACTGGTCCATTCGTCACTATGGACAGGTAGTGGACACAGCTTTGAAGTTGGACGTTGAATTAACGAATCTTTGTAGCGCAACGTCACAACTCGCGTTATGTTATCTTTACCCGGATGAACATTTACTACCAAACCGTAAAGCCATTTTGCAGGAGGTAAGTTGTCTTCTCTGACCAACACTACGTCACCAATGTTTAATTCTGGAGATTTGGTCTTCCATTCATATCTCTGGAAAAACTGTGTCAAATATTCTGAAGACCACCGTTTCCAGAACTGTTGCACCATTCTCTGAGTAAGTTGCCAACGACGTAAGCTTCCGGCTTGTAACTGCTCATAATTATGATCCGGAGCCATCAATAAAGGTTCACCAACCAAGAAGTGACCTGGTGTAAGCGCAGTGTTGCTAGAATCAAGACTACTCTGGGAAATCGGTCTTGAGTTGAGACAGGCCTCAACTTGCGATAAGACGGTGGCAAGTTCTTCATAAGTTAGTGTAGAATCTCCGAGAATCCGTCTTAGATGGTGTTTGGTGCTTTTTATCCCTGCCTCCCACAATCCACCGAAATTTGGAGCGTGAGGAGGGATGAAATGCCATTCTGTTCCATTATTCGCTAATGCAGATGCAACTTCACTTGAAAATGAAGAACTCTCGCTTGCCAATAAAGCTTTTAATACCCGCGCAGAGCCAACAAAATTGGATCCATTGTTGCTCCAAAGGTGAAAACAGCGTCCCCTTCTAGCGACGAAGCGCTTGAAAGCAGCCAGGAACCCTTCGGAGGTAAGATCAGACACAGCATCAATGTGCACTGCTCGCGTGGCCATACAAATAAAAAGACATATATACCCCTTGTATGATTTTTGGCCACGACCTTTAGACACTCTTATATTTATGGGCCCTGCATAGTCCACGCCCGAATGCAAAAATGGTTTGTTCGGTGTCACCCGACAAGAGGGCAACTGACCCATCAATTGGGTGCTTATCTTAGCTGCGTTCCGAATGCAAGGAACGCAGTGATGAATATGGGACCGTATTAAGTTTTTCAAACCAGTAACCTAATATCTGGAACGTATCCAACTACCAGTGAGCTGCTGACCACCATGCAGAGATTTTCCATGAGCATCTGCCACCAGAAGTTTAGCAAGATGCGATTCTCCACAGATGATAATTGGATGCTTGCTGCAGTCAGGTAAGTTAGAATTTTCAATTCTCCCACCAACCCTTAGTACTCCATTTTCATCGATAAATGGATTTAGTGTTGATATCTTACTCTTATTATTAACCTTTTTATGTTTCAGAAGGCTAGTGATGTCTTCGTGCAACGAGTGACGCTGATGCTGTCGAATGCAACAGGTAAGGGCATCCTGAATCTCTGCAGCGGTAAGATACGGTAAGGGTTTTGTTTTTGCTGTAGTAGAATCTTTAAGTCGCAGAAACCTCCCACATTCACTACGACCCGAACTTGCTTTCTTAGCGATGAGAATTTAGTCCAGATGTCTGTCTCTTGACCGCTCTCCACGGATAAAATATGGACCTTTAGCACTTTCTTTTCTAAATCTGTTTTAGTACAAATTGACAGCGGTTTCCCATACTCTACGTTGTCGTTTTGTAGCCAGTCAGGACCGTATTTCCACAACTCATTGTCAATTAACTCGGAAGCTGGAATTCCACGCGAAGCACAGTCTGCAGGGTTTTTCTTTGACTGAACATACGACCATTGCGATGCATCCAACAGACTCAGGATTTCAGAAGTTCGGTTGGCTACGAAGGTCTTCCATCGACTTGGATGGTCACTCAACCAAGCCAAGACTACCGTTGAGTCGGTCCAAGCATGCAAGTCGGACTTTTCAATGTTTAATGCTTCAGCCACCTCTCGCAACAATTTTACGACCAATCCAGCAGCGCATAATTCCAACCGCGGTATCGAAACTTGCTTGATTGGAGCGACCTTCGTCTTAGAAGTTACTAGATGAGTTTTTATAACACCATCGCTGGCAATGGTTCGAATATAAACCACTGCAGCGTAGGCCGCATTGGAGGCGTCTCCAAACGCATGTAACTCCACTTTCTTATCACTGTGAGTTCTTTGAACCCATCGAGGGATATGAAAACTCAGCAGTTTTGATAAATCTATTAGATAAAGATTCCATTCTTTTAAAAGATCTTCGGGCAATTTGTCATCCCAGTCAAGTCCAGACATCCATAATTTTTGGATAAACACCTTAGCGGTTATAATGCACGGTGAGATCCAGCCTAGCGGATCATATAACCTGCCGATTTCACTAATGATTTCTCTTTTAGTTGCAGGCAAAGAAGAATCGGATGACAAGTTGACACTATAGTCAAACTCGTCGGTCCGGCGATTCCATGCAAGACCTACTACTTTGGTTATATCGTTTTCTTTAAATTCTCTATTCATTTCCGTATTCTTGTTTTCGGGATCCAGCAATCCCATTCTGTTACTGGCCCATTTCTGCAACTTGAACCCACCTTTTTTTTAGTAATGCGTTCATATCTTCATACATTTTAACGGCTTCTGTTTCAGATTCACAACCACTGAGAAGATCATCCATGTAGAAATCCGTTTGTATTCTACTAGCTGCTAGCGGGTGATTATGACCTTCATCAATTGCAACTTGTTGCAACGACTTTACCGCTAAATATGGGGCACAAGATGTACCGAATGTAACCGTCAATAGCCGATAATCGCGTAATTTATCGTGAGGGTCTTCTCTCCAAACTATCCTTTGATGGTCTACATGCTTTTCCGAGACCTTAATCTGCCTGTACATTTTAATAATGTCGGCAGTGAGACATATAGGATGCAATCGCCATCGCATGATAGTGTTTCGTAACTCTGGCTGTAAGGTTGGACCAACCATCAACGTTGAGTTTAAGGACACTCCAGCACTTTGATCAGAGGCATTAAAAACTACCCTCGTTCGACTCGTGGTCTTATCCAGACGAATAACTGCGTGATGTGGCAACCACACCTTTCCATCTACCTCTTCTGAGTCACTTCCAACTTCTTCCATATGACCTAGGGTCAGATATTCAGTTAGCACCTCAGAGTAATCGTTTTTCTGATCTGGATTTTTGACTAATCTTCTTTCTAAACTATTCAGTCGCTTTACTGCAATAGCTCTAGTATCTCCATATTCACGCTCCATATTTAGACGGAAGGGTAACTCTACCACATACCGACCAGAGTCATCTCGACATGTCGTCGCCTTAAAATGATCTTCGCAAGCTTGCTCTTCCGGAGTTAATATCTTTCCTTTTGTCGTACTAGGCTCAGATTCAATCTCCCAAAATTTCTTAAGCAGCTCGTTCACTTCCATTTTGACATGCAGGTTCATTACAACATTATGACAATGTTGCTCATTTTCACCGTAGCCGCCCCCAATTGACCCGACAATACCCATCCAAGGTACGTATCCTGAGCAATAGTACAACCAATGGGGCTTCGAATTAAGCCCTCTTTCAGGATAGCACAATATACCTCGGAGCCTAATAAAATGTCTATTTTATTAGGTGAATTATATTGGGGGTCAGCTAATTGTATGCGACCAAGTTCTGTCCACTCGGGCAGAATGAATTTCTTATCTGGCAAAACTGAAGTCACGGTACTGAGCACGTGAGCCTTCACTTCAAGTTTAAAGGTAGGGTCGCAGAGTGACTGAATATTTACCATAACCATATGTTTTGAGGTTAAGCCACTCGCATCACCCAGACCTGAAATACAGCTTTTAGCTGCCATCTTTCTCAACCGTAGTAGCTGTACGGCTGCCTCAGAGATAAAAGAGGCTTGTGATCCTTGATCAAGTAGCGCTCTCAAAATCTGTGTAGACCCATTTTGAGACTCGGCCTTAATTAAGGCTGTAGCCAGTAACGTCTGGTTTTTATCTGTCACAAAATGAGTTGCGATATTTGTGGCCTCCTTCGTCTCAGACGAGAGTTCGGGACGATCTTATTCATTTCCTGCTGATTCATATTTTTTGGGTTTACCATGAAGAAGGGTATGGTGCTTTCCCTTGCAAAGACGGCATTTGGTTGATATCCTACACATGTTAGCAAAGTGATTATTGCCTAAGCAATTATAGCAAAGTCCGAGTGACTTCACTATATCCTGACGTTTTAAGACGTCTTCTTTGGCAAACTTACTGCAGGAATACAGTCTGTGGTTGTCATTGCAATGAGGACAATTGACGTTGGAATTTGAAGTTGTGTGCAAGACCTTTGTGTTTGTGGTGTTATGATTAGACTTGGGTTTATTTTTAACAGGCTCTACAAATTCTAAGGCGCGAAACCGAGATTCTAAGAAATCTTTAAACTGACTGAATGACGGTAAGTCTGTGCATGAATTATTAACATTCAACTCCCATTGTTTTCGTGTTTCAGGGTCCAACTTCAAACTGACAATATAGATTACAATTATGTCCCATGTTTCTACTTTAATACCTAAGGTTTCCAATTCATGCATACAGTCCGAAGTTGTATCTAAAAGCTCTTTGAGCCCTTGAGCTGATTCATAATTCATTACTCGTTGACTAAACAAACGTCTAAGGATACAATTTGCCATGAACCGTTTGTTGTCGTACCTATTTTGCAACATGTCCCAACATTTCTTATAATTAGCTGTAGTAATAGGGATATGTTTTATCAATTGTTCAGCTTCGCCTCGCATTTGCGTTTTCAAATAATGTAATCGTTGGACGTCATCTAAAGTAGAGTTATTGTGAACTAACGATTTAAACAAGTCTTTAAATGATGACCACTCCGCATAATTACCACTGAACAAAGGTATTGAAATTTGAGGTAATCTAACTACAGGTTCTTTGTTCAACGCCGATACATTTGCACCGTTGCTGTTTGATGGTATCATTGTCTTCAACGTTGCCTTCAGTTCTCCTTTGTAGATGATATAAGTCTCATAACCGACGTTAAAAACATCATTTTTGATGTAACTGCTTTCGTTCAGGACTTCTTTGCTGTATGCTGCTGTTATCGCTTCATGTTTCTCAGAAAATTTATTTATTAATTCCTCTAGCCCTTCTAATCTCGCATCAATGTAAGTTTCCGTAATCCTTTCCTTCGGTGATTTTTTAAAGTTATTTCTGCCTTTTTCTATCTGATTTTTGAGGTCTTCTATAACTCTTAAATCTTTCTCTATCTTGTACTCGGATTATCACAATCAGAAAAATTCAATTTTTTTCTAAGTTTAAAATTTATCGAAAATATTCTAAGTCGAAGATTGATGCGAAATTTTCTAAGTGTTTGAACACGGATATGAAATCGGGCGTGGATTCCCCGTTCCGTCGTTTTTCGAGAAACTATTCTAAGTCCTAGACAACACTTTGAAATTTTACAAGTCCATGCATTACTTGAATTTTTCTAAGTTCTTAACACTGGTTAATTATTGTACTCACAGTTTGTTCTTGCACTTTACCATTAATTATTCCACTTAATTCCAATTTCCGAAGTCGATTTCCATGTTCCAAGTTTCAGCTTCGGTCCACCAGATGTCGCCACTGTCCGTGTCCTCCGTCGCAATTTCCAGGCGCCCGTAGTACTGTGTGTATCTGTATAGCGGATTTTTTAAAGGACCCTTGTCCAAAGGGCGCGTTTCGAATTGAGGAAATAAACCAAAACTTTGATTTCTTTTTCCCGAACGCATCAGCCATTTATTAATTTGAATATTGCCGCACTCATACAGATCACGGAGAATTTTACCACCGCGGGCTAACTCGACGTTAGCGCCATCTAGTTAAAATAGCGGAACTAAAAATCACTTAACAATATTTTTACTGGACTAACAGTTTGGACAAGTACCTAAATGTGTAGAACAATAAACTTTGATAAGTGACTAAATTTGTAGTGGTTCATATATTACTAAGGGAGGATCCAGCGGGGGGGGGGGGGGGGGGGGGTAAGCCTTTGCCGAAAGGCGGATCCATTTATTTGCACATATATATCGTCATCAGCCCGTATTCGTCCACTGCTGGACGTAGGCCTCTCCTTGTGAACGCCACACCAAGTCGCTACCGACCACCTTTCGCAAGTCGTCACTCCACCTGGCCTAGCTCTCTCCATAGCACAGAATAAATAATAGGTGGACTAGCCCCACTGTGAATGATCCACGTTTTGGCTCCGTAGGTCATAACTGGCAGAACACACGCGTTGAAGACTTTCGTCTTTAGGCACTGGTATGGACGACGAAAAGACTTGACAACTTGCTGTCCATCCCAGCTGAATCCTCCTATCGGCTTCCCTTTCGAAGTTGTTCCTACCCAATTGCATAGTCTGCCCGAGATAACATATTTCTGAACAACTTCAAGGGGGACACCACTAACGACGATCGGTTGCGGGGTAGTAAGGTCGTTAAACATAACCTTGGTTTTATCCATGTTCATCCCGATAACCGTTACGACTAGAGGCGTGAGCTATGTTGGTCAGCATTTGCTCGAGATCCTGCAGCGACTCCGCCATAAGGACAATATCGTCAGCGAAACGGAGGTGTGAGATGAAATCGCCATTTATGTTAATACCCTTTCCTGTCCAGTCCAGCAGTCTTAAACATATCTTCCAGGGCAGATAGATAGATGGGGATAGATATCCAGAGATAGATATATATATATATCTGGATTATATATGTTATTTCTATCATTGTGGTTATTAAACGAAACTCAGATTCGTACTAATTATGTATTCAGTACAATATACGATTTTTATGAGAGATTTTTGATTTATCAGTGTCTACACTATTAAATTAAAATATAATTCCAAAACATGTAAGTTTAAATCATGTCAGTGCTGTCATGATTTAAAATTTCGAGAGTAGAGATTGTTAGAATATTAAGCTATATCTAACAATGTAGTAAACCAAAAAAAAATGCATGAAAAAACTAAAATAGGTCCGAGCGGAGGAAGCGCGGAAATATTGAGCTAAGTATTTCGATCGGTATAGAAGTCAAATAATATTTCCAAGTCATAAAAACAAACATTGAAATAAAAAAAAAAGCTAAAAAAAACAAAGAGTACTTTAGTCAATAAATTATATACTGTTTGAATGTGATTATCAAGGCATTCAATTTGATACCCAAGTAAAATTCGAAGTTTTTTAATTTATTTTTTTCGCATATGATAATGGAGCATAATATAATTATTATTTTTTCAAAAAAGTTTGTACCCTATGTTACTCGGGGGGAAGTAAAGATTCTAACGATACCCCATCTATACTGCCGCCAATTTTTATTTTTTTTAAAAAGTTGAGTACCCTATGTTACTCGGGGGATGTAAAGATTCTAACGATACCCCATACGTCTAAATCTGTTGAAGCATTTAAAAGTTATGGTGAAATAAAGAAACTTACATACACACAAACATACATGAATCCTAAAAACATTAAACTCGTTTTTTTGGGCAGTCATGTAATAATAAAACAACGCGAGCGTAGCGAGCGCAAAAATGTTGACCTGTTTATTTATATATTTCTAACAACTGATTTGAAACATTATTCTAAATCACATGAACTTATACGTTGAAATGATCATAATACATTTGGACGGCGAACTCGAAAGTTCAGAGTTTATTCTTTTAACATAGATTTTTAGAATAAAACAAAATTTCAAATCACATGAAAATAATGAAAAAAGCATCCCAAGAGCGAAAATTTTGAACACTGCCAGTTAAATAGTTCTAAAAACATAAGCTCCTAATAATATTCAAATATGGATTGATAAGAAAAAAACACGCAAACGCAGCGTGAATACTTTTGCGATATTTCTTTCAGTGTAGAAATTGAATAATTCTTAATCATACGAAATTAACCAATTCACGTACCTGGTATAAATTCGAAGAAGCGCGAGCGCAGCGAGCGCGAAAATTCTAACGTTTTTTCCAAATCATATGAAAATAACGAATTAATGTACCTGCAACTTTTTCAAAAATTGAAAGCTTTTCTCTGGAAGAAAATTTAAAATAAAGGATGAAGCCCCCCCGGCAAGGTTATGAGAGCGACGGAAGCGAGCGCGAAAGTTCTTAGCTATATCTGTAGTTTTTTTTGTTTGTCGTATGAGGTAGCGCTAGCTTCTGGTGTCAGTTTGTCAGACCGACCGATGGCCTCCGACGCGGCTTAAAGTCGGCCAGCCGGAACCGATAGCTTACCGTGTCCTCCGAAACGTTTATCTAGTGTAAAAAAAAAACATAATAACATTAAAAAAAGGTTGACATAGGCCCCATGGGGTCATGACCCCCATGATCCGCGCTTGTTTCACGCACTGGGCCCATAACCTGTTGGGTCGTGAATAATAAGCAAGGTTCAGAACATTATAAACTGTATTAATGGACAAAATATAGCAGAGCACAATCAAGTATAGATACTACGACGCCATATTCGGCATAGACTGCAATACACCTATATCTACATACAGGTAGGTACTACATAGCTCACAGATTTGCGCGTTCTATGTGGCAGCATCGTTTCCTCGAAACCAGAGATTTTGAGTGAGCTCGAGAATGTCTATGGGCAATTATACACCTCATCGCGTAATCCTCCTAGCACGACTAGCAATGCAAGAGCCAGTTTGACCCGACATTATACCGAAGATATTCCGGACTTCAGCCTATACGAGATCAGAATGGCTCTCAAATAGCTTAAGAGCTACTGAAAGCGGGTTGAACACCGGTACTTAAACTCCTTCAGAAGCTGTTTAACTCCGTCATCCTCGAGGGTACTACGCCAGAGGCGTGGCACAGGAGCGTAGTGGTGTTGTTCTTTGAAAGGTGATAACACCCTCTTGAAGAATTATAGGCCCATTACGCTGCTGAGACACGTCCATTAGCTGTTTTCGACAGTAGTTACAAACCGTCTCGCTCGTAGGTTTGACGACTTTCAGCCTCCCGAACAAGCTGGATTCCGGAAAGGCTTTAGCACCGTAGACCACGTCCATACGCTTCGGCATATTTTACAGAAGACCGAAGAGTATAATCGGCCACTGTGTCTAGCGTTTGTGGACTACGAGTTCGATTCAGTCGAGGCCTGGGCAGTGCTACAATCATTACAGCGGTGCCAGACTGACTACTGGTACATCGAAGTGTTGAAGTGTTTGTACAGCAAGGCCACCGTGACTGTCTGATTCCAAGATCGGAACACGAATTCTATCAAATTGCAGAAAAGGGGGAGACAGGGAGACGTTATTTATCCGAAACTGTTCACCTCTGCACTGAAAACCAACCGAAACCAAACCGACGAATCCAACTTGGACGGGCAGCGTTCGGGAAATTACGCCATATCTTCTCGTCGGAGATACCGCAGAGCCTCAAGACAAAAGTTTAATCAGTGCGTGTTGCAAGTGATGACATACGGCACTGAGACTTGGTCGCTAGCTATTGGTCTCATACACAAGCTCTAAGTCGCGCAGCGTGCAATGGAGAGAGCTATGTTCGGTGTTTCACTACGTGATAGAATCCGTAACTAGGAAATCCATAGAAGAACCAAGGTTACCGACATAGCTCTCAGAGTTTGCAAGTTGAAGTGGCAATAGTTCGCAGAACCGACAACCGCTGGGGAATAAAGATTCTCGAATGGCGACCACGAACAAGCAAGCGAAGTGTAGGGAGACCCCCACACGATGGACCGACGACATTGTATCCATCGCAGGAAATCGTTGCATGGAGGTCTTTGTTCAGCAGTGGACTTCTAAAGGCTGAAAATATGATGATGATGAATTGGATGTAAAATTCTGGTAATAAACCATTTCACATCATTTCTCTGTACTCTCTGACAACTTTGTTGAGATCTCCAGTGTGTCGACTAGTAGACCGACAGGTATAGCCAAAGGGTCGTGCAACTCGTGCAGGTATAAGCACCGACGTCGGTACACTCAGATGACGAAGTAGAAGAGATGTATGAAGTCATCTCTTCAGCTCTTTACAAGACCACGAAGACGAAGAAAATAAAAAATTGACGAAGTATGTATATAATATATTATTGAAATGTGTTTTTCAAAATTTCATTAAAATTCTTATTACAAAATAACATTGGTGAAAGCTACACCAACCCAGAGAAAAAATCGGAAGCATTTTTGACACTGCTTGATGGAAGATTGTTTGATAAATCTTTTTTCTTATTTTGTTTCTTGTTAACATCAATTAAATCATCAATAGACTCAAAGTAAGAAATGTTCCAAAATTTTACATCATTATCATGAGAACAAGACGCAATATACTGTCCATCATGGCTGATATCAAGGCATTCCACGGGCAATTTATGTTGTCCGACGACCCCAAGCTGGCGTTGTGGAAACATGTGTGCAGCCCTCAAAACTCCATCTTCTCCAGATGTCACTACAATGTTTTGTGTGATGGGTACCATACACTGGATCGAATGTTTTTGCCCTACATATTCATCACTATGAAAACCAAACTCCTTCCAATTAAATAAATATAATTTTCCTTTTGATGATCCAACTAATAACTTTGAGTCTGATCTAAACAGACCCATACAAGTTAGTTCTGATTCATATTCTTCTGATGTTGTATATATTTTGCTGAAAAGAAACATAACTTAATTAGTGTAAGGTTTTAACAGGAATCAGAAACCTTATTTGTCTGGCGTATTTCATCATCAGATCTTCGGCTCTTTGTTTCTGCTAATTAAAGTTGGTTTGTATTTTAATTGATTACCAAGTAAATCCATACGCTTGCTAAAACTAATAATGCTCACTATATATTGTATCTTTATCTGCAGGGTTAAATCATACACTTCACTTGCAGTATATGACAAAATACCACAAATTGTTTTTCTGGTGATACGAACGACCTAATAGCACTTGGTCCAATACGCATTTCCTCCAAATCGCAGATGGTCCACACGCATTTCGTCAAATACGCAGATAGTCCAAGTACATGCGAGAAAATAAACAACTGTTTAAATAAATATGTATATATTTATTTTACTTACATAATAAAAAATACAAGATACGCCTGGGGATTTGAGGACCAACGATGTATAATATAGTAAATTAATGGACAAGGTGTCAAAGTAGCACGCGTGAAAGTGACAGTTGTCAAAGTTTGGTGGGAAAATGAGCAGAGTTGGGGGGGAGGGGGACTGGAAGAAGTGAGGGGGGACTGACAGGGGAAGTGAGGGGAGTGGGGGGGTAGGGGAGTGGGGGTAGGAGAGAGGGGTGTGCGGGGAAGGAAGGGGAGCGGGGGAAGAGGAGTGGAAGTGAGGGGAGGGGAAGTGGGTAAGTGAGGGAAGTAAGAGGGAGCGGAGGAAGAGGAGTGTAAGTGAGAGGAGAGACAGGTGGTAAGTGAGATAATTGGGGGGGAAGAGGCGGTTTGTGGGGAGAAAGGGGGAGTGGGGGAAGGGAAGTAGAAGTGAGGGGAGGGGGTGGGGTAAGTGAGGGGAGGGAGTTGGGAAATGAAGGGAGGGGGAAGTGAGTGGAGGATGGTGGAGGAAGGGGGTGTGGGAAGTGAGAGGAGTGGGGATGATAATTCGGAGAGAGGAAGTGGGGGAGTTAGGGGAGCTTTTAACTATTAAATTAAGCAGTTAATGGAGTTTGCTCTATTAACTGCTTAATTTATTTGTTTATATTTTGTATATCACCTGTAATTTTGGATATTTCTTGTAATTTGTGACATCAGTTGTCAATACTGGATGTTATGACTTTTTAAAGCTGTGACCTGTCAAATTGGCACGTCCTGAATAATACATAGGATTTTATAATTATCATCATCCACGCGTGTGAAACCACGAGGCGTAACTGGTATATAAATGTAGCTAAGATGTGATTGTAGATCTGACTGTGCTTAGCTAATCCCTTGGTGTAGGACGAAACAGCGTTAATTGTTGCTGTTATATTTTCTCTGTTTTTATACCGCGAACGAAATTCAAATTAGTGGACTGTATGGCGAAACAAAAACTAAGTCGAGGGTTTTGTTGGTAAATTAGGATTGAAGTCGTGCACTCACCGAATTGTCCTTGGGACACGTTTAGGCTGATATGGTAAGCTCTCTAACTACTCCAGGGCCCCCTTTCGTTATTAAGACAGACCTTACCAGATTCCCTGAGATACCACCTCAGTAGTGCGCACACGACGAATCACTCACGGGATATAGTTCTTTCTTAAGTTAACGTAGTTATTAGTCTTTTGAATTATGATAGCACACGAAATAGGGCTTTGCCCTTCGAAAACTGAATCTATTATTCACCAACGAAAATTGCACACACCTCTCATGGCGGGCGGCGATACGGCGACACACACACGTTTTCCTTATGCAAGTGTTGCTAGTATCGATAGTTTCTTTTTTTAACTATTTTTAGGGATACCAGTCACCAAATGTGAACAGTTGCATATAAATAACTATTTTTTTATGTGACTGCTCATTACCCATGAATATTGGACTATCTGCGTATTTGACGAAATGCGTATTGAACCAAGTGCTATTAGATCATACGAACCCACTGACTGGATTATATTGTTCTAACATTTTTTGTCTGTTTTTTTTTCTCTTTTAGGTCCACATAACACAGTTATCAAAGGTTTACTAGTTATAAGCTATATCCAACCAAGATAACGCGAGATATGCAAATTCCAACAAATTAAAAAAAAAACATAGACAGAATCACACTAATATTATAAACTAGCTGATGCCAGCGGCTTCGCACGCGTGGTAATTTCTCTAGGTTAAAAGTACTTTATGTACTATTCCAAGACCTAAAATACCAATATACCAACATTTGATCAGAATTCCTTCAGCCGTCAAAAAGCTTTTATTGATTGCTCGGCTTCTACTCATCGGATTGAGACACCAAAGTACACCAGTTTTTAAGTCAAACCCTATGCTATCCAACTGTAAAAAAAATTATTCTTGTGCTTATTCTAAGTACCCTAGACCATTTTTTAAAAGTTATCTTTTTTTACAGACTATTATTGCGTTCCTATTGCTTTATCTATACTTATAATAAAACTGTAACGAGTCCAATTCTGTACACTGAAGATATTTTGTAAATTTTTTTGGACCTTACTCTAGATTCGATACTGAAGCCAAAACTGTTATTTATTTTCATTTTTGTCTGTCTGTATCTTGGCTAGGCCGAAACTACTGAATGAATTTAAATGAAACTTGGTATGATTTGAGTTCATACTACGAGGTAGGACATAGGCTACTTTTCATCCCGAAAAATGAAAGGGTTCCCGCAGGATTGGGGTTGAAATTTATTTCAAAAAACACTGAAACTACTGGACGGATTTTGATGCAACTTGTCACAGTTATAGTTTATATAATGGGTTAAAATTGAGGATACTTTTTATCCCGAAAAAATAAAGAGTTCCTGCGGGATAATGTCCCAAATTCTGTAAATTAAAGATATTTTGTAATTTTTTTTGGGGGCCGTTCTAAATTAAACACTAAAGCCAAAACTGTATTTTTTTAATGTTTGTCTTTCTGTCTGTCTGTCCGTCTGTCTGTCTGTACCTTGGAAGTGCATTATGCCGAAAATACTCAATGAATTCAAATGAAATTTGGTATGATTTGAGTTCATACCTCGAGGTAGGACATAGGATACTTTTCATCCCGAAAAATTAAAGGGTTCCTGCAGGCTAGGCATTGACAGTTATTTAAAAGAAAACGTATCACGCTGAAACTACTTGACGGATTTTGTTGAAACTTGGCAAAGTCATAGTTTATACAATGAACAAAAATTGAGGATACTTTTTATCCCGAAAAATAAAGTGTTCCTTCGGGATAATGTCCAAAATTCTGTAAATTGAAGATATTATGTAATTTTTTTTGGAGGCCGTTCTATATTCAATACTTAACCCAACATTGTATTTTTTTAATTTTTGTCTGTCTGTCTGTCTGTACCTTGGCAGCGCACCACGCCGAATATACTTAATGAATTCAAATGAAATTTGGTATGATTTGAGTTCACATTTCGAGGTAGGACATTGGATACTTTCATCCCGAAAAAATTAAGTGTTCCTGCAGGATAGGGGTGGAAAATTATTTAAATGAATACTTAGAACGCTGAAACTATTAGACGGATGTTGATGCAACTTGGCACAGACATAGTTTATAAGATAGGTGAAAATTATGGATACATTTAGTCCCGAAAAAAGTAAAGGGTTCCTGGGGGATATGGGTCCAAATTCTGTACATTAAAGATATAGTGTTATTTTTTTTGGAAATTACTCTATATTCTGTATGTTTTTTCATTTTTGTCTGTATGTCTGTCAGTTTGTATCTTAGCCGCGCATCACGCCGCCGGAACTACTGGATCTCACAAATTCAAAAGGAACTTGGTACGATTTGAGTTCGTACTACGAGGTAGGACATAATGATACTTTACATATCGAAAAATTTATGGGTTATTATTTAGGGGTTGAAACTTATTTAAACACGTACCACGCTGAAAGTAATGGACGGGTTTTGATGCAACTTGGCACTGTCTTAAGTTATATGATGGGTTAAAATTGAGGACACTTTTTATCCCGAAAAAGTAAAGGGTTTCTGCGGGATATGGTTCCAAAGTTATGCTAATATTTAAGTAATAAATATTTTTTTTGGATGGTTCTCTATATTCGATAATGAAGCCAAACTGTTTTACTTCTTAATTTTGTCTGTCTGTTTGTCCGTATCTTGACCGCGCATCGCACCCAAACTAATAAACGAATTCAAATGAAAAAAATGCACTTGGGTGCTTAAAAAAGGTATTAAACACTTCTTTTTTTGTTAATCGTGTCTTTCTTTCAGTTTGTCTGTATGTTTGTTTGTTCACGTGTCACGTAAAAACTACTGGACCGATTGCAATGCGGTTTTCATTGTTTGATTTAAATCTGGTGTAATTGGTATCTCAATCCGGTGAGCAATTGATAAAGTATTTTTGACGCCTGAATAAATTTTGTTAAAATGTTGGTATATTGGACCTGGAATAGCACATTATGGTACTTTGAACCTAAAGAAAAGAAAAGCTGTACACGCGTGCGAAGCCGCGGGTACAGCTAGTTATAAATATAGATGCGAAAGTTTGTGCTTGAGTGAGTGTGTGTATGTTTATCCGATATTCACGTTGAAACGGCTGAACAGATTTTGATGAAATTTGTTATTTAGATACTTTAGGTCCTGGAATAAGACATATGATACTATTCATCATCATCATCACCGCGGGGCGCACCTAGCGCATTACTTAAAAACTACTGGACCGATTGCAATGTGGTTTCCATAGTTGGGTAGCTTAGCCTCCTGGCTACGGAACCCTAAGTCTATGCGTGTCCGACACGGACTTGGCCTTTTTTATGGTAGTTATTACCAACTCGTCTTAAAAAATTGAATTCATTTGAATTGTAGTGATTACTGTGATTATAAAAATGGTTGAACTGTTCAACAATTTTTACGCGTTATTTTTTTACCTTGCTTTGAGATCTATTGAAGTAAGAGTGCCATCTCCGCCTGCACACACTAAATACTTCTGCGCATCAGTTGTTACCATATCTGAGACATATTCCTCTCCTATTTTTATAGTGAAAGCTGGATCTGGTTTCCTCATATCCCAAAGTTTAACAGTTCCCCCATCATCACCTGAAATGTTACATAAATAACAAATATTATATATATGTATATATATATTGGTACCGGGGGGTAGCCCTTCCTCCCCTCCTAAATTCTACAGGAATCGCCAATCCACTACCAGTAGTAATCATTTCCAAAATCCAGTTTGATTAAGGATAAATCTGTTTTATTGTACTTAATTAGGCTTACTAAACCAGAGACCAATATTTTTTGGGGTTGTTCCATATTCATCCTATGCCGTCTCATCCAACTTTTATTTTTTTCCTAACTCAACCGATTGCTAAGCTACTAGATTATAATTATGCTTGTACCTATGTACGGTCTACTTAAAAATGTTAATTCCTTACCCGAGGGTCACTTTTAGACTCAAGAGTCAGAATTATTATTATATGAATTAAATATTTATGAAATTAATATAGGCAGTGTACCGCTAAGGAATAGATCTCCTTGCCGGAGTCTGTTTCCCGATAGTTACAACCTGGAAGTCATCAAGTCGCAAGTTGTTTGCTTCTAGGTAAGCGTAGTGGTTAAGCAAGAGACTGAAAGTTGTCATAAAAAAATGACATCATTGATAGTCTCGTTATTCGAAAGTATTAAAAACATACAGGACTAGTTGTAAAAAACAGGTTACGTAAAAATCATTAAAAGAGTACAAAAATGGGGCCAACTTTTCCAGGCAGTATTTTCCATCATTCAATTCTTGGGTAGCATTGTTTATTGTATCATCATTTTCGTCTTTTTTCACTGATGAAGATGCCGACGCTTCAAGTACTCTTAGAATACTCATCGCATTTTGAAGATGTGCATCCTTTTTCAAAATATTCAGCAACTGCAGCATGTTGAGTTTTTTTGTTCGCAATGTACCTATTTAATGTTGCATGCCAACTTTCGATTGCGTTGTTCGTTCTGTTTTTTTTTGCCTGTATACATTTCACATATGTCTTCCAGCCACAACCTTACAAGATAATAATAAAATTTGGTAACATTTTCAGCATTCGTTAAATCTCCCTTTAGTATAGTGTGAACTCGGATGACAGCAGCAGCTGTCAAATTTAAAACAGCTATTACTCGGAAAGTAGTTTATTTACTTAGGTGATAGATCTCATTGAGGTCTTTATTCCATATGACAGCTGTCAAATTTAAAACGGCTTTCTTATTCTTATTCAAGATGGGCGGTAAGGCCTGCACTGACGTCCCGCTTGGGGTGTTTTCTGCATTTCCCCCTGCCAGCCTCTACCCGAGCCATCCCAACTCCTTTATTAGCGTAGTGTGGTCTTGTGTCGCTGGCACAACTGCTCCAGTGATAAAGATGGTGCAAATGAAGATGAAGATCCTGATAATGAAGATGGTATTGATAATTTGAGGCTAGGTTGTTGTGACAAGTCATGCATTCCTGTAGTAATTCTTATTTGTTCCGTGGCCGGACAGTTCAGCAGCACGTGCTCCACAGTCTCATTCTCTTCCATGCAGCCACGACACAGTGGACTATCTGCGGCTCCAGTTTTGTACTGATGACAGTTCAAGTCGCAGTGACCTGTAATAAGTCCTATTAAAAGGCGTAGGTCCTGTCGATGTAACTTGAGTAAGTTGTTTGTTATGTTTCTGTTAAGGGTTGGGAAAGTGGTCTTGGCATGCTTACAGTCCGTTTTCCTGTCCCACAGTTTTTGTTGCTCACTTTCAGCGTGACGGCGCAATAGGTCTCGCACCTCCATCGCCCATGGTTTGCATAGACCCACTGCTCCATCGCTCACCTGTTTCTTGGTTCCTTCCTTGGCGAGCATGTCCGCCATGTTATTACCTTTACAAGAGCTATGTCCTTTAGTCCATTTAACTATTGTTCTGTATCTCCCCGCCAGTTTCTGTAGAATTTCATGACATTCTGCTACAACCCTTGATCTAGTTACAGGTCTTTTAAGTGCATAAATAATGGCCGCACTGTCCGTGGTAAACGCGAGGACATTTTCCTTTTGCTCCGCCTCAGAGATAGTAGCTGGAAGTGCATCTAGTGATGATATTACTCTAGCAGCCTAGGGCCTGTTGCTAACAGGCCCATGGCCTCTGCCTGAAACACTGTCGTAGTCTTGCTAAGAGCTTTAGATTCGGAAAGTTTAGTTTCCGGCGAAGAAAAACCGTAACCGACTCCCATTTCGTTCTTTGCACTGTCCGTGTAGACATTGGAACAGTATGAGAGACCTTCTAGTTCACTCTTCATCGTAGTCAGGTCATACCTCTTGCTATCAAGGTGTGTGCTGGCTATTCTGTCAGTGCCTTTTCTTGCCTCTGGGATAATTCTTGTTGCTCTGTCCAAGATTCCGCAGTGGTTAGTAATGGGTCCGTTGCCCTTCCACTGGTTTGTGGAAATTATCCTCAGTGCTGATGTCATCGCTTCCTGCTGTATGTGCAGATGCAAAGGAATCCCAGTGCTCTGGACCCAGGATCATGTCCAGAGCAGCTGAAGGTGTCGATTTCGTACACCCGCTGATCAAAGAGCTAGTCTCTGAATTTTCTGGAGTTTGGTGATTGTTGTCACCAGGTTTGTTCGCGTCCACCACACTACACACCCATAAGTGAGAACTGGCCTCACTATTACGTTGTATAGCCAACGGCATAATTTTGGCTTCAGACCCCAGTCTTTCCCGACTGCTCTGGTGCTTTGCCACAAAATGTTTGTTGCTTTCGTAGTAATGTGGTCAAGATGCTTCCCCCACAGGAGTTTACTATCTAGCCAGATGCCTAGATATTTAACTTCTTTACTTAAAGTCAACTTTGTGCCAAACAAAGTCGGCAGTTTTAATGTTGCATTTTTTCGCATAGAGTCGCCTCAAACAGTCCTGAGATCATGATTGCCAGGTCATCTGCGTATCCGATTGTAACTATACCTTCTTTGTTCAGGAGTTCAATGAGTTCGTTTACTACCTCTACCCAAAGTAATGGAGACAAAACACGTCCTTGTGGACATCCTCTAGTAACAGAACAGCGACTTTTACTTGCTGTTTCTATACTGGCAGCTCTGTTTGAAAGCATGGTTGTGACCCATTTATTCACTCTACTATCCACGCCTTGATTCCTTAGCCCGTCCTCAATGCTGGGAAACGTCGTTTTATCGAAAGCCCCTTCAATATCAATGAAAGTGGGCAAACAAGACTGCTTGTTCTCCAGAGCTGATTCAATCTTGTGAACCACCTGGTGAAGTACTGTCTCTGTTGATTTACCCGATTGGTAGGCATGTTGGTTATTGTGGACTGGGTTTTCTACCAGTGGTCCATTTCTTATGTATTTGTCGCATAATATTTCCAAAGTCTTCAGAAGGAATGAGCTCAGGCTTATAGGCCTAAAAGACTTTGGATTTGTGTAGTCAGTTTTGCCCGGTTACGGTAGAAAAACTACTTTTACTTCCCTCCATGCTTTAGGTATGTACTTCCATGCAAGACTTGCTCTAAAGATTACAATTAGGTATGTTTTTATTTGACTAAGGCTCCACTGAAGTAGTGCTGGGAAAATGCTGTCTATTCCAGCAGCCTTGTAGGGTTGGAAAGTACTCACGGCCCATAGGAGGGCTTCTTCTGTGACGATAGCTTCCGCAAAAGCCCAGTCTTCAGTAGCAGGTTCTTGCGTCGTTTCTGCTTCCCACCCCCTATCGCTGTTTAAGCAACAATCCGGAAAGTGTGTTTGTAGGAGTAGTTCAAATTGATCTCGCTCCGATATAGTAGAGGTGCCGTCGGCCTTCTTCAGAGTACCTAGTTTTACATGAGTTTCCTTAGATACAAGTTTTCTAAGTCTCGCAGTCTCGCTCTCAGATTGAATGGAGCTACTATACTTCCTCCACGAGTTTTCCCGACTCTTCTTTACTTCCACTTTTAACAAGTGTCTGGTTTTCCTATATTCTTGTCAATCTTCCAACTAATCGGTGTTCATGGCTCTGTTGAAATGGTGTCTTGTTTTCTTTCTCAGTTTACTAAGTTCCGTGTTCCACCATCTATCTTTCCTATGCAGTATTTCACTGCTTTCTGTTTTTAGAGGACAAGAACTTTCGTAAAACGGCTTTATATCTTAAAGTATTGATCATAGACTAGTAGTTTCTTTACATAAAGGATAGATCTCATCTAGGTCTTAATTTCATATGACAGCTGCCAAACTTAAAACAGCTTTATCTCGGAAACTATTGATCCAGTTGTTTTTTTACATAAGGGATAAATCTCATTGAGATCTTCATTTCATATGACACGGTTTTGTATTTTTGCGTGTGACTGCACATTATCCATGAATATTGGACTATCTGCATACTTGACGTAATGCGTGTTGACCAACTGCGAGTTGGCCGAAATGCGTATTGGACCAAGTGCTATTAGACCCATTAATCAAGGAAACGTATAGAACTTGTAACGAGCGTACCTAAGTACCTACACGCACCATTTTTTTATTTAGTGGGAGTACGAGTCCAAGATGCAATTTTTGCTATTAGTGGGACATAGAAGTGGTACCAGGATTCCATAACTAGTGGGACCTCGAGTCCGGTGGGTCAAAATTAGTGGGACCACAAGTCAAACACCCAAAAATAATTCAGTTGTTGGATAGGCTTTATAAAATATGTCATTGTTATTGAGTTATTGAATAAAGTCTAAGAAATTCCTTTTAATGCTATCCTTACCTTTTCCTGCAATTTTTTGCTGTGGGATGAATAAGGAACACATTTCGGTTGAATTAAGAAAAATAATTAAAAACAATGTAATCGGTTGAGTTCAGAATATAAGTTAGGATGAATCAAGAACATTATGCCGACAGGATGAGACGTTGTAGGATGAGAACGGAACAACCCATTTTTTGATGTTTTATCGCTTTTATTTGTGTAGAAGTTTTCTAATTACATAACTTTCTTCTGCTTTGTTCCACAAGCCAGCTGGCTCGCTGGGTACACCCAGCCGAGCCACAGACTTCAAGTTAATTCTTATTTTAGTAAGGTCTGCACTGACATACACCCCAAGTGCGCTTGGGGTGTCTTGGGGTGTATTGTGCATTTCCCCCTGACAGCCATCACCCAAGCCATTTCAACTCCTTAATATAGCGGAGTGTAGTCTTGGGTCGCTAGCGATGATTGCAAACATGAAAACAATTCTAGAATATCTAAGTGACATCAGCTAAATACTTTGTAGTTTAAAGTTGTGTGTGTTTGTGGTTTAACTTTGGTACAAAAATATTATTACCTGTAACAATCTTGTCATTACTTAAACAAAGCATTCGGTACACTGGCTCTTCGTGGGCATTTTCGAAGCAGTTCTTTAACTTCCCTGTTTCAACATCTGTAGCTATAATAACCTTGTCCTGAAAACAATGAGTTTCCATTACTAATTATCTGGGTGTATGCGAGTGAACCAAGTAACAAGACATGAGTTTAAAAACTAAAACCCGACTACGGTCGGGTAACTAATAGCCTGACACTTTTACAATGAAGACGAATCGATTGGTAACTCTCTTGTCAAAATCAAATCAAGTTTTTAGTTTGAAGACTTAACCCATACTTTGCCTTGCTGTAGCCGGGTAAAAAATTGCCTATGATACTCTATATCTGAATACTATTCGATTGACACCTTGCTTGTCAAAATCGGACCTATAGGGGCGACGCTATGGTAGAACATCCACAAACCCACATACATCTACACTAATATTATAATATAATAAGTATTATAAAGCAGAAAGATTTGATTTTTTTGTATGTTTGTTCGTAATGGTTATACACATAAAATGCTGAACTGATTCTAAAATTTCTTTCACCGAGTAACATAGCTACATTATCAGCGAGTAACATAGGCCATACTTTATTTTTCAAAAATTTTGTGTTCCTTACGAAAATTGCAATATTGTAACCCAAGGTATCAAAACTACAGAACGGAATGACGTAGCTATGGAAACTAAATAATAATGACACGTTGCCATGGAAGCAAAATAATAACAAGTCTGCCAAGTACGTGAGTAATAACTAATAATGCAGCTGTCTATGGTCAAAAAACACCACAATCAATGCTGCCAAAGATTTTGAATTACGTTTACTGTAGAAGTTGGCCGTGGTGAGAGCGCTACCCGTGCGAAGCCTGGGTGAGTCACTAGTTTTATATACATACATAAATAGACTGTTAACTTAAATTTGCAAGGGAAGGGTAATGACCCTTCCCTTGCAACACTAAAAATAATTTACCTTAGCAGTCGAAAACATGGTGTTACCATCATCATCAAACTCAACATCTCTGCAAGCTTTGAGGTGTAACTCAAACGTGTTAATAAGTTTGGTTTCATCATTTGTGTACTCATACAACAGAATATCCCCCAGTATGTTGGCCAGTGCTATCAGATTCCTGGATGGGTGAAGGCATATATCTACTATAAAGTCCTCACAAATGATTGCTGGAGGATGATCACGAGGCTTCTTTTTTTCTTCTATAATTGCTTTAACTACTTCATCCTCTTCATCATCATCGTCACCTTCTGTTTTGTTTTCTGGGTTTTGGGGTTCTTCAGTCCCACCACTCCCACCTTCAATCATGTCTTCATCGTCATTTTCTGACACTCCTGAAACACATAAAATATTGAATAATTAAATTCTCTTATTTAAAATTACTCGCTCATATAGTAGGCACAACAAATCTTTGTGGCTCGGAAGTTCCAGAGGCGGTCCCAGGCTTTGGGCTTGCTCCACCAGCCCAGGGACCAAGCCTCAGTGGACAACACAAAAGGTCAGGATTCAGGAACAATTAGGAGCACAGGGACAGGAGGAGATGATCATAAACAGCGGCTTACGAAGGTATTATTATATATATTTAAAATCTCCAGTTGTAATGAACTTATTTAGGTATTTTATAACATATTAATTTGTAAAATTTGGTTTGCTCAAAATCAATATCCCAATGACAGGTTATTTGAATTTAGAATAAATAATAACAAACTATCAAATGGAATGAAATGGATTATGTAAGAATTAAGAGATCACATGAGTATTATTATGAAAGAGGTTTTCACATCGTCACAGCTGCACAAGCTGCTATTTTTCAGGCAATCCCAATGTAGAAGGTAAAGACAGCATTGTATAACTGCCTCGCTCTCTCACTTAAATTTTTCGCATCATCTATCTCGCTTACTTTATGCTGCTTTATCCTCACAACAGAGTAATTGTACAACGGCCTCACTCTCTCACTTACATTTTTCGCATCATCTATCTCGCTTACAACTGCCTCACTCACTCGCTTACAATTTTTGCATCATCTATTTCACTCTAACTTTATGCTGTCCTCACAGCTGTACTTGCGCAATTGTTTACAGAGCCTAACTTCACAACCACAAAGATTTGTTGTGACTACTGTAGTAGTCACAGATAGTTAGAACCTAAGTACGTATCTGTGGGGTAAGTCAATCCAAAAAATGGGATCACTGTACTAGCTTTACCGTCGATTTTATCGGGTGGGGACTCCCTACCCCCTTGGGGGAATATATTATAACCCCTCCACAGATAAGTTTTCAAGGCAAGAAAATAAATACATGAAGTTGTATCACCGCTTAAAAGGTGTTATTTTATAGGTTTTCAATGCAAAATAAAACTAATTTCATAAAATTAACCATTGAAATTTATTGTAATCCGCATAATCGTAGGTACAGTTTTATTCAAATTTGTATGTATTGTATACGCTACAACTTTGAGTAACTCCTCAAATGGGTCTTGGTGGTTAATTCTTATTTTCCTAAACCCAAACGCTAAGGGCGGATAAATTTTGTTGATCTGTGGTTCTGTGGATGCAATTCTTATAAGATATTTAAAAAAGTAAAATATATTATAAATGTATACCTTGAAAGCCTTTTATATTCTACAGTTATAACTTTACCTGAAGACTTTAAAGGAGTAAGCTTTCTCTGAGAGAAAAAACAGCCCCTAACTCCATGGTGAAGCAAAGCTTAGCAAGCTCCCACTCAACTTCGTTTTTATTTAACCTTGAAAGTCTATCTGTTTTGTCAATTATTGTAGGGCACACCCGTAGGCTATGGTGTGGCGAATATGTCCAAAATGTTCGACTAGACGATCGGCAAAGTGCCATCCTTTTATGGTTGAAATACCTCGCACAAGAACGAAGCGTTACACTTCTACATTTAAGTTCTAATGAGTGGAATGCCCTGCCCTCGTCAATGTTTCCGGTAAAATATAAGCCTGGTGTGTTCTAGTCAAGAGTGAATAGGTATCTACTAAGCAAGCATGCTACACCTTCGACCACATCATGGCTTTCCATCAGGTAAGATTGTGGTCAAATGATTGCCTAGAATGTAATAAAAATAATATTAATAATATATACATGTATATATAAAAAACTCTACCCTACCTGCCCCCTCTCTATCCAACCCCCTCCTCTCTTAAGCCCAAAACATTGTAACTGGATTGACTTGCCCACCTTCATTTTTGCCAATTACAAGCTGGTTATGCCAGATATTCAAGTTGTGTAGTGTTTGGTTTGTGCTCTGATGTTGATTAGGTACTCATCATTGAGCTCAGCTAAACTGTAGTTGCTATACCGTCGATTTTGGGGGTGGAGGTAGGAACCCCCCCTTTGAAGGAAAAGATGCGCAGCCCCTTTTTTTTCCTTCCTTACTTTCAAATTTACTTCTGATGACATTGATTTAAGGTGGGGGGTGGATGGGGCAGGTGGAGGGCTACCCCCTATATATGAGATATTTCAGTTTTAAGTTTATTAAAAATCACCCAAAGACTAGGGTAGGGTAGGTTAGAACATGACTACACATCGCGCAAGCCAAGCGAGCGAAGCGAGTGTGCTGCGGCAGCGGCCGGAAGCGCCAACGTTAATTTACGGGTGCTTTTTAATAATAAAAATCGGCTTTATATTTCATAATAAGGCCAATTTTTAATAAACTTAAATCTGAAATATCTCATAAACTAAGCATCTCCACGGGGGGAGAGAGGTACCAGGGGGTTCCTCTACAACCCACCTTTAATCAATTGCATCAGAAGTAAATTTGAAAGTAAGGATGGAAAAAATACAAGAAAAAATACTCGGAACGGGGGGGGGCTGCGCAACTTTTCCTTCAAGGGGGTTCCTACATCCTACCCTATCCCCTACACCCCCCAAAAATCGACGGTATACCAACTACATTCCTACCTCGAGCTCTATCTACAGGGCTGCGTTCGTAAACGTCGCCCGACGACGCTCGATGAAATAAAAGTTCTAAAACCCTCGGGGCGATCGCTCGGCTATCACTCGGAGGCGTTTTTAAATGACGCTCGACGACGCTCCGGTCGCCTTACGAAATAGGTGAGTGAAAGTCGCCCTAACGTTTTAATGACACTATTTGAGTGCTGACACATATATTTTTTTAGATTATTTTGAGGTTGTTATAATAATCGCGAGCAAATTTTTCATCGAGAGCTAGGGAAACTGCTATGGAAGACACGTAAATGAGGATTGTTATTGTTATTAGCCAGTTAATAGTCGATGAACGATGAAGTTTTGTTGTGAAATCTATTTTGGCAGCGACAGCTTCGTCGACAGTGTCGTTTGAAAACGTCCGATGACGAACGTCGCACGCCTTGGGGCGAACGCTAGTAGTCGGACGAGATTTAAGAACGTAGCCCAGGGCTGGGTGAGTTCCTACTTCTATTGAAAAACTTGTCAGTTCATTTTTTAGGTTACTAACCAGTATCGGATGGAAAATCTTCGTTTGAATTGTCATCAGACATATCACTGTCGTCATCAGATGAATTTTTGTCGAATTCTCGAAAATTGTTAGTCATTTTTAATACATGCGCTTTTAAAAACAAACACTAAATGAAAACACAGAGCACAGATTAAAGCTACTAATTACTAAATAAAGAAAGACCTAGGGGGCCTGTTCACATAAACGTTCGAGGCAGTGTTGTTCCTGACAAATTTAGGGTTGCCGTATTCTAATTCCAAAATTGCCGGATTTTTAGAGTAAACTAAGAAAAATGCCGTATTGTACAAATGTTTACTTGGAAGGTTTAAATAATAAAAAAATACAAGTTATGTATGTACATACATAACTATTATTTATTATTTAATGCGTGTACTACATTGATATCCCTTGTGATGTCACGGATTACGTCATTACATCCGCCATTTTGCGATTACACCGACCATACCCCAAACCGATATCACCGTGAGCGCTACTGTCAAAGTGACAGACTGACGGTGTACAGCCAATAATATATATTACGTGGATTGGCGTCGTGATATCCTGATACATATTTGTACATTACACATTGTGTACATTATTTGGTTGCGTATTATTGGCCGTGTAATATCACCCGTGCTGATTTTGCACAGGTGATAATACGCAGCCAGGATTACGAAGCCAAAATATGTACATGTAATAACAGGGTGTGCATTATTGACTGTGTATTACGGGCTAGACACTTTTTGTACGGGCGATAATGAACATGTAATATTACGTGTACATCACAGATTAAAATATAGAAATGTCATAGTCAAAGCCTCGTTTGCACGTTCCAATATCCTTTTACACATATTATGAATTGCAATTGCTCCGGCGCTGAGGGAAGTGCTGCCCCTCCGCCCTTGCGTAACAAAGCACAGGTACCAACGCTCGCCTTCGCAGCTTCGGCTTTTTGGTCCTTCGGCGACCAGTCTCCGCCACTCCAACTCACCCTGGTACCTTAAACCAGGTACCAATAACTTAATATAACCTACCAACTTACTAGAACTGCACTTATTTACCTAGATCCAGGTTATTTTAAGTTTTTTATTTTAATTTTGTATAACTTAGAAGCTTTCGACTATAAGACTCTCTAGTAGCATTACTTCTAAAAACCTTAGGGGTTTCCTTAGTGCTATTTAATTAATATCTGTTATGTTTATTTTAAAAGATAAATAAATAAATAACAAAAAAAACCTCCATTTTGTTACAACGAACGGGGGCTGCACTCCGCGCCTCCGGCTTTTTAAAAACACTCTTATGTAGGGCAGACAAGACCACGTGGAGTTGGGGTTGGCCAATTCGGTTCTGTGACAGTTTTTTCTTCTTGACACTCGCCTACACAACAAGGCATCAAGGAGTGATTCTAGCTTTGTCTATGGTTGGCTTCGTATTATTGGCCGTGTAATATTAGTCGTACAAAATTGGCACAGGCTGATATTACGTATCCATTTGAACACGTAATATTGGTCGCGTAAAACTGGCCGTGCATTATCAACCCGGACTGATTTTGTACGGGCAATAATACACGGCCAGTATTAGCCGTCCAAATATTACGAATCCATGTACACGTTATATCTGGCCGTGTAATATTGGCTGTACAATGAATGAATGAATGAATGTTTTTATTAATCAACAAACGTCTCTAATACATAACAGAAAAATAGGTGCAGTATAATACAAAGTTCCAAAATGTAGTCGTATTTGCATTTGAGAATATTATATTACCTGATCCTGTTGGACATTGATACCCGTACTAGACTAGCCTGTGTTATGGCATATCAATGCCCCCCGCCAGAGCATGCTAACAGAAACTATGCAACTATATCTAGGTTATTTGATATAAAGCTACTTATAACAATAATACACAAATAATTTAAAGTTAATAAATAATAACTAGGTAATTACAACAATTAAAACAATTATTAGTTCTTATTATGGAATAAACAGCAGATATATTAATCGTAGAAGTAAAACTAAGCTTATTATAATACCAATAACATAAATTAAGCAGACATACCCAAAGAGTCAATCACACTGTGTGCTCTTATATATACTAGGAAAAAATCGTAATAACATTCTCGGAGGATAAATAATCCTGTTTAAGCAACCAATTATACAAAATTTCTTTACACCTATGTCTATCAATACAATGAAATTGAAGTATCTTATTTAATTTGTTATAAACAAAGGCCACAAGGAAAAATTAATGCCGTCTTGCAAAAGCCGTACTACAGTGAGTGGTTTCGCACACACTCTTAATTCGCCGCGACGACGACGTGAGCATGACCTCTGCGCCGAAGCTAAAGGCGAGATTTTTGTGGTAGTATAATACTAAATTAACAATGTAAAGCTGGCGTACTGTTAGTAGCTGTGTATCTGCGTATAGAGTCTGGGTGGGATACCGGAAGGGCTTGAAAGTCATAACCTTGAGTACAGAGCGTTGTGCTCTTTCCACTTTAATGAGCTTCGTTTTACAAGCACCTCCCCATACGTAGATGCAGTAGCTTAGAACGCATTGGCAAAGAGCAAAGTAAATTAGTTTGAGCAAGTCAAACGAAGCCACATGACGTAGATTTTTAAAAACCCAAATCAATTTACGAACCCGGGATGCAATAGAATCAATATGTAGCATCCAACCCAGCTGTTCATCAATCACAACCTCCAGATACTTAACTGAGGCGACTTGTTCCAAAAGGAAACAGTCACAAATGTTATATGGATAATTTTGGCACGAATGAGCCTGAATTTTTAGATCAGTTGGGGCGTTGCTTTTAAGTATACTGAAGGCAACTACCTTACTTTTACCATAGTTGAGTGTAAGGAGATTTTTCTGAAGCCAGAGAACAACATTCCTGAGACCCTTTTCAGCAAAAGAACGAGCCTGCTCCCAGGTCTCTCCTTCGAAAACCAGAGCTGTGTCATCGGCAAAGGTAAAAAAAATCCATTGGGTAGATTGTAGCAATACATCTCATTTATAAATGCTAAGAAGAGATTTGGGCCTAAAATGCTGCCCTGTGGCACTCCATATGAAACCGGGGCATCATTACTGATAATTCCATCTATAACTACTCTTTGGGTCCGACCGAAAAGATAATCACGGAATAGTTTTAATGGGACATCACGGATTCCAAGTCTTTCCAATTTGTTTAAGAGAATGGGAGTCGAGACGGTATCAAAGGCCTTAGCCATGTCTAGAAATACTCCAAGGCACTTACGTTTCTTGTCTAGATTTTTGACTATATAATTAGTTAAATTAGAAACCGCCTCTTCTGTTGACTTGCCAGTTCTAAATCCATATTGAGATTTAGATAATATATTCTCTTGTTCAAGGTACTTTGTAAGTCGATTGTTTAATAATTTCTCTATGATCTTAGATAAAGCTGGCAAAATTGAAATAGGTCGATAGTTGTTAATACCGTCACGTGCTCCACTCTTATAAATTGGATGTATTATGGACCTCTTGAAGACTTCCGGGAAAGCACCCGATGCAAAACTCAAATTTATGATGTGCGTTAGTATCGGGACAATGGTTTCCCTGGCGAGTTTCAGAAGCGTGGATGGGATACCATCCCATCCAACAGCACAATCATTTCGTAATCCAAGGATAGTCATTTCTACCTCGCTATGGTCAGTGTCTAGCAAGACGAAAGATCGATGGTGAGTCTGGGGCAAAATATCACATATGTCAACCTTATCAGAAATGTTTTCAGCAAGTCGTTTACCAACATTTGAAAAAAAAAACATTTATCTCATTTACAGCGAGAACTTGATCGTTGTTAGATTTAAGTAAATGAGTTGACGATGCTTTACCTTTGCTATATTAGCAATCTTTTTGATCACTTTCCATGTACTCTATTTTGAGTTTCCTTAACAAGTTATTACAGAAGTTTCTGTACCTGCGATAGGTTAAAGCTAACGGCTTATCGTTTTTATGTTTTCTTAATTTGGAGTGCAAATTATCTCTGTGGCGAATACATCTTAGCAAGCCAGGTGTAATCCATGGCTTGGAGATACGTCTTGCACAAGGGATAGGTCTGTAAACTGTGTGCAGGTGAAGAGCATTCATAAGAGTAGTGACCAAAAAATTTGCCGCTTCGTCAACGTCAACCATTTGAAATACGTAAGTTAAAGGCAGAGTTTTAAGATATTCAACCAGACTAGGATAATCGATCTTCTTCATATGTGATTTAGGGGGTTTAGCATTAACAGAAGATTTTGATAAGCACAATAAAACAGGTGAGTGGTCGGTTACGGCTGTTTGCAATACAAAGCTTAAAGCAGAAGAATTAGTTTTTAGCATAGTATGATCTAGGCAATTAGTGTAGGAAAATAGCTAGCTGGCAGGAGTCCGTGTTCGGCCGCTAGATTGAGATAGTCTGGGCTCCTACTATCGATGTTGCCTATTTTGATGTCTATGTTTATATCACCCATAACTATCAGGTTAGTGTAACTTTTAAGAGTTCGAAAAATTCTGTCCAGTGATTCCAGGAAGTTATCTATCTTTTGTATGGATGGAGAACGATAAATCGCTATGATAGCGGTATGGTTACCAATGCGCATAATCAAACAGTTAGCACCATTGAATGCAGGTTCCTCAAATTGACATGCAATATTATTTTTATAGAATATGACAATGCCATCATTCTGGTTAAGAGAGTTCATAGTATAATTATGGTTATAGTTAGGCAGTGACGGGAGGATTTTATCAGAAGTTAACCAGCATTCTGTTAAAATTATTATGTCACAATCAAACTTCATTGTTGAGAGCATGACAACGAAGGAGTCGAAGTTCTTGAAAATACTGCGTATATTTTGTGTTATGACATTTAGGTACTTTTTGGGTTCAGCTAATATGTTACGGCATTCATTTGGATAACAAGTAAAAGCTTGGGCTACCTCAAGTCTATCAACATCACCAAATACAGTGTTCACAATATTTGCCATTGTTGGTAAATTTTAGGTACTTATAAATAGACAAATTGACACTTCAGTATTTTAAATTTACTATATTTAAATGATCTCAATTTATTTTATTTTATAGATCTTGGAAACTTCCTTAAAATATAAGTATACCCTAAAAGAAAGAAGACACTAAAAAAGTACCAGCATAAAATGAAAATTGCTTTTACACATTAATTGCTATCGCTATACACTTAGAAATTACGTGCAAGTAACCTACCTATAGATTATTGAACGGATTTTAAAGCTTCGATCTGGGTCTCAGACTTTATAAGGATCATAGGCGAGCCTTCTGTTTTTCTGAGAAAAACTTTTCCGTTTGAAGTCCATAGCAATATTTATAATGGTCTGATTTTGATAATTCACGTGCCAGATAGTGTAGGTGGTTTCCTTTGCTAGTTAAGTGTTCTACAACAAATACTGGGCTCGCCTTCTCCAGAAAGCCCAAATGCGATGAGCACAACTTACCTGTCTTGCTGGAAATATTGAAGCTCTTGACAGCTTTAATGATCCTATTCTTCTGTAAAGTGGTTGTGAGCTCAACGATAACAGGTTTTTTTGCCTCTGGCTTACCCGGGATCCTAAATATGTCTTTTATTTCGTTGTTAGCCAATTTGATACCTACTGTATCGCACAATTTTGATAGGTAGCTAGAAAGAACTTCTTTGGGTTCGTCTTGGCTGCAAGGTATGTTCCGGAGTTCAATAGTAGAGCTACGGGCCCCGCGCTGTAAATCCTCAAGTTGATCTTCAAGATGATCGATGCGCAACTGTTTCTCTTCACACTCCTGCTTTGGAGTTTCCACTGTGGACTCTAAGATCTCAAATTTAGATGCCAGTAGATTGATAGACTTTTCAGAAGTACTCTGTATATCAATGAGTCTTTCTTCTAACTTCTCAAACTTGAGGTCCACATCAGATTTCCACGAGGAGAGTACAACTGTAAAATCCTGTCCTCAAAACGATTCCACTTTTCATCAGTATCTTCAGGAGAGAGTCTACTTTTTACCCTCGCTGCATTACGTTGTTCCCGAGTCAGCTTCTCCACTTTCCGGGGAATATCCGAGTCAGATCCAGCTCTTTCAGGTGTACGAATCATACTATTAAATTGTAATTGCAAAATTCCAACAGCAAAGGAGATATCACAGATAGAAGCGCCTACTGGAATATGTGAAGCAATAGCTGTTCGAAACTGTCGTGCCAATTGAGGTACTAGGCGGCTATGACTGCGGTAGCGTAGATATTGAGTACCTGCGCGTAAGGATGCGATGACGTACGCGGTGGTGGTTGCGTGCGTGTGCTTTGGCGTAGTATCGGTCACTCACATGTAACTGGATTGCCCCAGGTGGTGGGGCGGTGTTACAGTGCTGTATGTTGGTGGAATTCACCTCCTCTGAACAATACTGGTCGTACATTATTTTGGTCATGTATTATCGTCTCCCCCTTTCGACAACTCAGTTGTCGATCGATTTGGTTTGATATCGTTCGATTTAGTAGAATCGAAGATGATTTTGTCGAAATCGAAATCAAATCGAATGGACGTCATACCATACGATTAAAACTATGGCAACGCTACTTAACGACCCTCGTGTCTTGTCATCAAATGTAAAATCAAAGAGTGTTGATATACTTAATATCTATTCTTTAATTTTAATTTTTGTTTGCTGTAACGCACTAAATAGCCAGGTTAAAGTCTCATGCTCATAAGGTTTTATACCCTAAAAAGCATAAATCCCCATCCATCATTTTACGGCTATTCCTCTAGAGTGGCAAAACCACTGACATAGGACGAAAGGACTTCATACCCTCTAGTGGCCTTAACATAGAGGTAAGCGTAATTCACAATCTTGCAAACTGTAAGATAGCGCCTTACCTCTACGGTCCATTAGTCGTAGACTAAGATTTAACTGAAAGTAAGGTAATTCATAATCTTGTCTTACCCCACCAGCCAGTTCTTCCTTGAGGGATATAACGTTCTTCTATGGTTATAGATCTCTCCTCTGAGCGTCATAGCGTAGAGCAAAGAGGTAAGACCTATCTCACTCTAGATAAGCTTTGATTTTGCCTCCAAGCGTTACGTCATAATATAACGCAAAGAGGTAAAACCTCCTATCTACCTAACCGTTACGTCACCCAATGGCGTAACACGTAGATACCACCTTTAAACCCTGCGTTACACGACACATTTTATGTTGGTGTGAATTCCCAAATCTGCATTAGTGTGCGTGAGTAGGGAAGTGATCGCTAGTGCCGACCATATCGATAAAAAACATATGTAAACAAAACTGCAGAATATGAAATATAGGAAATAATATTTATGCTAAAAATATTTTCATAATACTCATAAATAGCAGTTAATTACGGAGGCCGCAGCCGGAGGATGCAAAGAAACCCAAATGTGCTATAACTAGGTTTATTAATATATTTAAACTACATTTTACATTCTAACCTAAAGTAATGTGTACTACCGGCCCAATGCTAGGTACCGAAGTGGCAGAATTGGGAGATGCGCCGCCGAGCAGCGCGTGTTGAATCAGGGCCTCGTGGTCTGCATTGAGGTCACTGGTTCAGCGGAAATATAATGCAGGGTAGTACTTTAAGTGGAGCTGCCATACATAACACCTCCCCCCGTAGAACAGCGAGTGAAGGAGTTCTTCGTGAAGGAAGCTGGCGGTTGACTCGTGCCAACCTTTCTTGCAGGAGGATCGGGAACAGCATACATCTGCAGCAAGTGTTCTCTGGAGATCAGGTGTTTCAAAGGCAGTGGACAGTGCTGTAATCCGATAGCTCATATTCTCATTTGCAGTGAATATAATGTTGAAGGGTTTCTTTAATTGTATTGTAATTTTAATGGCGAGCTTGATGAAGTTTGATAGCATTTTTGATGAAAGTTGACTGCAGGCTTGATAAAGGTGGACGGGCTTTATAAGGTTTGAACGCTGGCTTGATGAAGTTTGAGTGTAGACTCAGTGACAATTTTTAGTAGTCTTGATGCAGTTTTATAAGTTGACCAAAAGTGTGACGAGATTGATAACCGGTGCGTCTTGATGGATTGTTCAGCGAGGCGATCTTGAACTCGATATTCCTGGACAGTTTACTTTTAGGTATGGTCTTCTTTGTTCCTTTGGCTTTGGTGGCAGGATCGCTGGGCAGGACGAATCAATTTTTCTCTTTGTGATCAGCTGGTTCATACTTCACATGTCCTTAATGGTAATGAATCTCGAACTTAATTTCTTCTCTTAGAGATATCAGGTGGATTGAACTTCGGACATTCTGTCTCTATATAGTGTACGAAGAATCAGTACTTTAGGTTGCTCATGCTACAAAGGGTGGGATAGGTAGGTATGGGCTTAAAGATTGATTCTTACTCGTATTATAGAATACTGTCAATTTGTATAAATTTTATATTAAGGACAAGAAGGAAATCGGCAATTTGACGACTATCTATACTCACAGAATAAATTACAAGTAAGTATTATAATGGTAGGTACTGACTAAACTATCTTTATAAATATGTGAATGAATCACTGATTAGTAAAACTATTGAAACAATGTAATATGAGGTCTTGGGTTAAGTGGCATTATAAGATTTTAGCAAAATCAAACTTGAATTTAAAAAGTCTGGTTTAAAATATTTCACATGAGATAGTGTAATGCAACGAGATATGAAAACTAGTAATAACTATTTTATGAACTGTAACTATTCAAGGTCAAAACTGTGCCATTTAGAGTGAAAATCTAAAGTAGAGCCTGAACTAAACTTATTGAAAAACTCATCTTACAAATGAATATGTGTTAACATATTAAAAGAGAGCATAAGAAACGTCAATGTTTTATTTTTGACAAAATTAACTTGTATGGACATATTATAATCTATGAAGATATATCAGTATAAAATTTAAATTAAATCAGGAATAACATTTTTGAAATCTACTTTTATACCTACAAATGTTTTATTTATAAAAAGTTTCATTCTCTACTATAGTTTTAACACAAAAAACATGACGGAAATCTCGAATATCTTGTGATGGTATATTATGATTATTTAGCAAGCGTTAACTGGATGAATAACTTTAATTTATGATTTTTGGATTGACCTATTTTGTAACAGTTATTAAAAATGCTTTCAATATCACAGTCACTCATAAAAACGATGACTGCTACTAGACTTAGTCACAGAATAATTAATAGTTACAAAAAGAGCATAGTCAGTGGCGTCGTGTTATTAAGTTTACCTACGACAGTCTAGGAAACATGACACAGATATGAAATTTAAAAAAAATATCCACTATTATATTGGATTGATAATTAGATGTTGGTATATAAAGCCATTAAAATACTTTGGAATAGTTGGAACTACTAATGTTCTTTTGTGTAACTGGTCTGAATAATCTATTAAAAATACTAATGTATTTGTAGAAAATATGAATACGTTTTAAATGTAACATTTTACAGTCATAGATATATCTATATAATCTAGGTGTCCACGATTACCTTGATTGGAAAATCTTGGATTCTTACATATTAACATAGAAGGTTAAATGTAAGAAGGGAAGAACTATAATCTACTCGTATCTAATCTATATCTAAGGATCCGCGATTGCCTCGATTGGTAAATCTTGGAATTAAATTAGGAATTACATTTAACACTGAAGGTTAAAATGTAATGGACTTAAAATAGAGGAGAGCAACCATAGTATTCATCTATAGTACTCACATTTTCATTTTTGGTATCTTTGCTGCGTCGATTTTTGGATGCTCCTCCAGTGTGCGTCTCCCGTAGGTTCTGGATGCTCGAAGAGGCCCTGTTTAGCGACCCTATCTTTGAACATCTTACCGACTGCGCCAATTACGGAGGCCGCAGCCGGAGGATGCAAAGAAACCCAAATGTGCTATAACTAGGTTTATTAATATATTTAAACTACATTTTACATTCTAACCTAAAGTAATGTGTACTACCGGCCCAATGCTAGGTACCGAAGTGGCAGAATTGGAAGATGCGCCGCCGAGCAGCGCGTGTTGCATCAGCGCCTCGTGGTCTGCATTGAGGTCACTGGTTCAGCGGAAGTATAATGCAGGGTAGCACTTTACGTGGAGCTGCCATACATAACAAGTTTTTCAGTGTTGTTATCATAACAATGTTTAACGTTTTCACACAGATTCATGTAGTGTTAATTTGACTGTATTAAATCGAGCTGATTCTAAACAGAAATTACCAAAATAAGAGAATACGATAACTTCTTATTTTTTGGATTCTATGGACATGGTAAAGCAAGTTATTAAATAATATAGTTTAATTACGAAATAAATTTAATAAATACTTATCACATTGACACTCGACAGGAGCACGCTATACTATCTACAATAAGTTACATTTGACTTTTGCTAGGCAAACCACATGGAATACTTACAATAATACGTAAGAGTAACTCGTAAAGAGACTTGCACGATTTCCACAGATGACAGACTAAAAAAGAGGCTAGTAGCATATCGGTTGTTATCGTATCAGTAGAGATCCCTATTATTGTGAGGTTCGTGGCGACATACATATTATGATAGATGATCACCGATGACGCATTCCATTAATTTGGATGTCGCAACTCGCAACCAAGGGTTTAGGATTTTATATAAAGGGTTTTCTCGTCTGCGTGCACACTGAATGATTTGAAAACGGCATGGGGGCCAGCCCGGTTAATAGTGTGTTAGAAATAGTGCCTCTATTTACAATTCTACAATCTAAAGCAATCATTTGATGGAAAGCTAACTTCTGTTACTTCGAAGTAGTGGCAAAGTATCAGTCATATTGCATACATAGTGGCATATAACAATTCCTTAGGTACTTCAACCAACACTTGAAAAATATAAGAAATCTTAAAAATGCAGTAGCTTGGTATTTAAAACATATTGGTAAGAAAACAGTTTTCAACAGTTCAAATAAATCGGTCAGTGGGATATTTTTTTATTATTGAATACTTGAGTTTGAACAACAACTGCATCAACTGACATCATCATTTTCATTCCAACTCAAGGAATTGTTTTATTTATTTCAATTTGCTTGCTATAATATTACAATACAATAAAATATTTTGAAAGTTTGCATAATGTTTGCAAAAGTATAGCAGCTCGTAGTGCTATCAGGACTATTTACAAGCGTTTTTTAATTCACTGTGAATTAAAGTATATAACAGCTCGAAATTATATACTGCTAGAATCCGTCAATGTTTTAACATGCAATGGGAATTCTTTATGTATGAAAATTAAAAGTAGGAGAGAGAGATTGCTAGAAATGGATGAATATCCTGATATAGATGATTGATGATTAATTATTTATGTACCTGAAATCCCTGAATATATTGGCAGTAAAAATGACAAATGACTGAGTTTACGAAAGCAGTGACGATTTATATAGCTTGGCCCACGTTTAAGGAGGGAGCGGGGCGAAGGGAGGGTGAAGAACCCCCCTGAGAGTAGGGGGGCTTGATCTTCCCACCCTTTGAAATATGTTCTTTTTTGCTTGCTTCGCTTCGCTCCTTCCTTCGCTTCGCTCCTTCCTTCGCCTTCTAACCTAAAAAAACAGCACTTAACAGAAGCGTAAAACTTTGAAATAAATAGCAAAATTAATATATTAAAAAAAACTCAGAGAGGGGAGAGATCCTCCCCCCCCCCCATCCCAGGGGCGGTACCACTCTCGCCCCCCTACCTGTTGCGCCCAATATATCCCAGTCAACATCCTTCCTTACAAAATATCATCCAAATCCATTCAGCGAAAGAAGAATAAACGGTCAATGTTTCACTTAATAATATTGATTAATCAAGCTCATGGATTTAGCAAACATCGACAAAGTCGTATTAGCGCTGTAGGAACATGACTAGTATAAAGGCGAAAAACAATGCATTTAATTAACTTAGATTAAAGCCTTAAATGCTTAGTTAAATTAGTTAATCATCACCACGAGGTAATTATATGATGTTAATTATGTGTATCCTTAATGTGAAATACATTTTTGCTTTGAAACTTTGATAATTAAGATAATAATAGCTCCTAAAGACATACCTGTGAAATAATAATTCCGGATCTTTTACTCCTCCTTTTGTTGTTCTTGATGCAAAAAACACAATACAACACGGCATAGTTTTATTATTTAGCTAGAATGTTTAGCCTGAGCAAAGATATTTCACTAGGATTACACTTTATATACACACAGGTTGCAATGTTATGGCCTCCTAGGAGGTCAACAATCGGCACGAGGCACACGGACAGTGCGAGGTTGCCAATCTTACAATAGATTTCTCATTCACTCAAGGGGACGATCCGTGTAAAAGACAAAGAAACAAGACAACGCGTAAACGAATGACCGGGCGGAGAGGCAACGTTTTATAGCTCTATCCATTCTGATACTTAATCTGTGCTTAATCTGTGGACTTAGCGTATTTGATCTTGCAACTTATGAATACTTATTACTCTTGCGTTGCGATGCGGGATCAACAAAACATTACCATTTGTTTGAAAGTTAGTACCTACAAAGCTTAACATAACATATTTTTTTAAAGGAGATGTTTCAGAAATGTATGGAGCCTGGGCCAGGTCTGTGTACACCAGACTCAAAAATAGATCAGATAATTTCAACCCATTTACCAAAAAACGGCTTAATTTGGTGGTACAAAACATGGCAGTACTAAGATCGAAGATGTCATTTTGACGTTTGACATATTTACTTTGTCGTATCTCAGCACTGCTATTACGCAATATTGATCATATCGGTTTCAATCCATCAAATTCATTAATGCGTTGCGATAAAGTCGAAATTGCTATGAAGAAAGTGACAATCTGATTGAAACAAGTGACAATCTGATTGAAACCAAGATATGGAATCGCACTGCAGGGAACCCCGACCACAGAACTTCGTTTCAATCAGATTGTCACTTTAATCATAGCAATTTCGACTCTATCGCAACGCATTAGTGTTAGTGATATTAAAAATCTGATTAAAACTAACATACTTCGTACGGCTGCCGGTTTCTTTATGTAAACCGGCATAGAAACAGGTTTTTGGAAATATAAATTCGTAAAATAGCAATTGATAAAATAATTGTATAACTGATGATGTACGGTGAGAACTTTGTGCTCTGTGGCAAAAACGACCAACAATTATCAGGGACACAACACTAACAACCACACAGTGGCCCAATTACAGGACTTAGCTACAATCGGATTATCACTTTTTTCATAGCAATTTCGATTCTATCGCAAGGCATTAGTGGTTGCGATATTGAGAATTCGATTGAAGCCAAGTTATGTAATCGGCTGCAGGTGACATAGCAGTTTTTTCTTACCACAGAGTAAACTATCATTGAGGTGCCGCCATATTCCAAATATAGCCAAAAGTTGATACATTTATTATTTATGTACCACTAAAGTACACATCTAAGCGGATTATTTGTAGTTTTCCTAAATTCCATGGATTTTTCTCGATATTTTGAGGTAGTGTACACATACCTGGCCCATTATGAAACATCTCCTTTAATATCTGTACCTATCTGATATTTTTCTGTAATTTTCATTTAATTCTTAAATGTTTGATATGTTAGAACTAGAATTACCGGCGATTATATTTGAATACATTCTTTATTAAAGAATTCAAATGTGAGAAGTAGTGAACATAATGAGATTCGTCACATTACTCCGTGGATGCAGTTGAATTCGATTAGTTAGTAAAAAACGAATCGAACCGTCAAGTCGATTGTTCTGAATAGAACGCTAATTTCGCCCTCAAATGTCCAAAGCGAACGCCAGATGTCATGATCATATATAGCGTTTATAACAGTTATTTTCGCCATTTGCATCAAAACGAACAGCCCCAGTCAATCATTTCTTTTGTCATTTTCATGTCATTGTCACTTTTGTTATGTTGTGCAATTAAAAACAAATTGATCGCAAATCTTGCAAAGAAGACAATTTTAATAAAACAAAAAGTTATCTATGATTTTTCTAATTTTTCTTGTTCTCGTGTCCCGCTAGGTAAGCAGTAATAGTGATTTGTGTTCACGACACGTGCAAGACAAGGAGTAGTGGTGAAGAAAATAATACTTTTTTCCACCCACTACTCCTTGCATTACTCCTTGTGTTTGGCTTGGTCGATAACTGCTTGATTAAAAATAGTTGTAGTCATGGTACATGGAACTTATTATTCTCTTTCTATATGTCTTCAGCTAGGTACTAACGTAAAGATCTCTCTGCCTATTGGTTGTAGGCAAGATCCATCTCTGTGTATGGTTTCAATGTCAACAAACTTAAAAGTGGTATTTGCTATTGTTTACATTACGTAGGTATCATACCACTAACTGCTTCCTACTTCTACTGCACTGATTAGCCACTCCCTCCACCCCTGCACTGATTTGATTATTAGTTGCTTTTTCATTTTTAGTGGTCAGGTTTTGTGAACTTGTATTGGTGGATTACATAGGTATGTTATCCACCAATATAAAAAGCAAAAAACAATTCTTCCACACTCCACATACTAGTTGTATATTATTGACTGATGTCCTCAGGGCAGCACGAGTGCTGGCCCTTCACGGTTGTGTCACAGGAGCAGTTCCTTGGCTACTTATGTAACCAGCCATACGCAACCAATTTTTCAATGACCGGTTTGCCAAATGGTTAGTGACACTGACTGTGAAGTCAACCAACGGTCACAGGTTTGAATCCCGCTAGGTGCAATCATTTGTGTGATGAGCAGAAATGTTTGTTTCTGAGTCATGTTATGCATTGTCTAGTACCCATAGTACAGGGTATCCTAGTTTGGGGCTCGGTAATTGTTATGGATTGTCCCGAATATATTTATATTTACTTATTTAATTATGTGCAAGGGTCGTTCTCAAATATGGTTTTAAAAATGTCACATGTTGTTACTCATAGACTAACCAAGTTAGAGACATATTTTTGGTATTATTTTGAAGCTTTGGTACAATTCTATTTATAAACTCATCAACATCACCACTTTTTATAAAGAAAATAAATAAACTCATTATGTCATGTCTCCATGTATATCCAAAACCCAGAATTCAAGTTTTACGTAGGTTTTTTATTAGAACCATTAAAAATAAAAATTAATAAAATTAATTGTCCCGAAACAGTGTTACATAGTTGATCGATTTAAATATTATTAATTTGTAATTAAATAACATATAATAATTACCAATTCCATTGGATATTAACCTGAAGACGAATGCGTTTTTGGAGTTACTGGGCTATTTTTTTAATATAGAATTATTAAAAGGGTTGCCATAAACAAAATCTGTATTCGAGGAAAGTAAATGAACCAAAAAATATAAAAAAATATAATTATTTAATTATTTTTACAAAAATTAAAAAAAAATAAAAAAAATTTGCAAAAGTAACCTCAAATATCCCGTACGGGCTACCGATAGCCGACAGGTTAAGAACTCCAATCACATGTCCTACACCAAAATGTCAACTCTGTTTACAAAAAGTAAAGCACTTATTCTCACAATAAATGTACTATGTGCCATTATAGACAAGATAAGTTGCCAGTGGGCATTTGCAAATGGCTAGCTGTCAGTTTGTTCCAGTACACATTACAGTAGTGTGCAATTTGCCTGATTTACCGTTTTCACTTAATTAACCTGTCGCTTACCGTGACGCGCACGCACAGTATGCGCATTTATTAGATCTACTGGCTAAACATACTATTTTCCGTGATAAATGTGTATTAAATTTATCTCTGTATTGTATGTACGTACAATAACTAAGTATCTTTAATACCTACCTGTGTTTTCAAAACTTCATCTACAGAATGTTAAGCCGTTTTGGACTTGTAGGTAATACTTGTTGTAGGACATAACACACAACAATTAATACCAGACCCCTAACTAGATCTAAAGCCGGGACTACTTACAAAATGTTGTTAGCTAACCGTATTTCATAACATAATAGTAACCACAACCCGTCCATTGCGTCTTGAAAGCTAATAATGTTTTTGTTAGCGATTATCATGAGCTCCGACGAGGAAGATGTGTTAGCTTTAGTTTTCTTGATTCCAATCCATTGATTACGACTCACAAAATGCTACTGTATAATATACAATTACAAGTATTGTATGTAAAATCATAAAATCAAATATCCAGCAGAGATGTTGACAGCACAAGTACTAACACAAAATGAACTACAAACCCCCCCGAAGGCGAATGCGGGTGATGTTTTCCATCCTCAGCGGATAACGTGTTAGGGTGTGTTTAAGTCAATTATCCAGTATAAAATTTAAACTGACTAAACGTCAAACACCCCGTTCAAGCACACCGCGAGGCGAAAAATTAACTCAACTAAAATTTAATCTCCCCTTTCATGGGCGTCCGCTGGTATAAGTTTTCGCTTGGCTAGGATAATTTTTAGCGAGCTTTTTTGTTTTGAGTTCGCTAAATTTTAGTCTGCTGTCAGAATGAGAGCTGTTTGTCATTTGATTCGTGGTTAGATTCAATTTGATGATTGTTTTATTCGTAAATACCATCTATATTTATAATAATGCAGTAACGTAAATTCTGTACAACGAATATGATATAAAAATGATCTAGGGGACAAAAATTAAGCTACTAAACATAAATTTGACAGATAAACCTATGACTCAGTTCAGCGAACCCTCACTAGTTAATTTTTATCCGGTGAAAATTTTGCTGACTTACTTAAACGCACCCTTAGCGTGTTATCCTGTAAGCTGACACCAAAGCCACACCCACTTTTCGTGTTATTAACATGTTACTTTGTTAGCTAACACGGAAACATGCTGCATGAGACCCGGCATTAGCAGCACAGAAACAAGCAAAAGCCCGGCTGTTATTGATTAGAGGCAGTCTACCCTCGCCTTCGGCTCTGGTGGATAAACGACTCAGATAAAATGGCTTGTTTCATGTACTTGTTGTACAAGCTACTATTTTTGTACCCCATCAAGAAGAATCGCGTTGAATAGGTATTTTTACCCGACTACGGCGAAGCAAAAAAAGAGGGTTATGATTTTAACTAATATGTATGTATGTATGTATGTATATCCATCTCTGTCTGTTGAGGTTGACTGGAAGAGATCGCTTTTAGCGATAAGTCCGCCCGTTGGTTGTACTTTAGTTATATTATTGTTCCTATTTGCTGTATATTTTTGGTAAACTAGTGTACGAGGAGTTTCAAAAAAATAGCATGACTATTGAAAAAATATTTTTAAAATTCCACTATTCTGTTGGGTATTTTGATGAACTGCATTTGATAACTTACAATATCTAAATTCTGAAAATTAGTACCTCTTTCGAATTAAAATACTATTTTCGGAATAAAACTGAAAAATATGAGAGTAAGTGGTGAAGTGGAAAATGAAATAAAAATAAAACTATGATGATTTCTACCAATCCAAATTAATTTTTGACTAGTTACATGTATTTTTATTACATGATAAAATCAGTAAGAAATAGAAAATATTGAAACAGGTAAAAAACAATATTCTCTCGGTTTTGTTACCATAGTTTCCGAAACTACAGTAACTTTTCATTTAATATTGAAATAATGAACAAAAACATGCCAAGAGCTCAACGAGAAAACATGAAATATTTTATGAGGTACTTAACTCAGCATCTTTGTAAAAGTATAGAATTTTTTACGAGATAATCCTCAAAAGTCTTTACTTTTTTGGGGACAGTAACTAAACCGACTGTAACAAAATTGTAAGTCTTGGATTACATGACAGAACATTTGCGGACAAAAGATTTATCAATTAAAATATCTTCTTAAAAACTGATACATATAACATTTGAGTCATCTTCTTCATACATTTTAACTACAAAATAATCAACAGTTTCTCATTTATGTGCTAAGTAGTAATTCTTGGCAAAAAAATATTTTGCTGTTCTTCTTACTTTTCAGGGTTTACATTTTTCAACCTTTCTCTATATCTACACATTATTTTTCGAACTTTCAGAGTTAATCTTCTAGTAAAAGTTGTACACTAAATATTGTATTAACTGGTTTACCAGGTCGCTTTACTTTAACTTGCACTTTGCATTTGTTCAACTTCACACAATCTACAACCTCTGTCTCTGCCTATCTGGATAATTGGAAACCCACAACACTGTTATGTATATAAATAAGTATTTTGTATAAAGAGGTAGTAAATTACTATAGAAACTAACGTCAGCGTGATTCATAATTTAAACAAACCAAACCAACTAATCGTACCATCTAGCCGTTTTATACCTTTAAATTATTTAAAAAAGGTGGTCGAGTAAATTATCCACCTAATGTTATAGTTACTTAGATAAAAAAAAATAATATATGATTTATATAAATTTAAAGCAGCTTCCACTGTAAACAGCTTCCACTGTAAACAGACACTGTTTTAGTAACCAGAGTTTGCCTACATAAGAAAAAACACACATTAAAAAAGAAACAAAGCACACTTCTATTCAAATTTTTAAGGTTGACTATATCAGTATAATTTATCAGATAAAAGTGCTATGTAAACCAAGCTTTAGCCCTTCAGTTTTGTTACTTTGACAGACAGACTATATGTTACCATAGCTTTGGTAACAAACCCGAGGTAACATTTGTGCCTACCTTACATTAAAAAATAAATATCAATTCAGTTTTTTGATAGGTTACAACTAGATTACACCAAATTATTCGTAAAAAACCTGTTGTTTTTTTACAATCGAACCAGCAGTGCGAGCATGGATCGTATCGATCGATAAACTTACCGAATTTACCGAATTTCAATGTCAAATTTGACGTAAATATTCGATAAAACGAGGTCGGTAGCACGGAACGCACTTTATCGAGAACGACATAAATTCTATAAGTAAATCATATCAAATATATCGATTTATATCAACAATAGGAAGCATGGATCTTATTTTTGATGAATTGCTGTCGGTATAATTCGTTAATCTTACCGAATATATCGAATTTTTATCGGCTTTACAAAGTAAAACGACAAACATTTTTTTTTTTGTAAAATAGGTTTCGGCAACATACATTGAAAGCCGATCAGAACATCGCGGTCATGAGGATTAATAGGCAACGTTTTAGGGATACTTAAAAAATAAATTTAAAAAGCTGTTCTTCCAGATCGAAAGGATTAATAGACAGCATTTATACAGTTAATAAGGAAATTGCCCTCGCCCTCATTCAAGATGTTTAGGGCGATTTGACAATGGTTCGATCTAATGTACTGCCTGTGCATGTTGTAGTAAGCATATAGTAACATATACATAAATGTTAGTAGGTATCTACTTTACATAAAAATATCAAAATACTTAGATACCTACTTCCAGAAATTATCTTTTGTAGCAATTGAGCCCAATGTTCTAATTTTATTATTATGGTACCTAGTAGGTACTCAGTCTAAACAACTACCTGGAAAATCATTCTTGTAGGTCCTAACTAACACCTGTATGCTTTTTCGCCATGGGCAGTTACCAACTATCCATCGGCCAGGAATACAATGTCGTACTAGGACAGCGGTCTGTCAGCAAGCTTGTCAGCGATGTGTCTCAAGTAATTGTGCAAGGAGTCATATTTATATTATTTTACTAAGCTACTTATTACTTTAGGTTAGGTTCAAGGAACATACTATCTACGCCAGTAAATAACAATGGCTCGTTCGTTAGAATCGGAATATGTACATTTGTACTTAGGGGAGGGGAGGGGGGATAACTGCCATAACTTTGAGTTTCCGCCACCACCCCTTGAAGGGCGGGGTGGCGGAAACTCGAAGTTTTTCGGAAAAAGCAAAAATAAATGAGGTTGTGTATGAAATAAATAATAGTTTGAAAAAACTAAAAAACACGCTTTATATAGAAAACCAAACTAAAAAATAGAAAATATATTTTGATAATTATGAATTATAGTGTAAATAAAAAATAAAAAATTAAAAAAAGCATGGGTTGCTTTTTAAGATATTATCGAAATGATAATCCTTCTACTCATATCTGTCAATGAAATATTTATAACTATTGACCCATGCACCCCACGCTTTTTTTTTATATAAAACATTTTTTTCTTATTTACACTATAATTCAAAATTATTAAAATTTATTTTCTATTTTTTCTATATAAAGCGTGTTTTTTAGTTTTTTTAAACTATTATTTATTTTCTACTTTTTAGTTTGGTTTATTTATAACAGGGGTTTTTTTTTATTATTGCATTGTCATCGATCTTTGACAGGTGTGCAAAATTTGAATGAAATCTGACCGTTTAATGTGGGTCAAAATAGCGTCCAAAGGAGTCGGTTACAAACATACAAACATACAAGTGAAGCTAATATAAAGCGTATAAAAACGTACGAAATGCCCACAGCTGTTTGTAGCGGCGTTTCGATATTACAAGTATATTTAGCAAAACATTCATAGAATAATGCATTTTTTCTTTGTATAATTTCAGTTCGTGTGAAATCAATATACACTCCTAGAGGTGCTAGGTGAAAGCCCGACTTGGACATGATAGGTTAAAAGACGAAGGGCCATGATAGGAAAAACTACTCCAAAGAATTATTATTATAAAGTTTTCATTTAAAAATACTGTATTTATGTTGCATCTTACTCCGCGGGTAGCTGGTACTATTCTCAAAGTACTCCAGCGACTATTGATCATCAAAATCCAAACTGCTCCATCGAAATATTATTAAATAAAAAATGTTTCTTTCTACTCCATGAAATGTTGAACGGTTAATGTGGTACAGTCAGTCACAGTATTTATAAGCACTGTTACAAAATTATGGTGACCAAAGTTTCCTATATTTTGTATTAGAGTTAAAGTCTGAGGTAAATGAAGTAAGTCTCGTCTCTCGTCACATGACATCACTTATTTTTATTGTATTATTAATTTTAGAATTGAGTGTGAAAGAGACAGTACTTACCTATAGCGCACTTTGTTGTGCTTAGAGGGAGAGGTTAGAGTATTTGTTACTAAAGTGTAATTCACGTGCCTTTTTTGTAATGAGCGGATTGTAATTATTAACGAAATGGAAGCAAGGTTAGTTGGTAAGTTGACTTCACGGAACTAACAACAAAGTGCTAGTTGAGAAAAATATGCATGCGGACCATTCAACTAGGAAATGTATCTCATAGAAAGGGTTAGAAAGAGACTGATTTTGTACTTTTGTTCAAGTTTGATGTTTTTTATTATTTTAGGTAAGTTCTTATATGATTTTTGTTTGTTTTCACAGAATTATTTTATGATTAAGGTTTAATATTTAGTCATCGTGTTAGTTTTTCTTATTCTATCAATATTACTTTACATTTTTAGGAAACTTCTAAATCCAGAGACTGATTTATTTTATATATTAAAGTTGATTTAAAAAAAATGTTGAATTATATTAATATAAAAAATTACAAACCAGTAAATGTATTTTATTTAAATTTTTCTTCATAGTTAAACACAATTTTATAACTCTGAAGTTTTATACCTGACTGTTCGTCATCTAACTTTTGGAGTAGGATGCAACATAAAAACATATTTTTTAAACAATAATTACTAATCATATAGGCGTGGAGTTATTTGAGAACGAATGTAAGGCTTATTAACTTATTATACTATTACTTATTAATTTGGAAACTGTTCCAAAACCCAGTATTGTGTATATATATTTTTTCGTAGAGTAGTTTGAGAATTTTTCTTGGAGTACTTTGAAAATGACCCAAATTTTAATGTCTCGCAAATTAAGTACACTACTCCGACAAGGGGCGTGGCACCCTCCCCTATAAAATTCAGAGGCCAGCATTCTTAAAGTGTTTCCCAATATTTTTAAAATAAATTATAATATGTTGTTTTATAACATCATCATCATCATCATCAGCCGGAAGTTCTCTGCTGAACCCATGCCTCCCCATAGAACGTCCGCCACCTATTCTGTTGCTCGCTGTTTGCATACAAAGGACTTTCACCAGGTCGTTGGTACACCTCCTACGCTCCGTCTTCCATTCCTTGGTCGCCATTCGAGAATCTTTTTTCCCCAACGATTGTTGGTTCTACGTACTATGTGGCTCATTGTCATATCAACTTCTAGTATCGTCCCCAATAATTTCCGGTATGTAGCGACATGAACATTTGGACAAACAAGTTGTCTTGTCCTTGCAATGTTGGGAGAATTTAATGAGGTTACTGAGCATGGTACTGAGTTCATCCAACGACTCCGCCGTAATCAGTATATTGTCGGTACAACGAAGTTGATGCCCATATCTTTTCAGTCCAAGAGCCTCGAAAAAATGTCCTCCAATGCGTTCATGAACAGTTTCGGGAGAAATATCATCTTCTGTATCACTCTCTGCAATTGATTTGGTCCCGTACTCTGGAAGGCGGACTAACATGGTGGCTTGGTTGTACACCACTCCAATAGTCGATTTGGCATCGCTGTAGAGACTGCAGCACCGTTCAGGTCTTGTTTCCGTTTTATGAACAGTCTGGTGTAGCGTGTGTATGGTGGTCTACGTCTTGTTAAGGCTGAAATCATCAAACTTGTGGGAGGTTGCCTTATAATCCTTCAACGCGCTTTTATCACCATTTTAGATGATAGGTATATACTTATCTTAAAAAAAAGAGGAGATAAAAACATATACATATGTACCACCAAGGTCTTAAGCCTTGCTTCTGGCGGTTCATGTGATTCTGGTTTTCCCTGACTGAGCAGACTACATAAGGGTGTGTTAAAAAAGCAGATACATTTCAAAGGTCAATAACTGTAATTATCATCGCTATACTTGTCACAAATTATGTATACTAGCTGATTGTTTAATTCAGTCTTAATTAATCAATTGTAAATAAGGATCTATTAATTTTATTGTATGTACGTGATGTTGATGCTCCCCTCCCCTCTCCTGTTACGCGGACTAGGCGGCGTGGGCGTGGGCGTGGGGAGACGCCCCTCCCGTTCGTCACCGCGCCGCCCGCTGGGACCGCCGCGTGACGAACTGGCACGTGCAGAGTACACGCGACTCGCGTGAGCATCACCATTAGCTCTGGCTGTGGCTCGGGTAAAGTTGTTTAGTTGTGCTCACGTGGTGAAGCGTACAAGTTGTTCTTTTACAAACGCGACGCGACATTCAATGTGATTTAGCAGGCTGCGGGGGTTGATTCCGAACCTAGTGAACGCTTTTAGGGTTGCCTCCCAGTAATACAAAGGTGCGACAAATTAATCTCAGTGGTGTGTTTATTAATTTCTAAAGTGCAATGTATTCTGCGAGTTTTTGTGCATGATACCTATAGTGTATACGTTGGTACTTATTCTTGACATTAAAGGTAGGTGTAGTACTAATAACTTTTAAAATAATGATACATAAGTGATGTGAAGGAACCTTGCCTTGTAATAAGTAGTTGTATTCCAAATACGACTTGTCACGATCTGATAAATACGTCAAGTATTAGACTTACTATATTTTATGTTTATTTATCTGCTATAATATGGATGGAACGGATTATGGCTAGTACGCTAAATCGTTTATCATGTGGACCCTCCTTTCCAAAATACTGTTTTACCTAAAGCGAGCAAGCGATGATAATGCAACCAAGGAGTTTTGAGTAGCGGCGGACCTAGATATACAGGGACCTTTTTGATAAATTTGTTAATATATAACTTCAAACTAAAAATTGTAAAGACGCGAGCGAAGCGAGCGTGAAATCTTTTAATTCTATTTCTAGCAGTAGGTATTTACTGGTTATTAAAATTAGGTCTTTGAAGTACATACACATGAATTCGCGAGGCGAGACATTACGTAACTTATCAGCTATTAAATTAGTCATTGAAGTACGTAAACACGAGGCGTGACTCGCACTTGGCCAGTTTTATTATTTAGTTTGCGTTGTAGTTCTTGACACAATATAAAACCAACGTTAGTACGAATCCTGGCAAAAGTTGGAAGCGGCGCGGTTTTTTTTCCAAATTTGTGTTGTTTCCAGAAAGGTAATTAACTTTGTAATGTTGGCCTATGACTTTACTGGTAAAGCAATGAAATAGTAGTTTTTGAATTTGGATTGTAGTGAGTTTGGGAGAAACTGACCCCAATTATCCCAATCCAATACACCTAGGTCACAGACCCACCCAGTCCAGTCTGGGTCTGTGACCTATTATGTCGAAGATTATTTAAGAAACGTGAAAGGCAAGCAACAGAGGGCAGACGTGTACACAGTCTAAGACACAGTTCTCTCTAAGTATCTATAGATAATTTGATAAAAAGTTAATGTTGTTACAGATTCACGATGGAATGGATACTTCGAAGTCCACAGATCCACAGTTCGTTCAGTAACCTCGGATATTTACATGCGGATGGATATCACGTCAACGAAAATTGCAATGGTACATTCATATTTTAGCTCTCTCAAATAAATAATAAATTCTACACACGCCACAACACACCATATACTTATCTATCCTTATAATAAAGCAGTAAGTAACGAAAACTCTGTACAAAAAATAATGCCTCGATGACTAAAATGAGCTAGTATAAGCAAATAACATTTTTCAAATTCGTGTCTGTTAAGATGTTTGTTCGCGCATTACGTAAAAAGTACTGGACCGAGTTAGTGAGTGACCGGTTTTCTTTGTTGGATGGCTGAGATTTCAGCTAGTACAACATAAACGCACAGGCATTGGATATTTTTGAACTATAAAAATCCACTACAAATTGATTTACTGTTAAGCTAATTTTGATGAAATTTATTGGTTCTCTCTCAAGGTCTGTCCTTTCAAATAAACAAGTACTTCATCAAAGTAAGAGAAAAACACGACAGAAAAGACAAAAAGGATTTTTTAAAAAAAAAAAACAGGTTTTCATTCAGAATGATGTAAGGATTCTAACTTTAGCCTATACATCTAAATCTGTACAGGCATTTAATAGTTATGGTGGAATAAAGAAACTCACATACATACATGAACACTGAAAACATTACACTCCTTTTTTGGGCAGTCGTGTAAAAGTAATCATCTTAGGTTCAGAAATCCCGGAAATATGCCGGTATGAGCGTGAACTTAAAAATTAATAAAGTCGAATTGAGCTGAGAATGGAGAACCTCCTCCTATTTTAAGTTGATTAAAATAGTCTCCCCCGTTTTGTTTTTTTTTCGAGTACCCAACAGGAGGAAGTAAATCATTCGAGATTTTTCCTGTTGTTTGCATTTAGTGATGGTATGCTTAAAAGATTAAAGATTATTTATTGTTTACAGCCTAATACAATTATTACTGATGGTCCCCACACCTGGTCAAGCCTGTCTCGTGAGGGCCTCAAAACCAGATTAGATTATTAAATCATGTATTTTATGTTCCGTTTTTAACAATGATGTCGTTAGTTTATAATCTCACTAGAGTTATTATAAACTAACGGCTGTTACAATAAAAACAACAAACATGACATGCAATGTAATAATATAATATTTTGAATAATTACACCTTGGAATTACCGTGATTGTACAATAATTGTCAAAAATTAATGAATGTTGTAGATTTCTCTCTTTGATAATATGAGAACAGGAAGGGCGCTTTCGGCATCCTCTACTCTCATGATTGTTTAAAAGTATTGTGTTGTAAGTGTACAGTGCCACCAACTTATCTGTGAACTGAATGGTGGCGTGAGTGTTCCAGTCAATCGATAAGTAGACCAATCAAAACACAGAAAATGTGAACCTCATTCTTGGCGGCTGTAGTCCCATTTTTGCCACAGATAAGTTGGTTGCAATGTCTGTACCTAAAGGTGTACTATAAAGGTAGGTAGGTAACCTACACCAGGCCAAAATATAAATATAATGTTTTGTTTTACAGCTGCCCTGGAATCAATCCTTCATAACATTTTAACTGAAGACAAGCTACTGCGGAACTATCGCAGGAGCATTAGTTTCGGACAAAACATCAAAAAGGATCTGATACCTCTACTTATACATGCCAAGGAAGATAAAACGATAGAGTTGCTAACAAGAATTTTAGTAAATTTAACGATTCCGATAGAATGTTTGCTCTCCATGGACTCCATGTCAAAGACTGATTTTGGTCGTCATACAATTTTTGAAATAAACAATTTACTTGCGTGTACGAAAAATGCATTTACGGACCATCGAACGACGAGGGTCGTTATTAATTTCTTAAAGAAAAATGTTGACTCGGAACAAAACGCTAAATTGTTGCCGGAGCAATGTTCTAATATAAGCAACAGCCTGTTGTTGCTGCGCAACATTTTGCACATACCGGAGAACATAGCGCAGCCCCCGAGCTACTCCGGCTCTTCTCACACAAAGCAAAATCAAATTCTATGGAATATATTTAGCCAAAGTATAGATAAGATTCTCATAAAGTTGATGTCAGTTCCTGATGCGGTAAGTTGTTTTCTGCATACAAAATGTCATTTTTAGCATTCCGTAGTCAAAAAAGAACCCTTATTCGTCATGTCCGTCTATCAGTCCGTCTGTATGTCACAGCCATTTTGTTATTCACTTTATATATTTATAACCGCTACATAGTTGTAAAAAATATATTGAAATATTTTTAAAAGCTTCTATTTAACTTCACTTGTATATATGTATCTATCTATGTATTTCTATCTGTCCTGGAAACTTTTAGTACAGTACTATCCGGCTGAAACTTTCAGGGTAACTCACAAGTAGATGAAAAAGTATTTTAAAAAAAGTGTAACAAAATTATCACAGTTAACTATTCTAGGGTTTACTAGTTTACGAGATCTAGGCGACCAAGATCACGCATTTTATGCACGCGTCAACACTGAACAAATTCCATAGTTGTTTGTTTGTCGTATGAGATAGTGCTGGCCTCTGATGTCAGAGTAAGTCAGGCCGCCCGAGGGCCTCTAACATTGCTTAACGACTGCTATTAATCAATAACAGCCGGGGACGACAGCTTAACGTGCCCTCCGAAGCACGGTGCGATGGAAAACCGCACATAACATAGAAAAGTCATTGGTGCGGAGCCTAGGTTTTGAACGCGGTATCGTTGGATTCTAATTTGCACTATAGAACCGTTAGGCCACCATCGCTCTGTGTACCACCATTCCATAGTGAGAGACAATCTAACCGTCAAAAATCTTTTTTGGCTTACCACGTAATAACTACGGGACTGATTGCGATGCAGTTTTAAAATTTCGGAAGCTTAGGATCCTGGCTTCGGAATCCTGTGCGAGTCCGACACGTACTAGGCTGTTTTTTAACATTATTATCTCGCGAACTCAAGGTTAATGTTTTAAGGCTTGAGAAAGCGTAAGGTCTAAGCCCAAGCGTCGTTGCGAAGTTCTTTTTTAGGACTTGCGCCAGTCCAAAAAACCTTCGAAGATTTTTAATTTCATGTTTTTAATTTGGATCATTAGTTAATAGTCGAGGTTGTATTTTTTGTATGTATGTATTTCCTTTCCAGTATTATTGGGGAGTGACAATGGTCCAATTTGTAGCCTTACTATACAAGGACCAACATGTTGTTACACTCCAAAAACTGCTGAATATTTGGCTTGAGGCTTCATTATCAGAAAGTTCTGAAGACAACGAAAGCAATACTTCTCCGCCGGATAGAGGTAACCAGAAAAGCTTTAAATTTTTATACATGTAATGTTGCTTGTTTTTTATTTATTAAGCAGTGGGCTATTCAACTCTTATTTTTAAATTGTATTATAATGTTTACATTATGTCACAGGATTTTTATTATGTTTAAATTAAAAATTTACCAAATAGAATTCGAAAGGTTAAATATAGAAAGCGGTGAAGAAATACGTGTGGCACCTAGGGCGGCCAGCGAGCGAATGAATAATTTCAATATATTATCGTATCTTAACCGTGTGTGATACCCTAAGATGCTATAATATTTTATATGCAGATATCGTAACATCAAATATTATCGTATCTTAGCCGTCTGTGACGCGTTTTACGCCAAAACACGAGTCGCCATGACATTTTTTTTGCGTCAGTATTTTGTCCTTTTTTAGCGTAAAAATAATGTTTTTCCCTGTTTATATTACAATCTAGCCTTGAATTAGGCCAATAAGGAATTTTATATTAACTTAAACTTTTAAAATGTCTTAACTAAGAATGTGTCCAAAAACACTTTCCTTATTGTCTCTAATATGGTGAAGAACTCTATAAATCAAGTTTCCCAGAAAATTGACATATTCAATTGTTCAGTTGCCGAGTATAAGAGATCAATTTTATTTCAAATATGTCAAGGACTTTTTCTTATTTAATAATGTTAATGTTTACTTACTACTGCAATAGGCATTAGGTAATCTATACTTATAATAAAACTGTAACTGGCCCAATTCTGTACATTGAAGATATTTAGAAATTTTCTTTTGGACTGTACTCTATATTCGATACTGAAGCCAAAACGGTATTGTTTCATTTTTGTCTGTCTGTCTGTCTGTCTGTCTGTCTGTCTGTCTGTCTGTCTGTATCTTGGCTAGGCATCACGCCGAAACTACTGAATGAATTTAAATGAAACTTGGTATGATTTGAGTTCATACTACGAGGTAGGACATACGATACTTTTAATCCCGAAAAATTAAAGGGTTCCCGCAGGATAGGCGTTGAAAGTTATTTAAAAGAACACGTATCACGCTGAAACTACTGGACGGATTTTGTTGCAACTTGGCACAGTCATAGTATAAACTATATATATTATATAATGGGTAAAAATTGAGAGTTCCTGCGGGATAATGTCCCAAATTCTGTAAATTGAAGATATTTTGTTTTTTTTTTGGAGGCCGTATTGTATTCAATACTAAAGCCAAAACTGTATTATTGTAATTTTTGTCTGTCTGTCTGTCTGTCTGTCTGACCGTCTGTCTGTCTGTACTTTGGCAGCGCATCATGCCGAAAATACTCACTGAATTCAACTGAAATTTGCTATGATTTGAGTTCATACTTCGAGGTAGGTAGGACATTGGATACTTTTCATCACGAAAAATTAAAGAGTTCCTGCAGGATAGGGGTGGAAAATTATTTAAAAGAACACGTAGCACGCTGAAACTATTGGACGGATGTTGATGCAACTTGGCACAGACATAGTTTATAAGGTGGATACTTTTTGTCCCGAAAAATTAAAGGGTTCCTGCGGGATATGGGTCCAAATTCTGTACATTAAAGATATTGTGAAATATTTTTTTGGAGGTTACTCTATATTCGATACTGAAGCCAAAACTGTTTTACTTTTTGTTTTTGTCTGTCTGTTTGTCTGTACCTTGTCAGCGCATCGCACAGAGACTACTGAATGAATTCAAATGAAACTTGGTATGATTTGAGTTTATACTACGATGTAGGACATTGAATACTTTTCATCCCGAAAAATTAAAGGGTTTCCGTAATATAGGGGTTGAAAGTTATTAAAAAGATGCGGAAACTACTAGACGGTTTTGGTTTATTAATGCAAATTGACAGTCATATATCTATACTTATAATAAAAAAAATAGGTACAAAAAAGGCTGTAAAAAGAAGATAAATAAAAAAATGCTCTTGGGTGCTTGAAAAGGGTATTGAACACGAATATAAAAAAAACAAGTCACTCTGTCTGTTTGTCTGTATGTTTGTTTGTTCACGCATCACGTAAAAACTATTGGACCGATTGCAATGCGGTTGTCAATGTTAGATAGCCTTAGGGTTTGATTTAAAAACTGGTGTAATTGGCATCTGGTGAGTTAGAAGTAGCCTTAAGGTTTGATTTAAAAACTGGTGTAATTGGTATCTGGTGAGTTAGAAGTAGCCTTAGGGTTTGATTTAAAAACTGGTGTAATTGGTATCTGGTGATTTAGAAGTAGGCTTAGGGTTTGATTTAAAAACTGGTGTAATTGGTATCTGGTGATTTAGAAGTAGCCTTAGGGTTTGATTTAAAAACTGGTGTAATTGGCATCTGGTGAGTTAGAAGTAGCCTTAGGGTTTGATTTAAAAACTGGTGTAATTGGCATCTGGTGAGTTAGAAGTAGCCTTAGGGTTTGATTTAAAAACTGGTGTAATTGGTATCTGGTGAGTTAGAAGTAGCCTTAGGGTTTGATTTAAAAACTGGTGTAATTGGTATCTGGTGATTTAGAAGTAGCCTTAGGGTTTGATTTAAAAACTGGTGTAATTGGTATCTGGTGATTTAGAAGTAGCCTTAGGGTTTGATTTAAAAACTGGTGTAATTGGTATCTGGTGAGTTAGAAGCCGAACAATTGATAAAAGTATTTTTGACGGCTAAAGAAATTTTGATCAAATGTTGGTTTATTGGTCCTGGAATAGCACATTATAATACTTTGAACCTAAAGAAAAGACTACGCGTGCGAAGCCGCGGGTACAGCTAGTCCTGTAATAATAGTGTAATTTGGATACAATAAATAAATAAATAAGACACTTTGTTCATCGCAAGCACTCCATTAGCACTACTTTACACCAAAATCGCTGACACTAAAATAGTTTTTGGTTTTTGGTTTGGTGTAGTCACCAAGGTAACCGACATAGCTCAAAGGATAAGCAAGCTAAAGTGGCAGTGGGTTGGTCACATTTCCCGAAGAATCGATATCCGTTGGGTTAGACGAGTTCTCGAGTGGAGAACACGCCTAGGCAAACGTAGGATAGAGGAGGAGTAGGATGCCCTGTGGCCAGGTGGAATGACAACCTGCGAAAGGCGGTCGTAAGAGAATGGATGAGGAGAGCTGAAAATCCAGCTCAGTGGCGTGCATTAGGAGAGGCCTACGTCCAGCAGTGGACAGATATAGTATGATGATGATAAAAAACTACACTAATTCGGTTTTGTTCTTTTGAGTTTTCTACCTATGCCTGTGTTTTGCGCTGTTTATGAAATCATCTTGTATAGAAATACTGTACGTATGAGACTGTAGAACGTCACTGGAAATCAATAGATTTGCCTCAGGTGTGCAGTTCAGTTATACTGCTACTATACATATAAGAGAAAAATAATGCTGTTTCTGACTTATTAGCCTGCATGACGTCACCTCATGGCGGATATCATTTTGTGTCAGAGAAAGTCAAATGAAAGGTTCAAGATGAAAACCCTGCAATCCATTGAATCCGTGAAAGTTTAAATGTTAATTCGTGTTTTTACCCGACTACAGCAAAGCAAGGGAAGGGTAATGCGAGTTTAACAGTCGATGTATGTATGTATGTATGTATGTATGTATGTATGTATGTGGATATGTGGATGTTCCACCATAGTGTGCCCCTATTGGTTCGATTTTGACAAGCGAAGTGTCAATCGATTCGTCTTTAGGTATAGTGTTATAGGCTATTTCTTTTTTACTTGACTACGGCAAGGCAAAGTAAGGGTTATATGTTCAAACTAAAAACTTGGTCCGACTTTGACAAGCGAGGTGTCAATCGATTTGTCTTCATCGCAAGAGTGTCGTAGGCTATTTGTTACCCGACTGTAGTCGGGTTTTACTTTTTGAACTTAAGTCTTGTTGTGAACTCAATGATTTGTTATTCGATGAAATTATAGTAAGTATTTATTATACCTAATTTATTTTTTATTGAATCATGCAGGCAGTGAAGATTCGTCTCTGATTCTGACGTCAGACCCTACTTCGGATTCCTCGGACACTGGCGCCAGCGGGAAGAGTAACGACGAGCCTAACGCTCTCGACAACGGCTGGGAAGCACCCTCCGATATGAACACCGACCAGACTGCCGGGCAGCCCTTCGAGCAGAGCGACCATCAGATCAACGAGACCAATGATAATAATGTGGCGGAAAAAAGTGACAGCATTTTCGACTCCAATAAATTTGACAATGTAAGAATATCTATACTTATAATAAAGCAATTAGAACGAAAAAGACTGTCCAAAGAAAATAAAAAAAGGTACTTACAGCGTACTTAAAATAAGCTACTGAACAAGAATATATCATTGTTTTAAATCCTGTATTTCTGTTTGTTTGTTTTGTTTGTTTGTCTATGTGTTTGTTCGCGCATCACGTAAAAACTACCGGACCGATTGCGATGTGGTTTTCACTGTTGGATAGCTTAAACCTGGGGTTCTTGGTATCTTAATCCGATGATTAGATGCCGAACAATAGGTAAAAAACTATTTGACGGCTGAACAAATTTTGAAGAAATGTAGTACTTTATGGGTACTTTTGGTCCTGGAATAACACGTATGGGCTACTTTAACTTTTACTAACTTTAAATGAAATGAACACGCGGGCAAACCCGCGGGCACAGCTAGTTACATAATATTTGGTGTACTTTTAAGGGTGCTGTAGTACTTAAAACATATTTTATATATTCTCCATGGCCGCTTGTCCATCCGTCCGTCAGTCACATCGTAGTCGTTGGTGTGCCATTTTTCCAATATTACATTATTGGTTCAACTGCTCGCGGATTTTGAGCCATTATAGACCCACATAAATTATCTTTTCTAAATTCTTGCGACTTCTTTTCTTTCTTATTTGTGAAAACTCTTAAACTTGCGTGGCACGACCGTAAGACACTGCCTTGCATGGTTGAAATTGTAGGTTGAATTACTCCCCATTCCTATAAAAATTAAACGTGTCGTTTTTCCGTTTCGTTGTCGTTACTTTTTGACGTTTTTTTTGTATGGCGTTTGTGTCAAAAGCTGACGGACAGTAAGCGAAACATGTATGTTATGTTTATACCGGCCATAATACACTTGTATGTATGTATGTATGTATGTATGTATGTATGTATGTATGTATGTATGTATGTATCTGTGTATCTATGTATTTTGTCCTGGAATCCTGCAATTCAAATTTGGAGCACTTCCCAATTAGCTATCCGGCTGAAACTTTCAGGGTAGCTCATAAACCGATGACAAAGCAATAAAAAAAAGTTTTAAAAAAAAATTACACTTATTGTCGTTCTTCTGTACATAGGAGACGGCGGCTTCCTGCACGAGCGGCATACAGTCGGAACAAAGCACCCAGAGTGTAAGCAAGAGCAACAAGAAGACTGTTATCTCTGAAAATTCCGACTGCGGCTACGGAACGCAAATAGAAAACCAAGGATCCATCTCGACGTCAAGTAACGAAGATGACGTCCCCGCGAAAAAACCAGTGCATCAGAAACCTCACAACCCCAAACAGAGGGCTAACACTAAAGTTCGGACGGGAACTACGCTTCAAGATCGTAAAAGAAAAAAGATTGTCAGAAGGGGAAAATGGACTATGTAAGTATTTAACGAATTCATATTTTTACAACGTTTTTATTGAGTCACTTTCTTGTTTGTCCGTCTGTAGTTCCGGGTGGAATCTTCCAACTCAAATTTCGAATACTTCCCGATTCTATCCGGCTGAAACTTTCAGGGTAGTTCACAACACGATGACAATGCATAAAGAAAGAAGTGTTTTTTAGTTTATATGATTTTAGCAGTAACGCCTGCTTAGCGAGAACATATCTAATAATTTTCCGCCTCTGCACAGAATGATGCGGGTTCGAACCCCGTCCGCGACACAAATTTTTCGTTTGGAAAATTATTAGATGAGTGTTTTTAGATTCGTTTTTTAATGTACATTTGGTACGTATTTATAATTCTAGGAGCCGTTTTACAATATCTGTGATTGTTGCAGTATCAATGTGCAAGGGCTCACCCAAAAAACTCCCACTGACGACGACATAGCGAATGTCATGAAGGAGTTCACGGTCGATTTTCTTCTGAAAGGCTACAACTCTCTGGTCCAGACGCTTCACAATGAAATCCTTACGAATCCGCAATTGGAAATCGACACGTCGCATTTCTTTTGGCTCGTGACGTACTTTTTGAAGTTTGCGACTCAGATCGAGGTTGATTTGGAGCACGTGGAGTCGGTGCTCTCGTTTGGCATAGTGTCGTATCTCACCGCGGAAGGAGTCAACTTGAGTGAACAGTTCGAGCTCGCTCTCAAGCTGGACGGCAACGACTTGACACCCTGTAGCAGAAGGCTTCATCTGGTAATTGTTCATCTACCATTCATATTCCGTGCCGTAAGCAGTCACACGTTTATAATAAGATAGTCATAATTTTTATTTTCAAACATACCCTCCTTACTTATTAATAACAATAAGTACACTTATTACATCAGTAAATCAAAACACACCGCCTGCATTCACCGAAACAATATTATTCTTTTGTAGGAAAAACTCGACTGCACGGAGGGTTATGTATTTAGTTTGTACGTTTCTTAGGCATATCCTACAGCCTAAACGGCTTGATGGATTTTAATAAATGAGGTATCATTGGATTCGCCTTGATCACGAGAGTGCTACAGTGGAGTGTCACGAGAACTAATATGGTGGCTTTCAGCTGCCATATTGTATTTTCGACGGAACGAAAATGACTAAAACCTATCGCACTCGATAGGTTACTAAACAGTAGCAATTTTTTTATTTTTTTTATTACGGACTAGGTAATCGTTTGACCACGATCTCACCTGATGGAAAGCGATGATGTGGTCGAAGGTGTAGCACGCTTGCCTAGTAGATACCTATTCACTCTTGACTTGAACACACCGGGGCTATAATTTACCGGAAACACAGACGAGGGCAGGGCATTCCACTGCAGCAGTTCTTATAATAAATGAAGAAGTGTAACGCTTCGTTCTTGTGCGAGGTATTTCAACCATGAAAGGGTGGCGCTTTGCTGATCGTCTAGTCGTACGGTGATGGAAAGGTGATGGGGGAATCAGTTGTGCAGTTGTGCAGTTCTTGTGCACACTCTCCATAGTGCAATCTGTAGAATACCGCCAGGCTTGCTACCTCACGTCGATGCGCCAGACTTTGAAGCTTACTCTTTACCAGAGTGTCATCCCAATGAGCCTGATAGCACGTCTCTCAATTGAATCCAAAGACTCGAGCTGATACTTGGCAGAACCGTCCCAGAGGTGGCAGTAGTACTCCATACAAGATCAGACCTGTGCTTGATAAAGATTCAAAAGCTGTCCCGGTGTGAAGTACCGCCTAACCTTAGACAAAATACCAAGTTTTTTTGCAGCTACCTTGGCTTTGGATTCAATATAAGACCCAAAATTCAGGTTTGATGTGAGTTCGACACCCAAAAGCTCCAAATGGTCGCCTATTGGTATTGTTACACTTTCGAAAGACGGAGATCGGTTTAGAGGACTCTTTTTAGCAGAAAACAAACACGCCTGCGTTTTAGTAGCATTAAACTTAACCAGGTTAGCATCGCCCCAATCGGACACGGCTTCTAAGGCTAAATTTAAACGGTCTACCATAGCCTCTCTCTGAAACTGGACAGCGTCACAGCTGGATTGAGCATTAGAAGTGTATCTCTCAACTACAGTACTGTCATCAGCATACCCAAAGGTACCGGGCTTCAGAAGGTCAGTAATGTGCAGTAAAAACAGTAGCCGAGAGAACCGATCCCTGAGGTACACCGGCATTGATAGCCATTTGATCAGACGAGCAGCTCTCTAAGGCCCGTATTAATAAATCGCTCTTGGTTGAGCTCTCAAGTGCGATATCAAATAATACGCTCTCAAGTTGTGATCAGCATGTTAAGATCGTCGCTAATTAATAAAGACATTTCAAAAGCATCTCAAATCATGTCGCTTTCAAGAGCCGCATTTCAAGATGCTACGTCACGAACCAGAACTTGAGAGCAAGATTGAATGAACTACCAATGAACGATTTATTTTCTTTATTGAAAGTTCGGGTTTTGCTCAAATAAGATATAGCGTAAGGTTAAAATTTATTATTTCGATGTAGTTGAATTAAATTAAATGCGATTATATTAAACGTAATGTTTATTTTCTACATAATTATCATAACCTTACTTTAGTATTTTTGGAGAAAGCATGTAAGCCATAATATTTGTCTATATTTTCAAAGTTACACTACGAGTATCTATTAAAGAACTTAACGCAATTCATCAATGAATGACTATAATATATGAAAATAAAATTTTGTTTATTGGCCATGCAGTATTTCCAGCGCGTATCCTTTGGTTACGATTTCGTATCTTTTTAGACTTCAGCGAGTCCTCGCCAAGTTCTGATATCTACCAAATCTTCGTATCTTTACGCAATCATGCCAAATACATTTGTTTATTCCCAGAGGAATATAAAAATATTCTTATAATGATGGTTAATATAATTATAATTATCAAATTCTGACCTAATATTTTCGAAATCATTGATTCTAGCAACTGGCAATCACGCTCTCAAGTCACGGATCGACTGCACTCAACATTCTGCAAAAGCGCAAAGCGCATCTCTAGTGCGCCCTTGTTGTAATTAGATTCGCATCTTGAGATCGCTCTAAAGAGCGCTCTTGAGTTGAGATTGGTTTATTAATACGGCCCTTAGACTACTCGAATAGATCGTTCCCTCAAAAAATCAACTATCCAATTGCATAAGCTGACAGGTAAACCATATGAGGGAAGCTTGTTTAAAAGGCCATCGTGCCAGACCCGATCAAATGCCTTCGATATGTCAAGGGAGAAGGCAAGCGCCACACCATGCATCTCTATGGCTTCGCTCAGTACGTGAGTGGCATACGCGAGGAGATCCCCAGTAGACCAGTTTCGGCGAAATCCGTATTGCCGGTCACTGAGAAGATCATTGTCTTCAAGGTATGCCAAGAGCCTAATGTTTATGACACGCTCCATACACTTACAGAGTAAGGAGGTAATCGAGATGGGACGATAATTGGCCGGATCAGCACGACTACCCTTTTTTGATACTGGTTGTACATTCGCAAGCTTCCAGCTCTTCGGAACTTTACCTGAGTGAAGAGAGAGGCGGTACAAACGCGTTAAGATGGGAGACGATTCGGGCGCACAGTTTTTCAACACAATCGCTGGAATACCATCAGGACCAACCCACACACATCTAGAGCCTTGTTCACATCTAGAGCTCGAAGCGTTCTGAGAACCTCCTTCTGGCGAATGCGAACTTCGGGCATAAAAACCCCGCAATGAGGAATGCAGGAAGGTGTCTTGCCAGAAGCATCTAGATGCGAGGCTTCTGCAAAAAGAGAAGTAAATAAATTCGCTTTGTCTCCAGCAGTGTGAGCTAGTGATCCATCAGGTTTCAGCAATGGTGGCAGTGAGGGGCGGCAGAAGTTTACTTCGACCGACATGGCCAGGGACCAAAAAGCTTTGCTACCCGCGGGGTATGAAGCCAGTTTGGCCCCAATTCGACTTACGTGATCAAAATGGGCCTTCCTAAGTATCTTCTTGCAGGTCTTAGCGGCAACGTTAAATTTTCTCTTCTTAGCCCGAATATCAGAAGACTTGCGCTTTCGAGCATCAGCCCAGTCTAGATATGCCGCACGCTTTAGAGCCACAGCATGACCACAGCTGGATCCAAACCAAGGCTGAGCTTTGCTGGAAAGAGTCTTGTCACTGAATGGAATGAAATATTCCATTGCCTGACATATTACCTCTGTAACAGCAGACGCGCAAGTCGACGGGTCCTGGGAGATGAAACATGTTTGCCGCCAAGGGTACGATGCAAGGAATTGCCGCATCTCGTCCCAATCTGCTGAGTTGTATCTCCACACGCGCCTATTTCCCTTAAGGCTAGGATCAGGTGGGGAATACACTGAGACGGACTTAACCAGGCAGTGATCAGAGCTACCAAGAGGTGGGGATACTGATACGGAGTATCGGTCTGGTTCAGTCGTCATCAACAGGTCGAGACAGTCGGCAGTGTCACTGTCACGGTCAGGTACCCGTGTCGGCTCCTGCACAAGCTGAGAGAGATCCAACGCCAGAGCAAGCTTCCGCGTCTCTCTACCAGCGTGGTCGGTTTTTTGGTATGGGACAAGCCACTCCTTGTGGTGGGCGTTAAAATCCCTTTGTCTTCTATGCTTCTAATTTTTTTTTCAATTTTAGATTATTCAAGTTAATGTAAATACCTACTATAGTCGAATGTTGCAATTGCAAATATTAAAGTAAACTAAAATATGTAAGTAAATAAGAATCATTACATTTGTATAAATACTAGCTGCGCCCCCCGGTTTCACCCGCGTCCCTCAAGAAACGTGCATTTTCCGTGATAAAAAGTAGCCTATGTGTTAATCCAGGGTATAAGCTACAGTAGTCGCAGCCAATGTATATGTTTGTGAAGTTATGCTCTGTGACGATTGCGCAGGTACTGTTGTAAAGATAAAATAGCATAAAGTAAAAGCGAGATAGAATATGCGAAAAACGTAAGCGCACTCGCTTACGTTTTTCGCGAGGCAAATATACAAAGCTGTCTTCACCTTCAACATTCGACTAGCAGACTACTTCCGAGACACATATTTTCGCTGCGCCTACTATACCTCCATACCAAATTTCATCTAAATCCGTTCAGCCGTTTAAGCATGAAGAAGTAACAAACATACCACACCCTTACATTAATATTAGTGTGATTATTTTTGCGGGCGGTCAGCTCGTATTCAATCATTTTGTTCGCAGTCGGGTTTTTTGTATTCTTATAATAATTTTAATTGTCATTTTTATAAGGAATGTTGACAAATATAGCGCGAAAAAGGGTATATTATATGTATTTAAATATTATTAATATTAATATGTTTTAGGTTGTAACAGCCATCCGAGAATTTGTGCAAGCCGTAGATTCGTACAAAAAGCACACCCATTTGAGTAACAGCGACCGTGAGGCGCTTTTGAAGCTTCAGATTAAAATGTGCAAGACTGAAGAGCTCCGATCGCTATTGGTGCTCCTTTTACGTCACTACAATCCCAGATACCAATCCAAACGGTACCTGCAGGTATGACCACAGATTTGTTAACTATTGCTTAACTACATTTGATAAACTGCAGCCGCTTCACGTCGATATGTCACGTTTTTATTTGTAACGAAAGAAATACCCAATTGTCCAAAACAATTACATTAATTTTCTCGCTAATCACTTGTTTTTTTAAACTATAATTTATTATCTTTAAAATATAATAGTAATTCTTTGCTTTAATATACCTTTTTTTGTAAATACCTCGCGTTTTTTTTTATTTGTTCTCTTGTGAAGTATCATCGCATTGTAACGGACATTATGATCGAGAACCTGAGAGACTGTAAACGATATTCGCTGTTCTTTGTTTTATTTTTGTTTTTGGTTATCTTCTTTAGTGCCGTTGTGGCAAGCGAATACTGCCTACGGAGTCTCGTAATAACCTGTGTTATATTTCTTAGGACCTCATTGTAACTAACCACATACTGCTGATGTTCCTGGACAATGTTATGAAGCTACCAGAGTACAAGTGCTCCGCGAGCATGGTTGATCATTTAAAACAGTAAGCATTGAATTTTCTTATATTATCAGTAGGAATAAGAATAAGCGAAGGGAACACTATTTCCATTTTGCTTGCCATCCTAAGGGAAAATTGCCGTAAGCCATTACCATAATATGGTTTGCTTTATATTACAACTAGCTTTCGCCCGCGACTTCGTCCTCGCGGACCACAGTTTATAGCTAAAAAAGCATCCTATGTTCATTTAAAATATTAAAAACTAATGCAATAGTATAGCACCAACTTCCATGGTACTCTGTGCTTGATGCTTTTTGACAGACTTGGTGTTATTTCGTTTCCACGGCAACCGTTCTTTACAGCGAGTAATCGTCGTTTTCCAGTTTTCCCGTGGCAACTTACCATTTTCCGTGGTAAAAAGTATTCGATATTGATCTCTATATTGTCAGTACCTAACCTATAAACAAAGTTTCATCAAAATCGGATCTGCCGTTTTGGCGCGAAAGCTTTAAAACAAACAGACAACGTTTCTCTATTATATATTCGTGTGGATGTCATAATCGGAGTCACTGATACGTAAGCAATACCACAATCTCGTCCGCCTTTAGAGTTTATTGCCGGTTAAAGAATGAAGTGCTGTTTGTTTCCCGGTGAACAGTATAAATATAATGAATTTTAATAAATTGTTACTAATTAATATTGACTAAACATTGCAATATTTATTTAGCTAAACATTTAAAAAAACAAGTTGTAAAGTAGGCCAATTTATTACCAATATAATGTTACTGTATTATGAAACCCAAAGTGGTGTTGATATATTCGTACATGTTTTGAATATCACCAACGGGAATTGCTCAGTTATGAAAGTTGGATGATTTCAACTGTAGTACATTCAACTACACATTTCAACTTAAGTTGGAAAAAGGATTCGCTGCCTTAGAAACCACAAGTGACGTTCACGAAGAACTCCAAAAAGTTGTGGGAATCCTTAGGGAGGAGCCACTATATTTTTTCAGCTGCAGCGTACGGGCACGAAGTCTAAAATCTCGAATGAGGCTCTTCGGCTTATGGACGAGCGACAATCCTTAGGGAGGAGCCACTAGATTTTTTCAGCTGCAGCGTACGGGCACGAAGTCTAAAATCTCGAATGAGGCTCTTCGGCTTATGGACGAGCAACGGGAGCAACAGCAAGCCACACCGTCAGAAAATGGGAGCTTAATCAAAAAATCAGTAAGCTGGTGCGACGTAACCTCCGATGCTCAAATACTCGCCGAATAGAAAAGGCAATTCAGCAAAATCGGGGTCAAACGTCTTCGCCCAGCAATTGAGTAGATCCCATCTGACGAAGCTCAAGACCAATAATAGCATAACCGTCGTCTCTGAGCCGGAGATCCTTTCTGAGATCGAAGACTTCTATGGCCGATTGTTTGACTCGCATGCTTCTAGACCCGAACCCAGCACAGACGATTCCCGCGCAATACTGATCCGCCATTTTACTGATGAACTGCCCGACGTCAGCCTAGACGAGATTGAGATGGCGCTCAAACAACTTAAGAATGGTAAGGCCCCCAATGAGGATGGTATAACTTCGGAGCTCATGAAAGCAGGCGGGAAACCCGTACTTCGGGAGCTTCAGGGGTTATTTAGCACCGTCCTTAACAGTGGGAGAACTCCAGATGCGTGGACCAGGAGTTTGGTAGTACTCTTCTTTATTAAAGGGGATACAACTTTTTTAAAGAACTGCCGACCTATTTCACTGTTGAGCCACGTCTAGAAGTTCTTTTCGAGGGTCATCTCAAATCGTCTCGCAAGAAGACTTGACGATTTCCAGCCTCCTGAACATGCCTGGTTTCGCAGAGAATTTAGCACCATAGACAACATACACAGAGTGAGGCAGGTTATACAAAAGTCTGAAGAGATTACCAGCACCTGGGTCTTGCTTTTGTGGATCATTAGAAGGCCATTGACTCCGTTGAAACCAGCGGTGTCAAATGGACTGGTGATACATCGAAGTGCTGAGGTTTCTGTATGACGCTGCGACTATGAGTGTCCCAGTACAAAACCAGCAGTCTAAACATATCCATCTGCGCAGGGGAGTGAGACAGAGTATAATCGTCCTATGGCGGAGTCGCTGCACGAATTGCAAAGTATGACGACCAACCTAGATGATGCTTCTCGACGTATCGGTCTCAGAATGAACATAGATAAGACCAAGGTCATGTTTAACGATCATATTTACCGGGAACCGATTGAAGTAAATGGTGTACCTCTTGAAGTTGTCCAACAATATGTTTACCTTGGATAAATATTGCAATTAGGTGAGTACAACTTTGAGAAGGAAGCCAACAGAATAATTTAGCTGGGTTGGGCAGCATTCGGCAGGCGTCGTCAAGTCTTCTCGTCGTCCATACCACAGTGTCTAAAGACAAAAGTCTTTAATCAGTGCGTCCTACCAGTCATGACATACGGAGCCGAAACGTGGACCACTCACGGTCAAAATAGTCCACAAATTTATGGTCGAGCTATTTTTTTTTTTGCCCATATTATTAATGTAGGGTTTTCACGGTACCGAAGGTGTTCAAAGAGATAGGTTTTTAAGCCTACAAATTAACACGAAAACGAAGGCGAGAGCTCTTTACGCTTCGCTTCCGCCTTCGCCTTCTAACCTATCACGGCCAAGTCGGGCTTCCGCCCTCGCTTTCTACTTTACGATAGGTATGATAACTAAAGTTTGACCATATCATGAAGTAGCCGAGCATTTAGCTGTTCATATTGTCAAACGCTGATCCATCCGTTTGACAATATGGCCTATTCGCCTGGCCATCCATTTCATAAAATGTTCAATTCCATGATATTGCCACGATATAGACGTTAAAACGGATGTTCAGAGTTTAAAATTGCTTATTATATTTTCAGGTTTGCATCTTCCGAAATAATGTTCAAATACGGGCTCCTGCTCGAGGACTACTCCAGTAACGGAGAGTTCGTGAACGACTGCATTTTTACGGTGATGCACCACGTGGGCGGCGAGCTGGACAGCCTCATTACGCTGTTTCAGCCGAACATATTGAAAACCTTCACCACTATATGGAAGTCCGAGTTTGACATCTGTGATGTAAGTATGTTGTGTTTTCTGTTGCTACACTTATATTTCTTTATTTATTTTCTTATCCTGAGAAGAATGCGAGACCTGGAATTGCTTCCTTTCCTGCGCTCGCTACAGGAGTTTACTAACAATTTACAAGTGTTTTTTTTTAACCACTTATAGAATTTAGAATCGATCTTTACTCTATGCTGAGTAAGTTCATTGACAATTCGTCACTTTCTCTAACATACCATCGCCGCTTCTAACTGGAAGTGGAGGCGGTAAGGCCGGCACTGACGTCCCGCTTGGAGTGTATTATGCATTTCCCCTGCCAGCCTCTACCCAAGCCATCGCCGCTATTTTATGTTTGACTTTGACGTCAATTTCTTATAAATACTTACAAAACGGATCATACTTTGTTTCAGGATTGGTCTGATCTCATTGAATACGTCATAAATACGTTTATAAAGAAGCCGCTCACGTTGCAAAGCACAGCTACTTTCCGGCTGGACACGGAGAATTTCGACGACGACAGCTTACCGAAACTTCTTGGCGTCCCCCCCGCGCTGTCTAAGGAACTTAACGAGATGGAGCTCAAAGAGAAAGCTGTTAAAAGCAATACCAGTGACGCTTCTAATGAAAGGTAAGTTAACAATTTAACATTAATAAAGAATGGGGCTACATTTGTCATGACATATTAATATTAGTTTTGATTAATGGTCTAGGTCACATTTCTGCCTACTCTTGCAGCCTTCATGCAGATATAGTACACGCACAAATAAAACATTTATATAACCCCTGACCCCCATTATAGCTAAGAAGCATCTCGGTTACCTCAGATTTCAAACATAAAAAACCGCAGCTAAATTGATCCGTTCGTTTGGAAGCTACGATGCCACAGACAGACACGGATACATACCCTAAACTTATAACACCCGTCTCTTTGTACGGGGGTTAAAAACAAATAAAATTATTTAAAAAAAGTAATGGGTAGGTAACGCGGTAGCGCGGCTTCAAATCTTGTTTATAATTAAAAATATCTACAGAAAATTTGTAATTGAGTAAATACGTATAACTTATGTTTTAATAAACGGTCTGTTGATTATCCTCCGGATTCTTGAAGAGAATGTTCGTTCACATTTTTAATCTATGAGTAATATTTACAGAGATACATAAATTTATTGCAGATGGACAGATGATGAAATTTCTTCTCTCAGTTGGATGTACTTGCAGTGCAGCACAGAGTCGGATGTGATCGGCGAAATAATCAAGATGTTGAAAGACGACGGTATCATTAAATGTCGAGATTCGATCGTCAGGGAACTGTTTAAACAAAACATAATAACCAAGGAAGTGATGGAGACTCTCACGAAGGGTGAGAGCGACAGGAAAACGAGAACCATACAAGCGAACAAGGAGATGCGAGACGACGAAATCTCTAAACTCTGCAAGCAACTGGCGCAGGATGGTAAATCTAAGTTTCTAGATTGGGTTCAAAAAGTGTTGCTCGAGACTTGTTACGCTAAAATATATTTGGAAAAGAGAAAACTGGACGACACGGCGATGGAGGATTCCAAATTGTTGAAATTTGAATTGTTCAAAAAGAAGCCGTCTGAAATGCCTGTCATGTCTCCTGTATCCTACCATTCTCTAAGTGAGTATTGTTTGACATGTTTTAAATGTAATAATTTGGTAATCGTAAAATGTGCGATATTTAATTAAATATGTGTACCATCTGCTGTGTGAACTTGTTAAGACTTGTTTGTGGCAATAAACTCATGCATATAACAATATATATACCCCTAGCTGTGCCAGCGGTTTTGCCCGTGTGGTCATTTCTCTGGGTTAAAAGTAACCATGTGTTATTGCAGGACCGACTGTACAAAAAAATAAAAAATACCTAATTTAGTTCAGCCGTTGGATAGTTTTTTATCGATTGCTCGGTTTCTAATCTTCGGATTACCAGTTTTTAAGTCAAGCGCTAAGCTATCTAACAAAAAAAGTGCATCGCAATCGGTCCAGCAGTTTTCACGTGATGGGCAACAGACAAACAGAAAAACACGACTTAAATAAAAACTTGTCAGAAGCTTATTTTAGGCGCTTTGTTCACTTTTTGGTACTTACTGCTTTACACTAAGTATACAATATAGATAGATAGATTATATACCAATATATATACCACTTACTCGTACTTCAAGTAGAAGTAATGCACCTATGTGTATTTAATATGGAAGTAAAAGTATTGATAACGTTAATGTTTCAGTACTGAATCAGTCTGTGCCATTGGTTCCATGGAACTGCGAGCAGGCGAGCATTTGCAAGGACCTGAAGTTTCTGCAGTTGTTGCACAAGCTCGGGTTCCACATGCCTGTTGACTCCGGGAAAGTTTTCATTCGCATCCCCCACTTCTGGACGGGAGATTTTCTATACAACGTCGCTGGAAAAATAGCGCCAGTTGATACATGTAAGTAGTTGTAAAAGCCGCGGAGTTTGAAGTTCCTCAACAAGAGCGCACGAGGACTGAATGCAGCGAGCGGGAGGTGTTGAGCGAAGCAAGCCTGACTGCCTGAGGAGATTGTAGGCTGAGTGTGTGAATGGAGCGCAGGGACGACGACTCGAGAATTCTAGCGAGAGTCCGTTTACTATATTGAGTTCGAATTGAATGACCTTGAGGTCATTAAGAATATTACTGCATGTTTAATTTGGAACTCTAGAGACAAACACGAGACCGACCAAGGAGAAGGTGTACATTTTAACTAGCGGTAATATCTCAAACAAGTACAATATAAAAAAATACTTTTTTTTTTTTACTTTGTCATCGGTTTGTGAGCTACCCTAAAACTTTCAGCCGGATAGCTAAGCGGGAAGTGCTCGAAATTTAAATACCTAGATTCCAGGACAGACAAAATACATAGATACATAGATAAATAGATACATACACACGAGTACATACAAGTGAAGTTAAATAAAAGATTTTTAAATAATAATTTTAAAACTGTGCACATAAGATAAAAGCATGTCCGTTCACAATCTTATCTGTTGACTTGATATGTTAAATTATAAAATAGCCATCGAAAATAGAAGCGTTACTTCGTGAATTTTATTGCCCGTACAATCTGTCGTCAGCTTATAATCTCACTAGATTTATTAATAAACTATTTTTACAATTATCCGGTAGGCAACATACTTAATACACCATTTGTACGAACTATAATCATTAATTTATACTCAAATAAAATCGAATTTGAATACAAAAAATTATAAATCATTGAACTTTATTGAACTTGCCATAAAAGCGGGTCTGCAAACAACTACATTTTTGTTATTGCGAGACAATAAAAATAAAAAATGAAACTTAATTTCTGTTATTGTATTTTACTTACAGCAAAACTGAAGTTCTCAGTGAATGAGTTCGCGCAGACCAGTGCAGCCGAGCCGGGCAAAGAGGGATTAATATTCAGTGAAATAAATAAAGAAATTATAATGATGGAGACGGACAACTTGTACCAAGTCCACAAACAGAAACATTTCGCTACTATGGTCAACTTTACGCCGATGTAAGTACAACTTAATATAAAATATAGGAATGTATTTTTTTTATTGCGTTGAGTGACGAGTCGAGCAGGAAGCTCGTCTGATGGTAAGCGTGACGCCTGCCCATAACAGCTGTGCCACCCAGAACTTTTTTGTTTGCAAAATCTTGCGCGTCACTTCACTCTTCATCCCCCCGCCTACAAACCCCGCACTCCTTAAACCTTGAAGCCCCTAAAGTTTCGATCAAACCAACGCGTCCAGCTTGCTTTCGCGGTGGCGTGCACGGTAGCGATCAGTTACTACAATTGTACTAGTAACTACCTGTTCAAACCAAACGATTCGAACCGGCCGTAGGACGCATTTGGTTTGAACACGTCGTTATCGTTACTATTACAATTGCAGTAACTGATCGCTAGCATGCACGCCACCGCGATCGCAAGCTGGACGCGTTGGTTTGACCGAACCTTAAGTTCCGTCCTGAAGTGAATCAAGTTTATAAAAAGAGAACGTGTCTGACAGGCAGGAATAAACTTAGTCGGAAAGCTAAATTTAGTTTAGTTTAGACAAGCGAATCGACGCCATCATCGCTTTAGTTTGTAGTTTGTCGAATTCCGTATATGTATCGAGTGTTTCTTTTCTAGGCCTGGAAGTTCTTACAGCTCTGAATCTAGTGAAATAGATAATCACAACTGGTTAAAAGTGGTCCAAAAATCGCAAGAGTTTAAATTAACTTTAAACATAGCAAGGTAATTTGATTTCCAACATATTATTATGTTGTACTTGTGTTATTTGATGTGTGCCTATTTTCTTCTCGTTTACCAAAGTGCAAACCAATTTTATTCTGCCGTCGTCTGATTGAGATTAGAAGCCGAGAAACCCTATGATATAAGTATCAAATGAAAGGACTTGATGAGCGAAACACAATAAGTAACGTGATGTTTTTCTAAATCCAATATGGCGGATGTCATACAATAGCAATTTATAGATTCCATATTAAACCCTATGATATGGGTATCAAATGAATGGACTTGATGAGCGACATTAAATGGCTACTGCAAAAAAGTTATTTTTTTATAAGTGTATACATTTTGTATGTGATATCTGAATAAATGTGTCCTACCTAACATAAAGGACAAGTAAACATACTGTAGCAGTTTCCAAGTAAAAGTTTAGTCAACTAATGACGTCAACTCACGTTACGTGAAAGTAGTTTGAAAGGTTGCTCCCAGTCCCCGCTGACGTCATCACTGGGGAAATTTATAGATGGACATTTTTAAAAGCTTCATTGGCTCAAAATTTTCCATCGATTACGACGAAGAGGGGCTTCACCCTCCAGTCGAACACGATGTGATCTACCCACGTCTGCGTCTCTATTAGATATACTATCTTTATTGCTCAAACAAAATAGTAGGTAGAACATCACCCTTTTTTTTTATACCACCCTTTTATAAGGTATTAATCTTACATATAAATATGTTATGACATCACCTATGAAATGGAACACCACGTTAGAGCTATTTTATGCTATGTTGTAATTATAACTACTATCACAGAATATTACATGCATGCTGATTGCTGCAATTAGATGTTCCGCTAAATATGTACCTAGTTTTTATTATCTCAGTAAGTAGTAGATTAAATAAAAAAACTGTTCTTTTTTTTAATTTAATACATAGGACTGGAGCTATCCGTAGTAGCTACTCGCATATCTACACTCACGTGCAGGGAAACCGCGGAGCGACATCGCGTAACCGCGCAATCAGAGGCGTTTTTTACTATGTTCTTAATAATTTAATTTGAAAATGAATAGGTCATTAGAAAAAAAAAAAGCGAGTCGGACTCGCGCACCGAGGGTTCCGTACGTTTTTTTTGTTACTTTTCTACAAATTTACGGTTTTCGGATTTTCCCGTTTGCTATAAGTCATTGCTTCTTGCCAAATTTCATGATTGTAGATCAACGGGTCGTACCCGATAGGTTTTGATTCCCTTGCGAGTGTCAAAATATGCGGCAGAAACGGCGGTATCTTTTGATTGCGTTGACTTAGAAGTTTGTTTTTTTTCACAGCTCAGGGATTGCAGACCTGAGTATTTGATATTAATTTCAACTTGATACCTCCACGCGTTCCTAATAAAAAGGGACAGATAGACAGACAGCGATCCTATAAGGGTTCCTTTTTTCCTTTTGAGGTATGGAATCCTAAAAACATAAAAAATAACTGAAATTACGAAACATTTAGAATGAATCCATGAAAATATTGCTCTGGGCTTCGCGATAGATGATAAAAAACAGGAACCTATTAATTTAGTAGGTACCTAAATTATATCGTATATTAGCGATACCACGCTATACGTTTTGTTGCTAGGAGTGCGCTTAAGGTCGGGTCTGTTTACCTGATTTTATGGCTTGACTTTTATTGAGTATATTTACTTAAATTTGTGGTATGTTTATAGCCATCTGAAGAACAACGACCTGTCAGACATCGTGATGGGGACGCCCTCTATCGTAAAGCCAGAGTTCAGGCCATGTGACGCGGGCAGCGTGACCTGCGGTGGCGCGGCGCGATCGGCAGAGCCCGTGCTCGTGGCGCCCACCGTCATGACCGTCAAGCAGGAGGTCTCCACCTATAGCGTGCACCTCATCGACAGCGAATCTTGTAACAACAGGTAAGTAAAGCCAGAGTCCAGGCAGTGTGACGCGGGCAGCGCGATTCAGTTTTTAATTCGTCGTCGTTGTTTTCGTTTTGTAAAATCAAATTGTTCCTTTCAGAAAAATTATAATGATGATCTGCTTTCCCTCTTAGTCAAATTTGAACCTAAAGCTAATCTGCTGTTTATTTGTTGCAGTATGTGCGAGACGGCATCGGTAGCATCCGACCTGACGTGCATGTACGTGTCGGACGAGGATGAGAAGCCCGAGCGGCCGCGGGCGGCGCCTGCGCCTGCGCTGGTGCCCGCGGCGTGCAGCGACGCCGGCAGCGCGCGCTCGCGCTCGCCGCTCTGCGCCAGCCCGAGGAAAAGACACCGAGTAACGTTCGCCCCAACATTTTAGAATAGCGCAGCAGACGAGATAAGGATATCATCAAATCTATGTTCAATATTTTTAATACTTTTGTAATTTGTTTTCTGATTATGAAATAGCTTTAAACTTTTTACAAGTAGTACCTACTAAACTGGCCGCGCTGTCACAATGTATGAATTAAAATATCGATTGTGATAAAAAAAATGGTTTATGTGTTACGAATAACGTATTTGATGTTGTTTTTGTGCGGGTTTGTTTCAGAATATGCTATTATGTGCTAAGTTGTCATCCATCATATTATTTATGTGGAAGAAAAAACTTTTGATTATTTTACATTGTTTTTCACGCCTCTGTCCACTTGGCTTTCCTAACACTGATCCCTGGGCGATTCATTTGGATTATTTTTCCACACGGATCCCCTAGCCAATAATAATCACTGTAAGATCCCCTGGGGGATTTATTTGGATTATTTTTCCACACGGATCCCCTAGCCAATAATAATCACTGTAAGATCCCCTTGGGGATTTATTTGGATTATTTTTCCACACGGATCCCCTAGCCAATAAATCACTGTAAAATCCCCTGGGGAATTTATTTGGATTATTTTTCCACACGGATCCTCTAGCCAATAATAATCACTGTAAGATCCCCTGGGGAATTTATTTGGATTATTTTTCCACACGGATCCCCTAGCCAATAATAATCACTGTAAGATCCCCTGGGGAATTTATTTGGAATATTTTTCTACACGGATCCCCTAGCCAATAATAATCACTGTAAGATCCCCTGGGGAATTTATTTGGATTATTTTTCCACACGGATCCCCTAGCCAATAATAATCACTGTAAGATCACCTGGGGGATTTATTTAGTCACAATCTAAAATCGCGTATTGGCATCGCCGCTTTCAGTTGTGGTGGTTGATTTGCAGCTGTCAAACTATAAATAATAATGGGTTGACCAACCAATAGCCAATTCTCTATATCCCACTACAATTTGTAATAGTGTACAATATAGTGTGTGTGTGTAGTGTTTATGTAGTATGTCTGTATAAATAATTGCTTCGCCAATTTTTATTTAGATGATTTCACTTTATGTTCAATTTCTTTGCTTTTGACTTGCCACTTGAGTGAATAGTGTCGTGTGCTCTTTATCCGATGGATAGTCCTTCTAATAAATTGCGAATATTTGCGAAAAGCGAGTTCTGTATTTAACAGATTGCGCACTAATACTAAGCTTATCTGGAGGATTACTCGGACATTCTGAAACAAATGCACAACACAAATTAGTTGGTTTGCGATGAGCAGACATCTGATTTCGTGGGATGATGATCTTTGTTGCTAGTGTGGGACGAAGTTATCCTCTTTCATCAACATTAAATAAATACAACCTCATTTCATAGTTCATCACTATTCACGCACATTTTTCAGACTTCCATCTCAAATTCTATTCTATTTCTATCGACGCCTTAATTTTTTCTTGTTTTTTTACATTTTATACATTTGCTCGACCGTCTGGTACAGTTCACTTAGGCTTATTATAATTCACCAAAAAGTCCATTAAACAAACAAATTTTATAAATATTATTGTACACAAAAGGTCTATAATTGAATAAAGGCATAGTATCGTCTCCAGTATATTTGCGTGATTCTGAGCTTCAAGAAGTAGCAATTTCTACAAAACAGGGGTCATCGACTTAGATCCATTTATATTGTCATCTGCGAGTTATCCCCTTTAGACGGTGGACCAACCCTTCGGGGGATCTCCGGTGACAATGGCGCCCAACCGAGAGCCTCAGGCACACTACGCCCACTTCCCAGAGCTGCTGCCATTTCATGGGCCTCATGAAGAGTGGCTCTCGTTCAGGACCCCATATTTATCATCAATACTACCGAAACTCATCTACAGTATAATGTTAGACTAACTAGACACTCATTTGATTCTTGAAAATGTACTCGTAGAGCAATTTCTAAATATTTCTACTGATGTAAGAGTATCTACTTCCATTAGGAAGTGGTGAAACTTTTCCAAAAGTCATTACCTAATATGAAAGGTTGAGTTATGGCGGGAATAACACGGGCAGTAATATTTATATACCTAAGTAATACTTATAAGCACTTCTTTTGAAATTAAGTCGGAAGCTTAGTGGTACCAATTGAATTGATTTTTTAGCCATTAGCATCCCAATCTTTGCTAATTACAACGTGACCACGTTATATTTCAAAACCATGCTCGAGTAATTATTTATTCGAGATATTTCCTAAAATATAAATGGCACTGCCACTGTCAATTAAACCGTTAGGTGTATTCGTGTTTGGAATAATATTTAAATAGTTTGACGCCGATTGTTTCAATCAGTTTGATCAACATTAAGGTGGAACGTTTCGCTTTTAGCACGAAATTCAAAAATTTTGGTGTTTTTGTCGTTAGAGCTCTTCAACACTTTTTTAGAAAGCGCAAGTTGATTTTGCGCAAACTAAGAGACCTAACACATGTTTTTATGGATAGTATCACACAAATATCATTAGTTTAGCTACAAATATCCGTCAATGATTTTTACAGTGGTTTTTTTGTTACCGGGTATTTGTAGCTACACTAATGATATTTATGTGATACTATCCATTAAAACATGTTTGTTAAATTTGAATACCGCGCCACAAGTGAAACGTTGCACCTTAAACTGAACTCGTTCCTCTTTAATTAGTTTTTGAAGTTTGTATGCAAACTTATTTTTTACAAATGGCCCCATTAGTAAAAAATACCTCTTTTACCACAACGGAAACAAACATGTATAGGTACTCTGTGTCGTAAGAAGTTTATTCTGTGATTAATAAAAAAAGACCACAATGGATTTGGTTATGGTTTAGAACGTTTTCTCCCAAAACGCAAACTTCACAGAAAATCTAAAGCAAAACCTGTGGAAGCCGCGTTGGTTCCCTATCCTCTTAAAAGATTGCCAATCTGCGATTGTGTCTGCGAGCTCGAATCCAATCTAAACGGGTTCCTATAAAAATGTCGTAGTGATTGTACAGTAATATTTCGTGCAATAGTAAACTCTTCTACATTTTCGATAAAATCTTCCGGGCAAGTATCACCTTTCTATGTAAAACGTTTTATTTCGTTACATGATCTGTTGCTCGAAATATCGTGTAGTTTCTGTTTAACTAGTTCAAAATATAGTATGTGAGCTTGTAGTTTTAGCTCCGAGGACTATTGTTGTGCATTTTCTGTAGAAATAGAGCGGCTTGGTTCTAATGTTTAGAAAAGTATATGTACTTCTGAAAAAAAAACGGAGACATCTTTGAAGGTTTCTAATTGTGTTGTTGAAAATTCAGTGGTTATATTCATGTTATTCAATCTAAGTCTAACGGGCAGAATATAAGATGCATTCTTCTTCTTTCGTAATGGGTAGGCTAATCAGCGTGGAGAAATATTAGTTCAAAACTTCTGTGTATATTCTAGGTCTTGCTCAAAAGTATACGCCCTTTGTTAGGCGTAGATAGAGTTCGAGCTAAGAAGTAAGGTTGATAACTTAGATCGTAACGTATTCATTTGGATTCACCTCAGCGTTTCGTAGTTTTAACTCGTAGATCAGTTCTGCCTTGTTCAGGTGCCCGGGCTCCATTTCTTAGAATTTGCCCCACGTGGGGAAAATGTCACAAAGGTCACTCGAGGATTGGTCCACCGTATCACGAGGACAACTCGCAGATATATGGAGTAACTAGATCTAAGTCGATTAACGCTATTTTTTGTAGAAATTGCTACCTCTTGAAGTTTAGAACCACGCAAATAAAATGGAGACGATACTGGTCAACTCTGTACTTTTATTTCAATTATAGACCCATTATGTACAATTATATTTATACAATTTTAAATGGCTTGTTTTTAATTTGAGAATAGAAATTTTGGTTAATTATAATAAGCTTATGTATTTTAGGACTTTGATAGGAGGTCTGAACTATATTACTTTATGGTCTGAACTGTAATAGGCGGGTCGAGCGAATATGTGTCTAATGTATGAATGCAAGCAACGTTAAGGCTTCGTTAGAATTATTTGAATTTGAGAATGAAAGTGTGAAAAATGTGTACAGTGGAAAGTGCACAGTGTAAACTATGAAGTGAGGCACTGATATTGATGAAAAAGGATTCGTATCAGTGATACATAAACGAAAAAATATCGAAAAATTTATATGATTTATGATGTCCTCAGTATTTTGGATATTTTTGCATATTTAAAAATATTGCAAAGGAAAAGGGGACTTGAACCTCTCGTGCCTCTGCGCGGGGCATGCTTTGCCATGTTTTACAACGTGGGGTACTCCAAATTTTTCATTCACTACATTTACACCGTTCATTCATCATCACCGTTTACACTCCACGCAATAAAAAATATATTAGATGCGATCTTGCTAAGCAGGCGTTACAACTAAAAATCATTAAAAAAATGTACATATAAAAAACGGGATAGGTATTTAACATATGTATGTACATTATTACCTAAGTAGGTATATCGTTGCCGAAATATCAGAAATTCGATATTAAAATTTATAAATAATAAGTATCCTTTTCTAATAATGATGTATGTTTTCATGTTAGTGATTATTTTTAACCAAACTTTAAAATTATTGCCAATATTCTTGAAGATTAGAAAAAAATAGTTTATAAAAGAAAAGTTTAAATCAAAAAATATTTTTTTTAATTTGAAATTATAATAAATTTAATATATTAATTCTGACCATATATCTTGGCTCCTATGTCATTCATATATCTTGGCTCCTGATCCTGAACTGACATAGAAATTCAACATTAACAAAAAACGTCGTGTTAAAGCGGTTAAATAGTGTAGGTGTGTCATTGGTCCTAGGAGTGCCATATTTGCCTACATATAATTTTAAAAAAACAGTAAGAAAATACAAAATAATAATAAAAAACATAACGGCCTTGCAAAAAAACCCCAAACTTGTCACAAAAAAGTATGAAATAAAAAAAAAAAAAAAAAGAAACGTACTTTTTAGTGACAAGTATTGAGTTATGCCAATAAAATATATATTGTTGTATTGTGCTTCTCAAGGCCTTCATTTTGATACCCATATTGTAAAATGAGTTTTTTTGCCGCTAAATACAATAAAAAATAAAAATACCATGTTACTCGAGATGATGTAAGGATCCGAACAATACCCCACACATCCAAATCTGTTCAGGCATTTAAAAGTTATGGTGGAATAAATAAACTCTCATACATACATGAATCCTAAAAACATTAATTTCCTTTTTTGGGCAGTCGTGTAATGATTTTCTCATAGCTTGGTAACGGTGCCCACGTGTCCCATCACTGTCGTAACCCGTTAGTTTCCCACGAAATCCGATGTTTGGTGATACTAGTTACATGTTTAAATGTTTTATTAAATGTTGACATAATATTGTAATAATTTTATCATAAGTTAATGTGATGTTATGGTGTAATATAGGTTTAATTGGAAAAGAATTTATGGTTTGAAATATAAACTATTATATTTAAAAAAATGGTTTTATTAATAATTTATACAGGATTTACAATAACACCTTAACTATAATACACATCTAGTAACAATATAAAGTAACAACAAGATATTTCAATACTGCTACATTCAATTAACCCAAAGGGTTTTTTCTTTTACGTAGCATTCAGGTACGTTATTCGCTACACTTTATTAAGTCGTGTGTCAATGATAGCTGTTATAACTGTGAGCGCCACCTGGATTATTTTTATGCAGAAATTCCTGTATGGCTTGATCGTAACTTTTTGTTTCGAATGATTCCCCATCCGGAATTCCGGAACTTCCGTAGTAGGTATTTGAAGGAGCATCGTACGAACTTCCTTGGGATCCTTCAGGCTGGTACTCTTCGGCATATGATTCGAGGTGTTGGCCTTGTCCGCCTCCGTTATAAGAATCCTCTTGAATAGGTACAAAAGAATGTCCATGGCCTGCTGAATCGTGCGAAGGTTCCTGTACTTGGTAAGACTGCTCCTGGTGCCCGCCGCCGCTCTGATGAAGGCCCTCGTGCCCGGCGCCGATAGCTTCATGTGCACCTTTATGGACGGGCTGCGGCACTCTCACGATATGAGGCACAGGAACGGGATAAGGCTTGTTGACGTGGACTGGGTACGGCACCTTCTCTACTACCTTTACTGGATATGGCACCGGCACTTTAACAGCGATGGTTTTAGTGATTTTGATCACTTTGACTGGAGTGTCGTGGTGATCCACATGCTCGCCCAAATCTTGGAGTTCGGTTTCATACCCCTCCACTGGAATTGTGTGCGAGTGGTGAGATGCGAAGCTGAAGTAGGTGCAGCAGAGTAATATGATTAATTTCTGAAACAAAACAAAGTAAACAGAGATATCAACGGCTATAAGTGGGCCACATTCACGTAACACTTATTGTACTGCACTTTTTTCCGGTCGCGATTTGCAAAGCAAAAACAGGAAGTGTTGTGCAACAAATGACGTAAGGTTTGTAACTTCTCGAGTACGAATAAATAAAACTAGTCGCGAATAGTTCAGCGGCACGGCAAAAAAAAGGAACTGAAAGCACTTATTAAAAGGAGGTCGAGCTCTACTAACCGGTACTGCCATTTTGTGGTTGAATGTGCGTCTGCGCACGGTGCAGTTGAAAAACTATCGAGCAGCAAGTATATCGGTGGCTTTTATAAGGTACAATCTCTGTGAAGCGAGAGGCGGGCAAGTAGTATTGTAGTGAACCGATTACTTTCTTGAGCAGTCGTTGAGATGGGCGCGTCGAACACTTCGCTGCTATTGCAACAATCACTCTGCGCGTGTACGTCGCGTGTATGCGAGGAGAAAGGAGCATCTGTGAGACAATTGACCATCGCAAAATATTAAAAAGTACAATAATCTATATCCTCTAAGTACGGAAGTCGTTTGACTAGGTAGTTACCTACTTACATTACCTATATTATCTAGATCTCAGAATACAGATAGTTCTGTATTCTGAGATTCTAATGTATGATTTAAATGCAGCCTTTTGCTTTTGTTGTGTGTATAGTGCATATTGTACCGATTTTGTACGCACGTTGCTGTTTTTTTTATTTATTTTGCGTTGCATTCATAAGTATAATATTATTTTTAACGTAGTTAAGTTATTGAATGTATGGGATACATTATGTAATCACTGTTGTGTTGTACCTACCCAATAGGTACGTATTTTAAAATTCAGTAACCTACCTACTCATCATCAGCATAATATTCGTCCACTGCTAGACGAAGTCCTAGTAGTCCTCTCCTAGTGAACGTCACTGAGCTCGAACTTCGGCTGTCATCCAGTCACAAACTCAAAACACAAGGAGAGGCCTACATCGGAGTACTATTTATTCTGTGCCTACGTCCAGCAGTGGACGAATACGGTATGATGAACTAATGACTAAAATAAATTTTGGGCCAAGTATGTTTTAAGCTTTCTAAGGAAGGAGGGGAATTTCTGTTCGTTTTTAATTTGCTGTAAATTTTAATTGCCATGTTAAATGGGCTGTTGTTGAACATTTTTACCCCCGAACTCGAGAAGAGAGGGGTGTTATAAGTTAAGGGTGTGGTGACCCTATTTTGATGCTGTTTTTTTTTCTGTTTGATAGCCGAGTGATCGAGATGGGGTTCTTAGCTATAATGGGGGAGGGGGTTATATAGGGCGCCCTCCAACTAGGTGGAGGGCGCCCTATATAATACGTAGTGTAGGGCGCACTCCAGCTAGGTGGAGCGACGATATATAGTGGCTGGCAGCAGTTGGAAGAGAAGAGCCAAAGATCGGGCTCAGTGGCTTGCTTTGGCAGAGAGGCTTATGTCCAGCAGTGGACTAACACGGGCTGATGATGATGATGAGGGATATTATTAAAATGAAATACAAAAGGCAATAGAGCAGAACCGAGAATCTAAAGTGTTCGTTCAGCAACTTGGTAAGAGTCACCTGACAAAGCTCAAAACAGCTGATTGCAGAACCGTCGTGTCAAAACCGGAGATTCTTGCCGAGATCGAGGATTTTTATGGACACTTATACCTACGCTTCGCATATTCCTCGGCCAGAGACTGTGAGGATTCAAGAGCCACGTTGAACCGCCACTAAACTGATGAGCTGCCAGACGTTAGCTTGGAAGAGATGGAGATGGCCCTGCGACAGTTGAAAAATGGAAAAGCCTCCGGTGAAGACGGAGTTACATCGGAGCTCTTTAAGGCGGGTGGTAAACCTGTTCTCAAGGAGCTTCAGGTCCTACTTAACTCCGTTGTCAACTGCGGGAGAACTCCCGAGGCATGGCACAGGAGTCTGGTGGTACTGTTTTTCAAGAAGGGTGATTAAACCTAGCATAAAAATTATAGACCCATCTCACTTCTGAGCCATGTCTATAAATTGTTCTCGAGGGTCATCACAAACCGTGTCGCGCGAAGACTTGACGAGTTTCAGCCTCCCGAGCAGGATGGGTTTCGAGGAGGATATGCCTATGGGTTATCTTTTTATCTACGAGAAAACCTTTGACTCAATCGAGACCGGGTCTGTTCTGGATTCCTTGCAGCGATGCCAAGTGGATTGGCGATATATCGAAGTGCTGAGATGTCTGTATATGACGCTGCTACGATGTCAGTCCAAGTACAGGACCGGAGTACTGAGCATATCCCATTGCTCAGAGGAGTAAGACAGGGGAATGTTAGGTATACCCCCGGAACTGTTTACGACCGCAATGGAAGATATGTTTAGGACGCTGGACTGGAAAAGGGAAGGCATCAACATTAACGGCGAGCATATTTCAGCCTTTCGGAGTCGGAGTCGATGGCAGATTCCCTGCAAGGGCTGCGACCAATGCTGACTAGCCTGGCTGACGCTTCACGACGCATTGATAAAACAAAAATCATGATCAATGACAATATTGTACCGGAACCAATAGTAGCTAGTGGCATGCCTCTCGAAATTGTACAGGAGTATATTTACCTCGGACAAATAATTAAACTAAGTAGGCCGAAACAATTTTGAGAAGGATTCAGCTGGGCTGGGCAGCTGTTGGAAAACTTCGTCATGTCTTCTCGTTGCCCATTCCACAATGCCTGCAGACAACAGTCTTCAACCAGTGCGTCCTACCCGTAATGACATACGGAGCCGAAACGTGGACACTGATGGTGAGACTGGTCCACAGGCTCAAGGTCGCTCAGCGAGCTTTGGAATGAGCTATGCTCGGAATTTCTCTGAGAGATCGAATCTGAAATGAGGTGTTTCGGCAGAGAACTAAAAGGTAACCGACATAGCTGAGGGAATAAGCAAGCTGAAGTGGCAATGGGGCCCTTACCCTAGTCTTTTAGCAATTTTTAATAAACTTAAAACTGAAATTGCTCATAAACTAAGGGACTCCGCGGGGGGGGGGGGGGGGGGAGGGATAGCAGGGGGTAGCCCTTCACCTCCCCCATCCACCCGTTACCTTAAATCAATTACATCAGAAAAAAATTTGAAAGTAAGGATGGAAAAAAGAAAACTCGGAACTGGGGGGGGGGGGGGGGGGCGCTGCGCAACTTTTCTTTCAAAGGGGGTTCCTACCTTCCCCCCCTACCCCCCTCCAACCCTCCCCACCCCCAAAATCGACGGTATAGCAACTACAGTTTAGCCAAGGAGAAGATAAATGTCGTGTCGTATAGGGAAGTCAAAGCTTTGGCCAAAGATAGGCAACGCTGGAAATTACTCCACCGACAAGAGCTGGGCTCATAAATAAGAAGAAGAAAGAGGGAGTGAATGAATAACTAACTAGATATAAACAAACTTGAATACATGTCACAGAATAAATAATTATAGTACCTACGCTGAACAATTTTTAATTCTGTTCCTACGCATGGTATAAATGTAGGTACCTACTTTCATAAGTGTGTGCAAGTATTTTTTATAGGATAGGATACAGGATAGGCACCGATCTCAGTGGCATGCATTATGAGAGGCCTACGTTCAACAGTGGACAGAAGGCTGATGATGATGATGATAGAGGCACATCCTATATATTGATATAGCTTGTGGGGCACAACGCACAAGTCTATAATCCCTTAAGTCTATTTTCTACTAAGTATAGGTATACTAGTACAGGTATGTTACCTGTAATTATAAATATCTAGCTGTGCCCCGGGGCTTTGCCCGCGTATACTATGATAAATGGCACTTGTACTATTATACTTGTACTGTGTAAAAGGTAGGTATCATAATTATGTTTCCCCCATATGTTTAGATGTGTTAGCAAGTAGAAAAAATCAAGCAAAATTTTCCTGATTTATCGCTATCACTTACCTTTTTCCAGGATGAATGTATTATATGTTTATTTATGTATTGTAAAGAACCTCAAAATTTCATCAACATTTGGTAAGCCTTTTTGGATTTACGAATTTCCCGCATGATTTTTCTATTTTCCGGGATCAAAGTATGTATTCTATTTACGACATGGCAACCCCCTAAGGACGGCCGGTTGGCCTAGTGGCTAGAGACTCTAGGTACGAAATCGAACAGTCGCGGGTTCGAATCCTGCAAGGTGCAATCATTTGTGTGATGAGCAGAAATGTTTGTTTCCGAATCATGGATGTAGTATTCGTATCTAAGTATGTTTATCCGTTATCTAGTGCCCATAGAACAGGGTATCCTAGTTTGGGGCTAGATAATTGCTGTGGAAATGTTCCGAATATATTATTTACTAGTTTTCCCGCCAGCGACTTCGTCCGCGCAGACTACTGTTTATCGCGAAAAAAAGCATCATATTTTCTTCTAGGATATTAAAAACCAATGCAAAAGTAGGTATAGCTCCACTCTTGATGTTTTTTGACAGACTTGCATAGACGTATAATACTTCTATGCAGACTTGTTATTTCGTTTCCATGGCAACCACAGACCATTCTGTGATGGCAACCGTTCCTTAAAGCAAAGATAATCGAAATTATCTTTGCTTACAGTGAGTAATCAACATTTTCCAGTTTTCCCGTGGAAACTTACAATTCTCCGGCATGAAAAGTATCCTATGTTTTATACCAGGGTATAAGCTATCTCCATTCTAAATGTCGTCAAAATCCGTCCAACCGTTATCGCGTGTAAGCTCCCCAAACAAACAGACAACGTTTCACTTTTACATATTGGTATGGATTTTAGTATTTATATCGTACAGTAAAATTTTATAGAAATCGGTTCAGTCGTTTCCGTTCCACAGCGAGTACAACCAATCAATCAAAATGTTTGCCTGATTTACCGTTTTCACTTAGGTACCTACTCTTTTCAGTGATAAATAAATGTGTTTTATGTTTATCTCTGTATTGTAGATACGTACGTACAGTAAGTATATTTAATATCTGTGTATTCAAAATTTCATCAACATAATGTTAAGCGGTTTTAGACTTGTTGGTAGTAGGACATAACACCCAACAATTAATACCTGATCCCTGATCATACTTATATCTGACCCCCAGCTAGATCTAAGGAATCAAGTAACATACTTATATCTGACCCCCAACTAGATCTAAGGAATCAAGTAACATACTTATATCTGACCCCCAACTAGATATAAGGAATCAAGTAACATACTTATATCTGATCCCCAACTAGATCTAAGGAATCAAGTAACATAGTTATATCTGACCCCCAACTAGATCTAAGGAATCAAGTAACATACTTATATCTGACCCCCAACTAGATCTAAGGAATCAAGTAACATAGTTATATCTGACCCCAACTAGATCTAAGGAATCAAGTAACATACTTATATCTGATCCCCAACTAGATTTAAGGAATCAAGTAACATACTTATATCTGACCCTCAACTAATCTAAGGAATCAAGTAACATACTTATATCTGACCCCCAACTAGATCTAAGGACTCAAGTAACAGGCTGCTGGCCTTCCTGGAGGACATTGCAACCATCACGCAAAAAGGGCCGTAATCCGGCTTATTTGCTGAAAAGAGCGCTTGCGCATAACAATTGCAGTGCCACCAAGAACTTTGTTTGCAAAATCTTGCATGTCACTGCACTGACACATTGGTTTTTAAGACTCTGCCCAGTAATTATGGAAACATTGCCTTCAAACTGAAACAGATGTGTACATACACACTATTGCTTGGTGGTTAATTATCTGACAAAGGTGAGGTACTTTAAGGCGGACTATTATGTAGAAGTCTACCACTACATACATTTTCTGAACAATAACAACCACTACAAAAATGTACTTGTACTTACGTTTTTCTCTGAGCTCTCAGGTATACTATTAAGTATGGTGTTAGGGTTGTAATCACACTAATATTATAAAGGCGAAAGTTTGTATGTATGCATGTGTATGTGTGTTTGTTACGCCTTCATGCTCAAACGGCTAAACCGATTTTTATGCAATTTGGAATGGAGATATCTTATACCCTGGAACAACACATTGAATTCTTTTCATCATCATCATCATCACTCACACAGGAGAAACCGCTGGGCGCAGCTAGTTATATTATAGTATCTGATGTAATATAAGGGGATAAAGAAACAAACTCATAAATTTAAACAAATGTAGTGACAAAGTATTTATTCTTGAATCATGTTTTTATATAAGAACATTCTACACTTTCATTCTGTCTGAAAGCACTCTAACTATTGATCCGGAACCTCCCACATTGAATGCCTTCTCATGCCAGAGCAACAGGTGGCCGCTGGAGCCTTCCGAGGGATACTCAAAGCCTCTGTAGATATATTTCATAAGGATATCAATGTCATCCATTGACAGACTCGCAACTGCCTCTTCAATTTGTCCAGACTTGATTGCCAGTAATACTTTAAGTGTGAGCGCCAAAGCATTGTCCTAAAACATAAAAATAATAACTCAATATGATTTAAAAAACTTTTAATTTAATTGTACATGCAGAAATAAACCTAGCAGGATACTGACTCAGTTTATCTACAACCAATCACCTCCAAACACAATAAAATTGTAGAAAAATCTAAAGAAACATTTATTTTTAGGTAAAATGAACCACACCAGCAAGTAGGAGGTCTTCCTCTATTTATATCTGATTAAAGCAGGGAGTAGAACAAACTAAGGTAGGCCTTTGCCTTGCTGTGAGATGGCTCATAATTATAAAACAACATTACATTTTATTGTGACTGCATGGATAGCCAGTATTTTAATGGTACAATGAAATATTACTGTTTTAAGTCGAAACCACAGTCATTAGTGAGTCTATAGGTAACCAAATATCCAATAACTAATTAAATAAATTATAAACACAAAGTTCAGAGCTTGTGACTGTTCCTACATAATCAATTTACCAGTTTTTAATATGTACATACACTCATGTTGTTACAAATTAGATATATACAAATCCAGATTTATACAAATGGTAGGGATAGATTGTGAATCTTACTTTTACTTGTTGATTTGAAGACCCCATAGGAGCATTGCTCAAAACGATGTGAAGTGCATCAGTGTATCGTCCTGTGCTAAATGTTAAGGACAAATTTATTTTAAAATAATTACATCAGGAAAATAATTTTAGGTATCATTGCTATTTTAAGAAGGTGCTTCTATTGTATCATCACTATGTACCTAGTTGTTTGTCGTATGAGGTAGTGCTGGCCTTTGGTGTCAGAGCATGTCAGGCCACCCTAGTTTCTCTGACTTGGCTTAATCACTGGTATTAATTAATAACAGCCAGAACCAACAGCTTAATGTGCCCTCCGAAGCACGAAGCTATGGAAAACCGCACATAACAATATAAATATTTTTTAAAGATATGTTTATATGAAGCTTGACCATAGACAACTACAAATTACTGTGGGCTTGACGAATAAAAACGTTGTCTAAATTATCAATTATATACGATAAACCCATGTCAGTAAAGTGAGTCAGCTATGATTGTAGTGTAGCAAAACTTCTATATCTTGTTTTCTAGTAGGATGTATAAATGTGCTGATAGTTAACAACAATCAAATAAGTATCTATAAGCGTAGACATTGCAATTAATAAATAAAAGGATATTGATTTAGCAGAGCGCAGACATCTCCTTCGTCAGGTCCAGTAGGTACAGCTTGTTCGGCTTCATCATCTCTAAAGTTGTCTTCGTTATATTGGTCTATATCTATTTTTCTAAATGCGGAACTCGATGTATTTTTAGCCATTGTAATCAGTTAAAAAAGGGAATTTTATTTGTTATTTTGATGAATCAAATAAAAACCCAGCCCAGCTGAGCAGAACACAGATTAAAATAGTATTCATATGACAATGACAAAATATGACAGTTTATTTAGACAAAACAATGGAGGAATAGTATGAAACTGACACTTGACAGTTGTCAGTTGTATGTGGACGTCCAAAGTCGTTCACTAACTCCGAATGATCGAGCGATAATCGCACGGATGATTCGAGCGTGTAAGTGAACACAGCCCTGCAGCCCGATTCCATAACTTGGCTTCAATCGAATTCTCAGTATCGCAGCCACTAATGCCTTGCGATAGAGTCGAATTTGCTATGAAAAAAGTGATAATCCGATTGTAGCCAAGTTATGGAATTGGGCCACTGATGATCGAGCGATAATCGCACGGATGATTCGAGCGTGTAAGTGAACACAGCCCACAGAAATTAATTCTTTATCTTTCTTTGTGTCAACCCTATTACCTAAAATCAGTTCTATGGAAAATAATACTAATTACAAGGTAACATTGGCCACTGTGTTAAATAGCGAAAATGTCCTTTTGGTGATTTACTTTATTTCGTTGCCTTCTTTGCCCAGATTTTTACCATAGCTCTGAACTATATGCAAATAGGGCTGATAGTTTAGACGATATAAGCTGTGGATAATGTTGAAACAAAGTGGAGCTAACTTTGGCCAGTCTTTAAGTTATATTTAAGATACAAAATCAGTTATTTTTATAGTTTTTTTAAGCTTGACTAATAGTAATTTGTGTACACTTCGCGTTCATGTCATAAAATCAACACATTTTCCTGTTTATTTTGGTGTAACAACAAATTTTCTACAAAATGTGGCCAAAGTAGATGATTTCACGGTATCCTATATTCATGAGTGGACATCTTCCTCGTCGGTAGATATGATAATTAGGTTATTCATTTCATAATAATTAAAATCAGAGATAGATTATTGATTTATTAATTTGATAATAATCAAATTAATAAAACATTTTTACTTTGATGCTATTTTATTCAAAAGAATTTATTTACTCTATGAATAGAATACAATATGTTTATTGTCATATAGAGATCAACACAATAGATTTGATGGCGCGTCATCCAACAATTGTAGGAACAAAGCGCACCGTATCTGTGACGAAGCGCTAATTATTATTTAAATCAGCGTGATTTTAGCCTATTTTAATTTAATTTGAGGAGTAACAAGGCCATTAGAAGATTTATTTATGTTCAAGACGTGAATATTCGATTATTAAATTGTTTTTGTTATGACCACGAACATCCAGCAATCTAATTTGATTCCTTGCCCAAATCGCCTACTCTCCCAACATGAGTTCTGATGAAGGCCCTCCTGCTTCACATTATTTATAAAAGTAATAACAGTAATTCGGATTACACTATGGCTCGTCTTGTCACAATCATCATTATAATTAAAAATGTTGTTTCATCATATTAAATATAATAATATGATAATAATTAATAATTGCTTTCAACTGTTTTTATGCTGTAAAACGGCATACATCTTAAAATTTTAGTTATTACAATATACATAACATTCAACAATATTCAGTCGAAATAAATAATTAAAAATAGGTATTTAATTTCATTCACAATAAATAAGAACACTAACATTTCAAGCATTTATCTCATTAAAGGAGCTGTAGTAATTATTAAAATATTCTTGAATACTGCACAGAGTCTTTTCCTTTTAAGATGAATAGAAATCCGTGAATGTTATGAAGAAAATGGAAAGCAATATTAAATAAGTAATTCCGAAGAAATAATCGTTTTATTACATTATTTAGTTACGTTAACATTATTTTACAATCGACTGACTTAAATTTGAATCACACCTTTATGTGACACTTTTTTCTCACCAGCTAGGCACCATATCTCCATTAAAAAGTATGGCTATCTGATATACAGACTCTAACATATTCTCTTGTAGCTCATAGTGTCCTAAGTATAGCAGCAGCACTCACACCCGAAATCTTATAGGCCGATCGGTCTTTTGCCTATTCTGGGCAAAATCTTGGAAAAGATGGTCGTGAGAAGAATCAAATGGTACACACTTCCGGACATGAGCCCGAATCAATATGGCTTCACACCGCAGCGTAGTACCGAGGACTCCCTCTATGTCATGATCCAGTATATACGAGAACATTTGAAGAAGCAAAAAATAATTACAGTAGTTTCTCTTGACATAGAGGGAGCCTTCGACAACGCGTGGTGGCCAGCCATAAGATGCAGACTGGCTGAGACTGGATGCCCAACCAACCTGAAGCGCCTCATTGATAGTTACCTGAGCGACAGAAAGGTAAAGGTGAGATATGCTGGAGCGGAGTGGGCTCGAGAAATGACAAAAGGGTGTGTCCAGGGTTCGATAGGAGGCCCAACTTTTTGGAACCTCCTCTTGGACCCTCTACTTAAAGGGTTAACGATGAAGGGGCATTACTGTCAGGCGTTTGCGGACGACGTGGTCCTGATTTTCTCCGGTGATACAGCAACGGAAATCCAAGGTTTGCAGATGCTGCTCTCGCACATGTTCAGGATTGGGGAGTCCAAAACAAGTTAAAATTTGCACCTAGCAAGACTAAAGCTATGACAATAACTAATAAGCTAAAATATGACTCGCCAATACTGAGCATGGGTGGGGTCAGCATAGAAATGTCGCGCGACATAAAAATTTTGGGACTTACCATTGACGATCGGCTGACATTTAACTCGCACGTGTCAAACGTATGCCGGAAAGCCCTAAATTTTTATAAGCAGATGTCGAGAGCTGCGAAAATATCCTGGGGGTTGCAGCCGGAGATCATCAGGACCATGTATGTAGCAGTGGTGGAGCCCACTATTATGTACGCAGCAAGTGCGTGGGCCCCCGCAGCATGTAAGCTGTCCGTTCGGAAGCAGTTTGACGCGGTGCAACGAGGATTTGTGCAAAAGATGGTAAAGTCATATAGGACGGTATCCCTAAACTCGGCTCTCACTCTCGCCGGGATGCTTCCATTGGACTTGAGAGTTCAGGAAGCAGCCCGTCTTTATGAATTAAGAAAAGGTTTTTCCCGGCGGGGGATAGGGGACTGGGAGGTTGAAAAACCAGTCAACTTTACCGATTTGCCTCATCCTGCAAAACAAGTGATGCTTAAGTTTGGAAGTATCGCTGATCGTGCAGAATGGAACCAACATAACTGCAATGGGCTAAAAATTTATACAGACGGAAGCAAAATCGAGGGTAAGGTCGGAGCGGCACTGTCCTTATGGGACGGTGAGGCCGAGATCAAATTCCGGAAATTTAGGTTGGAACCATTCTGCACGGTCTACCACGCCGAGCTTTTAGCGCTTCAAAAAGCCGTGGAGTTGGCTCTTGCCTCAGAAGCGAATGAGTGCAGCATATATTGTGACTCGCGGTCGGCTCTCGAAACCGTTACCGACAGCGCTTCCCTCCATCCCCTTGCATTCAAAATTAAAGCAGCTTTCACAAGCAACCAAAAGCGCGGCAAAATAATAAATCTATTTTGGATTAAGGCACATGCGGGGTTGGAGGGTAATGAAAGAGCTGATGAACTGGCCAGGGATGCTGCACTTAAACGTAAAACTGTAGCCAACTACAAGCTGTGTCCGGTTTCATTCGTTAGGTGTCAGATCCGCATCGAGACGCTTGACGAGTGGAACCGTCGTTACGAACAAGGAAACACTGCATCCACCACCAAGCTTTTCTTCCCGAATGCTGTCGGGGCCTACTCCGTTTTGAAGAAGATAAGGCTTACTCCAATATTGGTGCAAGTGTTCACTGGGCATGGCGGGTTCTCTGAGTACTTGAACCGGTTCAAGTGCAAGGAGAGCCCGGCTTGCCCCTGTGACCCGGTAAATGAAGAAAGTGTAAGTCATGTATTGACGGAGTGCCCCATGTATGGTGCTGATAGAATCAATTTAGAAATAGAGCTAGGTATAGAGATAAGAAAAGAACATTTTGCAATATTAATAAAACATAACGACTATAGAGAAAGCTTCTTAAAATATTGTGAAAAATTAGCTACAAAGGTAATAAAAAGAAATAAACAGCAATAAATGCTAAACTTTAGTATATAATAATTATATACTAAGAGTTACCAAAATATATGTGACAAAAAAAAAAAAATAAGAAAAATGAAAGTTTAAAGATATATAATTAAGATGAAATAGAAAAGAAAATAATAATATATTAAGTCATAAAACGTAAAAATAAAACATACGTGATATACTTCCACATAGAAATCTTAGGACCCCATGAATTTAACGAGCAAATATTAAAAATATATTGCTCAGTACTTTTAAATACATTTGTACACAATAATAATGTTGTTGTCCAACGTCTCCGACCAATGTCGGAGGAAGATGTAACCAGGGAGGGGGTTTTAGTCGGTAGGTCGCCGCAAGGCGGAGTCCGACATAACCGCCCACGGTATCCATGAGGATTTCCCCCTCCATGACAAAAAAAAAAAAAAAAAAAAAAAAAAAAAAAAGTATAGCAGCAATAAAATCCTAACTCATTCATGCAGCCCAATCTGACTGCATAGCATTGCCAATCTTGGCTTGTATAGGGCCTTCGTAAACATGTCAGCTATTTGGTTTTCAGACGCTATTTTCGCAATCAGTATGTTCCTACCAGCTACGGCTTCTCGAATAAAAAAAATGCTGTAATTTGATATGTTTGGTTATGGCGTGGAACTTATATGGCAGATTCAGTGCCAACTTGATGGCTGACTCGTTGTGTATATGAAAAACAGTAGTTTTCGTTGATTCTTCTATGTTTTCAATCAATCTTTTCAATCAATTTTTCTAGCAGCTTCACTGGCAGCTACAATTTCAGCTTCAGTGCTCGAGATTGCGACTCATGTCTGTAGTTGTCTTCTCCCTGATATTGGACCTCCACACACGCATAATAGACCTGAAGTTGACCTTCCAGAGTCAGTGTCTCCACCGTGAACAGCATCGCTGTAGCATACCAGTTCTTTCTGCATACTTTTTCTGTAGGTAATGCAGTAATATCGCGTACCGTTTATATACCTAAATATTCTTTTTTTTTAATTTGTGATATCTATTTTTGTGGGAGCTTCTAGGTGTCTGGATGCGGCACTGATAGCATAAGCTATATCGGGTCTTGTTCCCACCATCAGGTATGCAAGGACTCCAACCGCTTCTCTACATGGAAACGCGTTGTTTCCTCCGGCTTCTTTCAATTCTGAGACTTTCACTATAGGCGTAGCGACAGCCTTTCTATTCTGCATACCAAATCTCTCAAGTACCTTCTTCGTGTAGGCAGCTTGATGTATTTTGATACAATCTTCCTCTCTTTCTATCTCAAGTCCCAGGAATTAATATGACTTTTTGTTTCTTTGGACCTTTATTTTAAATCGCTTCTTCATCTTCTCGAGGAACTCATCGATCAGTGTCTGTGTCGTACCAGCTATCATGCCATCGTCAACGTACAAGGCTAGTAATAGCCTATCTGCTCCCGTCTTCATCGAGAAGAAACAAGGATCTGGAAGAAAATCTTTAATGCAATTGTTCCAGCATAATGTCCCTTGTTTCAGTCCGTATAAGCTACGTTTCAATTTGCATACTTTAGTAGTACAATCATTATACCTTTCAGGCTGCTTAACGTATTTTTTTTCGTTTAAGGTTCCATAAAGAAATGCGGTAGACACGTCAAATTGAGCGAATATCATATTGTCTCGAGCAGCACTACTTACGTTCTGATTAAGCTCATTTTTGCAACTGGACTGATTGCCTTTTCATAATCAACGCCTTTCTTTTGAAAATAGCCCACTGCGACGAGCCTGGCTTTGTACTTGTCAATATCTCCATTAGAGTCTTGCTTAATTTTGTAAATACATTTAGTAGATATGGCTTTGCGTCCATTTGGCAATGGCGTTAAGTCCCATGTTTGGTTTAGTTTAAGGGAGCTTATTTCATCATCCATGGCTTTGCACCACTTATTTTTGTCAACAGATTTCATCGCATCTTTGAACGTCTTTGATATTTCTTCATGATCATAGACTATTTCAACACAATTAAGAACAAACTCTTCAAATCTGTCAGGAGGTTTGATTCTAGAGGAATTCTAGAGGTTTGTGTAGAGCTCGTTCTTGACGTTGTTCGTTATGAACATCTTCTTGAGATAGCTCGATTTCAAGATTTTCTCTTAAATCGTCTTGTAGGTCAGTTTCCATATGCGGTAAAATATCTTTGCTTGATGATATGTCTTCGTCATCAGATTTGGCAGTGTCGAAATTCGTAGAATCATTAATCGGATCAATCGGTACATTTGATTCGTCTGGTTCTTGATTCAAATCAACAGAATTGTTGCAAACTCGAAGAGGTATCACCACTGATCTAGGAATATTCTCTTTAGATATACTTTCAGTTGCATACTCATTATCGACGACAGAGTTCAGAGTCTTTTCTTCAAAGATCACTTCTCTTGAGTTTATTACTTTGATTAGATCAGAAGGTTTGTTCAGCAATCTTAGTTTATAGAGACATCCATGTTTAACTCTTTTTCCTATTATGACAGGTTCTCCATTTACAATAAGTTGACAGCTTTTTGTTTTCGATACAAAGGAGCTATCATTTAACCTGTCTTGGGCAGGTAGGACAGAAAATATATTTTTCGTCATCCCTAGGACAAGCCACTCTTTCAAAGTTATCAATTGCTTTCTACCATAAGCATCTGCTTCAACTATTACAGATCCTTTTCCTGTAGCAGGGATTGCTTGACGGCTTGCCGTTGTCACTGTATGTGAGTTGTTTTCAAATGGCTTGAAGTCCTCAAACAGATCAGTTCGGTTTGTGACGTGACTTGTTGCGCCGTTGTCAACATACCAGTGATTTTTGTCAGTCTGTACTGTAGTGTTCACTTCATCGATACTCATTAGCATCATGTTAGCCTTGCAGTTAGTTTTGGTAGGGTATGTATATTTTTTCGATGTTGTTGGTTTTTCCGTTACTACCGGACGTCCATCTGCTATCCATTTGCGACAGTTTTGAACGTAATGATTGTTCAGACCACAGTAGCTACATTTCTTAGACTTGTCTTTGACAGTTGGCTTCTTGTGAAATTTTGACTTGCTTTTCCCTCCGGTTAGAGCGAGTGTTTGCTCCTCTTGACCTTGATATCCTTGAGACTGTAATGCTCGTTCGTAAGAACACAGGTGAGCGGTCAATTTCTCCATACTACGATCCTTTTTCGCCAACAGCTTCCAACTTGAGAAGAACTGGAAATATTCATCGGGACAGGTTTCTAGAGTGTTGCCCATAAGAAAAATTTCTGGTAGTTCTTTCACTCCTTCCTTCTTCATTTCTAAGGAGAGATCTCGCCATACATTCCTTAGTATTGACAAATGTGTACCAATATTGTCAGTAGGGTCCTTTACAAACTTGAAGAATGTCATGATTAAATCAAATGCTCGATCATATGTATCTCCTTCGTAAATGCGGTGCAACTCTAACCAAGCTTCTCTTGCTGCTTCGAAGCGCATCACTTTTATGATGAAATCACCATAAATTCTGTTTATACTTTGAATGATGTACCTTTACAAGAGGTTAATGAAATACGTGACTTGGAGGTTTTAATTGATAGTCAATTAACTTTTCGAGCTCATATTGATACAGTGGTTAGGAAAGCGGCTCAACAGCTTGGCTTCATTAGACGAATTACCAAATGTTTCAAATCTAATCGTACAAAAATTGCACTTTATAACTCTATGGTGCGCAGCTGTCTAGAATTCTCAAGTGTGGCATGGAACCCCTTCTACGTATCGCACTCTCAACGCATTGAAAGTATTCAAAGAACCTTCATAGGATCGTTGGCGTTTTCTTGTCCAGGTATCTCTCATAGAAGTCCTAACGAAAATCGTTTATCCTTCTTTAAAATGCATAAATTGCGTGACAGAAGGAAAATTCGCGATCTCACATTTCTTTATAAAGCACTACACAGCGTAACAGATTGTCCTTCAATTCTAGATGACATTTCCCTAAACGTTCCTTACCATTATCCGCGCCAGGGAACTCAAAAATTCTTCTTGTTCCATCCCCCAAAACCAACTTAGCACATAGCTCTCCCATATTAAGAATATGTCGTACATACAATGAATTTAATTGTTCTTTGAGCGATCTTGATATCTTTCACGATTCATTGAATGTGTTCAAGAACAAATTACATGGAAGCATGCTATGACATCTATGTAGTTTTTACATAAATGATTTTATTTAGTTTTTTATTATTGTAGTAATCATTGTATCATAGCTGTACAGTAATTTTAATAATCTAAGTTTTTATAGTATTATTTTTATATTTCTAGTATTATGTAGGTATATATATTAGTGTTTATGGTGAATTTGTTTGCTGGATATAGTACGCACTGCACCTATTCCTAAACATTATCAATTATTCAGTTACGCTTGTGTACCTAACTATATTCACAGTTAAGTATTGCACCTACCTAGCTTAGTTTTCATTTGCTAGCATTTTTACAATTTCTTTTATTTTTTCCGTTTCACTCCGTTAATGGTGAATAAAACACATTTAAAAGGTATGCATATCGGAATTTGATTATGCTATGGTACCTGTTATAGTCTTATGAAAGTGTTACTCTTTATAATATTTAATATGTATACTGTTGGTGTTTCTTAAATAAATAAATGATGTTCTCTCGTGTCAAGTTAGTCGTTATGATATGAAATGCTGTACTTTCTTCTTTAGAATATTTTTCAAGCTCAGCACTAGTTTTGTTCGTTTGAATGAATTCATTTTCAACAACGTGCAGGAGACCATGACCTTTAAGAGCTAGACTTATTTGAAATGTCCATGTGACCCAGTTGTGTTCGTTTAGCAGTAAAATATTAACCTTTATGGCTCCGTCCATGGCAATAGCTCTAGCAATATACATGTTTTACTCTTACGAAAAAATCTCCGGTGTCAACTCTTCAAATAAACACAGCGTACTGCTACCACTTGAATAGAATAGAAATCCGTGAATGCTATGAAGAAAATGGAAAGCAATATTAAATAAGTAATTCCGAAGAAATAATCGTTTTATTACATTTATTTAGTTACGTTGACATTATTTACGTAGCCACCATATCTCCATTAAAGAGTATGGCTATTTGATACACAGACTCTAACATTTCCAGCTACGTAGCCACCATAGCTCCATCAAAGAGTATGACTATGTGATATACTGACTCTAACATTTGCAGTAAGAGCTCTTTAACCTCTTTTATATAAATGGGTTCGCTGGTGACTGATTTCATGGTTTCTGGTAGTTTAATATAAAGTTTTTGACCCATCACATATGCACCTATTAATATGACATAAGGTACTTTTTTTGACACGCTTAGTCTATGCTTTATTGGTTATAAAATTATTTTGTTTCTTACGGCCCGTTTATTACTTGTGTTGCGGAATGAATATTTATTTAAATTTTTCCTTGTATATTTTAACCCTTCAAATATATACAAAGAGATTGAAGCTAAAACTAGTAAATGTTACCCCTGCAGGTATCTTTAAACTTCGCATTGACCAGCAGAGCAATTACCTATCTTGTTTCATTATGCAACAAGCAATCTTTCATAGCAATTTCGACTCTATCACACAGCATTAGTGATAATAATAATGAAAATCTGATTGAAACCAAGTTAGATAATAGGACTACAGGGCCCCGACCACAGAACTTGGTTTCAATCAGATTGAAACTTGCTTCATAGCAATTTCGACTCTATCGCGACGCATTAGTGACAGTGATATTGAAAATCTAATTGTAACCAACTTACGTGGTACGACTGCAGAACCCTTGTAGCACGCTTCTGCCTCATTAACACCCGTTCAGAATCAGTCGAACTTCCCCACAAAACAATTCCGTACGACATTAATATTGACTGTACATAGGAGTAATATAATGTCTATGAGATCATTAGAGCTTGTAATGTGTTTTAGTTGCCTTAATGAATATTCTCCCTTGACCATTTTTTTACACGTTACATCTACATGACCTTTCTATGTCAGTGCTGAATCTAGCTGAAAACCTAATATTCTAACACTATTTGTACTGTAACATATAGTTCAATTTCGGATATTGAAAGGAATACATTCACTGTTCTGTTACTTACCATTAAAAAACATGAAATTAGTTTTGTCGGTATACAATTTGAGTCCATTCATACCACCAGTTGTTCAATTTGCACAGGGTATCTTTTATATTTCTTCCAAACTATTTTACTTTTTTTTTTCGCTTAGTTGCAATTGAGTCTCAGTTACAATTTCATGTGTCAAAACCTCAGAGAAATTATAACCGGAGAGGCCTAGCGTACGCGTTCTCCTCTGCCGAGGTACATGACCGTTTTGATCGTGTCCATTTATAAAAACTAGTTTTCACTAGGTGTACTTCCCCCAAAAAGGGGCAAAAAGAAGGCTACTGAATATCTCCGCCTTAATAGATCTGATTTCAAAGTATTTTTTTATTTGAATGTGAGTCATTTAAAGTTGGTCTGATAACAATTTGGTGAAGATCTGATAAGGATATTCGGCGTGATGAGCAGAATAGCTCCTCAAAATGCAGAAAATTGATCACTTTTAGGTTTCTACCAGTTGAATCAGCCCTTCACCTACTAGGTAAGGATTGATGGAGCACCATGGTTATTAATGATAGTTTTACAATAAGGTTACAAGATGGCGCTACTGTACATCGCTAGATAGTTGGCAAAAAGTATGTGCTCGCGTGGTCTACTGCTCTCAGAGCCACTAGTTTTACATTGCGTAAACTTTATTATAAGGATAGGTATTTGCTTTTATATAATAACATTTGAAGATGAAACTATTACCTGTTCTACAGATTTTCGAAAGACCCTATATTAAAAAAAAAAATGGATCACTTTTTACCACAGACGCGATGGTTGGATTCCTACAAGAACAAGTGCTATTTGCTCCGACCATTTTGACCCTTCAAGTTTTGCATTAGTTTTATTGTTCCGCGCGGACGGGAACGAATACTATAATATACGAGTAACATACAAGATTTTCGATACTCGCGGGGAATGGCACGTACCTATCACCTTCCTATTTTTAAGTGAAACGGTGATTTACTTTCCCTTCATACTTTAACAGACTTAGGACTTTCAACGACAAAATCATTGGCTCCTTATCTGATCCTTTGGCTTCGCTAGAACCAATGCCGTCCCCAGAACCAACGCCGTCTTCAGAATCAATGCCGTCCCTAGAACGAACGCCATTTGCAGAATCAATGCCGTCTTCAGAACCAATGCCGTTTTCACAACCAATGCCATCGTCAGCATCGCAATTGCTACTTGTTAGTAATTTTTATTTAGTTTTTTTTCCATATTTCCAGATTCTTATGCATTTTTTTTTACTTGTCTCGTAAAAAAACTTAGCTTAGATTTGGAATAAATAAAATAAAACTTATCCTCTTCTTGTCATTTAAGGGGTTTCCTTCATACAGTTACATAGGTACAAACTTGATTAAGTCATATCATAACATTATAGAAAATATTATGCTATATTATTTGAAGCAATTACAGGCAAAAACCAGATATTTAAAGAAGAAGGTAAATGATTTACAGAATATTTTGAACAATTGAAGTGAAAAGTCTTTAATAGATAGGGAAGCACGTAGAAGCCAAGCAATCAATAAAAAACGACTTCACGTCTGAACGCACTTTGAATAAATGTAGTGTAATGTACTTTAGAGGAATTTTTGTGCCTGGAATAACATATAAATTACTTTCAAGCCAGAGAAATAATCACACGGGCAAAGTCACGGGCACAGCTAGTAGATAAAATAACAACATTCAACAATCCAAATTTAAATCATTGAGTATCATTCCTTTTATCTTACACCCCATCTCTAGTTTTTGCGCTAGTGTGTAACTAAACAATACTGTGACAACGGCAGTGCGATTACGTAATGTTGATCATGACGGTTTCAAGCTGTCAAATTCAATAATGCTTTGCGATAGAGTCGATTTTGCTATGAAAAAAGTGACAATCCGATTGTAGCCAAGTTCTGTAATTGGGCCACAGTAATTTGTTAATTGTGTGATTGTTTTTGTATTTGTGTGCAGCTTATATGTACGTGTGCGTTTATAAAGATGTCTCAACTTTCCGCCAGAGTGTGCGTAAGTAAATGTGTGCTGTACATGTTTACCTCGTCTCCCTCGAAAACTGGCAGAAACATTTCAGTATTAGAATTTGCGCTTGGGAACTCCCGTTATAATTTATCTGAGGTCAAAACATACCTCAGTAGTGCAATAGCAAAAAAAATAAAAATAAAAATATATATATATATATATATATTATTTTTTATACTTTGTGTAATCTACCTTGGTTTCAATCCGATTTTCAGTATTTCTATCACTAATGCATTGCGATAGAATCAAAATTGCTATGAAGAAAGTGACAATCTGATTGATACCAAGGCCTGTGGTTGGGGCCGTGCAGCCGTGGCCCCGACCATAGAACTTGGCTTCAATCAGATTGTCATTTTTTTCATAGCAATTTGGACTCTATCGCAACGCATTAATAAATTTGACGGCTTGAAACCGTTATGATCAACATTGCGTAATAGCATTGCGGACCACGTATGTTGGTTTCAATCAGATTTTTAATATCAATAATGCGTTGCGATAGAGTCAAAATTGCTATGATAAAAGTGAGAATCTGATTCAAACCAAGTCCTGTAGTCGGGGCCCTGGCCACAAGTTCACAATATCGAATCGAATCGATTCGGTTCATTATCGAAAGGTTCTGAATCGAGGGCAGATTGTTAGTTTCTTCATAGCAATTCCGACTCTATTGCAGTGGATTAGTGATAGCGATATTGAAACCAAGAGAGATAATAGCACTACAGAAATTAAGTAATTGCAATGCTGATATTTTTGCCATTTGCGTCAATCTGAACGGCCTATACTATGGCGTTTGTGTGTCAATGTCAAGTGTCAAGCTAATAAAAAAGTCAAGTCAACTGTACCAAGGGGCTTCAATAAGGGGCCCGTTCACATAAACGTTCGAGGACGCACGGATCACTCGAAATCGTTCACGGCGCGGCGTCGTCCAGGCGTTCGCCTGGGTCATCCGAAAAATAGTAGTGGAGGGGAGGAATAGTATGAAACTGACACTTGACAGTTGTCAGTTGTATGTGGACGTCCAAAGTCGTTCACTATCTCCGGATGATCGAGCGATAATCGCACGGATGATTCGAGCGTGTAAGTGAACACAGCCACTGAGTACCTACTGTCACTGTCAGTCCCCCCGTATTTATATTCTCTTTGACTGCTATTAAAAGTTCAATCTTTAGTTTTATTGCGATTTTCGTAATTTTGGCCATTGTTTTAAAAAATATTCAGTAACACTTAAAATATACCTTTATCTAATCTTCACCACGATGACAATGGGGGATGAACTACCTGTTACTTCCTTAGTTTTGCCAGTTCTCATACGTCCCGTTCTGAGTCAGGTACGTTGTACTATTAATTATTCTGTAATGGACGTAACAAACACTACAACTTTCCTACGTATTAGCACAGAATAAATAATAGGTATTAGCGCAACTTACAACACATTTCGCCATCGTCGACAACATTTTGCCATTTACTAGAAGCTCTCGATAGAAAATTCGTGCTAAATCTATGCTTAAGATTCAACTAACGCGAAGGTAGAGCATAGTTCTCATCCATGTTGTGATTCGTACATACTAAGGGCATTAAAGAGTAGCTTGAACTGTTTTTTTGGTTCATTTACACTGTTTATCCGGCATTTTAAATATAAATTTAAATTACAGCTGGAAAAATATGATTTGGGAGCATCTCAAACACTGCGAGCGGCTCTCACCAAAGCTGAGGCTTCTGTACCTGGACTTAACTATGACTTGGTGGCTGGCATCATGCGGCGCGCAGACATTCCTGTTAATATGAATGAGAGCCTACTACGACTGCAGGGAACACTTACTGAAGCTGAATGTAAGTGTTATTTTTAACCCCCAAACAAAGAGACTGGTGTTATAGTTTAGGGTGTGTATCACTGTCACTGTGTGTGGGTGTCTGTCTATAGCATCGTAGCGCTCAAACGAAGGGACCGATTTTGATGCGGTTCTTTCTGTTTAAAAGATGATGAACAAAGATGGTTCTTAGCTATAATGGTTGGCGGGGGTCGGTGTTTTTTTTTAAATTTGTACCTGTTATTTCACTATAGCTATTAGAAATGTTGTAATAAATAATAATAATAATATTTATTGACAGTATAAAAAAGATTACAAAATACATTTGATCAATACACTCCCCACTAGGATTCCCTGTCTCGGGGGGTCTATTTCTCTTCCAAAAGTTCCAAGAATAAAATAAAAATAATCTTAATTAATTGAAGTAGTTAGTTTTTTAGTTTAATTTTAATTTATTTAATTATATTTGTGTGCGTGTGTGAGTGTGCGTGTATATATTTATTGTGTATTTGAGGGTGCATGTTGTGTGTATGTTGTGTGAGAGTGAGGGTGAGAAAAAGCTCACAATGTTTATGATTTATGTAGACCTTTATATAAAACAGAGGAGAAGTTGCTCTGTCTCCCTATAATTTTTATTTTGTGACCAGTTACAGAGTTTATTCTTGCATTCATATCTGGAAAGATTAATTATGTTTATTTTATTATTTATTTTATTGTACAAGTATGGACCCAGATATGAATGGAATCTGTGTGCAAAGTGTGTGCGTGTTTGTTTGGTTTTCCATCTCAGTCCACGTGTTCCCTGACCAAAAGCAAATTTATTTGTGATTCTGTGAAATCGTAATATAGTAGCAAGTATAAAAATTTGTCTTACTCGTAAGACTTTTGATTCTTCATATAGTGCATCAGTGGCAAATCGGAAAGGCTTTTTGTACGCGACTTTAAGTATTGCTCTCTGCGCACGTTCCAATATTAACAAATGCGTTTTATGTGCCGCACCCCATGCCGTGATCCCATAACTCAGAATACTTCGACACAATGCGGTATGTACAAGTTCTAAAATTTCTTTACTCGCAATTTGTCTTAATCTTTTAAATATATGCATAAGTTTTCTGACTCTTTTATAAGACTTTTGATTTGAGGTTCCCAGGAAAGACGATCATCTATTATAATACCAAGATATTTGATTGTGTCTACCAAGTCTATAGTGGGGCAAAAACAATCATGCTGAAAGTTACATGAATGTAGTTTTAAATTGACAATAATGTTTGGACAAGAGTTGTGTGAAATTCTAAAACAGAGTGCTTTAGTTTTACTTGCATTTAAAGACAAAATGTTACGTTCCAGCCAATTAGAAACCTTACGAAGGCCCTCCTGAGTTGTATCTATTACACTTTCCCAAGAATCTGCATAAAATATTATAGCAGTATCATCTGCATATGCAAATATTTCAGCATTTTGTAAATTTAGTGTGCAAAGGTCGTTAATATATGCCAAAAAGAGGGTAGGACCAAGCACACTACCCTGAGGTACACCAAAGCGTACGGTTTCATAGTCACTTACATGATCACCCAATTTTATTCTCTGCTTACGATCTGTTAGGTACGACTGAAACCATTCAAGAGCAAAACAACGAACACCAAGCAAGCAAATTTTTTCTAGCCCTCAAATGCAATTTGTCACGTTTTCCAATGCACTTTAAAAGCCCTGGTGTAATCCAGGGTTTAAATATTACATTAGGATCCCTAACCTTGCATTTCTTTGTTTGATAGCTTAGGACCTCGTTAAAAGTTTCTATAATTTTATTAGTAGCTAAATTTACGTCAAAAATATTGTACAAGCTAGACCAATCTATTTCTTTCAGATCTTTAGCTAGGCTTCTGTAATTAATTTTAGTCTCTAGTTTTGGAATTGGCTTTTGATTTCCCGCAGTACATTCCACACTTGCAATTACTGTATCATGATCTGTCACGCCTGAAGGGCAAATGGCAATTTTTGTGTGATATTTGGATCAAATCATAAAGTGATATATACAACTTTCACCTCTCGTAGGCATAGTGAAACCAGGAATAAAACCATGATGCGCAGTAATATTTAAGTACTTCTCCTTATTGTAATTGATATCTTCAGCATCTGCTATATTCAAATTGATGTCTCTGGTTATGATACAGTTGTATCCTTTGCACATATTTATTACAGTATCTAATGAGTAAAAGAAATTAATAAAATTATTTTTCTTCTTGAAAGAAGGAGACCTATAAATTGCAATTACTGAGAAATTATTTTCTATTTCTAGAAGCAAACAGTTAGCATCAAGGAAAGGTGGCTCTCTAATATTTAAGGACAAATTATTTTTTGAAAAAATTACTATACCTCGTTCTGGTTGTAGTACTTCTTAGAATAATTACAAGTATATCCAGTTAGACTAGTTCCGCTATAACATGAGCCAATCCAACACTCAGTCATTATAATTAAATCTGGTTGAAATTGAAGTCTATGTAAAAATAAAATAAAATTATCCATATTTTTCCTTATGCTTCTAATATTTTGAGAAACTATACTGAATTGATTCCTTGTTCTTGTAGTTTATGCATAACTTTGGGTCTTCTAGACAAACACATTCAATCAATTTAGTGTTATCGATATCTTCAATAAGTGAGTTAACCATTTTTGTTGTGTTGAGAAACATAAAGTATGCAAAAAGCTAACCCAGGAATACAATAAAGATAGCTTACGCTCAGTTTAATAGTATTGGTCCACATATTCATAAGCAGTTGACAACAGACCGTGACGCATATGACATGATTTGAGCGCATTTTTGGAGTAAAACAAATTAATATGACTGAGATATGTGTAAAAGCACATTGCAATAAATCATAATTCTGTGTTAGTATGCTAGATACATAGTGAGGTATGTAGTAGGGTGTTAGTGTGAGTGTTACGACAGTTATTTTGTAGTGTATTATGTTATTATAATTTTGTGAATAGCATGTTGTTATGGTGAGTGAGAAATAAGAGTATTTTTGATGTAGTGATAAGAGTAAATACACAACATAATTGTAATATATAACAGATATAATAATTATGGCTAGTCATATAGGTAATACATGGCTGCCTTTGAAGGTATACAACTCAATCATTTCAAGGTTGTATGAGAATGAGGATTTTACATACACAATATTATATTGAATTGATGAATTGGACACAGGAATTAATATATAAAAAAGACAAATAGTTTCATATTCCATATATCTAACTATGATAGTGAATCAAACCTCATGATCACTTAAATCAATAATGCACGAAAACTGAAATATCTCATAAACTAAGCAACTCAGCGTGGGAAGTGAGGTACCAGTTTTAATTACGTGGTTACATATCTATAAATAAGTCACTAATACCAGGCCGGTCGCACTCCACAACAAGTACAAATATTATACCTACATTTCGGGGCCGCAATATTGAGGTTGAATCAGTAGGGTGTCAAGTGTGCGCTTGGTGAGTCGCGTGCCGTGTGCTTAACGGTAAAGTACCTTCTTACGTAAAGTTATTGTAACAATTTATTCATTTCTTAATTATGAGTACCAAGAAGAAACCTAGAAGGTACTGCTTAGCTTTCGGTCTGACAAGTCTCGTAAAATACCTACATACTGACATTTTATTTCGTAGGTAGCCATTTATTTTTCATTCATTATTATGCATTGAATTCAGACTTACACCTTTTATTCATCAAAATGCTATACCTATTATGATATAATCAAATAATGAGGTATTAGGTCTATTCTGATAAGAATGTTATTATATGTTTATAGTTCTATAAACATTTATAATAATATGTAATAGAATAATACATTATTACATAATTGTTTATTCTGTTACAATATCTAAGTCATATCATATCACAGAATAATTACTAGTACAAGTACTAACCTACCTAGTCATATCTTGATATAACTCAACAGAGCGAAAAAGTGGCACAGCCATTCTGAAACGATTAGAGCAATGGAAGCTCTCGCGCGTAGTGTTACGATACATTCTAGCCTGCATGTAATGGATGAGCGCCTTCTAAGTAAATATAATTGAAAGATTGCAGCGCTGTGCGAGTTAAATTGCACTTTATTGCGTTGTAGCGAGAGTTGATATGTATTTAAATGACTTTACTCAGTTATCCTTCTGTACTTGTACTATTATTTATTCTGTCCTAATACTCATACCTTATGCTGCTATAAAACTAATTCTAATGCCTTTAATATATCAGTTCGCCAAACTTTTGACACCAAAACTCGCCTGCATACAATAGCTTGTTTCACTGTTTTTTTTTTGTTTTTGCAAGTGTGTTGGTACAATGGAATTTTAAGTTGAATGTGAAAATTACATTTAAAGTTTCTGTTTCCTAAATACAAAATATTAAACATATGTTACAGGGGTGGCTACACTACCAGATAAAATATGTTTTAAAAATATTTTATTCGAATTTACCCGCATCTGTTCATAAAGCCCTGATTCATGGATCTGACGTAATTGATAATGCTTTATTGTCCTTATCCGCTCGATTGATTCTAGCGCTACAGTCACTTTTTTTGTTTTCATTGATCATCGGAACTAACGCTACAGTCACTTTTTTTGTTTTCATCGATCATCGGACCACTCGATAGTGACGTAAATTTTGCCACTCGATTTTGAACATTATTGACCTCAATAATCATTCAAATCTAAGCGTGTTTATATAATTATTTTGCTTCGAAACCCACAACATAAACACTTGAAATATGTGCCGTACCTATTTAGCTCCATAAATCACCAGCTAAGCGCTCAATGAAGTGGTCATAAAAACTGTTTGTTTACGCAAAGTCGGCGCGGCCAGATGTGTCGCGTAGACCTTCTTTTTTTTTGTGGGTTGACAATCAGATACCTGTGATCTCGGCACGTCCTCCTCCTCCTCCTCCTCTAGAGCCGGTACCACCGCGCAATGTATCAATTTTCAATTCTCCCAACTTAACAACATGTTATATTCATTATATCTGTTACGCTTATGTGCTTAGTTAATTACAGTGACAATGATCTTGCAGGTGCTGATCTTCGCTTAAACCGAACTGAAGAAGCCTTCCAAGAGCTAAACAAGAAATCTGCAGCTCTGAAGAAGATTTTGAGCCGCATTCCTGATGAGATCACTGACCGAAAGACGTTCCTTGAAACTATCAAGTAGGTATCCTAAAGAATAAAGGTGCTAGACTGCATGGAGGTTATGTGTCTGTATTGTATGTATGTTTGTTTGCTTGTACGTTTCTTAGGCACGTCCTACAGCCTAAACAGCTTGATGGAGTTTGATAAATGAGGTATTATTGGATTCGTCTTGATCACAAGAGTGCTATATGAAATGTTAAGAAAACTTATATGACGGCTCAAGCTGCCATATTGTATTTCCGATGGAACAAAAAATTACCAAAACATGTCGAGTGAGATATCAAAATAAAGGTCTTTCATAAATATAGAATTCTTATAACCAAACAGTAACAATAGTCTTGTAAGCTTGTTACAAATTTTTAAATTTTAGTTAAATTTTTCTATGTTTGTAAATACTATATAGTTTAATGTTGCAATTGCAACTAATAAAGTAAAATATGTAAGTAAATAAGAAACATTAAATTTATATAAATACTAGCTGCGGCCAGCGGTTTTACCTGTGTCCCTCAGTAACCGTGCATTTTCTGGGATAAACCAAATTTTATCCCCATCCGTTCCGCCGTTTAAGCGTGAAGAAGTAACAAACATATACACACTCACACACCCTACATACATACAAATTTTTGCCTTTATAATATTAATGTGATAATTTTTGCGGGCTCAGCGGGGTCAGCTTGTATTCAATAACTTTGTTTGTAGTTGGGATATAATACTTAAAAAAAAAAAAAATTTTTAAAATATAAATATGTTATATAAGTCAACAAAAAGTCTGTACAAAGAAGCTAATTTAAAAAAAGGTCTAGGATACAACTGGTGTACTTGGTACCTCAATCCTATGAGTCGAAGCCGAGCAATTGATAAAAAACTATATGAGGGATGTTTTTTTTAATTAAATGTAGTATATTGTAGTTTACATGTACTTTTGGTACTGGAATAACAGATAGGTTACTCTTAACCCAGAGGAATGACCACGCGGGCAAAGTCGCGGGCACAGCTAGTGTTATTTAAGATTGTATAAAAACAACAAGTGATACTAGAACCAAATTTTGTAGATAGATGGAGCTATCAATGTTTAAAACACAAGACTCTCTTAGGTGCAGGTTTTGCATGTTACAGAAATTAAGCTTACTTTTGTGTTCCTTGGAAATCTTGTTAATTTTTGTAGTATATTCTGCTCTACAGCTACTCCCGTAGTTTTCCAGTTACAGCAATTTTCATTGTTTAATAACTGACATTAACAGTACAATTTAAACATTTATATAACCCCCGACCCCCCCCTCTCCTCCACGCCCCATTATAGCTAAGAAGCATCTCGGTCACATCAGTTTTCAAACATAAAAAAATCGCAGCTAAATCGGTCCATTCGTTTGGAAGCTACGATTCTCACCCCCCTTTTCTCAACTCCCGGGGGATCCACGGTTGATGGTTACACCACTTAGACATAGACATCGACCTCGCGCGTGGTCGAAGGTCCGGTAATTCATAATCAGTTATTATTCGCCTTTGAGTTTCTTGCCGATTCTTCTCGAAAGTGTATAAGTTATATAATTCAATCAAAGAGCCATCTTTCAGGGCCCACTCGATCACTACTAACACTAGCGATCCAAGGGTGTTTAGATATCCTCGTAATCAAGACGACCGTCCAAGCCGAGGTCCGTACCCCCTGGGTGCCCTTTGGGTGCCGTCATAAATTTAACTTTGGCGTACACCTTCTGCGTCACGTATTGAAGCGGAGCGCTCTAGCGATTTTCAAGCTGTAGAGGCCGGTAAAGGCCAACAGCAAATATAATTACAAAAAAAACATGGTTACACCTCAGCTTTCAAACATAAAAAACGCAGATAAATCGGACCATTCGTTTGGGAGCTACGATGCCACAGACATATAAACACACACAGTGACTCAGTGATACCCTATACTTATAACACCCGTATCTTTGTTGTAGGGTTAAAAAATTAAAAACAAAAAAGTTAAAAGTAGCCCATGTCCAGATCCAGTCATAATAGTTAGTTTTATCTTGGTGAAGCAACGCGAGCGATGTCGCAGGTAAAGCTTAGTTTCCATTTGAATCTTCTAACACAATCACAAGTAAGCAAATGAGGTATATATAGTTAGAAGGGTCGTGCTCGTCGCTAAAGACGCAATTTAACTTGCTACTATACTTAAAAAGAAGCGTAAACCGGCTATAAGTCTTATCTTCATCGTTACATCTGCCTAATTATAATAGACATTTTTATCATTGGACATTATTAAATCGGTTAAGTATTTTTTGAGTATTACCATTACACACAAACAAACAAACATACAAAAAACAAATCTTCTCTCTTTACTGGTTTGACCGGTTGGTGTAGTGGCCAGTGACCCTAGGAACGAAATCAAATGGTTGCAGGTTCGAATCCTGCAAGGTGCAATCATTTGTGTGATGAGCAGAAATGTTTGTTTCCGAGTCATGGATGTGATATTCGTATTTATGTATGTTTATCCGTTATCTAGTGCCCATATTACAGGGTATACTAGTTTGGGGCTAGGTAATTGGTGTGGAATTGTCCCGAATATATTTATTATTTATTTATATAATATTAGTCTAGTTTATTTATGTTTAATAAATGTAATTATTATTTAAAATAAACATTTTTGTTTTGAACTAGTCAGAAAAATGTTACAGCTTAGTACCAATGTAAAACTTGCTCTTAGTATGTAAATACAAGATATATAAACAATTTAGTGAAACAATATAAAAAAAAAAAAAAGTGTAGTTTGGGTGGTCTTATCGCTCAAAGCGATGTCTTCCAGACAACCGTAGAATGGGGAGGTATAACGCAGACTAAAAGACTGGTGTCAATATGGGTGTTTATTTACTTTCTCTAAAAAACATACAAATGTTATATATTCATAAAAATAAACACACACCTTACAAAAATATTTATTATAATAAACATAGGAGTACTACTCGTACATATACTGACATAAAATCTCCTCCTACTATACTATCTCTCCTGCTACGAGAGATAATAGTCAATCTCAATAGTAGATTTAAATAGTGATCTAAATCGTAGGTTTTGAATCAGAGTGTAACTATGTTTCTATGAGACTTCTCCTGTAATTAACACTGTAATTGTAATTTATTATTATACCTATTTGATTAACCTGATATAGCTTTTATTTTTTATTTGCTTTGTCATTCGTTTGTGAGCTACCCTGAAAGTTTCAGCCGGATAGCTAATCGGGATGTGCTCCAAATTTGAGTTACAAGATTCCAGGAATACATAGCTACAAGTGAAGTTAAATAAAAGCTTTTAAAAATACTGACAAAGTTACTTTCACTTTTATAATATTATGAGTATGGATTTTCATTACAGGCGTATTGAGTTCTAGCTGGTCTCTTCTTGAGAATAACTATGTCGTGGCGATATCGTAGAATTTATTATTTCATGAAATGGCCTGCTTAAACTGACCATATCGTTTAAACGTGACGCTTATTTCAATCCACGTTTGGCCATATCATTAATGAAGGGCTTTCATGATACCAAAGGTGTTCAAACAAATAGATTTACAAGGCTAAAAAAAACACGAAGGCAAAGGCCGGGAGCGACCAAGTCGGGCTTCCGCCTAGATAATGTAACTATTTTACGATATGCTCACTAATGTTTGACCATATCATGAAGTAGCCGTGCATTTAGCTGTTCATATCGTCAAACGCTAATCATTCAAACTATTTCATCTGGCCAAACTATTTCATGATGTCAACGATAATTTCATGAATTAAAAATTTATCATGATGTGGCCAACCATTTCATGAAATGATCAATTTTACGATATTGCGACGACAGCTGACCTTGTCTTAAGTACCTCGCTCATCAGACCTCATCCAGTTATTTCGTTGGGTCAGAATTTAAAACATCGTTTTGTTTCCCTTTGCAGAGAAATAGCTTCAGCCATCAAGAAACTGCTGGACGCCGTGAATGAAGTGTCGACGTACACTCCCGGACCCGGCAAACAGGTGCTTGAGCAAAGGAAGCGGGAGTTCGTCAAATATTCCAAGAGATTCTCTAACACATTGAAAGAATACTTCAAGGAAGGACAGTAAGTATACTGTGTTCAATAAGCTGGTCTCCTAGTTTTTTACAGTTTAGTGACGAGGTGCGCGTGTCCCTGCCTACCTGACGGTAAACATAACAACTGCTGTGTCACCCAGAACTTTAATTGCAAAATCTTGGACAATTCTAAATTTATTGAATTTAAAAGCTTATCGTAATTTTTTGAGACATGTTTTTTTACCATTGTAAACAATTACTTGAAAAATAAGAACTAAATGAATTTAAAAAAATGCGTAGTGTTACTGAATCTTTTTGGGGTGTGACGAGCTTCGATTTTACAATGTCCAAATCATGCACATTTATTATTTTCAGTGATATACTGACTGACATACAACGATAAGCCTAAACCGGTGGATTTTGAATTTTTCTAGAGGTACAATAAAGAGTGTTTTTTTTATTCCATCCCTAAGGAATAATACGGAATGCGGGTGACAATTATTGTTGCACGCGGTTTTAAAAGCGCGGGGCGAAGCTAGTAATTTTATAAAATAGAAATGCCATATTTTCATTACCTTCAAGAGTATTTATTGACTCAGTCAATAAAAAATAAATTATTTATTGCACATTGTTTCAGGGCAAATGCAGTGTTCGTGAGCGCCCTCTACCTGATTCATCAAACTAATCAGATATTGTACACGGTCAAGAGTAAGACAGAATAGACAGCAATTATTAACTTTACTGAATACCAATATTGTATGAGTTATAAAGAGAGATGCACCGAAATTCGGTTCACATTCGTAATACCGAACTTCGGCTTCGGCCGAATTTATTCCTGCCGATCTTCGGAAACTGTCGAATTGAGTACTGCCGAGCTTTGGTTAGTTGGGTTGGTCTGCATTGATTAGACATATACACTAGATGGGAGAGCTAGAAAGAATAGACCTAGCGTCAAGTGAAACATTTTGTAATTTAAGACAAAATGCAGAAAACTAATTTATTAATTACCTAAAATCAAACAAATGCATGCATGTGTTGGCTTGTTTACCACGCCAAGCCGCAAGGTGGGACAGCAGATGGCAAGTTGTAATGGTGCGCGAAATCCGAACTTTGGCTTCGGCATATATTTATACAACATTAGACCGAATACGACATTCGGCAGAACCCTTATTCGGTGCATCACTAATTATAACAGCTAAGAGTCATGGACCATGGTTCCAAAGTGCCGAAGATTATTTATTTAAAACTAGTTGGTGTCCGCGATTTCGTTCAATGTAGTACATTTTTGTGTTGATACAATAGGTTACAAATTCTTATTGTCTCTCATATTGCTCAATTGGTTCTTATCGTTTGAAAATTCAACGTATACTAAGAATGTGACTTCTAAGTTACATTCTGAGATATAAACAGCGAAAATACTCGTAGCGTTGCAATCGGTTTAGGGCCGGTTCCTGTATCTTAAAACAAACCGTATTCGCTTACTGTCCGTAGGCTTTTGACATAAACGCCAAACAAAAAACGACAAAAAGTAACGAGATGTTGGTAAAACGACTCGTTTCTTTTTTTATAGGAATGGGAGGTTAGTAGTTTTTACGCTATGAGGTAGCCATATTACACATTTGGACAGACGAACACACAAACACTGTTTTAAATAATATTTTTATTTTGTAGATGTTTTATGCACCTTTGACTAGTTTATTGAATATATCTTCAGTGCCCAGACTTTGTTACATGGTTTTAATAAAAGTATAGTGGAACATTCTACTAGGGTAATAAATAAATATATATTAGTTTTAACTCGCATTTCGCACAGAAAGTATTTTATTTTTAGATATTTTAAGGGATTGAGTTATTGTTTGTGTCATGTGCTATGCAATACATAAAAAAAACCGCTTAGATTTATAAAATGTTTACTCAAACCAAATTATACCAATAAACACCGATCAGAAAACATGATTTCTTGTTATCAAATCAATTCGTGTTTTAAAACGAAGGTTGTTACATTTATAATAAGTTAATAATAGTTATTTGTATGCTTATCTAAAAGTAGGATAATACATATTTTCATTTGATTTCTTATATTGTTGTTTAATTGTACTAAATCTGTTGTATTATATTTTAGTGATAGGATGGAGTAAACATTTTTAATAGTAGTTAATAATCATGTTTTATGTTGGTTTAAAGGATGCTGTAATCTTAATTTTAAATAAATATTCAAAAATTAAAATTATTTTTAATTGCGAGCTAACAATAGTACGTGAGCAGTCTTCTCTGTTTTAGTAAAAGAAGGCACTACAAGGTTTTGTTATCTGGTGCAATCCAGAAATTCTCACCAAGCAATCCCCGCTGGTGTTGTTATTTATATTTATTTACACTCATATCCGGATTATGAACTCCAAATTGGTGGCATAATGTCATACTTACGTACGGCACGTCTTTAATAAGAAAAAAACCTTATAACACTGTTTTTTGAACTAAACAATATTATAATATATTTTATCTACACTTATATCGTAAAATCCAGATTATGAACTCAAAAATGGTGGCATAATGACATGCACGGCACGTTTCTAATAAGAAAAAAATATACATTAAAACACTAAACACGTTGATAGGACGCAACGGCACGTTGCGTATCGTAAGTCAGATAGATTCCCCCACTTACGGTCTAGCGAGGCATGCTGCGTCTGTGTTGCAGCCTCTTGTCGGTAAGACTGCATCTTTTGTGAAGGACTCTCGCCATTTTGTCGAGATTATCAAGGATCTTAAACTGGAACCAGACGACATCATGGTGAGTTTCGACGTGGAATCTCTTTTCACCAACGTTCCAGTAAAAGAGTGCCTTGAAATCGTAAGGGAAAAGTTGAGGGAGAACCATCTTTCAGAAAATTTGATTGTCTTGCTGAGGAATTGCCTAGAAGGAAATTACTTTCTGTACCGTGGACAGTATTACCTCCAGATAGATGGCGTCGCTATGGGTAGTCCAGTGGCACCTGTTCTGGCCTACATTTGGATGGAGCATTTTGAGAAGGCCATAGATCTACAATCGTTTGCGGTGAAGATATGGAAGCGTTATGTGGATGATGTTTTCTGTATCATGAAAGTCAATGAACAGACAGCGGAACAATTCTTGGGCCATCTAAACTCGATCCATGGCAACATCATGTTTACCTATGAACTAGAGGTGGAAAAAACGTTTCCTGGATGCCAGAGTGTCGGTGAGACCTAATAGCTCGTTATCTCATTCTGTTTATAGGAAACCAACACACACTGACGGATACCTCAACGCCTTTTCACATCACCACCCGCGGCATATACAATCAGTAGCCAGATCACTTTTAGACAGAGCTTATGCCCTCTGTGACCCTGAACATTTGGATGCCGAAGTGTCGCATGTTCAGGAGGTACTCAAGCGAAACGGATATGTGGTGACCAGACGTTGGCGTCCTAGACGCAGATATAAAAAAGAGTAGGACTGATGTCGGATAGACAGCCGGCTTTTTGTAAAAGGAGTGACGGATAAAGTCGGTGCTTTATTAAAGGACTATTCTATCAAGACCATTTATACTCCTTTATCCAAGTTAGCAAGGCATGTTAGAACACCGAAAGATGTCATTCCTTTTCAAACTCCTGGCGTATATAAGATAGATTGCAGCTGCGGTAGTTCCTACATTGGACAAACCAAGCGTACTATAGCGGAAAGGGTCAAAGAACACATTGCAGCTGTAAAGAACCGCCAGAAATAAATCTGCAATCGCTGAGCATTTGCTCGAATCGGGCCCTAATCACTGGATAGAACTCCATGACCCGAAGATCCTCTCCACGGAACGTCACTACTACTCCAGGATTGTATGTGAAGCGGTTGAAATTAAAAAGTATCCCAATTTCAACCGAGAGGATGGTTTCAAGTTGGCTTCGTCCTGGAATCCCGTGATAAGCAAGTTTCGCGTCGCGGTTTATGTCAGAAGATATCTGCAGATGTCGTTAGTGTCGTGTGTCGTGACAATTCTGAATTTTTACAAAACCAAATGCGGGTAGTTGGAGACAACGCTCGTCCTTCTCGACGCTATGACACCCGCTACTTCAGTCTTCTCGTGACCACGATCAATGCAACTTGATCGAAACGTCGAGGTAAATAAATATTAAGTTTTCAGCGCGATTAAGTCCCGTTTAAATATTTAACTATGTGTTCAAATCGCGAAAGTTTAAAAGTTACAATTAAAACACTGTTTTTTGAACTAAACCAAAGAATGAATTGTAGACTAATTATATTACCTCATATCTGTCCACTGCTGGACGTAGGCCTCTCCTCATGCACGCCACTGAGCTCGGTCTTCAGCTCTCATTCATTTTCTGCCAGCTGCTTTTCGCAGGTCGTCACTACACTTGGCCACAGGGAATCCTACACTTCGTAGGCCTAAACGTGGTCTCCACTCGAGAACTCGTCTACCCCAACTGTTAGACGACTAGACTTTTTTTTTTCTTTTTAACATAATTGCATCAGTTGGCTCCGTACTACGAGAGTTTTGGCCATTTATTCTCTATGGCGGCGCTTGTTAGACCGTATGCGCGTGAATTCGCTGTGAACTGGATTTTGGCGCCATAATTAACTCTATTTTATGTGTTTTTGTTAATCAAAATGTCCGACAGCAGTGTTAGTGAGGAGAACTTTACTCCACCTGACATCACGGAAACTAGGCCAGTCATCGGAGAAGACTTAGCATGGAGAACCCGATTTACTGACAAAAAAACAGTATAACATAAAATTAAACGAAAATTTTATCAGAAAAATAGAAAAAACTCCCTGAATACATACAACTCATTATATATAAATACTAATGCGCTGATTTTTATTTGAACTATAGCTATTATTTAACTATCTAAATTGACACAGAAATTAAAAACATTTCATGGTTGATTCATCAAGTCAGCCTTTAGAAGTCCACTGATTAACATAGGCCATGACGAGCGATCTTGTGCCACCTCCATCCACCGACTTCCTGCGATGGCCACATCGTGTGGGGGGTCTCCATATACTTCGCTTGCTTGTTCGTGGTTGCTATTCGATAACCTTTACTCCGCAGCGGTTGTCGGTTCTGCGAACTATATGGCCTGCCCATTGCTACTTCAACTTGCAAATTCTGAGAGCTATGTCGATAACCTTGGTTCTTCTACGGATTTCCTCATTAATGCTTATTGGAACGAATCCATAAGATATATGGGGATGTTAGGATCGTTAAGTATATTGAGTAACAAGGAAAATTATTATTTAAATACAAAAAACCCGACTGCTAACAAAGTTATTGAATTCGAGCTGACCGCCCGCAAAAATAATCACACTAATATTCTAAAGGCGAAAAGTTGTCCATATGTATGTAAGGGAGTGTGTTTGTATGTTTGTTACTTCTTCACGCTTAAATTGGCTGATCGGATTTGGATGTAATAGCTTATACCCAGGATTAACACATAGGCTACTTTTCAACCCGGAAAAATGCATGTCCTGAGGGATGCGAGTGAAACCGCGGAGCGCAGCTAGTATTTATATCAATTGAAGTAAGTTAATTTACTTACATTTTAATTTACTTGAATAGTTGCAATTACAACATTAGACTATAGTATTCACATTAACTTGAATAATCTAAAATTGTTTTTTTTTAAGTAGCTTAATAGTTGCTGCTGTTTAGTTATAAGAATTATATATTTTTGAAATGGTATTTTAAAGACCTTCATTTTGATACCTCACTCAATAGGTTCCGCCGGAAATACAATATGGCAGCTGTAGGCCGCCATATTAGTTTTCTTGACTTTTCATATATCCTATAGGACTCTCGTGATCAAGACAAATCCTCATAATAATATGTCAAAATCCATCCATCCGTTTAGGCTGTAGGACGCGCCTAAACAAACATATATGTAACCCAAATACATAACCCTCCATGCAGTCGGGTAAAAAATACAATGGATCCGACATCTCTTCTTTCGCGAAATCGGAGCCACTTGAGCTTTGCTCGAAACACAAAAAAATAATGCGGTCGTACTTCCGGAGACCATATACAAAGCTGGTACACAGGTACCTACAGAAGTACCTACATAACTGACACACACAATGCCGACGTCGTCTGACCTTTTAGGTAGACAGTAGCTATACGATTTGTTCTGGTTTCGATCGATCTCCGTGGGAACAAATAAAAGTTTGGTGGATGCTTCCACTATTCCGGCCGGTGCCGGTCACCGGTGAAAGAGTGGTAGAATGATTTCGTGACCGCGTTAATGGGTCATGAAGCCTGCTCGGAGATTCGTCTCGTCGTGCGCGCGCACAATGGCCGGTCGTGCCTCCTGCCCCGGCCCGCGCCGCCGCGCCCGTGACACTTGACACGGGAACCCACGACCTCCAAATATTTCCGCGTACAACTTTTTATAAACTTTTTTACACCAATACACCTATCTGTGAGACGTGGATAGCCTGCCTACGCTTCAATTTATTGGTTCAAGGTAAAACGACAAAATTGACTTTCAGATTAGGAATGAAAAAAGTAGCATCCAATTTCGTTTCCAATTTCGTTTCCAGATTCTACATCGATATCAACTATTTGTTTTCTTTTGAGATTGTGAGAAGGAGTGTTCATAGTGGGAGTTCATAAAAAACCCGAATTCGTCCAACTTGCTACAGCAACTGCAAATAGTATGAAAAAGTCTGTACAAACAAGATAATTAAAAAAAAAGTCTAGGCTACTTATAAATAAGCTACTGAACATGAATATAACAATTTTTTATCGTATTTGTCTGTTTGTTTGTCTTTATGCTTGTTTGCGCATAACGTAAAAACTACTGGACCGATTGCGATGCGGTTTTCATTGTTGGATAGCATAAATAGGGTTCGACTTAAAACTGTGGTACTTGCGATCTCAATCCGATGAGTTAGAAAGCCGAGCAATCAAAAAAACTTTTTGACGCCTGAAGGAATTTTGATCAAATGTTGGTACATTGTATTAGTATTAGGAAAAGCACATAGAGTAATTTTAACATAAAGAAATAACCACGGCATAGCTAGTTAAATATAAATATATGGTATACTAGCTGTGCCCGCGGTGCCGCACGCGTGGTCATTTCTCTAGGTTGAAAGTACTTTATGTGCTATTCCAAGACCTAAAATACCAATATACCAACATATTATGATCAAAATTCCTTCAGCAGCCGTCAAAAAGCTTTATCGATTGCTCGGCGATCGTCGTCAGGAATGATGCGATCCAGTAGTTTTTACGTGATACGCGAACAAACAAACATATAGACACGACTTAAAAAATGTTATATTCTTGTTCAGTACTCTAGACTATTTTCTTTATCTTATTTGTGCAGATTCTTTCGTACTTATTACTTTATTATAAGTATAGAAAAATCTACTTTAAAAAAAAAAGCCTTCTTTCCCTATAAGTGTTTGGTCCCTATAAGATAAGAGTTTGTTTATAGTTTTATATTTATAAAACTATAAACAAACTCTTAGACCAGAGGCCTGCACTACCTAATACGACAAACAAACAAACATTCGTATGACGACCGGTTGGCCGAGTAGTTAGTGACGCTGACTGCGAAGTCAACCAACAGTCACGGGTTCGAATCCTGCAAGGTGCAATTATTTGTGTGATAAGCAGAAATGTTTGTTGCCGAGTCATGGATGTAATATTCGTATGTATGTTTCGTATGTTTATCCGTTGAATAGTACCAATATTAATAAGTACCCATATTATAAGTTCCTACTTACATTTGGAAGGTACAGGCTATCCTAGTTTGGGGCTAGGTAATTTATGTGAATTGTCCCGAATATAATTATTTATATATAATAAATACAAAACTAATTTAAATGAACATTTGGCGATAGGGGACGAAAAGGGGAAACAGAATAAATAATAGTACAAGGCGGGGGGAACAATAATATCATCGGTCGGGTTCAAAATAACACGGGCCCTATATACATATACACGCGTGTTCTTTTCTTTAGGTTCAAAGTACCATAATGTGCTATTCCAGGACCAATATACCAACACTTGAACAAAATTACTTCAGCCGTCAAAAATACTTTATCAATTGCTCGGCTTCTAACTCACCGGATTGATTTACCAATTACATCAGATTTAAATCAAACATAACTTATTAACATAACTTTGGACCCATATCCCGCAGAAACTCTTTACTTTTTCGGGATAAAACGTGTCCTCAATTTTAACCCCTCATATAACTTAAGACAGTGCCAAGTTGTATCAAAACCCGTCCATTAAGCTGAAAGCGTGGTACGTGTTCTTTTAAATAAGTTTCAACCCCTAAATAATAACCCATACATTTTTCGATATGTAAAGTATCCTATGTCCTACCTCGTAGTACGAACTCAAATCATACCAAGTTTCTTTTGAATTCATCCAGTAGTTCCGGCGGCGTGATGCGCGGCTAAGATACAGACTGACAGACATACAGACAAAAATGAAAAAACATACAGTTTAGGCTTCTTAATCGAATATTGAGTAATTTCCAAAAAAAAAAACACTATATCTTTAATGTACAGAATTTGGACCCATATCCCACAGGAACCCTTTATTTTTTCGGGACATAATGTATCCATAATTTTCACCTATCTTATAAACTATGCCTGTGCCAAGTTGCATCAACATCCATCCAATAGTTTCAGCGTGCTAAGTGTTCTTTGAAATAATTTTCCACCCCTATCCTGCAGGAACACTCATTTTTTTCGGGATGAAAAGTATCCAATGTCTCGAAGTGTGAACTCAAATAATACCAAATTTCATTTGATTTAATTAAGTATTTTCGGCGTGATGCCTAGCCAAGATACAGACAGACAGACAAAAATGAAAAAAGAACAGTTTTGGCTTCAGTATCGAATCAAGAGTAAGGTCCAAGAAAAATTTCAAAATATCTTCAATGTACAGAATTGGACCCGTTACAGTTTTATTATAAGTACTAGCTGTGCCCGCGGCTTTGCCCGCGTGGTCATGTCATTTAAAAGTAGCCCACACGATTTATTCCAGGACCAAAAGCCAAACCACCACCAGACCAGTTGTAGGTTTGGTCCAGAGGAACAGGAGGATCAGGACCAAACCTACAAAGTACAATATTATACTACATTTCTTCAAAATTCGTTCAGCCGTCAAATAGTTTTTTATCGATTGCTCGGCATCTAATCATCGGAATAAGGCACTGCCTTGCCTTTTATAACGCATATTCTGTGAAGTACGGAGTGCCGTACTTCACAGAATATGCGTTATAACACACTTGCACTTCTATGACACTTCATAGAAGTGCACGTATTGCAATGAAATGAACGCATATAATAAAATATGAAATAAACGCATATAATACAATGTGAAATAAACGCTAGATTATTCTAGCGTTGGTGCGTTTATACGCACCGCGTTCCACTGCAAGGCAGTGCGTGCAAGGCCTAAGATACCAAGTACCCCAGTTTTTAAATCAGTCGCAAGGGCTTGAGAGCAGGGCCTGGATTCTGTATGACCACTCACGCCAATTCCACGCCACTTGCGTGGAATTAGGGAAGGTGGGTATTTACGCAACCAGGTTTTTAAACCAGGTTTTGGCTTGTAAGTACGCCGCCCTGGTGCGGACCCGCAATACTTGCAAGACTTTCAAAGTATTTTACGCTCTTTCGCTCCGTCCGCACCTACATGTACATACTCGGTGGCGGGTTCGGCATGGCCTCGGCTGAGATCGGCCGCACTCGGCCAGCCGGGTCACAAGAAGCTAGGTGGTCGATACATTGCTCAAAAAACTTGCAAGGCTTCGAAGTTTTTTTAAGCATTAATTGTGCTCTTTATTTACATGAGCGCACGGGTCAATTTCCTATGCAAGTATTTTTTACTTTCATTTCCACGCTTACAAGTACTTTTTTCGCAAACACGATTGTGCTCCTTATTTATATGGACACGAAGATCAATTTCCTATGCAAGTATTTTCTACTTTCAAGGCTTCGGTTTACAAAGCACTTGAAAGTATTTTGAACCCTGGTTTTTATAATGAAAGATTCATGACATGAATGACATGAATGAGTTACATTTACTTTTTTAATTAATAAATTACTATTTTATTATAAATAATTCGCTTAATTTCGCTGCGCGTTTTACAACTGAAGTCGACTTATTCTATCAAAAAACACAAAAAACATCTAAATACGTTTTAAGAGCCTTTAGGGACCATAAAGTAAAAATAGAAGAAAACGTCTTGTTCGAGTTCATTCAACGTTCAAACCACTTCGTAACAAACCGCTTGCGCTTGTTTTAAGGGTAGACAACGCCATCTAGTTTAAACGAAGTAACTTGTTATCATGAACGTCCTGTTAATGAGTAGAGAAAATTATCTCCGAAGGTAAGGTGGCACAGATTAGAGAGTAATTAAGGTAGTGAGGTAAATTGGATGGGGCTTCAAGGGTAGGTCATTATTATGAGGTCCATACGATCAAATTTTAATGCAACGAAACATTGTGTTCTCAGTACAAATTATTTTTTATGATGTATCACAGAACGACGTACTTACTGGCACTTTAACTGGCTCTTAATAATTACCTACCCTACCTACCTACTTTTTGAGCTTTTTCAACACGATATGAGGATTGATTTGAAAAAATAAAAGTTTCTATACTTTCTCTGTGAAGAGCAATACATGTACCTACCTCTGTATGTACACATTTCAATACCGACAACTAACCATTTTGCCAGTAAGACATTATGAAGAAACCACCGATATAACTATATAATTATGTAGGTACGTAGGTAGTACATTATAATATCTCAATGGAAGAAACAATCGATTTTGAAGTTCATCTCAATTAAAATTTTCATAAAATATTTAATGTACAGATTTAGCCCAGTTACAGTTTTATTATAGTTATAGATATCAAGAAAAATGTAAAAAATAACGCATAAATAATGTAAAAATCTTTTAATTATGGAGCAAAACATTTCTACAGCGCGTGATTTCGATCCACGTACGTCTGGATTACGCACCCATGCATCTGTCCAACTGGGCCAGTGAGCATAGCAGAATGACAAAATTCGGTATCAGTCTAGTCGTAAACGGATGTATGATCACTTTAAATTTAACACAACTTTGGACCCATAGGCTGCAGGAATCTTTTAATTTTTCGGGATAAAAAGTATTCAACATTTTAACACATTATATAAACTTTGTTTGTGCCAAGTTACATCAAAATCCGTCCAGTAGTTTTAGCTTGATACGTGTTATTTTAATCTACCCCTATCTTGCGGGAACCGTTGATTTTTCTGGGATAAAAATTATCCAAAATGTTAATCCAGTACATCAGCTATGATTCTGCTTTCATCAAAATCAGTCTGGTAGTTTCAGCGTGATGCGTGTTCAAAGAGACAGACAGACAGACAATAAATAAAAAAATAACCTTTTTGCACTCCATATCGATTTTGAAGTTTATCTCAATCAAAATTTTCAAAAAATATTTAATGTACAGATTTAGCCCAGTAACAGTTTTATTATAGTATATAGATATAGATATACTCGTAGAAGATATGTATATTATATTTAATACTAGTTTTCCCGCTCGCGACTTCGTACGCGCGGACAACTGTTTATCGCGAAAAAAAAACAATGCAAAAGTAGGTGCTCTAATGCTCTTGATGTTTTTTGACAGACTTGTTATTTCGTTTCCATGACAACCACAGACCATTCTGTGATGGCAACCGTTCCTTACAGTGAGTAATCAACATTTTCCAGTTTTCCCGTGGAAACTTACAATTTTCCGGGACAAAAAGTATCCTATGTTTTATTCCAGGGTATAAGCTATTAGGGGTATTCAGGGTATCTCCATTTCATTTTCTATTCCAATTTTATCAAAATCCGTCCAGCCGTTATCGCGTGAAAGATCCCTAAACAAACAAACAACGTTTTCTTTGATATATTGTTATGGATACATATAATATTGCAAAAAGCGTCTGGAAGAAATTGGGAGAGGAGAGCTGAAGACTGAGCTCAGTGGCGCGCATTAGGAGAAAAAACACGTATGGCTGTGGACAGATATAGGCTGATGATGATGATGATGATTATGTTTAAACAATTACATGACATTACCGTCGATGAGTAGGATAGGTAAAAGTACTTAGACTTAAGTGTTCCATTTATCCTTCTCATCGACACGTACGTACTCAGGCAGATAGGTACATTCCATACGTCTCTCGAGCACAGAATATATAATAGTACAAGTTCTCAAGCACAACAATAATAGGTCACTTTCTTTCCGGGCCAAATACGTACATGCTACTCTTAAGAATGACGCAGAACTTCAACAATGAGTCAATCATACGGACCAGTTAAAATATTCATAGCTTCAAAGCGGAGGCGTAATCGATTTTAACTTGGACGGTCCTGCGCCGGCGCCGCGCCCGATGAAAGCTACCGATACGTGTGTGTATGGTAGGAATTATCATGCGTGCATTCCTGCTGCATCATATTGTTGCTTTGCGAAAGATATCTGATCATTATTTTGAGCAGTGATTGAATCGATTTGGAAGATTTATCTTTTGAATAAGTACCTACCTATAAAACAGTAACTTAGTCGCAGGAAGTATGTGTCTCGAAAGTTGTCTGCTAGTCGCTGCGCAAACTGCTATATTTCAGGCGCAATCCCAATGTTGAATGTGAAGACAGCATTGTATAACTGTCTCGCTTACTCGCTTACGTTTTTCGCATACTCTATCTCGCTCTTACTTTATGTTGTTTTATTCCCACAGCAGTACCTGCGCGATCGTTCATAGAGCCTAACTTCACAAACATATAGATTGGCTGCGCCTATTGTACCTCTCGTGACATACTGACTGACTGACAGATAACGCACAGCAGCAGTGGACCTAGAGATTTGAAATTTGGAGGAAATATTCCTTGAGTAGGCCTTAGAGGAGAACAAAGGAGTGATTTTTTGAAATTTCAAATATGGTAGTTTAATGGGGTGGTACTTTTATATATTGTATATTGTACTTTATAGGTACTTTTGGTCCTGGAAAAACACGTATGGGCTACTTTTAAATGAAATAAATATTTATATAAGGGGCAATCATTTATGTGATGAGCAGAAATGTTTGTTTCCGAGTCATGGATGTTGATATTCGTATTTATGTATGTTTATCCGTTATCTAGTGCCCATATTACAGGGTATCCTAGGCCCGTATTAATAAATCGCTCTTGGTTGAGCTCTCAAGTGCGATATCAACTGATACGCTCTCAAGTTGTGATCAGCATCTTAAGATTATCGCTGATTAATAAAGACATTTCAAGAGCATCTCAGATCATGTCGCTTTCAAGAGCCGCATGTCAAGATGCTAAGTCACAAACCAGAACTTGAGAGCAAGATTGAATGAACTACGAATAAACGATTTATTTTCTTTATTGAAAGTTCGGTTTATGCTCAAATAAGATATAGCGTAAGGTTAAAACTTATTACTTCGATTTAATTGAATTAAATTAAATACGCTTATATTAAAAGTAATGTTTATTTTCTACATAATTATCATAACCTTACTTTAGTTTTTTTTGTAGAAAGGATGTAAGCCATAATATTTGTCTATATTTTCAAAGTTACACTATATATTAAAGAACTTAACGCAATTCATCAATGAATAACTATAATTTATGAAAATAAAAGTTCGTTTATTAGCCATGCGTATGCGTATTTCCAGCGCGTATCCTTTGGTTACGATTTCGGATCTTTTTAGACTTCAGCGATTCATCGCCAGGTTCTGATATCTACCAAAACTTCGGATCTTTTCGCAATCATGCCGAAATAAATTTGTTTATTCCCAGAGGAATATAAAAATATACTTATAATGATGGTTAATATAATTATCAACTTCTGACATAATATTTTCGAAATCCTTGATTCTAGCAACTGGCAATCACGCTCTCAAGTCACGAATCGACTGCACTCAACATTCTGCATCTCAAAGCACATCGCAAGTGCGCCCTTGAGAGTCGAGATTGATTTATTATTAAACACTAACTCAGCTGATTACGGCATATCCATCAACAGTTTAAGATGTGTTTATTAATTAGATTAGCATCTTGAGATCGCTCTCAATAGCGCTCTCAGAGTTGAGACCGGTTTATTAATACGGCCCCTAGTTTGGGGCTAGGTAATTGGTGTGGAATTGTCCCGAATATATTGCCCCTTGCAGGATTCGAACTCGCGACCGTTTGATTTCGTTCCTAGGGAAAAAATAAAAACCAGCCGTCAAAAACAAAAAAAATGACCACGCGTGCATAGCCGGGGGCACAGCTATTATAGTACATTACTGCCGCGGTCTGTAATGACTGCGTTACTGGCAGCGATGGTGATGGCCGAGAGCGTAGCTAAGTTAAGTTCGAGGTCATCACAGCGCGGTCAGCATTGCAGCCCTTGATGGCCAAGCTGGAATGAAGGCCTTTATAGCGCGGACAGCAAGGGCTGCAATGATGGCCAAGCTTGAAGGCCGAGAACTTAACTAAGCAAAGCTCGAGGCCATCATAGCGTGGCCAGCAGGACAGTCATTGCAGACCAAGGCTTGTATAGTGCTTTACTCAAACAATGCGAGGTATTTAAATAAAACTAGCAAACTGATGAAAAAATTATATAACCCACTATAACAACAACAACAACAACAACAACAAAAACCAAAACAACACCAACGTCAAAAACAACAAGAACAATTAAAAAGAACTAAAACAACAAGAACAACAGAAAAAAGCAACAACAACCAAACAACAAGAACTACAAAAACAACAAGAACAACCAGAACAACAACAAAAACAGCAATAACATTAAAAACAACAAGGAAAACAACAAGAACGACAAAAACAACAAGAACAACAACAACAAAAACTACAAGATCAACAAAAACAACAAGAACAACAAAAACACCAAAAACAACGAAAACAACAAAAACAACAAGATCAACAACAATAGCAACAAAAACCAACAAGAACAAGAAAAACAACAACATCAACGAAAACAACAAGAACAACAATAAAAACAACAAGAACAACAATAAAAACAACAAGAACAAAAACTTCAAGAACAACAAAATCAACAAGAACAACAAAAACAACAACAACGAAAACAACAAGAACAAGATCAGAAACCACAACAACAACAACAAAAAAAACATACTACAACATAACAATAAAAACAACAAAAATAAATAACAACAACAAAAACAACAACAAAATAACATAAACAACAAAAAACAATGAAAACTAAAACAACAAAAACTACAACAACAACAATAATAGCTAAGAACCATCTTGATCACATCAGCTTTCAAACAGAAAAAAAACATCAATATCGGTCCATACGTTTGGGAACTACGACGCCTCTCTTTTCGCGTTCGGTGGTTAACAAAACCACAGAATAAATAATAGTACTAAAAAACCACGACAATAATGGATTTTCAAAGGAAATTGCTGGCCGCAAAACACGATAGTAATGAAATTCCATACAACTTTGCTGGCGCCTATTCAAGAACCGCGGCAAGGTCGACTTTGCCCAAAGCAGGTTGTCGAAATAATGACCACATTACAAGCTTGTTTGAGTAAAGATAATAAAATCGATACTATGCTGAAATAATGCTGAAGTTGACTGCCAAATTCATCGAGATTATTGATCAACGATAGGTATAAAGGGCGTCACAGACGATTAAGATACTATAATATTTGATGTTAAGATATCTGCATATAAAATATTATAGCATCTTAGGCTTAGGGTATCACACACGGTTAAGATACGATAATAGATTGAAATTATTCATTTGCTCGCAGGCCGTCCTAGGTGCCACACGTATTTCTTCACCGCTTTCTATATACAGAATGATAAAATATGAGTAATACGGTTTCACTATTAGATTTATTAGTTAGCTCATCAGACGACGATTCTGATTTCAAATTTGATATGTAAATTGCATTAGCGCACTGTAAAAAGTGATCAATTTGGATAGAAATTCACATTAAATTTAGAAAAAGCCGCGGTGAATTTAAACTTTACGAAGATCTTTTTACAAAAAAAAAACAAACTTATTTTAAGAAGTCGAAGTAAACTTTTCTCGAAATTCATAATTTGATTAATGAAGATATAGTGAAACAAAATACGAACATGCGGGGGAGCATTTGTACAGAACAACGACTTGCAGTATGCTAAGAACCATCTCGTTTACCTCAGCTTTCAAACATAAAAAACTGCAGCTATATCGGTTCATTCGTTCGAAATCTACGACTCGCAGCGCTTCCCCCCTCATCCCCCAATTATAGCTATGAATCATCTTGTTTACCCCAGCTTTCTAACATAAAAAGAACCACAGCTAAATCGGTCCATTTGTTTGGAAGCTATTACGATTTTCACCCCCTTTTCTTTCTCACCTCCCCCCCACACACACACCCACACCCACACCCACACCCACAAACACACACACACACACACACACCCACACACACACACACACACACACACACACACACACACACACCCCCACACACACACATACAGACCCTAAACTTATAACTCCCATCTCTTTGTTCAGGGGTTTAAAAAAACTGTCACGAATACAAAACAGAGCAACCTGTACAGCATATTACGATATATTTTGTATATTAATATATATTTTGTATCTTTTACGATAGATTTCGTAAAAGATATAAAAGATGATGACATCTTTTAAATGCCTGATAATCATTCTTAAGATGACATCTTTTAATGATATCATCATATCATATCGTCTTTTTATCTTAAGATGATATATCCATGAAGGCGGGGAAGCTACGACCCCCCCCCCTTCTTGGATATACGTCTAAAGCCCCCTTATTACTTATCTCTTTCGCTCGCGCACAAATGTATTGCTGTTGCGCTCGCACATCGTTCATGTGCGAAAGTGACGGCAATACATTTGTGCGGAAGCGATAGAAATAAGTAATTAGGGGTCAATGTATCAATTTCTCACTGTATTGTGACTAGAGATAAAACGGATAGCTGATTAGCCGGATACTGGATATCCTGCCAACCCTGACGCCGGATAGCCGGATATCCGGCTGAACATTTCCAATTGGCGCATCATAACGAGCAAGCGGGCTCGGGTGAATTCGGGTCTTTTCGTTTATGAGCGAAGTTAGCAAGTGTTTCATGGACTTGTTGAATTGATTGCAAACACGATCACTTGAGGTTATTGCAAACTTGTTGTTTGAGATTATGATAAAAGATTTTTTATAACTCTAAAAGATTTACCACAATTTTCCAATAACAATAAAATGGAAATTGAATGGAATTATTTGTTTTTTTTTTTCCAATTTTTCAATTTTGTTATGTGAATTAAATAAAGTACCAAAATTTTATATTTCGTACTTTTTTCTGCAATCCGGTATCCGGCCGAATACTCGCTTACTATCCTGAATCCTTCCGGATAATAAATTAAGACCGGATAGGCCGGATACCTACCGGATATCCGTTTTATCTCTAATCGTGACCGGGCTTTTGGAAAGAAGAGCAATTCTTAATCCAGACAAAATCAATTGCAAAGGAAAGCTAGGTAGGGTCTGTCGGGTAGACACCTACCTACTCTACAACTAGTACAAGTCTGAATAATGTTTTATTGTAGAGCAATTTATTCAACGCCGAATAATTCAAGTAACAGTCAAAATATAAAGGGAAACGATTTTTCTCGTGTGTGTCCGGCGAGCTCGATTTGTTTCCACCAAGTATTAGCATCGCAGACTTCAGAAAAACCTAGTTGTCGATGCAACACATTCGAAATGTAGCATCCCGTAATTGTTGCACATCAATCTCCGTTCATGGTTGCAAAAACAATACATTTGTTATTGAAGATATTAACATTCGATGACCGAAACTGTTAGTGTGATTTATACGGGAGGTTCAAAGTGCTATATTATACGGGACGAAATGCATAAAGCTCCACGATGACTCGTTTAATTCACGACGAAAAGACTAATGTGTAAAGTGCGTAGGTAGGTGACCAGATCGAACATTTTTATGTATTTTATTGCTTTAATTTTCTTTTGGGTTACCTTCAATAATTAGATACGATCGCATGTGATTTGGTGCATCAAATGAAGCCCAATACTGAAATATTAGTGCAGAAGTACTGTTACGTTGGGTACAAAAAAATGTTGTTTATTAATCCTGCATTATTTGGTAGTCCGGAATGAATTTGCGATGCCTGAAAAGGGCTAGAAGGTAAGTTATAAGTTCTACCTCTAGTAATAAGAGCATTTGTATTGGCTTATAGATAGATAGATAATATTAAGTCTTTATTGACACCAAGACTAAAATATACAGATTGGGAAACACTAAGAAAATAGGTAAAATGGGCGGTCTTATCGCTAAAAGTGATATCTTCCAGACAACCTTTACAATAAAGCAGTATGTAACAAAAGTATGTTAAATGAAGATAATAAAAAAAACTGGTCTTGGGGACTTATGGTGCAACGTTACGCTCAGCGCATCAAATTCATATATATATTCTTGCGTTTTTTTACAATTACAGCTTTTTTACTCATCGTGGGTTCATTAAAACTTATTTTGCGACAGTAAATAAGTTAAATCAAGAAATTAGGGTTAAAATGATCACTTATAATATTGGTTTAGCTACAAATGTCAATGATATGATTTTCATCTTGGTTTTTGGTTTATTGAAAAATGTACTCTCACTAGTACTTTATCTTGATGATACAACATAAATATGTTGTATCAAGAAATTGCCGCAAAATAAGTTATCATGAACCCACGATGAGTGATAGAAAAAAAAACCGCAAGAAAATTTGAATTTGGCGCGCTGAGCGAAAACTGAAAAAGAATATAAGTTTTTTTCAATGGTGTATGTCTGTTTGTTTATTCGAGCATCGCGTAAAACCTACTGGACCGATTGTGATATGGTTTTTATTGTTGAAAGCTTAGGTCCGAGTCAAAATTGAATATCGACGATTTTACGTGCTTAAGCACATGAACATTTTTCTAAGAAAGTAATGTAATTACATCAAATATGTTTACTGCATGTAATTAAACGTAATGAATGCTAAAGCTGGGTTTTTTTTTTCATTTGGATTGTTTTTGATAAGTAAATCAAACGTTAAATACACCTCTCTCGCGTCGTGCAGCGTTTAGAGCTATGTTCGCGCTCAAAGTTAGAGTCTATAAAACAATAAATTAAAAATTGTATTCAGCGCATAAGTAACACGCTATTCTCTTCTGAATATTTTTTCAAAACTTTATATTTTTCTTAATTTTGAAGCCACAATATCGTCAATTTTGCCAGTTTTTAAACTGATTTAAGGTTGATATTCAGTCAGTGTATTGAAACAATCAATTGAATTTCATAACGATCAAGTATTTCATGACTGAATTACATGAGTACTATGTATACTGAAGTATATTAAAAATAATTATAACAATCCATAAATAATGCATTTTTATACAAAAATCATCGACAAAATTTCTCAGTGACCGCTCGGCTATTACGATTACGTAGTATTTACATTCTTTTTGCGCTCAGCGGTCGAAGCGTTCGCACGTGAAATCCTTGTCATTTTTTTCGCGGTCCTCTCGCTCGATCATAGTATGTGCCTCTCGCTCTGACCGAATAACGAAAGTTGCTCTACTTAATTTGTTTTTGTATATTTTTATAATCTCAAATACTTCTATTGTAGTGTAGGTGATTTGCATGTTAGAATATTTTTAATCTATAACAACGTGTCTTCATGAAAACGATGATAATCTCGTGTTTAAGAGTATGATTTTGAGCATCAATATTTGACTTGATTAAATATATGTCTACTTTATCCAGATTTATAATGCCGTAATATCTTTTTATACGCTTTACATTAGCTTCACTTGTATGTTTGTATGTTTGTAACCGACTCCTTTGGAAGCTATTTTGACCCACTTTAAACGGTCAGATTTCATTCAAATTTTGCACACCTGTCAAAGACCGATGACAATGCAATAAATAAAAAAAAAAAAAAAAAAAATATGAGAAAATAAATAATAGTTTAAAAAAACTAAAAAACACGCTTTATATAGAAAACCAAACTAAAAAATAGAAAATAAATTTTAATAGTGTAAATAAGAAAAAAATGTTTTATTTCAAAAAAAGCGTGGGGTGCTTTTTAAGATATTATCGAAATGATAATCCTTCTTCTCATATCTGTCAATGAAATATTTATAACTATTGATCCATGCACCCTACCATTTTTTTGAAATAAAACTTTTTTTTCTTATTTACACTATTAAAATTTATTTTCTATTTTTTAGTTTGGTTTTCTATATAAAGCGTGTTTATTAGTTTTTTTAAAATATTATTTATTTTACTCAAGTACGCCAAAGCAAGCGATGGGTAATGAGTTTAACAGACTATATATGTATATAAGTATGTGGGTATGTGGATGTTCCACTATAGCGTCACCCTTTTTGGTCCGATTTTGTCAAACGAGGTTTCAATCGATTCGTCTTCTGGTATCTTTTTTTTTATCCGAATGCGGCAAAGCAAAATAATGGTTATGTGTTCAAACTTAAAAGTTTTTCCGATTTTGACCAGTAAGGTATCAATCAGTTCTTCTTCATTTACACAGTGTCATAGGCAATTATTTTTGCCTACTATGGTAAAGCAAAGGAAGATCTATGTGTTCAAACTAAAAACTTGACAAGCAAGGTATCAATCAATTTGTCTTCATCACAAAAGTGTCATAGGCAAAGAAATAGATCTAGATAGAAGAAACAAGTTCAGCAATTTGTAGGGAGACCGAGCGTGTAACATTTTGCGTAGGTACTTTGACGTCACGAGTGTAATTTAGTGATAGAAAACATAAGCCGCGTAAAAACGATTCAAAAGCATCGATTAGAACACGGCACACCGATTCTATTACCGCCACCCCCACCGCGCCATGCCGCGCCCCTGCCGCCCTCAGTCACAAACAAAAATAGTCGGATAACAATATTAAAAGAGGGAGGTTGCGTACGCGCTGCGCGGCGAAGTCAAAAACATCGGACGTTCGTCTTCGTTGTGAAAAGAAGTAAGTACATACCTTTAACTTTATTCATGTGACTACACGGAAATGTATCTCGATATATTTCTGTGTGTGACGACAAACAATTTACTCGTAATTATTTTTCGATCAATTATGTTACGTAAATTATTGTAGTTGCATTTTAATCGATTAAAAATATCGCTACAAACCGACAGAGAAAATGAGAAAGTCTCAGAATTTCAAATAGAAAAATATAAATGTACCTACTGAACCAATAAATTGTGTTACATTTGTCAGTACCTACTATAGCCGCTGCAGTTATTTACCTATAAACGTGTACCATTTTTATATATTCTTTGTTGTAGAGAATGTAGACCATGGAAAAAGCAAAGAAGTCCCGCAAAGAAATATTAGAAGCTAAGAGGAATGCGAGCAAAGAGCGACATATGAAGATAAAATCTGATCCAATCTTGTATGAGATGCGAAAGAAAAAAGACAAAGAAAATTATATAAAAACAAAAGTAACAAAAAATATTTAAAAATAAATGAAAGAAGTGCACAAGAGCAAGAGTGAAAAATGGAGCTTACATACTAGTAAATATTAGTAAATGGAAGGAAAAACAACGTTGCTTCAATCCATTTATTTTTAATATGAGGATCATTCGGAAAACTGAAATTAAATTGCAATAATTATAATGTAACCTGTTTGTTAATAATATATTTTGGTTTTCACTACGTACATTATAAGTATAGCTACTTATCATTTCCTCTGCTTTCAAAATCGATTTTGATCGAGTAAAAAATTCGCAGTGCACACAGCAGTATTCTTACTTTTGACAGAAAAAATGAGAAATGGACCTTGAACGCGACTCGGCAGTTTGAATAGCATATTTTTACATCGCTGGTTTTGAACGCACGCAAAGTCTGCCTCGTCAAGTTAAAGCCGCAATGGAAAACTAGCGCTGGAAACTCAATCGCACGCTACTGTTGTGATGAAAATAATAAAATAAATAGTTTTTTTAATTAATAACAGATGTTTTAGGACAAATAGTACTTAACGAAAGGACACACCTCGATTAACAGATCTCACTTTATTGGTGGTGTTGGAACAGTTAATTACCAGTATCTAACAATGAGACTTTTGTTGTTAAAACTTGACTTCGCATGCTGACCGCGTTCGGGAGCAGACTGAAGTTTGCGGCGAGCAATGGAGCCGTCGAGGTGACTTTTCGCCACGCGAGGTACGTACACTCGTTGCTCGTTGCTTCTATCTAGATCTGTTGTTCTGTTGATCTTTCGTTGTTGTTTATATTCTCAAATATCTAGGATTTCTGAACCAAAAATGCTTATTTTTTTACACGACTGCCCAAAAAGAGAAGTATAAGGTTGGTAGGATTTATGTATGTGTGTATGTATGTATGTATGTATGTATGTATGTCAGTTTATTTATTCCACCATAACTTTTAAATGCCTGAACAGATTTAGACATATGGGGTATTTTTAGAATTCTTACATCCCCCGAGTAACATAAGTAAAAAAAAAAACAATAAAGTACAATAAAGTATTATCTATGTATCTATAAGCCATTTTTATTTGAAAAATATTCAATATGGCGGCAGTATGGCTCCATATTTAAATGGGAAAAGGGAGCAGAGGGTATTTAAGGGATTTAAAATATATTATTGTATGATGACGACGTACATTGCATTTACGTGAAAATGAATACTACTTCATATTAAATGTTCTTTTGTAAACAAACACTACAAATAATAAAACAATTACAATTAAATCAGAACATTATCACTTTTCCAAAATTAAAGAAGTAAAATGAATCAAAAAAAAGTATTAGTATGTATTATTTGAAAGTATTTTTGTATACCAATACAAAAATACTGCATCAGATTACAAAGAGTTTTTTGAAGTCGGTACCAAAGCAAGCCATCATTTTATTCAAATATAATTACAACAAATAATACCTCTTCTCTTCTCTAACGGGCGTATTTCCGAAGCACCGGTAGAGTGAGAAGGGTATTTCCTTTTCCAGTGTGAGATTTAACTCTGTTGGCACATGAAAGGGAAATTTCCTTTTCAAACTCAAAGAATACTTAGTTTATCTAAATTTGGATTGATTTGATCTTTTTATAATATTTTATGTATATCTCTTTGTTCAGGAGATGTTAATTTTGACTTGTAAAAGTGCTATTATTTTTGCCTATTTACAATAAAATACTTTGACTTTGACTACCTAAAACTATCTACGCACCCTCATACAAAACATGGAATTCAGAAGAGACAAAACAAGAGACTGCAGTCAAACGAACGGATTTTGACTTTCAAACTTCAACAAGCCAATTGACATTTGACACAAATGCAGCAATCTAGCTAATTATATCTTATTACTGACAAGGCAACCGTTTCAAGTACTCTGCAGGAACTGAAAAACTTTATCAGCGGAAAATCTAGACATATGGATTCTAAACGGAATAAATAATATTACGCATGTACGAGAAAAACTAAATTAAAATCAAACTTAGAAATATGAAAAGTACGGAGTTGTAAAATGCGTGTTTGCCGTATGAACTGGTAAAAAACATTCGTTGTAAGTATAGTATAATAAGGAGAGATCATGAAATCAATAATAAATAAGTTTAGGATTTTACGATCACGCAAACTAATACGATCACGTCATGGTGATATTGATTCGCGATCCTATGGCAAATAAAACGTATTTTCATAAAAACTCGGGCTGGGCTTGAAATATTTGATGTTGATTAGTTTTAAGGACTTGGTTAGTTGGTTGTATTTCAATGGAGCTCAATCATTATTTCGTGAAATTTGTACTATGAAGATTATTTTAAATAAATGGTTTAGGGTACTTAAAATGAGCTAAATTATACTGGAATAATACATACTTTAACTAATTAAAGTGATCACACGGGAAAAGCCACGGGCATAACAGCTAGTCTTAAAATAAACCTACAAGTTAGATAGTCAGTCACAAGATAGTTTCAAAATGTTCCTTCTAAGTGTAAATTTAATAAATAATAATATTTGAACTAGCTGCACTTCCCGAATTGAGACCTTGCATTGTGTCTTTTTTTTTCAAATTGTACGTTATAAGTAACACAACACATCAACTGAAAAACTTAATAACCAACGAAGTTTAAAATTTGTGTGTTTCTAGGTACCTAATTAATTATTGGAAAGTGTACCAATTAAGATAGGTAGGTACTATTCTTTTCTAGCTTCCCTGGCGCTCGGCACTTACGCGATATGAATTGTTCTAAATTGAATTGTTCTAAACAATGAAACCCTTAAACACCGATCCGGAAGGATTAATACTGTATACATATTGTTATATAAATATATAAACAAAAAATTGTTTTGCAATGTACAAATACAGCCGTGTCATAAATATTATACCTAATTTAATACCGAATTTTGTTTTTGTAGCCCCTCTTGGATCCTGATATCCAACAACCCCGAACCGATTCAAATAATGCATATTAGAAATCAGAAAAGATTTATTAATATCACTTATTACACAACATTTTATGTAGCTATCTATAAATTTTTCAAAAGTTCCTGTAGGACAAATAGCCTTCACTCCACCAGGGATTGCATTTATAAAACATTTCGTCATATTACGAACTAATACTTTAATTAAAAAGATAACACCAGGTCCCGTTCGCGTTTATACGTACTTTTTCCAAATATTCGTGTATTGAGACAACTGTTACGCGATTAAACGAATTTATACGTTACCTTCTTTTTCTTTGTTGGAAAAACAGGTATTTGCGATCGTACTGTGACCGTGAAAACGTTTATATTTAAAAAATATATACATAGAAACATAAAAACCCAATCCGACCACCCCCGGCGACCTGCCAGGGGGTATTACAACAATATTTTATTAAATAAATAAATTGTTATTAAATAGAGTAACTTTCATTGCTTTATGGTACAGCTTATAGATACTATTAGTTATTCAGTGGTAGGGAGCACAAAAAGTCAAATTTCAGATTTTGCACAGCCGGTCTTGGCCCTTAGTTCCAATGAGTAGAAGTCGAGCAATCGATAAAAACCATTTGATGTCTGAACGATGTTTGATGTTCTTGTTTAACACATAGGATCCATATTATCCCAGAAAAATGATTACGTGGGCACAGCCGCGGGCACCCCATAAAGCCTCCCTTTGTATTAGTACGTTTTATTTAATTTAATACTTTATTGCACTAAGAAAGTACAAAAGGAGGACAAATGATAAAGCATACTACCCTTCTAGAATGAATAATGTTTTTTTCTTAATAATATGTTGTTCAAATAAAGTGTTAAAGGCATAGATATAGTCAAAAACACCCACACGCAGCTACATTCCTAGTGCTTCATGTGCATTATGAATTAACAACAATGGTAGGGAGACGTATGCAGACTGTAGCACGTACATGTAACATGTGAGTCACTGCTAGGCTAACACGTGCTACAGAAACGCCACTCCAATTGTAACAAGGCCAAAAAATAAAATAAACTTAAAAAAAGGTAAAAACCGACTTCAAAATGAATAAAATAATCTTATGTGTCTGTGCCGTTGATTTGGTGAGATTTAAGAAAATTGGGCACCAACTTCCTTAACTGTTTCCCACATAAGATTGTTTTATTCATTTTGAAGTCGGTTTTTACTGTTTTTTAAAGTTTATTTTATTTCCCTATTTTGAGTGGCGTGAACAATACATGAACATGCGATTACAGCAATCGCAAGTGACTTGCTGTTATCCATTGAGGAGTTCCTTTGTATCTACGAAGGTCTTCATCAGATCCTCACCAAATTATATATATGAGACCATACCTAAAGCATATCCTATTCTATAAAAAAAACTTCATAATCGATCTACATGTGACGGAGATATCGAGTCATAAAGGTGTAAAATTTTCATGAAATATAAATGGGACCCCTAAAGTTATCTATACCCCTGATGCATACCCTATTCATTAAAAAATGTATTTTTGAAATAGATCCACAATTGCCGGAGATATCGCGTAACATACATACAAAAAAACATACGGGTCGAATTGAGAACCTCCTCTTGAAGTCGGTTGAAAACGCCATCGCAATTGTACGCGTTGCACCTAATTTTATGCGGTCCACGCCCGAGGAGATAGTACTTATCTTATGGCTAGTTATGGTTATATTATTTTAGTATATGTCGGTTTCATTTATTTGATTTATAGAGCTCTAGAACTAGCTAGAGAGTTAGTGACATATATTCGGGTATGATGGCGAAGCGTTGAATGTGTGTCCAATCAAGTTTTAAGTTTTAATCCACCAAAAATCGTCTTCAAATGGATTAACTAAAAACTACTAAACTCTAAACCAATTTTGACATAGTTTAAGTGGTACACCTCATAGCCATAAAAAACATTCTAATTGGTTCAGAAATTTAGGCGATATTAGGGAAAATATATCAGAGAAAATATAATTGAATTGAGAACCTCCTCTTTTTTGAAGTTGGTTGAAACGCCCAACGATCCTAAATCCTAACTAGAATAGGATTACCTGTGTTTAGGATATCAAGAATAACGAGATACTCCGTATTATGCATTATTTCCAAAATTTATTCATAATTGTGGCAGCATAAACCACGGCAGTTCAATGCGGGTAGAAACTAGAAACCAGACGCACGAATGTATAACAAAGTAGTCTATGACTAGATTTCCTGTACAATGAATAGAACATCTACGAAAATAATGATAGTCACCACGGCTCATAAATTTCCGTAAATGTTTTCAGATTTGTCAAATTTCCATGTTCAGCAGACAGATGTGTCCAAGTCGACGTTTGATGGTATAGCAACACATTAGAATAGTGTATAATGTTATGTGTGGTACTCTGGAGGCGCGCCGGGCAGGGCGGCGGCCGGCGGCGCGGGTCGGGCGGCGGCCGGCGGCGCGGGGCGGGCGGCCGCATATGCAATGTCGTCTCCGGGAGCCAGCCACCAAATTGATGCTAATCCGCTTTACGCTGAATAAATGTGCTGTTTTGACGGGTCAAGTGTCTGTTCGGCGTATCACAACATAATATCTATATCGTCAAGAGAACGGAGATCATTTTTTATGGAATCGTTTTAAGAAACATTTCTCAAGAAATTGCATAATGGCCCAGGAAGATAACTATTACTTATTGGAGATATTTGGTATCTACTGAAAAATGGTTAGCCCTCTGTAGCATAGTGTAGACAACAGGAAACACAGTCATTTCACCTATCTAATTTCTGTCGGGTTTTTCCATCCGTTTTCATGCACTGTAATCTACACTCTAAACTCCAATGTTAACAAAATCTAGATGGCACTACTTGTCTCAATATTGAATTTTTCTTTACTGGTTTGCTCATTTGAACAAGATGGTGCACACTGCCAATAAAAAAATCTAAAAACAATAGTTTTAGAACCTGCTGATGTGGTCTTATTGTGAAAATCTGAAAGGTAAATATATGAATATTGTTATATAGTGTTAACTGTGAGAATTTTGTAGTTATTTATTGGAAAATCTGGTACCTGCATCGCGTGAAAACGGTTGCTGTCTTGTATGAAGAGTGTAGTTTTACACCATACAATTTCTCAGTTTTCAGGATGGCTCACAAACATTAACATTATGAAAATGATATTATTTTTGCACTCCTTGATGATTGTGCGAGTACAGGTGCCTGGATAAAAAAATTGCTTCAGTATCTTCCATCTTTCAAGATCCAACATTCAAATTTAGTACTACAAAGCTACTAACTATTTAAGTTGCCTGTTGCTAGCTCATTAAGTTGCCTGTAAGCTACATTCCCAGTCATTTTGTACTATTTTGAACAAAAATCCTACCTATTAAAAAAAACGTGTTTATTATTTTCCTAAAACTGTAAAAATAATTAAAATCCAACTTCTTGAGTTATAGAGGGCTACACCATGATTTTTAACCGATAATTTTGTTTAGTTTGATGTCAGTATACCTAACAAAGATCTTATATAATTTATTGGCAACTTAAGTACCCGTAATAATTTGATTAATTTATTTTTAAAAACATGTTAAGCTATGTAATAAACCATGTTATTTGTTGTTCTGAATTAGATAGAGTAACTCAAACATAATGAGTGATAATTGTCATGCCGAAATACCAAGACCAAAAATATTAAAGTTAAAGATAATTAAAATTAAAAGGATTAAACCCGTTTCCGATCGACCATAACCACTTTCAAGAGCGGAAAAACACCGTCATTATCGTTTAATAAAGAAAGAAGCTCAGAAGAATGACACCAGGACAAATCACGATAAAGAAGACATGCCATCCAGAGAGATCCCTTATTAAATCTCATTGGAAATCATCGAATTCACGAAAAAACTAGCGGGCGGTAGTAGCACGACTTCTACCCTCCTCAATTTTTATTAGAAATTTTTCCTGCGAAAGGCGGCCGGCAAAAACTGGATGAGAAGAGCCGAAGACCGGACTCTGTGGCGCTCATTGGGAGAGGCCTATGTCCAGCAGTGGACGGATACAGGCTGATGATGATGATGATGATGATGTACCCGCGGCTCCGCGCGCGTTGTCATTTCTCTAGGTGGAAAGTACTATAATATGTGCTATTTCAGGACCTAAAATACCAATATACCAACATTTGATCAAAATTTCTTCAGCCGGTAAAAATATTTTCATCGATTGCTCGGCTTCTACTCATCGCTTTCTACTCAACAGATAGACATACACCATTAAAAAAACTTATAATCTTGTGCAGTAGTTAATTTAAGTCCCCAAGAGCATTTTCGCCGCATCGCAATCGGTTTAATAGTTTTTACGTGATGCGCGAACAAACAAACATACAGACAAACAGACAGACACGATTTTTTAAAATTTTATATTCTTGTTCAGTAGCTATTTTAAGTAAACTAGACGTTTTTTTTTAAATATACCAGCAATTCCCTTTGCATAAATAATCTAATTACAACAATAATGAACAGCAACAATGCATTAATGCAACTGACGTATCGGTTACAAAGAGCATTGTTCAATATTTGAACGAGTGGTTGTATTCCCATAGCGGGAGGGTATTCCCACAGGTCCCACGGGGGTCACTGGTGAGACAATATTGTGTGTGAGTGACAGTGGTGCGGCGGCGCAGGCACCGGCATCTGCTCCCCGTCGGCGCGGGCGCACCCTGCGCGCTGTCGTGGGAGTGTGTCCGGAACAGGATCGCACATCGCGTCAACAATAACACACAAATCAGCCGACGGCGGCCGCACTCACCCCTCTGGAAGCTGCGGCTTGTCGAGGGATGTTCGCATATTTATCGATATTTTGTCGACTTGTGTTTTCACTCAAAACAGTAATAATATAATATTTTGATCCCATCATTTGTACTTTATTTACTAACTGATTTAGTTGATCATTGTTTTATCAAAATTGATTTGGCAGTTTTTTATTAATGAATTAATTTTCAGTAACTTATAATGTGTGTTGTGTGTGTTCCTTCATAAATCCAGGGTTTCTTTGTAGATTTGGATGGGTATTTAATTTGAATGGTTATAACTTCAGAATGATTGCACGTAAATTTCATCAAAATTGGTTGAGTAATATTTTTTTATTATGTTCCTTAATATCTCTAAAAATCTAAAGCCGATTTATGGATTTAAAGAATTATTGTTTGAATGCGATCCTTGTACGAGCGTCACGAGTGAATGAATGAAATGAAAACAAACTTAATGAACGTAATATTATCAAATATGTATTCTTTTATTAAAAAAAAACATTGCTAAAGTAGATTTTAAACAGCACATACTGGATTATCTGTTTTCCTTGATATGACGCTCGCGCAAGGGTTATGTTCAAACCAGAATAGCTAATAAAATAAAATTTTGAAAACTTATAATTTGAATTCGTTTGGTTGAACAGACTATAGCTAGCATTTAAACACAAAATAATTAAGAGTTTACAGTTAGTTTTTGCAGTAGAGCAGAAAATGTGAATGTGTGAATGTGAAAAAAATATACCTACGTTAATTTAGACACTAATTTTCACATTGATTTGCCATGATGTGTAAATATTAAGAATATTTACACATCATGATATACTGATTATTATCTAAAAAATAATTCTTTTCACTCTTTTATTTTCTCTCTATTTTTATGTCATAAAAATAGAAGAACAGAAGTAGACTTCTGTTTTATTAATAATTTTAGACAATCAAATAAATTTTACACTTCAAACAGTAAAGTTGCTGGCATTACTAGGGTTTGGGGTTGCACCCCCCTCTTTTATTTTTTTCATTTATAATATTAAGTGCAAAACACGCTGTTAAAGTCTCCGAGTCTTGTGTCCAGATATATTGTATAGGTATATAGAACCAACACAACAAAATGTCATAGAATCTCATATATATATCACACTAATATTATAAAGGCGAAACTTTGTGTGTATGTATATCTGTGTGTGTGTGTGTGTGTTTGTTACTCTTTCACGCTCAAACGGCTGAACGGATTTGTATGAAATTTGGCCAGCTGAATCCTTTTGTTGGCTTCCTTCTCGAAGTTGTACCCAATTGCACTATTTTCCCAATGTAAACCTATTGTTGGACAACTTCAAGAGGCATACCATTAACTGCCATCGGTTTGGATTCGTAATAAAAATATCCGACAGAGAAGTAAGGTATAGCTCTAAGGATAAGCAAGCTAAAATGATCACATTTCCCGAAGGACCGATAACCGTGGGGTAGACGAGTTTTCGAGTGGAGACCACGCCTGGGAAAACGTAGTGTAGGACGCCCCATGGGCAGGTGGAGTAACGACCTGCGAAAAGCGACTGGCTGAAAATGTATGAGAAGAGCTGAAGACCGAGCTCAGTGGCGTGCATTAAGAGAGGCCTACGTCCAGCAGTGAACAAGTATAAAATAATATAAAAATAAATATATTCGGGACAATTCCACACCAATTACCTAGCCCCAAACTAGGATACCCTGTAATATGGGCACTAGATAACGGATAAACATACATAAATACGAATATCACATCCATGACTCGGAAAAGTCGGAAACAAACATTTCTGCTATCACACAAATGATTGCACCTTGCAGGATTCGAACCCGCGACCGTTTGATTTCGTTCCTAGGGTCACTAGCCACTAGACCAACCGGCCACTAGGCTGATGATGATGATGATACGTAGATGGTTTCGCTAAGAAAAAGTAGTAGGCGTCACTGAAAAAAAACAATAGTATTGGTAGAGTTTGCACAAAATCGTAAGAAGTCTTTTTTTTAAATATATTTTTATATTTAGTTCTTCTACTCTTTACATAGGTATGACTTTCAAGTGATCGGAAAAATACAGATCAGATTTCGTTAGTATTCGCAACTCGATAAGTTGTTACATCCCTAGGCCTGTGGGAACCAACCAATTAATAATATCATTCGCAAATCCCTGTCGAATCTAAACAACTGTACTCGAGGGCGCTAGGGTGGGATAATAGCCCAACCCAGCGCAAGTACCTACTGACCGGAAGCAGTGATGAATGCATCTCCGTTATTTTGTCACGGGTGTAGCGGGTTTGTTATTGTTCCCTCTAGTGAGTTTGCTGGGATTTTTTGGAGAAAATATAATATATAAGAGACTATGGGATGAAGTTGCACCTGGACAGTAAATATCAATTCTAAAAAAATATCAGGAAAATTAAAATTTGGATTTCATATCTTGAAATTCAATTTGATGGGCAATTCAAACTTTCTATAATCTAATCAGTACAACATATGTTTACGCTAGAGAAACACAATCAATGCCAGAGCGGCGAAACAAAGTGGTTGAGGCGTTATTAGTAGAAGCTTTACTTCGTAATTGAAAACAACGCCTTACATTAAGTAGGAATAACTTAGTTGTAATTAGGCCGTTAGTATAATAGTCCAATCATTTCAGTAACCAAAAAGACTTTATCCATAGGAGAATCAATTTATTAGATGACGTAACTCCCCCGGTAACGCACTGTGTCTGCTGGGGTGCGCACCACCTGACGCCGCACTGATGAACTGCGTGACGGTCACCACCGAACCACACTGCACGTAGCACATGCCCTAAATTAATTTAAGGTATTTATATTCGGGGAAATGTTGGTTAGGGATGCAACCGTAATTGTAATCAGAGGTTAATGATCTATTTTGTCTTTCTCCAACAGTTCAGAGCTGACTCTACATTTATTAGTAACTAGCTGCACCCGCGGCTTCGCACGCGTGGTCATTTCTCTAAGTTAAAAATATGTACTCTATTTGCTCTTCAAAAAACCTAAAATATCAAAAATATTTTTATCGATTGCTCGGCCTCTAGTCATCTAATTGAGATACCAAGTACCTCAGTTTTTAAGTCTAACCGTAAGCTATCTAACAGGGAAAACCACATCGCAATCGGTATAGTAGTTTTAAGTGATGTGCGAACAAACATACAGACAAACAAACAGAGAGATACGATTTAAAAAAACTGTTAAGGTTAGCTTATTTTCAGTACCTTAGTTTTTTTAAATTATCTTCTTTATTCGACTTTTTCCGTTTTTATTGCTTTATAAGTATAGACAAGCTGCGCCCCGTGGCTTTGCAAGCGTTCAATTTTTTTTCCTCCCCCTTCCCCCATGACCCCTACTCCAATCACCCCCTAATAATTAAAAACTTCAATAATAAAAAAAACTTTTTTTTTCTCTATCTACGTTTCAATAAAAATTCAAATTGAGATTATATTTTAATTTTTGTTTTTAAACCTCATTTGTACAACTACTAACAACAACAAAAAACAAATCGGTTGAGCCATTCTCGAGTTTTTGCGAGACTAATATAGGAAATTGATTTTTCTTTATATAGATTTTTCTCAAACTCCATTGACCATATACGAGTAGTATCTTTAGACAGTCGAGGACAAAATATAGACTGCGTACAGCGAATCATCCTAACATGGCAGCAATGAAAATAAATTCAAGTGGTGTCACGGGCCATAAGTTTTTCGATTACATCGGCAGAGCGCGTGCCGGTCGCAACAGGCGGACGCGGGTCGCGTGCCCGCTTAATAACCTCTTAATGAAATTAACGACTGCGACGTGCCATATTGATGGGGATGACCAACGAAAACCTAACAATTACAAATTCCGTATGTTGTTTGATACGCTACCCTCGTTTCTGACGAATAAATTACACCTAATGTTACCTGCACGGGCTGCACTGCATGCAACGAAATGAAAACGTATTATCACATTTAGTGACCTGTAATTTCGATATAACTTTCATATTACGTAGTTAGTCTGAATAATATTGTGTGTAATTACGTATATTGACATCGAAAGATACGATATCGTAAAGTCATGTTTTTTTTATTTTGTTTTTGTTATTTTGTCCTCAATACCGACCTGCGTATGAGATCAAAGACAAAAAAAAACCATCACATGCTTTAAAAAGTATTTAGAAGATACGTATCTTGTATCTGGGAATATAGCAAAGGAGAACATCACATGCAACTATATATATACCAGGAATATGCAAAATTCCAACGGCAAAACGAAAAACTAGGTACTGGTCAAAATGAAGATTTTCGAAATATTGGTACAGATTTATTTCATTTTTTCTTTTTGGCTTTTCACTTTTAACATGTTAAAGATTTTTTTATTTATTTTTTTATTACATTGTCATCGGTTTGTGAGCTACCCTGAAAGTTTCAGCCAGATAGCTAATTGGGAAGTGCTCGAAATTTGAATTGCAAGATTCCAGGACATACAAAATACATACATAGATAGATACAAGTGAAGTTAAATAAAAGCTTTTAAAAATGACTATCATTACAGAAATATTCTCAGAGCCTAACTCTATTTTTCTGTCTGTTTGTTAAACCTACTTTTTCACGACTACATGGGTGAACCGAGATTGATGAACTTTTACAAGGAAATAGTGTGCATCATTTCATGATTCATGAGAAAGGAAATATATGTTATTTTTCTAAATTGAAAAATTCTCTACACAGACAAGCGCGGGCGCAGCTAGTAAGAGAATAAATAAACTATCGTTTTGACTACACCTGAGACACAAATACGAACAAATGTACGAATGTATTTCTTGGCTAGCCAGATTAATTTAGCATTAAAAGTGGCTTATTTGTGATGGATGAGCAAACATTATAGTCGTGAATGTTCTTAATAAAATTATGTGGCGAAATGAATTAAGTAGTTCTACTTTTTATATAAGGCTTTTAATATTATTTTGGAGTGAGAAGTTTATTGCTTGCTAGTTTGCTTGCTTGTCGTATGAGGTAAGGCTGGCCTCTGGTGTCAGAGTTTGTCAAGTCGCCCGAGGGCCTTTGACATGGCTTAACGACTGCTTAAGTACCAGCTGAGACCGACACCTTAACGTGCCCTCCGAAGCACAGAGCGATAGAAAACTGCACATAATTTGAAAACTGAAAAGTCATTGATTCGAAGCCAAGGATTGAACCCAGTCTAACGAGCGCTACCATCCACCACTATCATCCACCAGCCACCAATGTTCTCAGGAGTGTACAAAATTATTTCCAAATAGTAGCAACCCATTACAATGTAACTTTCATACGTAATAAAATAAAATGAAAATACGTTCAGATCATTATTATCTGACTAGTTTATTTATTTATTTGCACATATGAATAAATAACTTGAAGCGTAAATAAGCACAAGGGAGTGAAGAGACGCATAAGGATTTTCTTTGAAAGCTTTATCAATGGTGTGACATACATGAGGTGTTTACCTTTGGTTGCTTAATGGTATTCCTTCGTCCCGTCAAGCCGTGTAGAATGTGGGCACAGTGTAATAAATAGGGAGTAAGGAATTTGATACGACTGCGTCATGTTTGAGCCGATTTTTTGTATTTTTTGTATTTTATTCCGGTTTTAACCTAAGGGTAGGTTCATTCAAGATGAAGGTTTTAAACTACAGTTAATTAGTATTTTGTATAAATTTTGTCGATGTAGGGCGAATTTTATCAACGAAGTCGGAATAAAACAGACGTCCCGATAGAGTTTAAGTGCTATATGAAAGTTATGTATGAAAGGATTGTTCTTCTCAAAAATTTCTACAAGTAAGACGTCTCCGACATTATTATTACAGAAAACTCAAAATAAACGTGTTCCAGTAACAAAAATCATAACTTTTTGACTAAACTTCCTGGAGTTCTTTGTGCTAAATTGTATGCAGAGATGTACAAGATACCCTATATAAAGTATCTGGAATACAAAATACAAGATTCTGTTAAAATAAGTATTTCAGATACCAAATAAAAGATACCTTATGCAATGGTATCTGAAATCCTAGATACAAGATACGTATCTTCTAAATACTTTTTAAAGATAAAATACTTTTTGAAAGAAAACATAATTTTATGGAGTTTAAGTTTATTATAACAATTATGAAACATTGGTCTGGGGCCTATTTGTTAGATGGCGGCATGTATCAAATTGCCCCAATGGCGAAGGAAATGTTTTAATTGCCCCCGGACTAAAGTTTCATCAAATGTCAGTAAATGGCTCTTTGCATTTGCATAGGCAATTCATAGGTAAAGTATTTTAGCAAACATAGTATTGACGAAATACAAGATACCAAACGAAAGGTATCTAAATACAAGATATAAAATGCATTTAAAAAAAGTATTTTAGATATAAGATGGAAAAACGTATTTTGTATCTTGTATTTTAGATAATTGTAATAAGATCTTAGATAAGTCACATCTCTGATTGTATGAATGCTTATCAAATTAGATATCACAGTTTGTTTTTCTCATATCAGTTTTGCTTTGTAAACCTTTTTCAGCGAAGTCCACTACTGAACAGAGGTGACGAGCGATTTTGTGCCACCTTGTGTGGGGGGTTCTCAAATGGCGACCCTACAATTCGCATACTTGTTCGTGGTCGCCATCTGAGAACCTTTATTCCGCAGCGGTTGTCGGTTCTGCGAACTATATGGCCTGCCCATTGCCACTTCAACTTGCAAACTCTGAGAGCTATGTCGGTAACCTTGGTTCTTTTACGGATTTTCTCGTTACGGATTCTATCACGTAGTGAAACACCGAGCATAGCTCTCTCCATTGCACGCTGCGCGACTTCGAGCATGTGTATGAGACCAATAGTTAGCGACCACGTCTCAGTGACGTATGTCATCACTGGCAACACGCACTGATTCACCTGCCTGAAGGACTCTAGGTACTGGTGTTCCATTCGTTTTCAGTAGCTCTGTAGTTATTTCGTCCTCCCCTGGTGCCTTGTTGCTCTTAAGCTGTTTGAAAGTTAATACTATGTTTTTTAATTAGCGGATTTCAATTAATTATGATTAGTCTTTCTTCTATTAGTTTACAAGATGTGTGTGTGGGCTATCACAATTAAATGCGTATATAACATTTCGTGTCTGTGCACGAAACACGTGCACTTTTGGTTTACTTTTTTGCCCAGCTATTTTTTGTATTAAACTAATAAATAATCAAAAAACTAAGCTAGCGGTATAAAAACAAAATATTACATTTGATAGCACGTCTCTTCAAGATTATTAATAAAAAAACAAACAGAAAATACCTTTATTCATACAATCGAAAAGAGTGACAAAGGTTGTCATTATTTAAGAAATTAAAAAATGGGCAAAATCTAGAAAATCATGACACTTTTACTGAGCACAAATTTTGATTTCCTGGTCAGTCATGACACCTTCCAGTTTCACCCACCCACCGCGGGTTGGCTACTCTTTACGCCACAACCTGTAGAAGTAAAACAATAAAGTAAACTGCAAAAGTGACTACTACATTAAGCAAAATAGAATCACTAGGCTCATTGTAGTCGCTGGCAGAAGTTAGTACCCACAGTTAGTCTAGTACCTACTGAATATAATTATTTCCGCTCGTCCTAAAGACGTAATAGGAAGCGCGGTTGCATAGGTTTGCAAGATGTTAGCTTAATCCTGTGACCTCGCATAGAGATGAGAACCCGCCGTCGCTTTGCTAAACACATTAAGTAGGTAGCACGAGTATGTGCTGCCACAAACGGATGTTTAGGAATCGGATCAAAAACGCCACAATCCAACGGCTAGAAGCTGAACTTAATAGAACACTCCCTACTGGTAGAGATGCTCTGTGGCGTGGCTTTATGAGAGAACACGTGCGCACGAGCAAACACATGTGGACGAGCACCGGTGGGCGACTCACACCGGCTCCTTTCAGAACCTGATTAGATAAGGCGGAGCCAGGGTAATTAGTTCGCAAAATTTAAATATCGATATTTCGATTGAGCTTATTGGGAAATCGATTAAATATTTAGTTAAGGAACTTAAACGCCGCGAAGTATTTTAAAAGCTAGATCTCTATTTTTCATTTCATGGATTAGACTTAAATTGTAAAAGTTAGAATATTATTTAAGAATAAACTACACATCCAAATGTGCACATATTAAAAACTTTAATATAATAGACCGTTCTGTATATTTGTTCGCGCATCACGTAAAAACTATTGGACCGATTGCGATGCGGTTTTCATTGTTCGATTTGATAGGGTTAGGGTTTGATTTAAAAACTGGTGTAATTGGTATCTCAATCTGGTGAATTAAAAGCCGAGTAATTGATAAAAGTATTTATGACGGCTAAAGAAATTTTGATCAAATGTTGGTATATTGGTCCTGGAATAGCACATTAAGGTACTTTGAACCCAAAACACACACGCCGCGGGTACATCTAGTATATAATATATATATTTGTCCGCGTATTTCTCGGAAATTATAAAACCGATTGCAATAATGATTATTGTAATAGTTTCAATATCTGTCAAATTAGGGACTAGTTAAAGTTTCATCAAAATCGGTTCAGTAATTTAAAATATATGGACTGTTAACTGTTTCCAGTATGCCTTTTTTTTAGCGATCGTAATAAGTACTAAATTTTCTTAAGCCTACTTTAATGAAAGTAAAAAATAAAGTCTAATTTAAATAAAAACGACTTAAAATCGTATAAAACTTAAAAGAAAGAAACAATTCAAATTTGTTTACGCGCGAACCGACTAAAGTAAGAGCTTACCTGGCACTGACCTCAATTTTTTTAAATATTTATTTCTTTTAGTTTTATACGATTAAAAGTCAGTTTTGTTTATTGTTTACCTTATGGCGAGCGGGCTGCTCGTCTTGTCACTTAATTGAATAAAAAAAAATTGTTCAGGTAGAATATGATTCTAGGCTTCATGCCTAGTAAGGTACACGAGAGTAATATGGTCACGTTAAGCTTTGAAGCTCAAAAAGAAATAAAAAAAGAGAAGGAGGATAATGATATACATTTGTTAACTTCAATTATTATACTATGAAAAAAAACCACATATTATAAATAATAATAATAATATTTTTTATTGACAGTATAAAAAAGATTACAAAAATACATTTGATCAATAGACTCCCCACTAGGATTCCCTGTCTCGGTAAAAACTAAGTATGGTAGTAAGTAGGATTGAAGAGAGGTTGATTGGGCCTCTTCATCCCAAATTAGTATAATCCTGGCTTACAGGACGATTAATAGAAGTTTACTAGAATGAAAAACTAGAATTTCACTTTACAGAATATAAATAATTTAATTCTGATCTATTATTTTATCAATATAACATATACTGAGAAATACGATTATTTTGTCTTCTTCTTCTTCTTCTTCTTTTTTATTGTAATGGCTTCTGCGGAGGCACTGGCCTACTAGCAATTTTGCCAATGTCAAGTTTAGTTTATTGTTAGTATTGTCAAGTCACAGTCAATAATTGTCAAAGTACTCTCTCCTAGACTAAACCGGGTTTTTTGAAAAAATTCAAAATGTTGTGATGTAGAGTTAGATTTTATTCTCAATCTTGTGTATTTTCGAGTGTTAATGTGTAATATTGGTGGAATATTAACCATTAGGTGTTCGTTAACGTGCACGAGTGCGGGCAAAAGAATCAAATGCAGAAATAAATGGCATTTAGTGATTTTTCCAAATCTCCCTCGGAAGTTTCAGTAAATGTCCACCATTTTACTGATTCGTGACTTTGACAATAATTGACTGTGACGTGACATTACTTTAAACTATAATACACTTGACATTGGCGAAATTGCTAGTAGGCCAGTGCCTCCGCAGAAGCCATCCAATAAAAAAAAAGAAAGAAGAAGAAAGACTAAACATGACATAATTCTATGACAACCTACTTGTCTTCTTTATTTGAATCGTGTGCGAATATACAAAATACCGCGGAGGTCGCTAACAATACTACAAAGGTTAGACGTGTTTTCGCCACAGGATCTTCTCAAGAAATCAACTTCTTTTTTTTTTATGGCAGGTGCAGTAAATATTGTCAGTATGTGTCCATACATTTACCGGCCGGGTGTTTTTATGAGCTCGATGGGATATTTGGTGCTGGAGAATTCTTCGAAAACACGGATTGTCCAAATACTGTGATATGTTTTTAATTGTTTTGCGTCGTGGCGTTGTAGTTTTGGAAACTTTTTCAGGGGGTTCCATCATGATGTCCATATTTTCAAGTTGAGACTTGTTTACTTTTCTAATGAATTACCAAAAACTTTCTTGAGAACACTGTTTCTTGCACATGATCATTGTAAAATATGATTATCTGTCCTTACTACTTACTACTACTTACCTACAAGAACAATTACAACACTTTATACCTAAAATTTTGCCAGAACGCCGTATTTTAAACAAATTTATAAGCCAAACGTTAAACTCAGTCCGAACGATGCTTTTAATCTGTCAAAATTATGTCGGTAAAGCAGTTGCGATGCGTCTTCTTAAATTTGGTAGGCTATCTATAGGCTACATGAAAACAGCACCATCTATAAAAAAAAACTGTACTTTTTGAGATATGAGGGCTGACCATATTAATTGGTTGACTATATTACTCTAATAAGTGCTTTTTAACCAAATTTTTTTAAATGCATTTTTATCGAGTTGTGTTTTACCGTGAAAGTTTCAGTCGAATAGCTAATCGGGAAGTGAACGTTTGAGTTTCTACACTCATGCAATAGGAACTTACTTTTAATGAAAAAAAAATAAGTCGTAATCTTTCCTTGATTTTGCTGGTAAAAGCTCTTTCCTCGTGTTCGTTGCTGTTCCGTGATGTCAGGTGGAGTCAAATTCTCCTTACGAACACTGTTTTCACATGTTTAACACAACTGTCACATTTTATCAGGATAAAACCTTTGATCAACATAATAAATCACATAAAATTGGGTATGTAGGTAATAATGTAAAGTAAATTATGGCGCCAAAATCCAGTCCACAGTCTAACACGCGCCGCCATAGACAATAAATGACGAAAACCCTCATAGTTGCGGAGCGTTAATGGTGCAATAATGGTAAAAAACACAACAAAAAAAAAACGCTTAGTTCAAAAAACAATGTTATAATTTATTTATTTTTATTATTAGAGACGTGCCGTGCGTAATGTATATCATTATGCCAACATTTTTGAGTTCATAATCTGGATTTAAGATATGAGTGTAGATAAAAGCTTTTAATAATGGTTTTAACAAGTATCAACCTTTTAATAAGTACCTCACGTTACATGAAATACATAGCTTAGCCCGAGCACTCATTATTCATCAGCTAGTTGGTATGCTTTCTTCTTTCATTAAGTACCTACTTACTTTTAGTGTAATGTTGGAACGTTGTTCTATTTAAAACAGAAGGGGAAGTTCCTATATTTAACCATTGAAACCATATTTTATTGAGGGGTGGTAAATAAATGGTAAGTTAGGTTAAGTAAGGGTAGGCACTATTTTAATAAACTTGCTTTTGAAATGATTTTGCGTTGAAAAGACCCCTTTGTGCAGTTTTCATAACTATCCATCCATACCAATATATAAAAGTGAAACGTTGTCTGTTTGTTTGTTTGGGGAGCTTTCACACGATAACAGCTAGAAATTTGGAATGGAGATAGCATATATCCTGGAATAAAACATAGGATACTTTTATCCCGGAAAATTGTAAGTTTCCACGGTAAATGTTGATTACTGGTAAATGTTGATTACTAAGGAACGGTAAGGAACGGTTTCCATGGAAACGAAATAACAAGTCTGTCAATAAACATCAAGAGTGTTGGTGCAATACCTACTTTCGGATTGGTTTTTAATATCCTAGAAAAACATAGGATGCTTTTTTTCGCGATAAACTGTAGTCAGCGCGGACGAAGTCGTGGGCGTGAAAGCTAGTACTTCATAACTCGTAGCTACATAATAAACGTTTTTAAAAGCTTTTATTTAACTTCATTTGTATCTATCTATGTATGTATCTATGTATGTATTTTGTCTGTCCGTCATGGAATCTTGCAATTCAAATTTCAAGCACTTTCCGATTAGCTATCTGGCTGAAACTTTTAGGGTAGCTTACAAACCGACATAATGCAATAAAAAAAGGAAAAAAGAAAAGAAAAAAGTTGGAAGTGAAAAGCCAAAAAGAAAAAAAGGAAAAAAAACTTAAATACGTAAAAGTTACAAAAAATAAGAACCCGCAAAACCTTTCTTTTATTTATTTTTTAAATTGTCCTTATTTCACTGTTTCAATACTGGGTATTTAGATGTGAGTAGAGAGCTAACGACTTAAAATCGAAGTTGAGTAGAATATTGATAATTGGTTATATATGTCTTCAATACATACTTATACCAATAAAAAATCTGTACTACGAAGATAATTAACAAATATTCTTGTTCAATAGCTTATTTTAAGTACTTAAAACAATAATATACCATTTAAAATTTGTGTCTATCTTTCTGTCTATCAGTATGTTCGTGCATAACGTAAAGACTACTGGACCGATTGAAATGCGGTTTTCACTGTTGGATAGCTTAGGGTTTGGTTTAAAATCTGGTTGAATCTCAATCCAATAGGAACCAGCCAAGTAACTGTTAAAAACTATTTGACGGCTGAACAAAGGTTCTGTAATAACATATAGGTCACTTTTAATTTAACCCATAAAAAGGCCCACGCGGGCACAACTTGTTTAGTATGTATACCTAATCATCTTCGAACTATGTTAAATTACATTGACGGTACTAATAAAATTGATTTTTTAAATAGGTCAAGTAAATAACACTTTCGAAGGGGATTTCCACATAATCTATAGTTCCGTTTCGATTTCGTTTACCCCAACTTAAAACGAACAATGAAATTCTTGTGCAGTTGGTTCTAGATGTGTAGATAAAAAATCGTGAGAACTGTTTATCGGAATACGTTTATGAATATTCAGTACAGGTGACTTATTGAATATTTGAGATATTATTTAACATGTAACGAATTATAAGAGGTATCTCACGGCACCGTCCGCCGCCGGGAGCGCGGTGAAGCGGACAATGGTTGCACATCGCTGTTGGAATCAGCCGGTATAAACTCGGCATCCACCTGGAGCACCGTGCGGAGGAACGGTTTGTCACGCGCACGTGGGCGCGTGGCATCGTATTCCTACGGTCCTATATATACAGGATACTCAGCACAACGTGCGCCATAGGGTGAGGGGGTATAGGTAGGACCACGTGTAACATTATGGTGGTCTTTATAACTCTCAACAGCCTTGCGGTTGTAACTTTTAAACTTTCGCGATTTCGGTTATTTTTAAAAGCTTTTATTTAACTTCACTTGTATCTATCTATGTATGTATCTATGTATGTATCTATGTATGTATCTATGTATGTATCGATGTATGTATCGATGTATCTATGTATTTTGTCTGTTTGGAATCTTGCAATTCAAATTTCGAGCACTACCTGATTAGCTATACGCGTGAAACTTTCAGGGTAGCTCACAAAGAAACAAAAATAATAATTTAAAGAGAAAAGGAAAAAAACATTAAAAAAAACGTAAAAGATACAAAGCAACAAAAAAAAAAGGAACCCGTAAAAGCTTATCTTTTTTATTTATTTTTTAAATTATACTTATTAAGTATTTTTTCGAAGATTTTCCGGAATTACACCATGCATACAAACATGCTTCCAATAGGAATATCAGACAAAAGAAAGTCATTTTCAATTCGTGCAAATGGCTGTTTATTTGAAGTATCGCTTATTTTGTGATGTATTTTATAGAGTTTTTTACATGTGTATACCGTTAGAATAGGCATGAACCAGCTAAAATTTTAGAGGCTTGGATAATCTGAGTTATTTTTTAAATTCTATTAGATTTTTATTTTCGCTTGTCGACATTTTGTTAGCTTATAGCTGCTTTACTAACTCATTATCTCACTTGAATATTAGAGTAAGTAAAGTAAAAGTAAAATAGAATTTATTGCCACTAGAAATAAAATAAAGTGTGCACACAGTATCAATACAAAAACGGATATAATTATATTTAAGGGCAAAGAGGGAGGGTAAGAGTAGTATGTACAAACAATAAAAATACAAATAAAACAAATTGTAAGCTGTCAACGGAATTTAACCTATCTTGTGATATAACTTTTATTTTAGACTAGTTGTACCCGCGGCTTTGCACGCGTGTTCTTTTCTTTAGGTTCAAAGTACCATAATGTGCTATTCCAGGACCAATTGACCAAAATTTGAACAAAACTTCTTCAGCCGTCAAAAATACTATATCAATTGCTCGGCTTCTTACTCACCGGATTGAAATACCAATTAAACCAGATTTAAATCAAACTCTAAGCTATCTAACAATAAAAACCGCATTGCAATCGGTCTAGTAGTTTTTACGTGATGCGTGAACAAACAAACATACAGACAAACAGAAAGAAAGATACGTAACCAAAAAAAATATTGCACCCAAGAGCATTTTTTTCATTTGAATTTATTTAGTAGTTTGGGTGCGATATGCGGTCAAGATACGGACAAACAGACAGACAAAATTAAAAAGTAAAACAGTTTGGCTTCAGTATCGAATATAGAGAACCATCCAAAAAATATTTTTTATTACTTAAATATTAACATAACTTTGGACCCATATCCCGCAGAAACCCTTTCCTTTTTCGGGATAAAACGTTACCTCAAATTTAATCTATCATATAACTTAAGACAGTGCCAAGTTTCATCAAAACCCGTCCATTACTTTCAGCGTGGTACGTGTTCTTTTAAAAATAATAACCCATAAATTTTTCGATATGTAAAGTACCTCGTAGTACGAACTCAAATCATACCAAGTTTCTTTTGAATTCATCCAGTAGTTCCGGCGGCGTGATGCGCGGCTAAGATTCAGACTGACAGACATACAGACAAAAATGAAAAAACATACAGTTTAGGCTTCATAATCGAATATAGAGCAACTTAAAAAAAAACACTATATCTTTAATGTACAGAATTTGGACCAATAGCCCACAGGAACCCTTAATTTTTTCGGGACAAAATGTATCCATAATTTTCACCTATCTTATAAACTATGTCTGTGCCAAGTTGCATCAACATTCATCCAATAGTTTCAGCGTGCTAAGTGTTCTTTTAAATAATTTTCCACCCATATCCTGCAAGGAACACTTATTTTTTTCGGGATGAAAAGTATCCAATGTCCTACCTCGAAGTGTGAACTCAAATCATACCAAATTTCATTTGAATTCATTAAGTATTTTCGGCGTGGTGCGCTGCCAAGGTACAGACAGACAGACGGACAGGCAGACAGAAATACAAAAATTAAAAAAATATAGTTTTGGCTTTAGTATTTAATATAGAACGCCCCTAAATTTTTTTTACAAAATATCTTTAATTTACAGAATTTGGGACATTATCCCGCAGGAACTCTTTATTTTTTCGGGATAAAAAGTATCCTCAATTTTAACCCATCATATAAACTATGACTGTGCCAAGTTGCTTTAAAATGCGTCCAGTAGTTTCAGTGGTTCAGTGGTAAGTGTTTTTTGAAATAACTTTCTACCCCAATCCTGCGGGAACCCTTTCATTTTTTGGGATGAAAAGTAGCCTATGTCCTACCTCGTAGTATGAACTCAAATCATACCAAGTTTTATTTATTCAGTAGTTTCGGCGTGATGCCTAGCCAAGATACACACAGACAGATAGACAGACAGACAAAAATGAAAAAAAAAACAGTTTTGGCTTCATTATCGAATCTAGAGTAAATATATTCAATGTACAGAATTGGACCCGTTACAGTTTTATTATAAGTATAGATAATGTAAAAAAATGTTATGTCTCAAGATAGGTTAAATTCCGGAAAATCATAAAAAAAATTAAAAAAAACACTGAATAATAGCCGCTGTTGAGGGTTATAAAGACCACCGTAATGTTGCACGTGGTCCTGCCTACACCCTTTTACCCTATGGCACACGTTGTACCGAACACCCTGTATACGGTATGGTCCAACGCTAGCGAAGGCTGCTCAGCCGTGTAAGGCCGCGCGGGTAGCGGAGAGCACCAGCTCTGAGAGTGCTCCACACTATGCCAGTGCAGTATGAGAAAGGGATCGGGTGCACCTGCGCACAGCTTCCTACTGCTTTGCTCTTGAAACGACCGTTCGGTTCACAGTCAACGTTTATTTTATCAAACACAATTGAAGACTGGTTTATAATTAATTCCGTGATAAATATGCACTAGTTCGTTGATCCGGTTCCTTTTGTCCATGTACCGACAAACCGACTGATCGAATTCTATTAGCAGCATTCAATAAATGTCGTTTTGAGTAATAAAGAGAACTAATATTTTATGTTGTCAGATTGTCATCACGTGAGAATATGCCACTACACGAACATAATTATATATAATTCTTTATAGTTTTATGGACAATCTGGAGATTTATTAATGTGAATATAGTTTATAATTAACGCATCTATTTAATCGGATACGCACGTTTGGATTTGGACATATTTCGTAATAATTTTTAATTTTGTACTACAAATAACCGCGCAATGTGGAACGGATCACGTTGCTAAGTCAATAGTCAATCGGAAGTCCCAGGCAGGTGTGTTTAATAGATATTCCATTGGTCGTCATCAGGCTCCTCTTCGGTTATCTCTACAGGGCCCCTCTAGAGACTTCCATATGAATGTGGCGGCCTCGCAACATGTACTATGCAAATAAAATCAAGTTCGGAGCCGCATTAGTCGCTCGTCGGTGCCGCTCCGGCCCGGATGCGAGGACTTCAAATACGAGTCGTATTTACCTAAGAAACGAGGGTACATAACACGTGCTCAGTACATAGATGTTCAGGTGAAGGGGGAGCGTACAGCTGTTTCTGTGGAAACATTAAACCACGCCTGCGCGCCCACCGCGTGCTACATTTAAGAAGTCAACAAATCCATATTGTCGATATGAAAACTTGATATGGTCAGAGATTCAATTTGAAACGTTTATACAAGATTAAAATCTGCATTCGTACATATACTCTTGCCATTCTTATGTATGTGCATGTAAAGGAAACTAAGAAAAAAAAAACTTTTCTATGTGCGAAACTTATACACTCAGACTATCTCACTTCGCGCAAAGTTCTGGTGGCATTGAAATTAATGGGCATTGACAGGTCCCGTAGCATTAGACTAACGACCTAAAAATAACTTAAACAAAAATAAATAAAAACAAAATATATTTTTTGTTGAAAACTTTAGTCAAATCTATACTACTTATAAAAAAGCAGTAACATTGTTCTGTATGTCTGTCTGTCAGTTCACCGATCTCGAAAACTACTGGACCAATTGAAATGAATTCACTGATGGATAGCTTAGGTTTTGACTTAAAATCTGGTGTAGGTACTTTGTATCTCAAACCAATGAGAAAAAGCCGAGCTATCGATAAAAACACTATTTGACAGCTGAATAAATTTTGATGAAAATATGTAGTACTAGCTGTACCCACGGCTTCGCACGCGTGGTGTTTTCTTTAGGTTCAAAGTACCACAATGTGCTATTCCAAGACCGATATACCCATACTTTTATCAATTGCTCGGCTTCTAACTCACCAGATTGAGATACCAATTACACCAGTTTTTAAATCATACCCTAAGCTATCTGACAATGTTACAGACAAAAATACAGTTTTGGCTTTAGTATTGAATATAGAACGGCCTCCAAAAAATCTTCAATTTACAGAATTTGGGACATTATCCCGCAGGAACTCTTTATTTTTTCGGGATAAAAAGTAGAATTTTTACCCATAACTATGACTGTGCCAAGTTGCAACAAAATCCGTCCAGTAGTTTCAGTGTGATACATGTTCTTTTAAATAACTTTCAACGCCCATCCTGCGGGAACCCTTTGATTTTTCGAGATTAAAAGTATCCTATGTCCTACCTCGTAGTATGAACTCAAATCATACCAAGTTTCATTTAAATTCATTCAGTAGCTTCGGCGTGATGCCTAGCCAAGATACAGACAGACAGACAGACAGACAGACAGATAGACAAAAATGAAAAAAAAAACAGTTTTGGCTTCAGTATCGAATATAGAGTATCCTCTAAAAGAAAATTTCAAAAGATCTTTAATGTACAGAATTGGAAGCATTACAGTTTTATTATAAGTATAGATAGATTGTAATTTGTAGGTACTTTTGGTCCTGTAATAATACAGGTTAAGTTCGCGGATCTCGTAAAAACTACAGGACCGATTGAGATGCGGGTTTCAGTGATAGATAGCTTAGGGTTTGACTTAAAATCTGGTGTTCATTTCATCTCAATCCAATGGGAAGAAGCCGAGAAATCGATAAAACAACTAATTGGAAAATGACCAAATTTTTATGAAATGTTTTATATTTTATTTTGTAGGGACTGTTGATCCTGGAATAACACAAAGGTTAAATTACCACACGGGCAAAGCAGCGAGGACAGCTAGTTAATAAAATAAACTTTTTTTTTTTAAATGAATGAAAGTCTTTTGCGTTAGTAAGTAAATATATATGTCTATGGTAAGGAATAAGGGTTTTTATGTTTACCCATGTTAATAATACCGGCTCAGTGAAGTGCCTTCACCTCTCCTTCTCATAAACCCTAATTCTTTTGTCTGGAATCGGTCGTCAATTTAAGCGCTGGTTCCGCCAAACAATGGCTCATGCCGTCCGTCGGAGGGGCCTGCACTGCACCGTGATCTAAGGTGAATTTCTTTGAAAGTGAGATCATTTCGCGGCCCGGCAACAACCTGCGAAGATTCCATTGTCAGCCCGACGCAGCTGCCTGGTATGCCACGCATGACTTGTGTAACCTTTCAAATGTTTTGTGCGAGTATGCATTCGTAAAAAACATTATATGCGCGAATTACAGGATATGCGAGTATGACAAAATGTACCGTAACATTATTTCAATGATCATATTTTCTTAATATTTCTCTATTTGAACGAGATCTTTTTAAAAGCTTTTATTTAACTTCACTTGTATGAATGTATGTATCGATGTATCTAAGTATGTATATTGTCTGTCCTGGAACTCATATTTCGAGCACTTTCCGATTAGAAATTTTCAAGGTAGCTCACAACGTAATGACAATGAATAAAAAAAGAGACAATACATTTAAAAAAACATTAAAGCAAAAAGTTCTAAAAGCACATAAAAGCATAGTTTTTTTTTTCATTTTTTTTATTGTTTCAATTAAATGTAAGGTCAGTTGAGCATGCATAACCTTAGCCCTTTTAAATTAATAACGAAGTTTACTGATTAGGTATTTGTTTTACGAAATATAGATATCGATATTATTGCAGATTTTTTACTTTCCACTTCCCAGTATAGCACTACCACCTTGTAGATATAGGTATACCTACTAGTAGTTATATGTAAGCATTTGCTGTCTTCATAATAACAGTCTCTTTTTGTTGCGGGTGAGGAATTTCATACATAATTTCATTGATTCTCAAGAATGAATAAAGGTCGTGATGGTTTTACGACATTTTTTGTGCTTCATGCGAATTTTGCCTTAGAATCAGCTTTTATTTATTTTATTCTAAAAAAAGTCATTGTCACATTGATCTACCTGTGCCTTAGCACATGCCAGGTTTTGTGTGAGTAGCTTGGAGCACCTTGTGAAGTCGCCGACACGTCTTTAAGATGATTCTAGATTCCATGAAAGCTTACGTTGCTTAGCGTGACGTTAACTGATTTAATTAAAGGTCTGAACAAGTGAAAAGGGAATTTGTTTTCTCGTAAGTTGCGCAAATATCACTAGATAGCTGAGCACAGATAAGGCGCTCGTAGCTCAGGCCCTGAACTCAGCTCACCTAATTGACAAGCGGTGCCCGCGCATGCGCACACATCATCGATCAACTTGACCACCTCACAATCGACTTACGAAATTCACATTCGTCTAGATATTGATCCTGTACAATTACTGCAACAGTTGGAACTGGGCAAGTTCTGTTTCATTACGCGGAAACGTACTGAACCTCATTTAGGCTCAGTTTTCAACAGCGGCTGACTTGACCTAGGTCAGTCTTCTAGTTACGAAATCGTTTATTTTTTGTTAGCTGATTTGCAAGTCCAGAGCTACTGGATTATTAAAATGTGTAGGGCTGGTGGATCACTTCTATTCATCTTCTGGTTAATAACAATAGGTAGTGTTGCAAGTGCTCCGTTAGTAAAGTCAAAGCAAAACTGGATAGTATTTCCGTAATTTTGCACGGATTGCAAACAATGGAACAAGTGGCAGGGCGGCGCGCGCGGTGCGGGCAGGCGTTGTTTGAATTATACTAACTAGTTATTAGCGCGGCGTGCGCTTGCGCCGCTCTGGCTGGACTGGTTTGGTGTGTCAATTTTTCATGATCCACATTAGTGTCTTAGCCTCCTGCGAGCTATATCGGACCGGTAGTACATCACGAGCGTGCTCTAATTGGAATGGTGAGAGCAATAACTCATACGTAACTGTTAAAGCTCATTGTTAGTAATATACTTTTCTGTGTCAGCGTTACTAGTAAGTAGTTTGATTGAACATGCGCATGTAAGATTTTAGTTAAATCAGATAGTAACGGATGAACTAAAGACAATTGAAAAAAAAACGTTGGTAAAATGCAAGAAGGGTTTTTTCATTTTGTTATTGTGGTCTATAGAACAATGGTAGAGCTAGTATTTTTTTAATTCCCAAAATATTTTATAAGGATTTCAAGCAAACGTTATAAAATGAAATCTTGGTTATATAATTGATGCTGTTAGCAGGATCCGAGGCACGACAATGGGCGTGCGCCGCGTCTCGCGGACAGCGGAACAATCGCCAGTCGGCGCCCGCGCGGTTCCATCAGTTCCTGCGGGATACGGCATAAGTCATAAGCACCCTGAAATTGCTTGAGGCTTTCACTTCCAACAAAAACAGTCATCATCATCATCATGTCAGCCTTTAGAAGTCCACTGCTGAACATAGACCTCCCCCAAAGAGCGCCATGACGAGCGATCTTGTGCCACCTCCATCCACCGACTTCCTGCGATGGCTACAATATCGTTGGTCCATCGTGTGGGGGTCTCCCTACACTTCGCCTGCTTGTTCGTGGTCGCCATTCGAGAACCTTTATTCCCCAGCGGTTGTCGGTTCTACGAACTATATAGCCTGCTCATTGCCACTTCAACTTGCAAACCCTGAGAGCTATGTCGGTAACCTTCGTTCAAAAACAGTACGTAAGAGTAAAATAACAATTAAAAGCTTATCTGTTCCCAATTATCTGGCAAAATACTTCTCTTTTGCGTAGATGCAGAAGAGTGCTAGAGTCTACTCTCTCTGAGCTGATGTTGTATCTTATTACATCATCATCAGCCTACAATTTGTCTACTGTTGTACGTAGACCTTTCCTAATGCACGCCACTGAGCCCAGTTTTCAGCTCTCCTCATCCATTTCTTCAGGCCGCTTATCGCAGGTCATCTCTCCACCTGGCCACAGGGCGTCCTACAATATGTTGGTCTCCACTCAAGAAGTCGTCTACCCCAACGGTTATCGGTTGTTCAGGAAATGTGACCAGCCCCCTCCCAAGTAGGTTAGAATTTAGAATGTTAGCCCTTTTAAATTAATAACGAAGTAGTTGTTTTCGTTAGGTTTTAGAATGGCAGTACAATAGCTGTTCATTAGCTGTCTAAGGGAATTCTAAACACTTTATAAGGGCTGATAAAACAGATTGTGGCATAAACAACACACACATCTTTTGTACAATTTTTACCCAGCTTGTGTTATTAAGATTGTCAAATAAAAGAATTCACAAATGTTTTTTTAACTATTTGGTTACCTTAATACCCCAAAACGGAATAAACATGGTGTACAATTTTATTGCTAGGGGTTTTTAAACGAGAAGTATTATTGCGCAAGTATTTTTATGTCTCCCTAATTTCCTTTAGATAGTAAAATAAAATTGCGAGCATCGTTTTACTGTGATAGTGTATATATATTTGCGGTAAATATTTCACACACCTGGCAAAAAAGAGCTATTAATTGTAAACTTATTGTAAAATGTTGTGGAGTGTAAATTTGTATGTTCAATTTTAATTAGCTAATCCCCAGTTTAAGACATTATGTTGCTTGTCTTGAAGCTGCAGATCTAATTAAATTGATTGATATTCTATCATATGCATTTTAATTACAATACAGTTTATTAAAATATTAGGAATACAAAAAAGAAATGGCGTCAGCCTACATAAATAGCTTAAGACATTTTAAACGTGCTGTGTAATTCTATTATATTGATGAAAGCTGAAAAGATATCGTAAAGAACTTTAATGGCTGTATAGATAACTTTATATAGAGATAGGCTGTATATTAGAGCATGATCAATAGAACTTAAAATTCTTAACTCATTATGAGCGATTAAATATATGCTATTAACCAACGTGTTAGGGTATCGCTAAAACTTTTGTAAGACTTTCAATCACTCCGAGTAAGTGTAGGTACATAGGTACTACAAACCATTACTTCTTACAAGCTTGAAACATACTCACAATAAATTATACATATACAGGTTGAGTTTTTTAATAGACATCTCTTTGGCAGCTATGACACAGAATAAATAATAGTAATACGTAGCTATGATTACCGTTAAAGATAGGTAGATGTGTTTTTAGAAATCCGTCTATGGGTTTTCATTTTTACAGCTGCAGTTAAAGATTTTTGAAACATAGTTTTTTTCTGACTTGTCCAGCCTGAATGCTTTACCGACGCAAAGTGCACCTCGCTCGCGTTGTCGCTCTGCATTCGCCTTGCCAATATATCTCGTAATTCTTGATGAATTATGTAGGTACATATACGTAAGGTGTAACTTATCTACCAACAAGTTGAACATTTTTTGATATTTCAATAATGTTGACTATGATAATAAGTACCTAATTAACACATTTCAGTGTCAACATGCCTTTGCCTGCAAAACTTTTCGTCATACTGAGCAGTTGGGGGGACAACTCCGTTATTCTATAAAAACTGGCGACTATAAACTGGCTAAACTGGCTGATTCCAAGCACCGGACAAAATGGCCTGTTAATGCCATTCAAAGTAAAGCGGGATCGCTAGTTCGACGGGTTGCAAACATGTGTCGGAACTGCGACAGAGACTTCTGTGATCATGAAGAACCTAGAGTTGAAGAAGGTTCAGCTTGTTTTCTCGACTACTATAACATGGTAGTACATTTGGTTATTAAGTACCTACCAAAGCGTAGGAGTGAAGTCGCATATGCGCTGGGATCGAGGAGTTAACATATTTTTTCTATGTTCGATTGTTAAGGAATCAGCGGAGGATGAATTTTCCATACAAAGGTAATACCAAAATCATTTATAATTGGAACATATTTCCACAGTCCATATTGCATTTTCCATATTTTCAGGAAAAACATACAATTTCCTTAAATTACGTTTCAAGGTTTCAGGTAAGTATTTTGAAAACAAAATACAGTTGGGGACATAATATACACTATCCGAATCCATATAATATCTTAGCACTCTGGAAATATTCTCCAATTACAAGTGATTTTGGTATTACGTTTTTATGGAAAGAAAATTCATCCTCCGCCAGACTCGAAGTAAATAAAATATTTTTGAATATATTGCATTTTGTTTTACTTTTGATAGTAAATTATTATTATTATTAATTACTATTCTATACAATGTGAAAAAGTGGACGTGGCAGGTACTTTTGATTTAATAATCACATTTAGGTTTTTCTTTGTAACTATTTATTTCTTTAGTTACTTCTGCCTCTTCACTGAGTCTCTTTGCTTCTTGTTCCAATGGATTTTTGCCATATCTCAGAATTCTTTTAATCAATTATTGCTTATTTTTGAACGGATAGGAGTTAAACAGACCATTTCTTTATTTTTTCCCAAAATGACAAATTTTTCATAAATTCTGTGATGCATAAATATTCTTTTATAACATTTTCTGAAGAGCTGCAATCCGATTCAAAATGCTCTTCTTGAGTAAGCCGAGACAGTTCTAATTCGTAATGGTAATTATTATATTAGAAACGAGTTCATTTTGTACATTTATATGTATAATAAATAACATGCGGAACCCTCTAGACTACAAGGTAACAACACTTGCCGTTGTTCTTTTTTTCCCACTGTGTTTGATTAAAGACAAAACAATGAAAAGCTGGTTTGAGGCATAATTTATGGTCTTATTGCAGCTGTTAGCTTATTAAAATTATTCTTAATACTAACTGTACAGCTAATATCTGTACAAACTATTGTGACAATGCTTCTAAGCAGCTGGCATTAAAAGAGCACTGACCTAGATCCCTAAAGAGCTTAAACTATTTAAAACGTTTCTATATAGCTTGAAGCTTTAAAATAGATTTTAGAAATGCTATATAGAAGCTTTTACCGTATTAAATTCAATTAAAAGACCAAAGCTCTTGATTAATATTTAAAGCTGTATAAGAAGCTTTACAGGGGATTGTATTACATCTAAAATAAAACTTATGGCTTTAAAAAAGATTAATGTGGTGCATTATATAACTTTAGGAATTATAAAGTCAATCAAATTCTATTTACCAGAAGCTAGACAATGCGAAGAGTGTTAAAATTCTTTAATCAAACTTGAAGTTGATATTAGTTTCCTCATTAACTCTTATACAGCTTGTGTGCTACTTGGGCTGCCACTTTATTACCTTGGCTCTCCGGATATCTTCATTACGAAACGTCCTTCAGAGAAACTCCAAGCATAGCTCTCTCCACAGTATCATGTTTGAGGAAACGTAAATACTTTTTATTCTAATAAAATGCGATTGAACGTTTTCACACAGTCTTTTAACTTGTGCCACTTAACCGTGCTAGAGTATTGCATAAAATCGTTTCTACACGCAATGCCTCCGTATTAAACGTACATCATTATTTCTCGTTACTGACAGCCCAGATAGCCGGTAGAGATGTTAACTGGCGCCTGCTTGTTACAGATATTGTATAAGTAAACAAACGTTCGTCTTTATCAACCTAGCGGTTCTAACATAGTGTTTTTTGTGGCACTTTAGTTGGCTCGTGCTGCGTAATAACGGTGCCGTTAACTTGCGAGAAATGTTGCTAAGCTTTCATAAATTATTTGAGTTTCTAGCTAATTAACCATTAAGGTAATTGAAGAGATTGCAGAACCTTAGAGACCTGCAGTGAGATGGTATTTATATAATTACATTGTAGGAAGAAGTGTGTTTCTAAGCGCACTGCTAGCAGGTGTTCGTGTCATGTAAATCTGGTATGAATTGCATTATTTGTCCGTTCGTGTTCGAATCGGCCGAGTTAATTGCGCGTGCCTGCAGTCGGAGCGGAGTAGTTGGTCCGGATCAGGCTATCGACAGATACTGCCTGTAAACACGTCGTCTGTATCGCAACAATCTATTTATAATCACCGGCCAGCGAGACCACTGTGTGTTAAATGTCTGATATTTACGATTACGGCCACGAGACGCCAGCTCTAGAGATACCTAGTTACACTCTACAATATCGATATAAACACTAAATAAAATATTGAAAAAAACGCCTGCCCTGCCAAAAAATAACTTTTGCCAATAAATTATATACACCATGACATTGAATTCGATATTTTTCTTAAATGTATGTACTCAGTCCATGCAACAGAATGTGTCTGTAGCACTAAATATGAAATGTAAATAACTAATAAAACATAAAACTAGGTATTATTAAATTAGTCAACATTCAAAGTTGTTATCCCTGCGACATGAGAAAACTAAGTGTGAAGAATAAGTGAAGATCGCGCGCCTGGCGGAGCAACCACGCCGGCGCCGCGGCCATTGTAGCGTGTATAGTGAAATAGACATTTCAGCTCAGTTACTTATATCTTTTTTTATTGAATATATGCATTTAAGATAAATATTGAATTCTGTCACGGTGTATTGCTGGAATGTGCTCATTCAGGCCTTCACAATTTGATACCCATATTGTAAAATTCAAAGTTTTTTTTCGTATTAGTTTTTGGAGTTAAACTGCCGCAATATTGAATTAAAAAAATATAGCCTATATTACTTGAGATGATGTAAGGATTCTAACGATACCCCATACATCCAAATCTGTACAGGCATATAAAAATTATGATGGAATAAACAAAACTCACATATATACATACAAACATACATGAACCCTGAAAACATTACACTTATTTTTTGGGCAGTCATGCAAAAATAGTATATATTACTATAAAAATAGTCTATTATTACTGCAAAAATTGCCTATTATTGCTGTAAATTTTGGCGTCTTTAATAGTTCTATTAACATCAGTACTTACCTGAACTTTGTAATTAAAAGTAACTTGATTTATTTAAAAAATATTTAGTTATCTGTCTATACCTATCCTACTAAATATTACTGAGTCTATAAAGACTTCTTGGGTTTGTCCATACGATAGATAGGCAAAATCCTAACTATGGTTTTTAGAATTGAGTACGCTTCGCCTGCCCATAACAATAATTGCTGTGCCGGTAGTGGAAACTAGACTAAATATATAACTATCGATTGCAGTCTTGAGTCGATTCTATGTCAACTTTCGACATTGCTTTTAAATCTGCTATAAGTTATTTAATTGGCTACAGTGCCCAACAAACCGAAAAGCCTTTATTTTATTTATAATCTAATAATTAAGCAGTAAAATATAAAAGTAACTATTCAGGTAGTCAGGTTACATTATGTTGGTGTAGAGAGTATCTCGTTGAAGTCTTTTCTTCGTAGATGGCCACTACGTACGGTTCGTAGGCGTGCTACAAGTAGTAATTATAGCGTTCAATTCCTACGAATAAGTAATTTATTCGTAGTTCAATTCATAATAATTACACTATTTGTGGATTATTGTATGATAGCCTGGAGTTATCGACATGATTGGAGTATTCGCAGGCCAGGCACTAATCATGCGGCGATTAGCGCACCCGCGGCCGCGGCGCGCACGTGCGCCGGTGAGTAAGCCCGCCGTAGGGTCTCCATCTTACGACCTTGGTTAATAGGACATTGTAAAAAAGTAAACGTGAATTACGTTTGTACATTTTATACAACAGCAATGTTTGTATTTATTGGGTTTTTTTATATATTTTTTTTTGTTTTAGAGTCACTTTGTTTGATCCTTTTTTTTAAAGTTTTAGTCTTTATTTATAACTAGCTAAGCCCGCGAAATTGCCCGCGTGAAATAAAAGTACTCTACTTGTTATTCCAAGAGTTTCTCCAAATATTTCCTCGTACAAAACTTAATTTGTACTACCGAACAACTACCGAATAAACTAACAGAGGTACAAAGAACGGGTCGCGTCGAATTAATTGAATTCCGCTCATCAAATACATCGCGATAACTTTCAAACTACCTACTCGTCAAAAAGTATATACCTATTTCATCAAAACTACCTACACAGTGATAAAAACACTTTAGTTGCGTAGACAGTACAGTACTTTACAAACATGGTCTCTTGTCTTAGATCAGAGGCGTATGAATCGGTTTTAAGTGTCTATAGAATATGCAACTGATGGTAACCGTAGTCGCTTTACGAGTTCTAACAAATAATTTCCTACAGCTAAAACTTTGCAATTCAGAAGCTTTCTTACCGCGGCGTGACGCATATAGACATCGACTTATTTTGATTAATAAGTTTTAGCTGTATACCGTCTAAAGTATTTATGGGCTTATATAATTTTCATTCTTAGCAAAATACAAAACCTGCATCTTTATTCTGAGTAAAATCATCTTTGGCATAGCAACATTCATAATAGACTTGCCAGTGTGACTTACATATTATTAAATAATAAAAATATTAAAAAAAAATATATTAATATAAAAAAAAAAAAAAAAAAAAAAAAAAATTAAGTGTTTTTTTTTAGATTTTGATGAAATGGACTGGAAACTGAAAAACAGCGGTTTCCAGTTGAATTCACAATTGTAATTTATCAAAGAAAATTTTGGGTATAATACAATGTATAGGTGGTGTAAGTATAATTATAATACCACACCAATATATAAAAGTGAAACGTTGTCTATTTATTTGTTTGTTTGTTTGGGAAGCTTTCACCCAGAACCGCTGATTCAATTGTGATGAAACTTTGTAAATAGCTACTGTACAATATAGAGACCAACATAGGATACTTTTTTCCCGGAAAATTATAAGTTTACACGGGAAAACTAGAAAATGACGATTACTTGCTGTAAGGAATGGTTGCCATGGAAACGAAATAATAAGGAGTCTGTCAAAAATCATCAAGAGCGTTGGTGCTATACATGTGCATGGTTTTTAATATTCTAGAAGAACATAGGATGCTTTTTTGCGTTAAACATTACATTTAACTAATGGTTAAATCATTTATAGCCGGCTGTTGGAAACGGTTACAATATTCGATTTATACAATGAATCAATAGTTTAATGGAAAAAATATATGATAGGTATACAGTTGTTGTTGTAAAAGCGCGCAGTGTTGATCGTCACCTGCGCGCGCGCACGTGCACATCTGGACAGGCGGCTGTGATTGTGACGTCACTATTGCCAAACGCACATACGTATCTATACATGAAATAGTTTTACAAAAAGCCATTAATAATAGTAGCGCGCGCGTGTGTGCGTAGCTGAATGGCTGAGCGTGTATGCGTTACCTGCGCGGCGCCCGCGGCCCACGGCGGGCGGCAGCCTGCACGGGCGCATTATCTACATTAGCAACGCTCATCACATCACTGTTCCCGACCACCCCTTCGTTGCGCCTCGTGATGCGTGCCTTATACCTATTAATTTTCATTAACCGATCTCCATTTAATTATAATTACACATTCGATGATGAGTTTGAGATGATTCTACGATATTTGATTAAGCCCTGCGTCCGCAGCGGGGCAATTAATTTAACGCATTCGTTTCTTTAAATTTAAATGTTTACTTTTTATCCATTCAGAAGCTAAGAATTGGCATTGTGAAATGGAGCAATTACTTGTTCTTCGATACAACTATTAAAGGGCCCTGGTAGAGCTATTTATTTTTTCTTTTATTTTCTTGGGTGCTGTACTCTATAGAGAAGTCATTATTTGTAATGTAACCATTATTTTCTCAAAAAGGTCCTTTGTTAGTTTTCAATTATTATAGAGTGAGTTGCTAAAACGTTTAAAGATTGTTGGTTCTTTTAATAAAACAAGTTAAATTTAAAAGTAACCCGTTATTACATTTGAGCCTACAATTAGGGGACAATTGAATATTTAAATAACAATAAGGAAATGAGAACATTCTCATAGGCCGACCACTTTCCCGATTGCTCGATTTCGATTTACAGGGGAGAGTCATTAGTTCTCAACAAAACTCTCCCTCAGTGCGGGATATTGCATTGCACCTATTCATTAAGCTTTTGTGATTCATAATGCAAAATGCTTTGCTCGATAATTGGTGTCGATTGGCACAGCCGTTAACGTTCCCGTGTATAAAATATTATTGATTGACGTAATCATAACATAATTATTCGTTAACAAACAGGTCAAGCTAAATAAAACCGTTTAAAAACCAAGCAAACGACAAACGAAAGTTGGTTTCGAAGTGTGGTTACTTCTTTGTACTTCTTTTCTTCTATTTGTAACTGATTTGGATACCACACATACACACACAGGGCTTCAAGATGAGTAGGTAATGGTCGAAGTACATACATTATTCGTTCCTGACTGAAGGATGGCCACGTTTTGGTAAGCACTGCCGTGGGCCGAGGGTCGACGCTATCGGAAAACACGGAAAGGTCTGGACCGAATTGACTCAAAAGAAGGGAGGAACGGCATAAGAGGGAGGACTTAAGAGACATTGGGTAGATTGAGCTGATAAAGATGACAAAACTTACTTTCTTAAAAAACGAATATTGGAAGTATGGGATTGTGAAAACATTAATATCGAAATGCAAGTTTTATAATTAATTGACTTCACAAAAGGAGACGGTTATATATTGGAGTGTATGTTTTTTTTAATGTATGTTCACCGATTTCACCGATTTTGTTTACTTTTTGTTTGATTGAACTTTACAGGTACCCATGTAAATTGTATCAAAATTGGTTCAATAGTTTTTCGTGAATAAATAGTTTTTTTAGTAAATCCATTTGATTTTGTGTTTAAATTGCCTCAAAGATTTCTTTGGATGGTTTTTGTTTTTATTCAAAAGCATAGACTTTCAGTGTAGTCCCATATAAACTTTATCAAAATTGGTTAAGTAGTTTTTATATATCTATACTTATAATGAAGCAATAAGAACGAAAAAGACTGTACAATGAAGCTAATAAAAAAAATGGTCTAGGGCACTTGAAATAAGCTACTGAACATAAATAAAACATTTTTTAAAATCGTGTCTGTCTGGTTGTTTGTATGTCTGTTAGTTTGTTTGTCTGTAAGTTTGTTCGCGCATCATGTAAAAACTACTGGACCGATTGCGATGCGGTTTTCAATGTGGGATAGCTTAGGGTTTTGGCTTAAAGCTGGGGGTACTTGATATCTTAATCCAATGATTAGATGGCGAGCAATCAATAAAAAACTTTTTGACGGCTGGACGAACTTTGAAGAAATGTAGTATATTGTACTTTATAGGCACTTTTGGCCCTGGAATAACACGTGTGGGCTACTTTTAAATGAAATGACCACGCGGACAAAGCCGCGGGTACAGCTAGTTAGAAAATATATTTGTTATATAGTTTATGTTCTCTAATATCTTCGGATTTCTGAACATATTTAGATGATTGTTTTTACTAGAGAAAGAAGACCTGCAGTAGGTACATGTGGTACTGTATAAATTGTATTAAAATTGGATCAGTAGTTTTTTTTAGTTATAAGTTAATTCATTTGAAGTCGATTTCTTGTACCATGGTATTTTGTATAGCAGTTGTTTTATAAAAACATTTTTATAACACTTTGACATCACTTGTCAAGATACCTAGGGATCTCTTAGAGCAACCTTCCGATGAGACCGTATGAGACTTAATACATATATATATGTACTATGCTAAAGCAGAAACTCATGGACACGTGCATTCTCCTCGCTCTGACCTACGGCCAAAGAGTAATATAACTATATCAAAGAAACCTACGGCACACAGACATGGTTATTAATAAACATCCAGAGATCCAAACTCTAGGTATGCCAACGGACAATGGAGCGCATAATTTTAGGCAATAAATCTCAGAGAAAATATTATAATATTAATATCTTATTATTATAGTTATATATTTAAACGGGTCTTAATCGCACTGAAAACTTAATATTTATTAATATATAAACTAAGTGTTCGAAATGCGAAAGTTAAAAGTTGCAATCTTATTACATATTAGTTTTTTATATTAAAATTGCCGATGTAGCTGAAAAATCCGCCAAAATGAAAGCTGTCTGAGCTGGTCATGTCTGGCACATGCCAGAAGAGCTGTGGGCAAAGATAACCACTATGTGGCCTCCCATGCCAATAGATAGATAGATAGATAGATAGATAGATAGATAATACTTTATTGCACCTAAAAAGATATTATTACACATAAAATATTACACCGCGGCGATGCAGGAGACCACGTAGGAGATGGCGTGACGAACTAGATACCTTCAGTGACTACTGGTCATCCCTAGCACAGGGCGCTATTCGCTATGCCACACAAAATTCCTTGCCGAAAATTTGTGACGTCATTACGACAATTCACAAGATAACTTAAAGCGGCGCGTTACGTGGCTGAATGTTCATAGCGAATAGGGCCCAGTGCACATATAAGGAAAATTGTCTATTGTGTCCATAGCCCAAGATCACGAAGCTTGGAAGTAATGAGGAAAGTTCTTTGCCTATGATTGGGACACTACAGGTTAACTGTAACTGTCTCTTATACAAGGTAGATACTACAGGGTAGCAGTGAAACAGCAGCAGGTATTCAACGCGTGTGATTTTTATCAAATTTTAATGAAATTCTCAGCGTTGCACAAATGCCAATTACCCGGCTCTTTGTCAAGCGAGATAAAGCGGCGGCTAGTGCGGCACTAAATAAAAGATAGAAAGTTGCTTTATTTCAGTACAAGAATAGATTCAAGGAGCCCGCCACTGCATTTCTAATTTACTCGAAACAAGTTTCGTGCCGTTGCGATTAGGTCAGGTATCCTTGACTGGGAGATATTTTACCTCACAGTGCATAGTACTACAACAACACAATTACAACTGTGAGTAATGTTCAACACAATGCTTCTTAAAGAACGTGCCAGAGGTACATTGGAGTTTGATTGAATGTCTAAGATCTTTGATTGATTCTGGAATATAGCTAAAATATAAACCGGAACCGTTAAGTACGAAATTTGCTGTCCTATATAAAAACGGATTAGAATTGATGTCTAAAGTAAAAACGAATGTAAGAACGTAGCAAAAATAGGTGGGGCTGAGTCGCGGCGCACGGCCGTTTGTTTGTCCTGAAATTTCTACGCCACGTACAATTTGATCCAGTCCTGGAACTCTCTCGTTCGCTCTGTGCTGGAGTTTAGGGTACCGTTGTAAGCTCCAGAACTTCTTTTTTTGTAACAATGAGCCTAATCTTTATATTAGTTTTTTTCGTTTTTGTAGCTAGATCGGGTAACTATTGTAAATGATAATTAAATTCGCGACAATCGTAGATTATTCGATGCGTTATATGCACGGAGTTGGACAAATAAATCCATTAACCGTTAAACTGACGCCTGAAGAGGTTTATTGCATTTTTTCGTGCAATCAAGTGCATTTTATTAAGGCGCAGTGCGCTTTGAATAGCAGCAATAACCCTCTTTTTGGAACGAAATATGTAATACTTCTAAGCAAGTCACAGCATTGATATATGATATGCAGTTATTTAGTCTAATATCTAGATTTTCACACGCAACACGATTACACTATATTTTCTTGATCAAAAAATGATTTGAAACTTTCCTCTTTTTTAATCTTTAAGTGAAATATCTTTAAAAGTTATATGCAATCGACTTTATAAGGCAGTTAATCTAGATTTTTCGATCCATTCCGTGTGTAGTTCAAAATCATTCAAATGATCTAAAATCGACTCCCGAGCTGCATCACCTCTCCCGCTCAAACTGCACCTGGACAAGACAAAAGTTTGGGACACATCGCGTTAAATATCACAAAAAAAACCGTAAGGAATTATCTACTATTGTCGTGAATTCCATTATCATTTACAATAGTTACCAGGTCTAACTCGAAAACTAACAAGTGAATCATCATGGTAAGATAAAACAAAAGAACGACTGCCCTGGCAAAAAGGAAACTTTTCAAAAAAATCCTGATGTAAGGATTCTAATGATATCCCTAACATCCAAATCTGTTCAGGCATTTAGAAGTTATAAAAAGAAGCTCACATACATACCTACGTACATGAACCCTAAAAACATGACATTCCTTTTTTGGGTAGTCGTGTAAAAAAAAGCTGTAAAAACTGTTGCAAAAAATAAATAAATTTAGTTTTCCCACCATATAGATTCAGAAAAGTAAAATCGGTAAAGAAACCGAAGAATTTCCTTGTATTAACTAAAAAATCGCGAAAAATCATTACATTTTGGGTGCACAAAAGAGTTGTTCCTTCTTTCCTATTTTTGTTGCTGTTTGACTGGTTATTAGGAGACATCATTCATAAAATTATAAAACAGACAAAATATATTGGTCCGTCTAAGAATTTACAAGCTAAAAAAGTTTATTTAAGGATTTAAAATCCTTAAAGAATACTTTTGTGTCGAGTTGCTGAGAACTGAAGTTTTTATAAGATTTTTCTTTCCGGGCAAACGCCCGGGGGTGCCCTACATTTTGCCACCCCTCATTTTTGCCGCTCTTAGCATTTTCCCGGCTCCCTCCCCCCCTAGATTGGGCTCTGAGTCCAGTTAATGGAACCTCAGGGAAGAAAATTCATGAATTATAAAATATTATCATAGTACTTAAAATTGTTTTGACATTCTTGTAATTTATTTTTTTAATTCCTTGTTTTGACATTATTATAATGTTATATTTAATTTTAATTTGTCAATGTTTGTATTTTTTCATGTGACATTCTTGTATACTTGTTCGTATTCACATATTTTAATCTTTTTGACATGTAAATATTTTTATGAATAAATTACTATTGACTATTGAAAAATCCACTAAAAACACTGGACTACTGGGAATATACCAAGTCTAGACGTCAACCAGGTCGCGTAGCCGTAAGCACGGTGCGTCGGCTCGCCCCGTCGTAGCTGGGTGGGTGGACGCCTAGCCGTCAACCAGACGACGCCCAGCCGTAAGCAAAGCGTCGTCGCCCCGGCGCGGAGCGTTTCCGCATGATCCTACTGGGTACTCCTACTAGTAGGAGCACGAGGACTAAAATATCCTTATGCTCTTACCGGAATCTACATACTCCTATCTTATGTTCCTACTAATGTACTGACACCTAACTATAACTATAATATTATTACATATTATAAGAAAAAAATGCAGGATTGCGGGGATAGGTCGGGAAGAAGTGTGGTAAGGATGGAGCCTGGTGATGGGAGGATGGGGAAAGTGAGAGGAGGGTGGAGGGAAGTTGGAACTTGCGTCCCTCACGTCTCTCCAACTTCCCCTACCACCCCATCATTTAACCTACCCTCCCCCATACTTCCCCCACCTTACCCACACTTCCCTACCCCTCTACAAACTTTTCCACAAATTCCCCACCCACCCCACCCTGTCCCCACCAATTGTCATTTTGACACCTGTCACTTTGACAAGTGTTGTTTTTAAATTTTGATTATAAACGAAATATATTTTTTATTATTTTCTTGAGTGTACTTATTGCATATGACATCACAATAGAAGCATAAGGATATATTAGTCGTCGTGCTTCTACCAGTAGGAACACCCAGTAGTACTGGCCCAGTAGGAGCATGCGGAAACGTTCTTTGTTTCGTGTTGTAAGGTAGTGTCGTAGAACGTCACTTTCGCAAATTGTCTAGCTGTCTCAAAACATGCCTTTTGCTGAATGAAACTTTCTCAAAACGTCCCTTTCGTAGAATGTAACGTCTGTGAATGTTTCGTAGATTCCCAAAACATTGAAATAGGTACTCGCAACACTACGCTACAGACATGCTAAAGCCTATAGCGCCGAAGAGTCTGCCTGCCCACGCATCATGTGCCACCACTGAACTTATTAAATATGTTAAGTGAATGCATATAAATACGTTGGAACGTTCAAACAGGTGATATGCGAGGAGACTCTTCCTAGATAACGTGCGTAAAGGAGCATTAAATGAGTTCCAATATCGTTGATGAGTCAATCTTACCCACACATCACTGTGTCATCGCTAAACCACGACCAATATCGCGCCCAATCGATACAAATATTTTGCTTGAAATTTGATAATAATGCAAAGATTTGGATGCAAAGCGTTTACAAGTGCGAGGGGAGTGCAGATGGGCGGCACGCGGCGCGGTTGTCGTCGTTCCGCGATAAAGCGCGCGCCAAGTGAGCGCTAAGTGAGCTCCGATAGCGCTCTTCTGACGAGTCAATCGCACCCACGCACCCTGTCGCCGCCCGCGGACTTATACCAGCCCGATACCGAAAGATTACTATGTTATTTTATTTGTTAGGTAAAATGTTATGTTATTAAGAAATTATTATTAGATAACTATAAATTTACTTCCAGATTAGAAATTTAAAAAGTATTGAAATGTGCGGATTAGTTTTCGCTTAAAACGGAGAACAAAAAAAAATGTCTATGAACCTCAAAAGTATCTCTGACACAAGGTATATGACCACGCAGGTAAAAAAAACAACTACAATTTAATAAAATAAACGGTATATAACTAGTATCTTATAGTATCTCCTTTACAGTATTCTGTTCAACCCATCTTCCCCGCGCTACCTTCAGGAACGTTTTGACTTCCTCCATACATCCAGCAATAGTAGACTAAGGTCATCAGATAATCTTATCTTGAAGATCCACAGAACTAATTTCTATGATTGGTCCTTTTCAGTTGAAGCTGTTCGATTGTGGAATGCCCTACCTGTAGATATTAGACGCACACCTTCACTCAACGTCTTTAAACATCGTGTTAAAATGTTTTATTTATCGCTCTAGCTGAGCTGCTACATCTCAATTTCTGTTATTGTTATTTGTGTAGGTATATATATATATGTATTTATTGATATTTGTAATTATGTTTATTATTTTTTGTATATTGCATTACATTTATATATTTTATTGGTTATTCATTTATTTACTGATAACCACCCTCCCTTACTCGTTATTCCTCTCCCAGTACGGCTGTCTGGAAGAGATCGCTCTGAGCGATAAGACCGCCCCTTGTGACACTCATTGCTTGTGGTGTCCAATAAAGAGTTAACCTATCTATCTTAATAAACGGTATATAACTAGTATCTTAATGTATCACGTTTCTGAGAAAAGCCAACAGAAGAATTCAGCTGGGTGTGCAGCATTCGGCAAGCTTCGTCAAGTCTTCTCGTCATCCATACCACAGTGCCAAAGTCTTCAATCAGTGTGTCCTACCAGTACCTAGGGAGCCGCAATGTGGACACTCACTTTCAAATCAGACTAGTCTACAGATTTAAGCTCGCTTTGGAGAGAGCTATGCTTGGAGTTTCTCTGAAGGACAAGATTCGTAATGAAGATATCCGACGGAGAACCAAGGTACATAGCTCTAAGGATAAGCAAGCTAAAGTGGCAGTTGGCTGGCCAAATTTCATACGAGTTCTCGAGAAGAGACCATGTCTACGCAAACGTAGCGGGGACGCCCTGTGGCCAAGTGGAGTCACGACCTGCGAAAAGTGGCTGGCAAAAAATGGATGAGGAGAACTGAAGACCGAAGTGTACAGTGTGTGTAGTGTGTGTCTATGAAGTGGCGTGCATTAGGAGCGGCCTACGTCAAGCAGTGGACATATATAGGCTTATGATGATGATGAAGGTGACCCTTACTACTATGGGGTTTCAGCAATAACAATAAAACACAAAAAAGATACGACGTTTGCTATGGTTATAATTATATGTACGTAAGTAGGTAGGTGCTAGTAGCATCTACAAGATACTAGGAGATATATTTATAAATAGGACCTTGCTATCAATGATTGCATAATGTGCATGCAATAAACTCATTTAGTTAGGTTCACGTTGCTCTGAAGCTTTGGAGCACTAAATTATTGATCCTCTTAAGATATTCTTTTACTCGTAGTCTGTGCACACAAAAGAGAAATACAAACGCGATTACACGCTGAATGCGTTTATGGCGGCAAAGGAGCCGCCGGGCGCGCGTAGGAGCCCTAATGCAGTGTCTATGTACTGGATAGCCGCGAGCTATCTGCCAGCCGACGCCGCCGCCGCCACTACTCGCGCAGAATTACAATCGATAACACACAAGAAGATGTTTAAAGTTCTCATTTAAAAGCTCCACTAATCAGCTCCACTAGCAGCCTTGTTTTACATTAAATAATTGAATAAACCCCTCGGAGTCAATAGATATTGTGTCGGCATCCGAATGGCTCTTCTATTAGCGTTGAAACAATTGCAATAAGAGAACCTCTTCAAAGACGTTGTTTCACAACTGATAGCAACGTATTGTGCGGCATTGTGCTGGTGTGCCTTTGCATTCTATAATTGAAAACCGAGTAACATGGCGTGTGGCAATAGCGCCGGTGAGCCACAATTATCTCGTCACAAGTTCCGAGATCAATCAAACCATATCACGTTATGTGGGTCATTAATTACTGTAAACAGTAATTACTTTAATTATTCCTGACAGTCTTTGTGTGAAGTCGTGAAGTCGCCGCACGCCGCCGAAGGTCGAAGCGGTGTCTATTACAAAGAGGAGTTGAGAAAGGCGATCGCATCAAATTCCGTGAATGAAGACTTCTTTAAGAATATTGCAAAATCTTTAACCTACAGCCACCGCTTAACATTTTCTGATTTTTAATTGAATGAAGGCACAGGTTTTCCCTAGAGACAGTTTGATTTATAAATTTAACTTTCATATTAATTTATAAAGAAGTTTTGGAACAATTTGCGCTTTTTGTCGTATTTTTTGCCTAACAAATTGCTACCCGTATGATTATCGCGTTTATATTCTTTGAGAGATCTTCTATTCCTTAACAAGGTGCTTTATTGCCTGTTCTTTATAAAACTAAGGCCAAGCTGTGTAAAATAATAATATGATGGCGTTCAATATTTTTGATAATGATAATTTGATTTTCAATAGCTAATAATAAAAAATGCACTTCTCCGATTATGTTGTTAGAAAATTGATGAGGTGATTGGTGTTAGAAAATTGGAAGGTGTGAAAAATGCTTTTTATTTCAATCCGAGGCTCCCATTTTAGTACAAATTTCGAGTTGATTTTAGATCCTGTGTACTGTGAAAAGAGATCCTCGTGTGAGTTATTTAAAAGAACTTCATTTAAACAAGATAAAGATGCGAGATTTATGATCTAGTTGTAGCAAATCAGTTTACTATAGTAGAGCTTCTAGAGAGAGCATCAACCCTTTGTAAATATGTTGGACAATGAAGTGCAGCGTGAGATACATGCGTGCTCCATCGCGGGTGTCAACATCAGCCGTCAGCAACCGTCAGCGTCAGGTGAACTCCGGGTCCGTGACTCAACAGTTACACTAACGAACCGGTGTCTGCCGGCGCGGGCGCGGGCGCGTGCTGCATTGTCTCCCATTATCTATCATTATCTCGCTTAGCCTACATACTATTCAATAACGCATGTACGCAATATCAAATGTAAAACAATAAACTTTTAATGCAGAGAATGCTTACCGCAACTTGTATTGAACCAGATTAATGAGTTGTGCAACTCCAATAGCTCTGAAAGGTTGTCGAGTGTTCCTGCAGGTCAATGTTACGATATACAGCGTTTTGTCTCTTTGTTTGATGAAATTAAAATCACGCCAATAATTTAAAGCATTTGTAGGCGTGTCACGAAGCTCACGAAACGGATGTGATTTGATATTGTCGGGAGCTAACAGTACCTCGCTACTCTCGCTAGTCAGCCGCTGTTTGTTGATTATATGCGCCCATTATAAGCAGCTTTTCTAACGACACATCTTGTATTACTAAAATATAGCAGTAAGTACCAAAAAATCTGTACAATGAAGATAATATAAAAAAAAATGGTCCAGTGAATAGGCTCCTGAAAGTTTTTTTTTAAATCGTTTCTTTTTGTCGGAATGTTTGTTTGCGTATCACGTAAAAAACTACAAGACTGATTGCAATACTTAGGGTTTGACTTAAAAATTGGGGTACTTGGTATCTTAATCCAATGATTAGATGCTAAGAAATCGATAAAAAACTTTTTGTCGCCTGAAAGAATTTTGAAGAAATGTAGGTAGTTTATTATACTTTATAGGTACTTTTCTCACTTAGCGCACGGCTCACTCGCAAAGGGACTGTCCAGTCATTTGTTCCATATCTCCGCCTAGATACAGCGGCTGTATGAAAGCGAAGCAGGTGGAAATAAATCACCAGCAAAGATTACAGATACGCACCAAGTTGAAGCTAAACGTTTACGGGCTTGATTAATTCCATTATGTTCGCTTTACGATACTTATCGACAGTTATTATGTTTCATTAACGATATAAACTATCTGTGTGTCGGTCGATCCATCAAGGTGTTAAGTGGAATCGGTTTGCTATGAGGCATCTATCGTCTATTTATTAAAAGTCGAACTATAACACCTGCCATATCGATGGGCGATCGTAACGTATGAGGTGCTGGCGTATTCAACGCGTCAGTAAATCATCACCGCTGATATAGGGTGCTCTTTACTATAATTAAGTAACCACTGTCCGTAATATGTTTACGTTAATCCTCTCCACGCACGGTTGTCTGGTAGAGATTGCTTTAAGCGATAACACCGTTAATTGTAACATGTTTTTGACTTTATTAATTGTATATTTCTATATTGTGGTGTTTCAATAAAGAGTTCATCTATCTATCTATCTATTAAATAAGTACCTATAAAACACTGGCGTTTCGACCCAGCATAAGAGTTTCTCTTATTATTTCTGTAATAAAATTTCTATTCTACAAGTGTTTTGATTGACTAATTTGAACAAGAAACGGTTATTGTGAGTCAACTATAATAATAAGACGTATAAGCCTCGAAGACTTTTTGGGTAATGATGAGTACTATAAATATGTAGTACATTACTTGCTGATTACTTGCTGATTACTTGCTGATTACTTGCTGATAATGTAACTTTCTATATGTAGTTGAAAGAATGCTAATGGAATAGAACGAAAACGTATGAGACTGACATTAGCGAACGAAAACTCTAATGTCAGTGCCATACATTTTCTTTCTATTCCATTGCAATGAAAGAATAGAAATCCTAATTGTCTAGGGCCCCAGGACAGACAGAAATACATAGATAGATACATACATTCAAGTAACGTTAAATAAAAGCTTTTAATAAAAATAATCAGTACTGTCTTTTGTGATTCAATCCACTTCTACTCGTATATCTACACTAATATTATAATCAGGAAAGTTTTTTTGTATGTTTTATGTTTGTTTGTAATGGATGAACTCAAAAAAAACACATATAAAAAGCTATATTATCACCGAGTAAAACAGGCAAAATTTTATTTTTAAAAATCTTTGATATCCCTTCGAAAATTGCAATAAAGTAACCCAAGGTGTAAAAAAATTGCAAAAATGACGATTACTCGCTGTAAGGAACGGAATGTCATGTTGCCGTGGAAACGCAATAATAACAAGTCTGTCAAGTACGTGAGTAATAATGAACTTATATATAGTCAAAAATCACCACGATTGTTGCTGCCAAATATTTTAAATTACGCTTACTGGCGTATTTTTTTTTACAAGTTACGACGGGTATAAAAATGCTAAAAGCCAGAAAAAAACTGTGGTGTGGGCGCTATTCGTGCGAAGCCAGGGCGAGTCACTAGTTACTTGAATAAAGTATCACGAATAAGTTGTGTTAAGACGTAACATCATTATTTTTCATCTTTAATTCATGTAATTTTGAGTTGAGATTGTGATATTAATACATAATTAAGTTATGTTTTTTCGAAACCAATCAGCTCCATCTACAAATTCGGCGTATATGCCTAATATAATTTTGTAAAGTGCAGAAGTTTTTTGAAACTCAATATCAACTACAAACAATTATGTTTAAATAGTTTTTAATAATTATACTTTTCATAACAACTAAGTAACGTGTATCATTTAGTATAGAAATAATAACATAAATATAAGTTTTGTATAAACATACCAATAACAATCGCTTTCCATCAGGTGAGGTTGTCGTCAAGCGATTAACAATAAAAAAAAACATGTAGAGCCCGTAGTTAGCTGTTTCTATTTCGATTATTGAATCGTCCTGTATATCCATAAGGTTTGAGCAATATCATGACGTGATGAGATTTTGATGTGGTGTTGAATATTAGTCATAAAGATAAACCTAATATCAATTTAAATAAATATTATATGCCAAGTTACTGTACTGCTCTCTGCAGCGAAGTTATTTTATGATCGCTATTTCAACATCATTTTCTGACGTAGTTTTCTGACAACAATACGTCAACGTGGCTTATTGAAGTCTATTTAGTACAGTAAAAAAAACATATACAGCAGACATCTACTCGTACTTGTCAATGTCTTCATATGAAATTAAATTAGTACCTGCTTTAAACTTAATACCTATTATAAACTTAGTACCTACTTTAAACTTAGTACCTTTTTTAAAATTAGTATCTTTTTTAAACTTAGTACCTACTTTAAACTTAGTACCTACTTTAAACTTAGTACCTACTTTAAAATCAGTACCTACTTTAAACTTAGTACCTATGGTATTTTGTTTTATTTAAGCCTTCTTACGAGATAAGCGCACGAACGGTATAATTTCGAAACTAATGCAAAAATTAGTTTTTTCTCCATTCCTGTAAACAGAGGTTGTGCAAGCTCGATTAGCATGATCGGAGTCCGCCGCCACTACAGCTTGAGCCTTCATGTGTCATCCGACTGCTGCGACATTTAAAAGCCTCACTTTGCAAATTATTGCTCCAGAATTAATCAGTCTTCCAACCTCCGCTCGAGTAAACGATGGACCGAAAACGTTAGTCACGATCGGGAGATTAATAATTTGTTCTTATGCGATGTCGCAGTCGTTATTGAGACGACGACGTGCCTTTTTCACAACACGCTAATGTATACCGGTACAGAGGAAGGAGGCTAAGTTTGCCATCACGACGTCGCTACTCAACTTTCGACGGCGACTGTCGATTAAGAATCACTTGCGACAACGCCGGCTGATCGCTGTAGCCCTTGGCATTCGTGCGATATAACTGTGTCCATAATATAATCATAACAAATAGATGACACAGTTCGTACGCGACACGGTTACGGCGCCGATTGTGCAGCTAATGGCCTCTGTGTGTGCAGCTATTTAAAACGTCGCAGCACTACCGCTTCATATATCAAGAATACTAGGCGACAGAAACACAGACAGGTAGTTAACTGGAATCCACGCTGAGTTTTACCCAGATGCCTTTTAAATCTGCAACGTGAAGTTATTTTTTGCCGTCAACAACCATAAAACGAGTAGCCTCTTCTTAATAGGCTTAACATGAGAACGGATTGAGGAGACCGCACGTGGATAACTGCCGCAGTCGGCAGCACATCAAAGCAAACACTCGTTTAAGCCATTTGTGCGTGCCGGCGCGCGCGCAACTACAAGGTGTAATTATACGGTTAGAGGGCGCACCCCCGCGCGTCTTCAGCGACCCGGCCGTTCTCGCTGCCGCAGTCCACACCACGGCACCCGCTGATGAAAAAATACCAACATCTGTTGAATTGAACCACAACCAGGATAACGCCCGCTGGGGCAGTAATTGAGCGCCGACACACTGTTTTCTAAATTAACTTTTTTGTATTCTACGAGTAAATAATTAAGTTAAAATAGGTTAATAGCCAATTTATATACATTTAAATATCAATGGCGAAATATTTGATCACTTATTTTAACATATTCTGATCCTAATTTATGGATTCTAAATGTAACAAGAATCAATAAATAAATTATGCATAATTTTCGTGATCATCTCATTAATGATCATGACTTTATTAGACGGAACAGACAGTTTAAATGGTTTGTAACCTTATGAAATGATACAATTTGATAATTTTATAAATAACTAGTGACTGGCCCCGGATTCGCATGGGTATCGCGGCATTTTTCTTACTTTTATCATGCTATACCCGACGCAATAATTATGCATAATTTATTTAGTAAGCGTAATTCAAAATCTTTGGCAGCAACGATCGTAGTATTTTTTGACCATAGGTAACTGCATTATTACTCTCGTATTTGACAGACTTGTTTTTATTTCATTTCCATGGCAACATCTCATTCCGTTCTGTACTTTTGATACCTTGGGTTACATTATTGCAATTTTCGTAGAGATTTCTATTTTTTTGAATAATAACGTACTGTCTGTGTTACTCGCTAATAATGTAGCTTTCAATAGGTGAAAGAATTTTTAAAATCGGTTCAGTATTTTTTTGAGTTTATTTATTACAAACAATCATAAAAAAAAACAAATCTTTCCTGTTTGTAATATTAGTGTAGATAGACTAGCTGTGCCCCGCAGTTTCACCCGCGTAAGTGATGATGATGATGATGATTATGAAAAATATCGTATGTGTTATTCCAGGGTATAAGCTATATCCATTCCAAATTTCATCAAAATCCATTTAGCCGCTTGACCGTGAAGGATGATGATGATTGATGATGATGAAGTGTATCCTATGTGTTATTCCAGGGTATAAGCTATCTCCATTCCAAATTTCACCAAAATCCATTCAGCCGTTTGAGCGTGAAGGATGATGATGATGATGATGATGATTATAAAAAATATCCTTTGTGTTATTCCAGGATATTAGCTATCCACATTCCAAATTTCATCAAAATCTATTCGGCCGTTTGATCGTGAAGGATGATGATGATGAAAAGTATCCTATGTGTTATTCCAGGGTATAAGCTATCTCCATTCCAAATTTCATCAAAATCAATTACAAACATACATACAAACTTTGCCTTTACAATATTAGCGTGATAACTTATATGTTGTAGCCATACTTCCTAACTAATAATATAAAAGCGTAAGTAACTCTGTCTCTCTGTCACCTTTTCACGACTAAACAGCTGAAGCTATCTTGATCAAATTTGGTAAGGAGATTTTTTAACTCTGGGGAAAGACATAGGAAACTTTTGACCGCAATTATCTGATAATATAATATAGGGGAAAGGTATACGAGATTATCCCCTAAGTGAAAAGCTCTTATGGCAAAGAATAAACTACATAATCTCAAAGTTGAAGTGGTTTTGAACACGACCACTAATCACCTTAGTAAACTAGTGGCTCTGTGAGCTGTAGACCTCGCAAGCACAAACTTTTTTGCAAACAATCTAGTGGTGTCGCCATCTAGTTACCTTATTGTAAAACTAACATTAATAACCAAGGTGCTCTATCAATCCCTACCTAGTGGGTAAAGGGCTGATTCCACTAGGAGATACTTAAAAGTGAGCAATTGACTGCATTTTGAGGAGCTATTCTGCTCATCACTCTGTAGATCCTCATCAAATCTTCACCAATTTTTTATGAGACTAACGTAAAGAACTACCTTTCAAATAAAAAATGAACCAACGAAAACGAATCAAATAAGGCGGAGATATTCAGTAGCCCTCTTTTTGCCCCTTTTGGGGGAAGTCAAAAATCCCCGAAGACTTAAAAATTCTAGAAATTCGTTAATCCTGTATACCTACGAGTAGTTTCGTCTAGATCTGTTGAGAAATGCGACCTGTAGAAGAGAACAGCCGGAGATCCAGACATACGAAAGCATTTTTGCCCAAGCTGAAATGGAGACATTTCGCTCGCGCTTTGCGCTCGCTCGGTCAATGAGGGATTTTCTGACAGCTTCAAAATAAGCAAATATTTGCACTGATTACTCCAACTGTGTCGGCACTCAGTTGCTAGCTATTATTGCTACAATATTTTTTAGAAATATAGTTACGGACTTACCCAATGTGATCTAGACGGTCTTTAATTATGACAAAGCTAAGGAGTTAAACCAATGCAAGGAGATCATGTAGTAGCCATTGAAATACATAAACCAACCACATTTTTTAGGCAACAGTTCGTTTTGATACTTTTTTGATGATTTTTCGTCAGTACTCGCGGAATAATATATTTATAACGAATTTTCTCTCACCACTCTCTTTCTGTCACTAGCGACATCTGAAATACTAAATTCGAATCATACCATGAAATGCTTTGCCGCCTGTGAATGAGAGCGGCTTAGCTAGGAAAAAAACGGAAGTTATAACCAATAGTCAGTTTTTCCCTTAAGAGGGCCTTCCCAGAATTGACCTTACCTTTGCATATGTATTTGTATATGTATGTATATTTTTTTATTTTTTTTTTATTACGGACTAGGCAATCGTTTGACTACGATCTCACCTGATGGAAAGCGATGATGTGGTCGAAGGTGTAGCACGCTTGCCTAGTTTTTATATTTGAATGTTTATATATCATATTGTTAGTTGTGTATTTATAGAAATAAATAGGTACTTACCTCGAATCCACGCGGTCGAGTCTTTTTAAACGACTGCCCAAAAAAAGCAGTGTAGTGTTTTTAGTATCCATGTATGTTTGTTTGTATGTTTGTATGTATGTATGTATGTATGTATGTATGTATGTATGTATATATACGAGTTTCTTTATTCCACCATAACTTATGCCTGAACAGATTTAGACGTATGAAATATCGTTAGAATCCTTACATCCCCCCGAGTAAAACTTTTTGTTTTTTAGTAAAATTTGTGTTTCCGCACCATTTTCAAAAGCGTTAAAAAATCTAATTTTACAATTAGGGTATTAAATTGAAGGCCTTGATAAGCATATACCAATAGTTTATAATTTAATGGCATAAGTTATTTTTTGGCAGGCCAGGCGTGTTTTTTTTAACTTTCAAGCTAGTTTCACCCTAAATTTTTGCTCGTGAGTGTATTTTTTAAGGATATTAACCCTTTTTCAGATATTTGTATAAGTAAATTGTTGAACTCAAGGAGTTATTTTACTTTGGTTACTAAGTCTTAAAGCCCACATTCCTAAAAAAACATGATTTACATTAAACCATTTTTAAACAAATCGTAAATCAATACCTATTTCTATAATCACCAAAATGTAATACTAAAAGTAAATAAAATAACGTAACCTATGATTATTTTGCCTAAATAACAGGATTTAGAAGAAAAATGGTTCAAGGAAAAAACGCTGTTCCTTCTGTATCCATAATATTAATGTTATTAATAGCGTAATTTAAATCAATTTCCGCCTCGGCACGGGTTAACCCTTTAGTCGGGGCGTTACAAGCATTTATTATTTTATAATAGTGTGTAATCGGGTTTTGATCTGTGGGCCATGCCAGCTGTGATACCGAAATGATTTGTGTTTCGTCCACCTTGATTCAGGTTATGAACCGTGGTAATTATGAAATAGTCTGTTTTGTCGCGGATATCACAGTGAACAAGTATGGAATAGGTCTGTATGCAACCTCGTATATTTGTATTTATTGGTGTGATTGGTTTGGGCAGCGGTTTGGAGAGGTATATCGCTATTCCGTGTTGGTTTTAGTCTTCTACAACGGGTGTTTAAACCATTTTTACAATATATCTAGATAAGAATATAGCTACGAGTAGACCTTAGATATCCAAACTAGACAGAGGCATCGGTAGTAGCCAAAGTTCGGAAGAAAATAGCGACGCACAGACAATAATTATGTCGTAAGCCATTTGATCTAATTTTAATCTCCCGTAATTCAATACAAGATTGGAGCCCAAGCTTTAGCTACGGCTCCCAAAAACACGAGTACAGTAAGAGAGGGACATAATCTGCTTTTCTTTTTACTACAACGAAAACTGTAGTCAAAACAACATCGCATTTAAAGAAGGTACAAACAAAATTAACTTAACAATACATTTTACAACCACACTGTCACATTGACTTTTAAATTCTCACCAATTCCTACGCACTCATATTTAAAAAAAAACTATTAGTTACCAGTACACTCTATTTTTATTTTTTTCTTGAACTAACGCATTCATTAAATATGAAACTAATACAGTAGATTACTGCATCGAGCGGAAAGTGACTCATTGCTGCAGCGAGTGGTTAGATTAGAGCCCGAGCTTTAGCGAGGGCTCTAAAACCACGAGTGCAACAACGAGTCACTTGAGCGAGTGTCAGTAATCTGCTTTTCTTTCCACTACAAAGTAATATCACAATTGTCCACCTAAATGTAAGCAGTACAATTTCAGTCACATTTACTTTAAAATTCGCGCTAATTCCGTTGCACTCATTAAAAAAATAGTACATTCTCTTTTAAATCTCTATTGGGCGAATGCATTTTTCAATACTAGCTGCGCCCCTTGCTTTCATCCACGTGATGGATGGTGATGATGATGATCCTAGTATCCTATGTGTTATTCCACGGTATAAGCTATCTCCGTTTCAAATTTCATCAAAATTCATTTAGCCGTTTGAAAGTGAAAGAGTAACAAATATAAACACACACACAACACACACACACACACACACACACACACACACACACACACACACACACACACACACACACACACGCACACAATATTAGTGTGATGAGTCATGTAACTACAAAACTGTGCAGTAATTGGATTTCCATACTTACTTTTCTGTATTGTTTTTATTGAACAGGAATGAGGTACTTTCTGCTTACGTTTTAGGTGAACAATGGTGATATTACTGTGTAGTGGGGAGAAAAAACCTTTTTTGTAGCTTCAGCTAAGGTTAAAAAATAAAAACAAACTGTCATTTAATGGATTTCCATACCTACTTTCTGCACTGTTTTTAATAAAGATTTTCAATTACGCTTACTGTTTTCTTTTGTTTTAAATAAGAGCATAAACAAGGTGACAGGCACCATAGTAAAATGTAAGGACCCCTTTGGCATAATTACACTCGCATACATTCTGGAAAACGAACAATACCCACATCAAGAAAAATAATGCAGCTTTCACAACTTGTGAACGTAAACAGAAAACAATAATAGAAACGAAAACATGAAACAATCAAGTTAAAGTTCTGCTAGCCGTAAAAGTGTGTGAGAGAAGTGGAGACAACGTATTATCAAAACCCTGCAATCTGCCAAATTCTTTATTAGAAAATTATGCTTTTCTACCTAATGTCACTCTAATTCAATCGTTCTCTTCTCTAGCAAAAATTTAACTGTTTACAAATCATTCCTTTCTTTTTTTATTTTGTTTTGTTTTAACGAAACATTCCGGAAATTAGTAAGCCACATGGGGACAAACGACCCGAATACCGTTTAAAACTATTGCATCCTTTGTCGTATCGGGGTGTAAAAAAAGGTGTCGTGAGAACGACAAAATTTAACGTCCTCATTGATGCGCGAAACAAACAGGGTAATTTAAATCAGGTGTTGGTGGAAAGTGGTGTTTTGTACACGTGCTAGTACCACAATAGTGGTGGAGGCCATTCCATTGTTCCGGCAATAAAGCACGCCGCACCTCCTCGCCGCGACGGCTGCGGCGCAGGCGCAGGTGGCGCGCAGATCCTTGTTTCAAACAAACTTCGATTGTTTGAGCTTTACGGTTATTACTCAAGACTCATTCTGTGATTTCGTATTTCATCTGTGAAAAGTATTTGCATAGTAATTTACGTAGTGGGACATAATCGCTAAGCAAGCTAAACATATGTCTTTACAATCGAAAAATCTACCAGTCGAAAAGTTATAGAAAAAAAAACGGGACATTTCCACACCAATTACCTAGCCCCAAACTAGGATACCCTGTACTATGGGCACTAGATAATGGATAAACATACATGGATAAGAACAATCAAGAAGAAAAAAGAAAAGAAGTTTCAAGTTAGTCAAAAGTACCTTCTTTTAGTTAAGACAAACTTACTTTTTTATTGTAAATTTTGAAGAGATCGAAAAAACTATTCACGATCGATCACCGACCTATAATCTTAATGAGAGGATGACACAGTAACATTGTTAAACAGTCGGTCACAACAGAACTATTACCATCTATTACGTGGATAAACTATTAATAATTTTTGGACCATCAATCAAGTTAAGGTCAAAGCTGCATGCAGAAACAAAATGGTCAATCTTAGCAGTTTTTTATGAACTGTTTTTTGTGCTAGATATCATTAAGGAAGTGTACGTCGAGGCCTCGTTGGTGGGCGCCGGAGTGATATGGAGCAACGGATTATTTCGATGGACTATTTATAATGTAGACTCACAGACGCGGATCGCGGACGATGGATTCTGCTCCTTTGTCATGGCAGCAACCTGTTCTCTCGGGCCGGGACTCACAGCGAGTACAATGTAACGTAACGGGCCACCTGATTAACCGCCATTCCATTCGGGCTATGCAGATATCGAGAGCCACGCCGCGCGGCGCGTCGATCACTAATCATAATCATAGATTGCTTTTATATCGTTAATGCCTTATTATGATAAAGATAAGAACATCAAGGTTAGTGAACTTTCTATGGCTTAAGTGGAAGTATTCACAATAGTGTATATACCCACAGACGATGCTGCTTTGATCGATTAAGCAGTGTGGGAACAGAACTCACAAGTGCGTGAGCCTAAAGTATTTTTTGTCAGATCATACTCGCATAACCATACCCAGCGTTTACGTCTCTCTTCCTTTTATGGTTTTTGTCATAAGTTTTTGTGGTTTTGTTTTGAGGCAGGTGCAAGGAACACAAATTTCACACGACTGGTAGGTACATGAATTAAAAAGCTTTGTGAAATAATTACATTTATTTAAAACGGGATCATATAAAAAAATTGGTACTTCTTTGCAATTCTGGATATTGGATGGTACCTACAGCTATTATTTAGTACGAGATTGCTTACATTAATATTACTTGTCACATTTCAGCCAAGTCTATAGAATTTGCGAATGTAAATTTAAATTCGTTCTGTCAATATACCGAAACACAGCTGCTCGAGAAATATCTAAATGATGTAACATGTCTGCTTTTTTATGTTATCTTATCTTAATAGACATAAATTAAGAATCCCACGATTAATATTGATAATTTCACACATACCTACAAACGGAAATGCGTTGTTTTCTTTAGGACTACCGCGTACCGTGACTGTCACTTCGATTGGATGTTTGTTTGTTCACAGATCTAAGAATAGATCGACCTGCTGAACAAGAGACGGCATCAGTTTTGGGTCCCATTTCATCAATATGTAACACTTGTAAAAAAACTGGGCACCTTTCGCAACATCCGCTACTTGGGAGGATTCTGTTCTGATGAGACAGGTAGCTACATCCGCTGTCGTCTTTAACACTTGAGTTGAGGTAATTAATACAATGTGTATAATGTATGTGATGTGCATCTTTCACTGGTTCAGGTAGTGTGCTTTATGCTTGTCTTGTGAAATATATCAAACGATGCAGGTAACCCGTTATATGCAAAAAAGCCATTGTTATGCAGAATTTATATAACAGAGAAATATTTTTTGCAAATAAGAGCACATGAATAATAAAATTTATATTCTTAGCGAGCTGGGAACGTGTAATTTTATGTTTTTTGGAACATTTCTTTTAAGTGTATCTTTGACTTTTTTAAGACCGTGTAATCACATGCATCGAAACTTTTTACTACCAGAGTATTTAAGACTCTTTTGAGTTTTATCACATCCACACTAATATATAAAAGTGAAAAGTTGACTGTTTATTTGGGAGCTTTCACGCGATAATGGCTGGACGGATTTTGATGAAATTTGGAATGGAGTTAGCTTATACCCTGGAATAACAAATAGGATACTTTTTATCATCACCATCATCCTTCACGCTCAAGAAATTAGGATTGGAGATAGATTATACCTTGGAATAACACATAGTATACTTTTCATCATCATCATTATTATCATCATCATCATTATCATCATCATCATCACACTTCACTCTCAAACGGCTGAACGGATTTTGTTTAAATTTGGAGTGGAGATAGCTTATACCCTGGAATAACACATTGATACTTTTCATCATCATCATCATCATCATCATAGTAATAAATAATTGTACGATTTAAACAATTGTATCTGTGAAAATTGCATTTAGGGCATTATTCACGTGTAAGTTATTAAATTTATAATGTTAGTACATTTGTATACTTGTAGACTGAGTAGTTCTGTATCCTATTGATATATAATATTGGGCTATAAAATATGAATAAAAATCACGAATTTAAAATCCTGTATGTGATCTGTGAGAACATATTATAAAATCAGAAATGCAATTCGAACAAAAACTGTAACAAAGTAGTTCTATTGAATTTCATAACGAATTTAAAATTTAAATATTGGGCTAAGCGTATGCAAGTGCAGTAGGTACCATGCAAATAGTTTGCATGAGTAATCGAGGAAGTGATTTGACAGGTTATGGAAGTATGGAAGTAGTGCAACGGGCTCGCGACGAGACGGGAACGGGAAGGGACGGGATCAGCCGGTGTTACAGGTATACTTGGTTTGAGGAGAATTGGCTGCAATAGACATTTGTAAAGCAGGTTGTTTGTAGGCACCTAATACTTGCAATAAACATTAAAAAATGTACTAAATTTAAAATACAATTAGCACTTCCATGAATGCAGGAATTAATGTGCCTAACATATGCCTTTATTACATTAATGTTTGTTTTATCTTTACACTAGCTGATGCCTGTGGCTTCGCACGCGTAGTCATTTCTAGGTTAAAATTACTCTATATTAAAATTATTCCAGGAGCTAAAACACCAACATTTGATGAAAATTCCTTCAGCTGTCAAAAATATTTTATCGATTGCTCGGCTTCTACTCATTGGATTGAGATACCAAGTACCCCAGTTTTTAAATCAAACTCTAATCTATTTAACAGTGAAAGCCGCATCGCAATCCGTCCAGTAATTTTTAAGTGATGCGCGAATAAACAAACATACAGACAGACAGACATGATTTAACAAAATTATAAACTCTTGTTCAGTAGCTTATTTTAAGTACAATTTTTTTACTATCTTCTTCGTACAGACTTACTAGTTTTTCGTACTTATTGTTTTATTATAATATAGATAATAATTAAATAAGTCATTACAAAGATTTGAAACGGATAGATTTTTGCTGGCATTTCTGTATCACTTTTTATTAGAATAATTAGTTGTAATTCGATAGTAGGTAAAGTATTTGCTTTTCAGCGACCAATTCAGCGTGTCCCAATCATATAAGTCCGGTCTGCTTCAGTGCCGGGTACTTCCAACCCTCCATCCGCGGTGATCTATTGTTTGCCGAGAGCCGAGAGAAATGAAACGTTCCCAACGGCGGCGTGAGAATCGTAACGTGTTCGAATTCATTAGGCGCAGGATCGATAACTATCGAATTACCGCGTCGGTTGGCCCGAGCTTTGTGCTTCTACATTGTTACTGATTTCGGTCAGTTTTACTTTTTTTATTACATTGGATTGGCAATGTCTACTTAAACATGATACGGGTCTATTTTTAGAAGCTACAATCGTGAGAATGTTTTAGATAAATAAACCCAAAACATTCCTTTTGTGTAGCCATTTCATTCATTAATGTTCTAATTGAAACTTTTGTGTAAAATCTGCCCGCCCCGCTGTTACGATCTACGTCCACTACACATACAAATATCACCAGCAATAAATCAAGACATGCTGCTACCCTTTGAATATGCAAATGGTCGGGAGATGATGGAGCGGAGGTAGGTGGCGCATGGCGCTGCTGCAGAGCGGCATGTAGTTGCGCCACCACCGTGGCCGACGGCGACGCTGCGTCGCCTGCCTCTCTGACTCACGTCTCTGGACTCCCGTGCCATAACCACAGATAAATTTATACTTACTACCCTGCGTAACTATAGTACCGTAGGGCTACCATTGCATTTCATAAAAAGGAGACAAGGTGTCGATTGCTTGAGATTTCCATCTTGGAGTGTTATTTATTGTGCTTACAAACGCTAATAAATATTGCGAATGTTCTATTGACGATATTGCGTCAAATCAGAAAAAACACAAATTGTCATTTTTTTGTCGTTGTGTGTCGTGTGCTCGTTTGTCAAGATAAGTATAACACATTCTTAAACTTTTTCCATAAAGCAGTGCGATTCAGCTAACAAACCGCAACGTGATCGCTGCGTGATCGTTACCTTTCGGTGTGGCCATACTTACAAAAAATTAAAACTGAAGTGAAAGAATGGTGAGAGATGCCGGGGAAGGGTGCGGGAAGTGGCTTGCACAAGTATGGCTTGTTAGCTAAATCGGGGGGCAGTTTCTCTGATGGCACTAGAGACGCCCTTGGTTGTCTTCAGACGTCCAGAAACTTCCACGTTCACTATCTTGAAGACTGACAACGGACAGCGGACTCTTTTTTTGGAAACTTTGGTAGACGTAGTATTGCATTTAGATGGTTACCCTACTCTTACAAACCGCTAGGTGTAAGCTGCCGCGCTGCGCCGCGCGCCTTTACATTATGCCCAAACGATCTGCCAACGCATTGTCTTTGAACTTACTGCCCACCGATAAATGTCACAAGTGATTTACAGTTTCTAATCCCTACTGCAATGCATGCATACTAGAAGAGCTGTAATAAAAATAAATAAAAACGACTTCATAGACAAAATGTCTTTTTTTGTTACCACCAAACACTAAAAAGATGAAAATAATTATAATTGATCGAGAACAATATAACTTATGCAAAATTTAAAAAAAAAATACCTTTACAAAGATACAACATAAAATAAGAAAGCCATAATTTCAATAATATCTTTACAAATACTTGTTTAAAGCAAGCTTTTACAAGCCATCACACTCTCTGGTCAACTTGTTGTACCAACTTAAGACCAGAGAACTCATCGAGACAAATCAGTAAGCAAAGACTCGCAGGGGGTTCATCATTTCATTGTTGGGTTCCTGCATGTGACTACCGTCTGGCTCCATCTTCAGACCTTAGATACCACATAAGAGCAGATAACTTATCAAGATCAATCAAATAAGCCTAATGCCGAGGGGTTTCCATCATTTGTTTGTCGAGTTCCTATGACTACCCTCCGGCTCCATCATCAGAGCAGATCAATGGTACCATAATATTGTGTTGTCATCAGATCCACACGGAGCTTCGTTTGACGTCTAATGGTTCAAAATGGACTCAATTAAATTTAAGCTGTTCGCTGTCTCTGGCTGCCGCACCGTGGCCCGAGTCAATTCCCCCCTGTGCCGGTCCCTGAGTAACCTCAATGCACTCCTGGTTGTCAACCCTGATATTTTTTGACAAATGGAAAACTGTTATGTCCATTTGTTTGTCTTTTTGTGAACATGTTTAATTTTGGAATTTTTATTATCATGTGTAATCCATGACTGATCATTGTGTTATTGTTTATATACCTATTTTAATTTTGACCTGACATCTGCTGACACGTAATTTATAATTTATATTTGATTTTTAAGGTTTTTGACATTTGATTATTTTATTTGTAATAATTTATGTTATAATTTTCTTAATTGATTTGAAATATGTTTATGAATTTTTTGGTAAATTATTGTGTAATAATGTTTAAATGGTCTCACCGTTCTTATTACAATAAATTAATTTGAATTTGAATTTAATTCATGGACAGTGAATTAAATTAAATAAAAGCTTGTTATATATAAGCTGCTAAACCAATTTTGATTAAATTTATATAGAACCACACTGGAGGTCTATTCTTTCAATTAAAAATAATTATATAATTCGGAAGATACGAGAGCACATAAACACTAAACATAAAAACAAATTAAGTAGCATTAAAATGTACTAAACCAATATAATTTTGATCTTTTAAACTTTTATGGGACTACACTGATCTAACATCTATATTCCGTTTGGAATAAAGTAAGTTTAGAAATCTTGGAGAGAGGAAGCAACTCAAACTATATTTATTTTTGAAGAAACTTTTGAGTCAATTTTGATTAAAACTAATGGGACCTAATCGGAACCCTATACCCTATTAAATAAAAAATATTAATTATCATCCAAATCGGTTTAGAAATTTTAGATATACTTATGAGGTAACAAACATAGGTAGGTACAAAAAAAAACAGACTACTTGAGGACCTCCTCCTTTGAAGGTAAGGCGTGGGAAACCGAGGCGTCACAGAATAAATAATAGTACTACACCAGGTAACCAACATTGTTGCGTTAATTTTGTAGTGGCATGGAACGTGAAAATCATAAGAATAGAAACATATCACAGTAAAACCATAATACGAGTAATACAAGCTAGATATTCATAATTATATACTTAATAGTACTTAGATTAGATATGGCATTGAAGTATTTAATAACAATAATAGCTGTGAGTAGTAGGTAGTATAGTTTCATAGTGTGTATTATAATATCTATCTTCATGCTTGCTTGCTGCTTGTCGTATGAGGTAGTGCTGGCTTCTGGTGTCAGAGTTTGTCAGGCCACCCGAGGGCCTCTGACATGGCTTAACGACTGCTACAGCCGCTGACAGCTTCACATGCCTTCAGAAAACAGCACATAACAAAGGTCATTGGTGCGGACCCTAGGACCAAGCACTAGTAAACCGCTAGGCTACCATCGCACTTCATCAAGTAACGACTCTTACGGCCGACATTCTAAATCAAGAATTCTAGCAAAAACCAACTGAAATTATCTATTTTGTAATAGCGCTGAGTCCACGGGAGTTTTGTAGTAACAAACTCTAGTCTATTCTTTAATAGCGCTGAGTCCACGGGAGTTCCGTAGTAACAAACTCTAGTCTATTCTGTAATAGCGCTGAGTCCACGGGAGTTTCGTAGTAACAAACTCTAGTCTATTCTTTAATAGCGCTGAGTCCACGGGAGTTCCGTAGTAACAAACTCTAGTCTATTCTGTAATAGCGCTGAGTCCACGGGAGTTCCGTAGTAACAAACTCTAGTCTATTCTGTAATAGCGCTGAGTCCACGAGAGTTACGTAGTAACAAACTCTAGTCTATTTTGTAATAGCGCTGAGTCCACGGGAGTTCCGTAGTAACAAACTCTAGTCTATTCTGTAATAGCGCTGAGTCCACGGGAGTTCCGTAGTAACAAACTCTAGTCTATTCTGTAATAGCGCTGAGTCCACGAGAGTTACGTAGTAACAAACTCTAGTCTATTTTGTAATAGCGCTGAGTCCACGGGAGTTCCGTAGTAACAAACTCTAGTCTATTCTGTAATAGCGCTGAGTCCACGGGAGTTCCGTAGTAACACACTCTAGTGTATTCTGTAATAGCGCTGAGTCCACGGGAGTTCCGTAGTAACAAACTAGTACAAATGTTTAAGTATCAGTTCGTAGTACTATCATTTATTCTGTGGTATAGCACAGAGCTCGAATTCGTTAGCTGGTAACCGGCAACCCACACGTGGCCCTATAAACGTCGATTGCTTCTGTTCTACTAGCCGAGCATGCTTCTTGACTACTGTTCATTTGTAACCATTAAAACTATTCGCACCTAAGGCCGCCGTATTTGTTTAAGTCAACGATATCTTCTCATAAAAATAATTTATTAATGAGTGGGCTGTGGCGCTAGTCGTGTCGCAGCTCGCACATGTACGAAGCCATTTGGTTCCGACTTTATTGCTATCTTGATTAATATTTATGATCGATTCTTCGTCCGACTCGTGAATTACATATGGCGTACGGCTCGTGCTGGTCGCACTGTGATAAATCGGTCAGGTAAAATCTTTAAGTACATATAGGTATTACTGATTCGTAACGCATCTCTACATCTGATGTTGGTCCTCAATAAATGTAAAACCAACATGAATCACAATTAAGATATGCGATTTGACAACAACGAAAGTTATTATAAGCATGTATTGAGCTGGTCATAAATTAAGCTTATTTACTCAAACAAGCTTGTAATGTGGTCATTATTTCGATAACCTTCTTAAGGCAAAGTCGACCTTGCCGCGCTGCTTGAATAGGCGCCAGCAAAGTTGTATGGAAATTCATTACTGTCGTGTTTTGCAGCCAGCAATTTCCTTTGAAAATCCATTATTGTCGTGTGTTTTTAGTACTATTATTTATTCTGTGGTTTTGTTAACCACCGAACTCGAAAAGAGAGGCGTTGTAGCTCCCAGACGAATGGACCGATTTTGATGTTTTTTTTTCTTTTTGAAAGCTGATGTGATCGTGATTGTTGTTGTTTCTGTTTCTGTTTCTGTTTCTCTTTTCTCTGTTTCTCTTTTCTCTTTTCTCTTTCTGTTTATGTTTATGTTTATGTTTATGTTTATGTTTATGTTTATGTTTATGTTTATGTTTATGTTTATGTTTCTGTTTCTTTTTCTGTTTCTTTTTCTGTTGTTGTGGTCGTTGTTGTTTGTCTTTGTTGTTTTCGTTGTTGTTGCATTGTTTGAGTAAATTCTTATTATACTAAGCTGGTTTTATTTAAATTCCTCGCATTGTTTGAGTAAAGCACTATACAAGCCTTGGTCCGCAATGACTGCCCCTGCTGGCCACGCTATGATGGCCTCGAGCTTTGCTTAGTTAAGTTCTCGACCATCATCATAGCGTGGCCAGCAGGGCAGTCATTGCGGACCGCGGCAGTAATGTACTATTACCTACCTGTGATAAAATGTGCAATCACACTATTACACTTCACACTAATATGATAAATCAGAGAAGTGTAGCCACTGTCGTAAACAGGCCAATCAGAACTTAGAGTTTAAAAAATGAATACTCTCTTATCGAGCGGAAAACATCGAATGCGCGATGCAGAACTCCATACATAACGTCATAAAATGAATAAGAACCGATAAGCGCCATCTATCTTTTATCTTTAGAAGTGTGTATGTCTGTTACTCCTTCACGCTCAAACGGCTGAATGTATTTGAATGAAATTTGATACAAGGATAGCTTATCCTGGATTAACACACAGGCTACTTTGCATCATCATCATCATCCATCATCATAATGTACGGGGCGCAGCTAGTAGGGCATATATAACAGGTGTAACCATGCTTGCTGCGGGTGGTAGGTATATTTTAATGTAGAAGCTTAGAATGAAGTGTGACAATGTTAGTAAGTTTTAAGACCTGATTAGTTACGTAGGTATTTTAGATGTTGTTATTAGATATCTCCGCAAGAGATCATCTACCCTCGATCCATTGACATGAAAGTGACAATCGAGGAGGCGGCTTTAGCGGGCTAGAGCCCACCCACTGCAACAGAACAACTTTCTACGTTATTTTTTGTTCAATTTCAAAGGGTAATCTGACATGCACGAATGGTTTGCGACAATTGTCAATCATGTAAGTACTTAGAAGTAAATCTGAGATGCGAATAATTACCTAAATACTTATGCAAATTCCAGCGCACGTGTACTATTAGAAAGCACGTCATGTGTAGTGTTACCCAAGGTTTGAAAAACGACGGAGACCGCACCGCCAAATCGAAAGTTAAGCACACAAGATATGCCGATCAGCTCGTATGCACAAGCCTCACGCACACATTTACACCATGCTATGCCGATCGCCGCAAAATTGCAGCAAGATCTCGACATTATTAGTCGTGTTAATTCTATTAACTTCTTACGAAAAATCATAAACAATGCAGTCTTTTGGGATGAAAAAAATCGAATACAAATTATCCACTGATGCACAACGCAGCTGCCATTTGCTATGCTTTACGCGTTTGTTTGGAGGCGTGTTCTCCGTCTTTTTTTAAACATTCTTGGTGTTACCATATAGAAATTTAGAAAATCATCCAATAATGTGGATGTAAAAAAAACATATGCAAATAACTTTTTCCATTTTATTTGTTTTTAAGTCCCAGGTTGTCAAAAATGCTTGTGTGCTGTATGTCATGTCACGAGAACCATACGTGTGTGGCAAATTTCAGCCAGTGGAAGTGGGTCAAATATTGATTGCAAAATTCCAGGACGTACAAGTGAAGTTAAATAAAAGCATTTAATCGTAAGGCCGGACGGGGATAAAAGCCGGACACGTCTGGACAAATCCGGACGTATGGCAACCCTACATGTGTGATGTGTTGAAAGACCAGTGATTGGTGTGGACAGGTCGAGACATGTGTAATACCTACTACTACCTACCTAATACCTACTACTCCCAGTACTATCGGTAGAAGCTAGGAGGGGATGTGAACTGGTCGGAAGCTACCGATGAAATCGATGTCACTTGCGAGCAAGTCAACGTGTCATCAGTTGCGTCGCCTCACCGCCCGTCTGTCACAAACAAACGCTCCTGCTCTACAGATACGATCAGCGCCTCCGCGCCGACTGTCGGCGTAGCTCTACGTCAGACTATTGTGACAGCTACGAACTGTGCCAAATAATAAAAGTAATTACAGTTAACTGGTCACATTTCAGTTCAATGATTTCATTATTCACCGTAAGTACATACCTACTCATGTAGTCAGGTACCTGTTATCTACAACGTGAAGAATTTTTCACTATCTCTTGGCAACCGCGTAATTAGATGTATGTACCTACCTATAAAGCTTTCATCTAGTTATACAACAATACAATACAATAACTCTTTATTGAACATATTACAATAAAAAACAACATAACAGTAATGATACATAAAATCTAATGTTGTACAATAGGCGGCCTTATCGCTATTTGCAATTTCTTACAGGCAACCTTTGGATGGACAGGAACATAAAATAAATATTGCGGTCAGTGATGGAGACTTACTTTGGAACAAAAAAGTTAATAGGTAAATTAAAACAACTATATAACTTAATATAGTATAGTAGGTTATTTTCGTTTAAAGTTTACTTGCCTATTAATTTTTTTGTGGAGCGAAGTAGAACAAATGTACTGGCTTATAGTTTTAAATTAATAATTCGAATATTAGCGATTCGTGGAGCGATGTCCGCGATTTCGTGGAGCGGAGTGGCATAACTCCGTGACTGGCACCTCTTGGTTTCGTATAGATGCGTACTGCGTCGAATTAGTTCATATTTGGAGTCTTTAATTTTATACTTGGGTAGAAAAATTATATTGCTATATGGCTGATTAGATTTTTATGTAGGTACTTATAAACAAGTGTAACTTTTTTTTTGTTTTATGCGACGTATTATGTAGTAAATTAGGAGGTTAGTTACTAACACCACTCTTAGGTGTACTTACTGGTGTATCTGTCTATGACTAAGCGATTAAAAAAAGTCTTTGTTTAATTAAATATAAAGCCATGACATTACAATGATTTATCTTATCTCTTGTTTAATACGTAGAGTTATTTTTAATTAACAATGGCAGCAAGTGGGTCCAATGATACATGTAATCGCAGGCAGAATTAGAAGGCCCCGTTAGGCGGTTACTTATGAATTGATCGACTGCCGACCGGTGACGAAAGCAGACCACTTCGTGATCAACGGTGCTCCCAAACCAATGCTAAACACAGTTGTCTCAAGCTTATCTTTCCAACTGGATTCTGTACCTACAATGGAATTTTAATTCGGCATAAATTCTTAGCCAACGGTAAATTGCCGACTCGTGAATATTATTTTTGATCAGGAAAACTCAAACGGATTTTGTAGGTTCATTTATTCATTGTTGTTTGTTGTTGCTGATTTTGGATTAGATTTTAGGCAAACTTTAGAAAAGAGTTACATTTCAATGTTTTTTGCTCAAACATGTCATTGCTATTAAATAATCTGCTCCCTGAGCATCGCATAACGAGCACGGCGTGATATATTCAGGTACGATATGTGCCCAAAGCGCATATTTTACGGCCGCGGTAGACTACATTATTGCTGATCATATGATATCCCGACTCGGTCTTTATCTTTATTGCCTTTCTATCTCTGTTCATGTTTGCTTTCTATCTGTGTGTCAATTTAAAATCAAAATATACGCACATTAGATTGAATCAATTGTATGGCAATTGTATTATTACTTTGGGCTCCTATCTCGACTTCCGTTTGCCTTTATCGTACCGGGCTATACATTGTTGTTTAATTAAATATAATTTGCCATTCATACCTGCATCGAGTTTAACACCTACTTGAAAATTAGTTTGGTCAAGATACCTTTGACGATGACTTTGAGAATAATGCATATGCACATTCTCACCCGTCACGCACGTCGCGTATCACGGATTCGAATATTTCCTCGTACGTAGGTCTCAAAAAAATCGAAAGGATTTCCAACCAAATATTGGGCGAGGGGGTTGTTCGCGCACGGTCAGCGATTTACATTCCTCACGACCGAGGTCGGCGTCGGGTCGGGTCGATTCTATAATGTATGCTCATAAAAAGAATCGTGACGGAAGAAATCATTAGGAATTCAGTAAACTCGTACGTTTTTGTAGGTGGACGTCTATTTTGTGTAAAATTGGAGTTTTTGCGGAATCGGTCCGGTGCTGAGCCATGAGGAGCGCCTAGCGACCTCGTTCTGGTAATCAGATGAGAGCAACAGTTTAACGAATAGCTAATAGCCGAAGGCGGCTCGGGCGGCGGGCGCGGGCGGTGCCCTAGTCAGGATCAGAGGTCGCCTGGTAGACACGCGGGCTCCGCTCGGCAGATTAGTAAGTTTCTAGGGCTCTGGTCCTCCAGGGAGTGGGCTACTGTAAAGGTAACTACGGCACAGATTACCCAATAGTTAATAAAACATTTCATTGATATTACCAGTAAGTACAGTATGTTATTTAAGATACATATAGATAGACGAACATGGTAGGCACTAAAACTAACTGCTTTTCGGCCCATGGAGAATTGTTACAAGATGCCTAAAAACATAACAGATATTTGCTAGTTTTGCAATCACTATAATTTGGCAAATTAGAGAAACCTCTGCTGAAAACTCGCATCATAATTCATTCCGACAATTTAAAATAGGTACCTGAATACGAACACAAACAAAAACCCAGTGACTATTTATTTATTTCTTTAGTTAGAAAAAAGCCAGGAACATTAGATAACTTTTCCTTTTAATTAGTCTGGTTTCAGCATATTATGCTCATGCTTTTTATAGAATGACTAGTTGTGCCCGCGTGGACATTTTCTGGGATTAAAGTACCTACTTGTAACGTACAAAACACCAACAAAATTTATTCAGCGGTCAAGTAGTTTTTTATCGATTTCTCGACTTCTGCTGATCAAATTGAGATACAAAGTACACTAGATTTTAAGCCAAATCGTATACTATACAACAGTGAAAACAGTATTTTAATTGGTTCAGTAGTTATGCGAGAACATACATACATAAGTACATACAGACAGACAGACAAACACCAGTAAAAAAAATGTTATATTTTCGTTCAGTAACTTAATTTAAGTCCCCTAGATCATTATTTTTAATTATCTTGTATTTTTTTGCTATATTATAAGTATTGTATAGATGGTTCACCCATAAATAAGAAGTAAAATATCTATGTACCAAAAATATTCTGGATATTATGACAAAACTTATGCTCCAGGTGAGGCTCGAACTCACAACCCCGGCATCGCTCACGAACACTGTCTTATAAGTACCGTGCGCTAACCAATTGCGCCACTGGAGCGATGGACTGATCGACGAAATTATGATACCACTAACACAAGCTCTCCGTCTCCCCTCCCACCGTGCCCTTCGTCCCTCGCTGCTCGAAGCTATTAGATGACGTCAGTCCTCTAACTAATTCGCTAAACACTCATGTAATTTTAATTAGGTGTTTGACTTTGATTATCATTATCAGAAATCTTTGTGCATATTCAGTGTTTAGTCAATTTAATTCAATCAAACAATGGATGAAATGTACAAGTATCTTAAATAACCTAAGTATAGCAAATATAATAGGTATGTACTTAGTAAGTGCCTTCAGTTTACGTCAATTAAAGTAAATTGGAGGAAATAAGTGTACCGGTTTCAAAACAAGTAAACGAACTACACGAATCAGTATTTAATGGCCAAAATTCTAACACTAGTGTAGGTATGACCACAGAATAAATAATAAGTAGTACTGGTATGGTAGTTAGGTACATTAAAATATTCTAACATTGGTGTAGGTATGACCACAGAATAAATAATAAGTAGTACTGGTATGGTAGTTAGGTACATTAAAATATTCTAACATTGGTGTAGGTATGACCACAGAATAAATAATAAGTAGTACTGGTATGGTAGTTAGGTACATTAAAATATTCTAACATTGGTGTAGGTATGACCACAGAATAAATAATAAGTAGTACTGGTATGGTAGTTAGGTACATTAAAATATTCTAACACTAGTGTACGTATGACCACAGAATAAATAATAAGTAGTACTGGTTTGATAGTTAGGTACATTAAAATATTCGAACACTCTGTGTAGGTATGACCACAGAATAAATAATAAGTAGTACTGGTATGGTAGTTAGGTACATTAAATTTAGCTTTCTTTAAGTGAAAGAATTTTTAAAATCCGTTCAGTTTTTTTTGAGTTTATCCATTACAAACAAACAAACAATCACATCTTTCCTTTTTATAATATTAGTGTAGATAAGTAGGTATGTGTAAGTAGAATCTGTATAAGAGTTATAGGTATAGGACTATACTTTGTAGGTATTATACTTACTTAAATTACTTATTGAGTCTTTTCAAAACAGGATATTTTTTTATTTTTTTTGACTGACTATGAGGTCTTCTTACCTAGGCTAAAATACATCTTTGAACACATTGAACGAAAGCATAAGAGGATAATCTACTTAGGAAATCGACTTAAAAATGGTGTTCCGAACAAAACCGGATATATTTTCGAAAAAAAACACGATCTAATCAATCGTAACAGAAGAGGATATTTTACAAACGAGTCAGTTACATAACAGGGTAATGTTTTCAAAAGAGCACATATTTGTTACACAGAATGTTGCACTTATACTCTTATACACTTTATTTTTTCAAAATTTGAGCATCATTTTTAATTAATAACTTCGTAAAATGGAAAACAAGTTGAATACGAAACGCGTTTTTTTTTTCCTTCTGTCTGTATTCTACCTCAATGTAGAGATTGTTTATTTGTCGTATGAGGTAGTGCTGGCCTCTGGTGTCAGAGTTTGTCAAGCCGCCCGAGGGCCTCTGACATAGCTTAACGACTGCTATTAATCAATAACAGCCGGGACCGACAGCTTAACGTGCCCTCCGAAGCACGGAGCGATGGTAAACCGCACATAACTCAGAAAGTCATTGGTGCGGAGCCTAGGTTTTGAACTCGGTATCGTTGGATTCTAAATTGCACTATAGAACCCCTAGGCCACCATCGCTCTAATGTAGATATAAATTCCAACTGACTTTCAAACCGAAAAATACCGTGGTAGTTTTTATCGAATGTTTGGCATCTACTCATTGGATTGAGATACCATGTACACCAGTTTTTAAGCCAAACCCTAATAAGCTATCCAAAAGAGAAAACCGCATCGCAATCGGTTCAGTAGTTTTTACGTGATACGTGAACAAACATACAGACAAACAAACAAACATAAAGAAATAAACAAAAATAAACTATTAAAAAACGGGTTTTGTAGCTTATTTTAATTACCTTTTTTTTAATTATGTATTTTCTTTTTACAGAATTTTTCGTTCTTAATGCTTATTATAAGTATATATAGATATCATCAGTGATACTATTACCAATCGATTTTAGAAGCACAGGTCTGATGATGGAGCCGGAAGTCAAAGGAACTCAACAACAAAATAATGGAACCCCTTCAAGTTTGGGCTCATTTGGTTTGTCTTTATGAGTCCTCTGGGTTTATTTGGTATCCAGGGTCTGATGATGGAGCCGGAAGGTAACCACAGGAACTCATATTACAAATGATCTTTTGTGAACTACCACTAAAAAGAATAAAATACAACTCAACTATTTGAAAATTAAACATGTAATACCAATACAAAAATACAACATTAGAAAGAGTTTTTTGAAGTCGGTGCCACCATTTTAATACCTGGCTATAATTTTAATCAAATATATTTACAACAAAATTAATACACACCTATCTATCTACGGTACGGCCGATAAGTCATGGCCACTCAGTACTTCGTGCAAATGGCTGCGCAGTGAACATTTTTAGAAATCGAATGGCGGAATGAGGCAATGTGCACGGGGCTGTGGTCTAGAGATGCACGTCATTCCAGCATTCTGGTATATAAAATGTTCGTTTCGCAGCCATTTGCACGAAGTTCAGAGTGGCCACGACTTATCGGCCGTACTGTATGCACCCTCATAAAACACGACACGCAGAAGAGAACCCCATATTATAAACGAGACCACTACCACACAAACGGATTTTGACTTTCACACGTCCACAAACCGATTGCCACGTATACAACAATCTATATCTGTTTATAATATCACTAAACTATATTATAAACAGGAAAGATTTGTTTGTTTGTATGTTTGTTTGTTTGTTTATGGATAAACTCAAAAAATACTGAACCGATTTAAAAAAAATCTCTTCTTTTTGAAAGTTACATTCTCAGCGAGTAACACGGGCAGTATTTTATTTTTCAAAAACATTAAACATCCCTACGAAAATTGCAATAATGGTATCAGAAACCCATGGTATCAAAAATATAGAACGGAATGACATGTTGCCATGGAAACGAAATACTAACAATTCTGTCAAGTACGTGAGTAATAATGTAGTTGTCTATGGTCAAAAAACACTACCTACGGTGGTTGCCGCCAAAGATTTTGAATTACGCTTACTGGCGCTATTTTTAGAAGTTACGACGTATAAAAATGCTAAAAGTAAGAAAAATGCCGCGGTGTGAGCGCTACCCGAGCGAAGCCGGGGCGAGTCACTAGTAAATCATAAAGTATTTGTAATAATTATTAAATTATAAATTAGCACGTCAAGCGGTATAAAAAAGATATTTTAAATAAGCTTAACCATATTATAAATGATGGGCTCGGTTTGGCATCGACTTCAAAGAACTCTTTCTAATGTTGTACTTAAGTACAAAATTAGTATGGTATTACATTTTTAATTTTGAAAAAATCCTTTGGTTCTTGTTGAATTGTCATTATTTTATTATTTTTAGTGGTACTTTACAAAAGATCATTTGTATATTATTGTATTATGTATAGGAAGTCGTTTTTTTTCTGGAAAATTATTTTTATTGAGTTTATAATCCGGATTTTAGGAATGTGTGTAGATAAAATAAATAACAAACTGCTAACTTCCTTCATCTAAACGCATGTTCCATTGCCACAGTAGATGGAATGAAAAATAATACAGACCGCTCTTGACCTATTTTATTTTCCATTCACATTCAATAATTAAGCGTTACAAATGACTATTATTTTATTATCAGCGCCGATAAGGGAGTAGGGCATGTGGCCGACGGCCGTGCCGCAGCGCTGCGACGCGGCGCGCGGCGGCGCTAGGCGCGCCTGCCCGCGGGGTGGCCTGCAAATGATATGTTAATGGACAGCCGAGGAAATATGCTTTATTGTTCTACGATCTATGTTCTTAAGTAGGTCTACCTGTTCTATGCCAGCGGCGAAGGGAAAAGTTGAGATTTTGCGGCTCGATATACCTAGAGCTTAGCTAGTGGTATTTGTATGGAATCGCACTTTATCCAATCTACCGGAAAACACTGTAAATCTATGAGTAGGATGAACAAAGAATAACTACAAGTCCAACAATACAATCTTATCGAAAAAATCCGGAATATTGCTCCGACCAGGGTTTGGACAAAAAATTTACAAACAAAAAAAAAACGAGTCATATGTATTAAATTAATATCCATAACAATATATAAAAGGGAAACGTTGTTTGTTCATTTGTTTGTTTGTTTGTTTGTTTGTTTATTTGTTTGGGGAGCTTTCACGCGATAACGGCTGGACGGACTTTGATGAAATTTGGAATGGAAATAGCTTATACCCTAGAATAGAACATAGGATACTTATAATCCCAGAAAATTCTAGGTTTCACGGGAAAACTGAAAAATGTTGATTACTCGCTGTATGGAACAGTTGCCATGGAAAAGAATTAAGAAGTCTGTAAAAAAAATTCAAGAGCATTGGTGCTATACCTATTTTTGCATTGGTTTTTAATATTCTAGAAGAAAATAGGATGCTTTTTTTCGCGATAAACAGTAGTCCGCGCGGATTAAGTCGTGGGCGGGAAAGCTAATTACTTATATACACAGGCAGTCTTGTTAGTCAAAATAGTATACTCGTATCTACAAAAGTATTTAGACTTACGGTCCTATATTCTGACTCTGGCTTTATGCTGAGAGCCTCTCAATTATTTAGCCTTAGCAAATGCAATTAAGACTCAATAGCAATAGGAGCTAAAGCTCTTTAGCTTGTCTTTATGAAGAACATAACTAATGCACGACCAAAAGCTAATTGAGAACATAAACAAGTAACGCTGCACGATTGATGCAACAAGAGTTGCGCGACGTCGCCGCCCGCCCTCCGTCTTTTAATGGCACCGAGTGGAAACATCGAGCGGCGGCGAACTGACTGATCAGCCCGATTGAGCAGGACAATTGCCCCTAATGAAAGTAATTAACACGACGCGATCGGCCGATACCGATAGCGGCAAGCCTGCGCAACCAGACACCACAATATGCGCCTGAATCAACCTACACGCCCTTCTAATTAGAGCATAAATCAATCTCACCGGTTTCCTTGGTAAACACCGATGACAAGCACATAATCTTTCAGATACTGCCCTGCCAAAAAAGAGCTTTTGCCAATAAATTATATACTGTTAGAATGTGCACCAAGGCCTTCAATTTGATACCCATATTATAACCTTTTTATAAAAAAAACTAATTTAAAAATGGTGCTATACTGCCGCAATACCGAATGTTTTCAAAAATATTGCCTATGTTACTTGGGGGGATGTAAGGATTCTAACGATACCCAATACGTCTAAATCTGTACGTCTAAAAGTTTTGGTGGAATAAAGAAACTCACATACAAAACATGAATGCTAAAAACAATACACTCCTTTTTTTGGGCAGTCGTGTAAAAAAACTTGCGTCATGGGAAAATTTTGCACATGCAGCCTTCAAAGCTGCTATGGTATAATCTCCTGAGAAACGTTCACGCAATATGGATGCAACCTTTGCAAATAACAGGTAGATTTTTGAATAGCAAGCCTTTTTTTCGGGTATCATGCACGTCCACAGAAACGTCCGAATCAGCTGATGCAGGTAAACAAGTCAATGTGCACTGCATTCATCTGCGAATGACGCGAAGGACGTGCAGTACGTGAGAATTAACCGATGGGAAAGTGAACCAGTGCTAACTCGCAGAAACTCAAGGTAAAATTCCTTTAAACCATGATTACTGATTTGTTACTCAAACGTATTATTCGTGGAATAAGTAGATATTGGTCTTCACCTTTATTTGCTTACGTTCAGTATCAAGATGTGTGTAGATCAAGGTTATGGTTGCATTTATCTTTTACGGGTACTGTAAATCAAGAACAAATTCATCGATAACGTGGTATAAAGCTAACAGTGCGACTTGTTGGTATATTTGTTTATGATATTGTACAGATAACTATGATTATGTAAATAATGGAAAATAAACATGTCTATCTCGTCCGAATTATTCAAGGTTAATTCGATGCTTACTGAACCAAGTTCCTTGAAAATAGTTTCGAATGTATTTAGGTCATAATTAAAATATTTTGGTACTAACTTTACTACTTTCGGACGAATCTATATCTACAAAATTGCAAAAAAGGTTGAGTAGATCATAATATGTGATCATGAATCTAGGTACATAGTTACAATACAATACAATAACTCTTTATTTAACACATCACAACAAAATAACAGTAATTGTACATAAAATACAATGTTGTACGATAGGCAGCCTTATCGCTATTAGCAATTTCTTACGGGCAACCTTTGGATGGACAGGAATATAATATAAACATTGCTGTCAGTGATGGAGACTTACTTTGGAACAAAAAAATTGATACATAAAAACAACTAAAACTTTATATTTTTACTAGCTGTGCTCGCGGCTTCGCACGCGTGGTCATTTCTCTGAGTTAAAAGTACTCTCTGTGATATTCCAGGACCTAAATACCAATATACCAAGCCGTACAAAAATATTTTTTGTCGCTCAGGAGATGTTGACTCGTCGAGTGCTGGACCGAGAGTGCTGGACAACGCTGAATCAGTGCGCTCACTCCATCACCGCGCTCACGCCATCGCCGCCTGTTACTTGTGACGCATTTCCAGTGAAAATACGTAACAAAGGTGATGAAACTAAGTTGGTTTGGTCGTTCAACAGTGTATACCTATTATTGTTATGTCTTAAAAATTTCAATTGTTCTAAGACCTAGAAACAGAAACCCTTATTGCAAACGTGCAAAACATTATACGTATAATCACTCCGCAGAGAGTGTCTGGACTCAATTATATGTTTAGCGAAGTGGGACTACTTTGAGTAACTGTTCCTCTACGCGGCCACTATTTAATTTTACTTTGCAGTGGTTTGGCGGAAGTAAGCTAGGTATTTTATCCTCGTTCATTTTAATTATAGATTTCCGCAAAGTAACGCTTGAGTTTATCAACTATTATGTTTTTACCCGAGTACGGCGAAGCAAGGGAAGGGTAATGAGTTTAACAATGTATGTCAATGTTCTACCATAGCGTCGTTTCCCCTATTAGTCCAATTTTAACAAGCGAGGTATCAATCGATTTGTCTTTATTTATAGTGTCATTGGCATATTTTTTTACCCAGATACGGCGAAGCAAAGGAAGGGTTATGTGTTCTAACTAAAAACTTGTCTGATTTTGACAAGCGAGGTATCAATCGATTCGTCTTCACCGCAAGAGTGTCATAGGCTATTTTTTACCCGACCGTAGTCTAGTTCTTGATCTTAAGTCTTGTTCCTTTGCCGAAAAAGGAGGGGCTATCATATTCATCATCATCAACTTATTACTTGCCCACTGCTGGGACATAAGCCTTCTCTTAGAGAGACAAGGAGAGAGAGACAAAGAGAGGAAAGAGAGAGATTGCGCGGTAATAAATCATGGGTGTCACATGTTCTTGAAATTTGAAGTTCTTGGCAAAGTCTGAAATAGAAAGGAAGGAAGAATAAAATCGAAAATTACTAGAGAAACTTTCACAAGCTTCAATAAGGACTCCGATTTGAGTAAACGTAAGCTAGACAATCATATGCACACAGTACTCCAGGTACTCGCCATGAGTGCAAAGCCGGAGCAAAACAATAAAAATAAGATCGAGTTCGATCAACAAATATAAAGGCATTCCACGTCGAAGGATGAATGAATCGGGCCATCGTTCTGAACAAGCTGTTCGTTTTGTTTGCGCGTACGTAGGCAACGAAAAAAATTGTCTGTCTCAGGTGCGCACCTGTTGAGGCGCCGCCGCCCGTGGGACCTCAGCAGCAGGTAAGGAGACGTGCAAAAACTATCAATGTCCATTTGTACTTGCTTAAATGAACCTGGACTGACTGAATAACTTCTCGGAAATTTCTATGCTTCGACCATCTCTGGAGGTTTAATATTACACAATATTTTTTAGTTCTACCCGTTTGTTTGTTTGTCGTATGAGGTAGTGCTGGCCCTGGTGTTTGTCAGGCCGGCTCAACTCTGGCTTAACGACTGCTATTAATCAACAGCCGGGACCGACAGCTTAACGTGTCCTCCGAAGCGGAGCGATAGAAAACTGCACATACCTAACTTAGAAAAGTCAATGGTGCGGAGCCTAGGAACGAACCCGGTATCGTTGGATTCTAAGTTGCACTATTGAACTATTTAGGCTACAACTGTGATATGATATTTGATTTATAATAATGTTTATATTCATAAGTATGTGTGATTAAAGTGAATTGATATTTTTAATTGCCATTTTATTTCTATGCATGAAAAACTCGCTTCACCAATTGTTTTCATAAAAATGTTCCTCAAGGAACCTCAGGGAAACTGTCTCAAGGTTGCCTTGCCCGTACATATATCCTGTGATGTAACTATATAGTCTTTTGAGGCTTTCCATTGAATCCACTAGCCTCATTTTAAGTTACTGGAAAATGAAACGGCTATTCGTAGGGATCTGCAAGTAGCACACTATAAGGTATCCTCCATAGAATGAGAGTCATTCAGTCAATTCTTTTACGATAATAATGTATGAGGCCACTAGGTTCTAAAATGGTTCCTTCATATTTTCCCCTGGATAAAGTAGGATAGAAAATCATTTTGCACCACGCGGCTTCACTAACACAAATTTTAAAACTTGCATGATAAACTGGTTGTAGGGAGGTCGGAAATATTATAACAATAAAATAATATAAGTTGTAGAAATTAAGAATCTCATTTAAATTTAATTGAACTTTACAAGCTGGAAACATAATTTATGACTCCAATTGAAAGTCTTGATCATAACCGGTAAGGTATTCAGATTGTCGGCAAGATTTTATTTCCCTTGCCATACAGGGGCGGAACATAAAGAAAGCACGAACGAAACGCTTTATGTGTAGGCAGAAACCCACTCAGATATGTACGTTCCGTGTTTCAATTTTTGCCCATATCTGGCGGCGGTGGTGTGCCGCCGCGTGTATACAGATTCAGATATGCTAAGAACGTGCAGATCGCGGAGCGTGCGCCCGCGCGTTCCGCGCCACCCGCGCCCGTAGGCGTGAACACAGAGCTGCGCCACTTCCTGCGCCACGCAGCAATTCAGATTTATGCACATGTCTTCTAACACTACTTGCATCCCGATTACTTAACTGTCGACCACTCCATAGTTCATTCAACAAACTGAGATAATTTACAAAACACGCACCACCTACCTACGTTGCGCCGCAATGCATCAACATACACTCGCGGCTCTACCAAAATCCCTTCTAGTGAAATACACCTATATCTCTCGCATTTGTCTCGATCCGAACACAGGACACGAAGCGTAAATATTCTTTTACGCCACTATTGTATAATCGGGTATGTGTGATTTAGTGCGTTGTTGATTTTATCCACATTCCGCGCCGTTGTACAATACGCCGATTGGCGCAATGCGAAATTCCATTAAACTTTTTGAATACGGATAAAAGAAGAATTCGGAAAAAATACCGTCTTCGCTCTCTCGAGCAGGTCATTGTGCAAGCTTTCTGCTTTACACCCGAACAATCGCACTGTTTTGTTACCAGTTAACCATGACAAACTGAGCTGTATGGCTTAATACCTGGTGATATTCTTTGTTACTAGAGTAGGCTTTGTAATTATTACTATTTTCAACACGAAATTTGTGGTCACAGTACTCTTCAACATCTAATTAGTAACACTGAGAATCTCGTGTTTTGTTTAAATAAGTTTGCAAATTCACTTTATGCGCAGAACAATCATTTAGCGAAAGGGACGTTTTATCGAACGAGCTTTGTGCACTTGCTTTACAATTGTCCGGAACATTGTACCGATGTCATTAAATTGACAAAGCCCAAGATAATTTCCGTGGTTTATTGTAGGTATTATAATGTAATATAAGTATAAGAGCATTTTGTCACGCGGTCATCCGATATGCGGAGATCACAATCATGCGGAGGGGTGCGTGAGATTATAAGTGTGTTAGTCGGATAGCGCACGTCCACAGAACACAGCGCGCGGATGTCCGCGACCACAGAGTCTACAGAGATAAGGCCAACCTGCCACATTATCTTGGAGCCTAAGGTCTGTCAACAGTACCTATGCAAATAGGATCCCGATAAGATGTTCGATGCTCATGATGTGTTACATAACACTTACATAAATAACATTGGATAAACAACAAAATCAAGGTTACACATATCTCAAATAAATCGATCGCGCCATGTGTATAATCATTATGTTTTTTTACCGAATGTTTTGTTCCGAGTTATCCCAACTCGATTCGAGGAAAACGTGCACGGAGTTTGTCAACCAATTGTAAATCGTGGCTCAATTTGTTTATAGCTGTTACCGTTTTCAGTGGCAGGTATTGACAATGACATTGGCCGTTGTATCGGTTAAGAGGAATGACCGACCACCGCTTTCTGTACGTAATAATATATTCGTGCTTGGTCACAGTCTACAAGAGGTAGGTACTTTAGTTCCATACATAAATCTTTTTGTCAGAATGGAGCAGCTGAGCGCTTAACTGAACTTTACTTTCAATGAATAATAATACAGGTTTGTCTCCTTTCTTAACTTTTGAAATTAATTTAGTTTTGATTCACATGTATAAAAACATTACACCGTATTACACAATATCAAAGAATATGAAACTTTAACCTGGGTTTGCGTGTGTAGAGTAGGCGCGTACACATACATCATAAGCTCTACAATGGTAGAGTTTTAATATAGTAATAAGTATTAACAGCATTATGGTTTTAATAACTTCTACATTAGTGAATTTTGTTTCAGATTACAATTTCTGAAAATGCGGCGTTGTGCTTCGACTTCGAATCCTTCTATCTTCTCGTCAAATCACACTAATATTATAAATGCGAAAGTTTGTATGTGTGTGTGTTGCTCGTTTCACGCTCAAAAGGCTGAGCATTATAGCTTACATTCTGGATTAGGCTACTTTTGATGCCGAAAAATATCGTTTCTTTTAAGCTTTGAAAAAGAAAACTTTTTAGAATAATATAATCCCTAAGGTTTTGAAGCTTTTTAGTTTGAGTAAAATTTGCTTTTGAAGCCTTTTGAAGTATATGAAGGAATTATCAAAATTACGTGCCAAAGCGACAGGTGTCAAAGTGACAAGTGTCAAAGTGACAGGTGTCAAAGTGTCAGGTGTCAAAGTGTCAGGTGTCAAAGTGTCAGGTGTCAAAGTGGCAAAGTTTATATTGAGAAATCTAAATTATACACATAAAGATTTTTTTCATTAGTACCATTCCACGCGGGTGAAACCGCAGTGCGCAGCTTGTGATATCTATATTAGACTCAGCTCAAGAGAACTATTGATATGAGCCTTCAAGTCTGTCTGTGCTGTACCTACAAGGCGGGCTCGTTTGTTTTCCTTTCCGTTGGGATTCGGGGTGATTTATAAATATCGGCGAAGGTCGCGATAAGTGGTCCGCTGCCGCTGCGGATACTTCCGGCGCGTGGATGGCACGTGCGCCGCAGGATGCGCCATCACTCTACGACACCCTTCCTTGTATGTCCATAAAAACTTCTCCGTAAACAGCATACGTCATTAATATCATACAATATCCACCAAGAACGGCTTTAATATCAATACGCATGCAAATAAACTATTCTTTAAGACATCCCAACATCCTTGTAGGTTTGGACTTCCTTGTCGCATCACACAGGTCACGGATGACATATTCATGAGTACGTATTCTATTTTGGGACAAGAGATAGTCATAAAACATTACAATTTACAACTGAAACGCGGTTATGAGAGTGCAAAATAAGAAGGAATATTTTTTCGTGTGTGATAAATGATGACATTCATGAAGGTGCAGAAAAAATATTCGTGAATTCCTTAAGTTATTGGCACAAAAGGGAAAAATTTAAGACGTGTCGAGTCGGACAATGCGGAGTGGTGTTAATCTTGCTGCGATCAATAAACTCTCTGATTACACATTCGCGGAATACTTTGTGGCTTGCGTCTGCGCAGGTATTGTGCGAACCGTACGCGACTACTTTGTAAACTTCTACTGTTTTTTTTACTCGAGAGTACACAGTCATGTATAAAATTTTTGAAATTCCTGTCTTTTTACGAGGACAACTTTGTGCGGGGCTCGCATGTGACAGTATTTTATTAAAATTCAATTGCTCGTGTAAAATATTGTGTAAACAAAAATAAATATTAATAAAAGATCGTTATTTTATTACTGTAGTGAATTTTCATATTGATTATATACTAGCTGCGCCCCTTGGTTTTTCCCGCGTGAACGATAATTAATATTGATGTTGATAATGATGAAAAGTAGATTATGTGTTAATCCAGGGTATCTCCATTCCAAATTTCATTCAAATCCGTTCAGCCGTTTGAGCCTGAAGGAGTAACAAACACACACATACAAACGTTCGCCTTTATAATATCATTAGTGTGATAATATAAGACCAATTTATGAGACGGCTCTTCCCGGGAGTCTATATATAATTTCACTAATAATTTTGCGATTATTATGTAAGGACGTTTCGATCGTAAACAAACATCAAAATAAATAATGTCCAAAATAGTGTCTCAGATATCGCACGCTGGTGAAAGTCGTTACGTCCGAGACATATGGGTTACCAGACATATAAAAGCGGCCAACTGATCCAGATAACTAAAAAAAATATGGCAGCTGACCGGTTCTTTACATTGACGTAGTTAATAGTTAACGGGGAGGTGAGGTGACACGGGCTAAATTGGCACATCTGTTGGAATATGCCCGCCCGCCCGCGGCCGGTGCGCCGCTACGCGTCATCTGCACCAGATTAGGCGTTGGTAACCGTTTTATTATGCTATCCGTTTATTTTTATGTTGATACTCTAATAATTAAAATTATATAGAGACGAAATGCTTCCTTGTCGTATGTAATAGTGCAGGCCTCTGGTGTCAGAGTTTGTCAGGCCGCCTGATGGCTTCTGTGACATGGCTTAACGTCTGCTATCAAGCAATATCAGCCTGGACCGACAGCTTAACGTGACCTCCGAAGCACGGAGCGATGGAGCCCGCTCTATCAGTGGTAGGCCTCTTACGCAAGAGTCCGCCTGGGGAGTACCACACCTTTGTCAGATATTCAACCGCCAAGCAGTAGTGTGTAAACATTTATTTGTTTCGATTTGAAGGTCAATGTTTCCAGCGAAATTACTGGGCAATGAGACTTAACAACCAAAGTCTCAGAGTGAGGAGCCCAGTGCAGTGACGCGCAAGATTTTGTTTTGCAACCAAAGTTCTGGGTACTGCAACTGTTATGGGCAGGCGTGACGCTTACCATCAGGCGAATGACGTGCCCGTATCATCACTCAAAGTAATAAAAAACAAAAACAAAAGGGAGACAAAAGATTTGTGCGTAGCCGAGGACCGAACACGTATCGAACCAAAAATAAAATTCTATAAAAATTGATTAATATTTAGATTGTAATTGTCATTTGATTTTGGAATAAATATACAGTCGTCCAGAAAATGGGCAATTCATAAGGGTTAAAAGTCTGTGAATACAGGTCAAAATATTTCCTAAAAGTTAAGTCTCATACTACAGTTACTGGAAAACGTTAGTTTTCCAGTAACTACAACGGTTAAGGTACCTGTACAATGTACATAGTGCCATTTACTTTATTAAGGTACCTGTACAATGTACATAGCGCCATTTACTTTATTTGTATAACTAAGCAACATCCCCAACCCCATCTCCACTATCCATACCAATATATATAAGGGAAACGTTGTCTTTTTGTTTGTTTGTTTGTTTGGGAAGCATTCACGCGATTACGGCTAGACGGATTTTGATGAAATTTAGAATGGAGATAGCTGGAATAAAACAGGATACTTTTTACCCGGAAAATTGTACATTTCCACGGTCAACTGGAAAATGTTGATTACTCGCTGTATGTAATGGATGTCATGGAAACGAAATAACAAGTCTGTCAATAAACATCAAAAGCATTGGTGCTATACCTACTTTTGCATTGGTTTTTAATATCTTAGAAGAACATAGGATGCTTTTTGTCGCGATAAACAGTAGTCTCGGGCGGAAAGCTAGTAATACATAAAAGTGAAACGTTGTCTGTTTGTTCGTGTATTTGGGGCGTTTTAACGCTTAAACGGCTAGAACGATTTTTATGTAGATACTTTATTCAACAGTGACCAACATATGGTACTTTTATCCCGGAGAAAGGAAAATTGCCAAGGGAAAACGTAAACATGTCGATTACTCGCTTTCTCTCTAACACAGCTATGATGAAGTATTTGACCGAGCGAGCGCGAAGCGTGAGCGATGCGTCTCTGTTTCAGCTTGGGCAAAAGTTCTTTCGTATATCCGTCTGTCCTTTATAGGTCGCATTTCTCAACCGATCTAGACCAAACTTGATATACAGGTTAAGCGAATTTTTAGATTTTTTCCCCCAAAGAAGGGTAAAAAGGGGGCTACTGTACTCAGGACATCCACCTGAATAAATAAATAAAAACCGCCTTATTAAATTCAAAATCGATGATTCTTTTTCAATTGAAAGGCAGTAAATTGAAATAGTCTCATAAAAATTAAAAGATCTTATGAGGATCTTCGGCGTGATGAGCAGAATAGCTCCTCAAAATGCCGTTCATTTCTCACTTTTAGGTTTCTACCAGTGGAATCAGCCCTTTACCTAGGGATTGCTGGTGCAGCGCTAGATTCTTTGCACAAAAGATTGTACGCGCGAGGTCTACAGCTCACAGAGCCACTAGTAAATATAGGTAGGTACTCTAGGTACCGTACAATATAGCGATCAACCTAGGATACATTTATCCCAGAAAAAATAAGATACACACGGCTTATCGGAAAAATATTGGTAGATCGGCTTTACTCGCTTTCATTAAAACGGTTTAGCTAATTAATATGAAATTGTATACTTACATAGTTAAAATATAGAATATTTTTTATCCCGGAAAAAGAAAAATCCTGCGAGAAAATCGTAAGTCTAACACGGCTTAACAAATGTCGACGAAATTTTGAACCAAAAAATCAGGAAAACTTTGATTGATTGTTTATTCGCTAACATATCAAAACATATTGTAGTAACATATAGGATACCATTTATCTTGAATACGCAGACAAAGCCGTGGGGCACAGCTAGTAATTAATACTTTTAAATACGAGTTACAACCTTACTGAAAGAAATAAGAAATCTGTACGCAAGACTATTATATTTCTGATTATCGAAAAAAAGATGAACAAGATGTGATTTAATGAAATCAATAGAAATAAAGCCTCCATTCATATGCATTTGTGATTTGAATTAAGTTTATTAAGCTTTTATTCGGATGCGTGTCCACGGCACAGCGGCGATCTCACGGAATGACAACGTGAACCTTTGCAAATAGTAAGAGAGCCACCGGCCTATATCTAAACAATGTTATGGAACACACTTTCAAAGATTTAAATGTATGAATGTCGAATAAGGTAGTGCTGACCTCTGTGTATGACAGCCCGCCCAAGGGCCTCTGACCTAACTTAACGACTGCAAATAATTATTAGCACCGACGGACGGCTTAACGTGCCAAAGCACGAAGTTATGGAAAATCCGCACATATGTTATATTTATGAAGGGCTTAATGTTTAGTAGATTTTTTACCAGTCATCCTAGCCGTGCAAGAAAAAATATAAAGTATGCAGCTACTGTGAACTATAACTTATCTTAAGTCATTGGTGCGAGGCCGAGGGACTGTACAACATATATTTTGGGGGTGTGGAGGGGTTAGGGAAAAAATAGATGGAAGGGGTTTCCAGGGGTTTGGGTTGGTTCCCTTTGAAGGAAAAGTTACGCAGAAGCCCCCCCTTTCCAAGTTTTTTTTTCTTTTTTTTCCATCCTTACTTTCAACTTTACTTCTAATGCGATTGATTAAAGGTGGGGGGTAGAGGGGGGGGGACTCCCCTCCGCGGGGTAGCAGGGGGTAGCTCTTCACCTCCCCCATCCACCCCTCACCAGAAGTAAATTTGAAAGTAAGGATGGAAAAAAAAAGAAAAAAACTTTTGCGCTGCGAAACTTTTCCTTCAAAGGGGGGGTTCCTACATCCCCTTCCTACCCCCTCCACCCCTCCGCCCCCCCAAAATCGATTGTATATATTGCACTTTAGCCCTAAAACCTTATAGTCATACAATCTATGCTGTCTCTATTTAATATACATCAGTACTCAACTCATACATATGTGACTTGAGTACTGATGTAACTACCTAAGTATAATTGTTTCAGAAGTCTCGTGTCTTATTACGTGCCATCTTTTTACTTTGACCCTGCCTCTCATAGTTACATTTTAATGCTATTCATAATAATAAGTACCGGAACCTCTCTTTTCAAGGGGTTTAATTAAGTCACCTTACTTTGAAAAACTGGTGACTCTATGACTGTAACCATACCTTCATCTGAAATCCGTTTGACATCTTTGTATTAAAATCCAATGACACGTCGGCCTCTTGGTCCTCCGTCCATAGCTCATTTAAAACGAGCGACGTATGAACGATCATAATCTCCGATGGCATTTTATGGTTTTATTTCCTTCACAACAGCCCACTAACTTCCTTTATCGTCGGTCGCCAAGTGTTTTCTATCTGAGGTGCTAACTCAGACTTGATTTACAAGGTGACCGGTGTGATCGTTGATTAGATAACGTAATATTTTTGTTTGTTATGTACCTACCTATTTAAGATTTTGGAAAGTCAAAAGAAGCTTAATCAAAATCTGCGTATGAGTGAATGTTCTTCCTAAACCGCAGTCCGCCGCATCACATCTTCAGCTGAGATCACCGAGCAGCTTCACAAGACACACCTGTTCACTATTCGGGCTTCAAAAAGCGAGCACAATGAGACCTATTCAAATGTTAAACAAAAATGGCGTTCGATAGACAGCAGCACTATATTGAATTATCTCGAAGCCGGAACAATGGTTTACATCGATATCCCTACCCACTTTCTTTTCGAGAAATACAACAAAGTTCCTCCTTGTGAGGACGCTGACAAGCTCGCCGCGACACAAAGACGATCGACGGTTGCCCGCAGCGCACAAAGGTCAGCTCGGCTCGAGATCACCTTACAGCGCACAGCGCGCGCCCTCCGCTATGCATATCGTGAGTCGGTGCGCCGCGGAGCACTTTTGTGACTCGGCGACGAGCATTATCGCGCGATCTGGGAGCGGAGATGCTCCTCATAATGCGGCCAGATAAACTCGCTTTGTGTCGTGTGCTCTCTATAACAAGAAGAATATTCCATGAAAGGAGCGCGCAACGCAACAGGTACATGCCCCCGCGATTATATTCTAGTTTAGGTGACGCGTGGTCGCCTCTTTACAATTCCTTACCTTGAATCGTGTAAAAATATCTGCTTTGTAGTCATGGGTAGGTGTCCACTGTCGTTATGTTTTACGTTTTAAAATTAGAATGATGTAACAAACCGAGTGCCTAACTACGTTTGCATGCACAATATGAATCAAAGTTGTTGTGACTGCGAGCATGCGCCACAGTCCCCGACACGTTTAGAAGCACTGAATTAAACAATCGCGGCTGACTCATAGTACCGGTTGGCTTTGGCTATAAAGACAACTAAAATTATCTGTGTCTAGTTTATTTCGTAGACAAAACGCCATGTTACTACGATAGCATAATTTACTATTGTTCTATATCTACTGGGTAGGTTAGGTACATGCTATTTCTACAACATTATTGCTGATTCATGGAACAGTAAGTGAATTCAGCGAGTAACATTGGTAGTCTTTAATATTTAACAGCTTTATAGCTTTAAAAATAACAACCTGTTTGATAATGGTGAAAATAAAATTGAATGGTTTGATATCAACGGGTAGGTATATTGAAGGTACCTAATGTATTGTATAGGCTAATGTAATGTATTGTCCTGCTCTATCTCTTTTTCCTCTGTTTAGCGTTTGTGCATATTAGGGAGTTTTAGTTTTTGACTCCATTTTGTACGTTCTCTGAGCTCTGAGATAGATAGGTATCTATTTAATAAGGCTGTATCAACTGTTACAAAAGAATGCTGATCAGTTTATAGTGCCATACACCCTTTCGGATTAATGACAAGCGAAATAGATTCCTGATCGTCAGCAGTAATCTCTTAACTAAACATACATAAGAAAGCGCAGCAAATTGCACAAAATGCATTCATGCATTGTCTGCGTGCTTGTGTTCAGTTGAGCAGTGTGTAAGTGAGTGTAACCTAAGCTGTGGCAGTGTAGGTACGTGGTGTGTGGTGGGCTGGTGGTGTACCTGCAATGTGGAGCACGCGGCGCGCGACACGCGGCCACCCAGCGCGGCTCGGCAAAGCGCGGCCGTGAACTGGACGCATTCACGCAATCTGCGAACCAACCCTAATAACTCACCTACCTACCCACCGAGTGCAGTCCGAGCCAGACCCTGTCCAACACACAGCCTTCATGCTACTTATTTAAATAGTTGCCCGACTACCGGCGAATCTGATCTCTAAACTATAATGTTACATTATGTCTGGAAGATGCTGAGATAACAAAATGAGCCTGCGCGATAATCGCTACACGCAAGGCCGTATCTCCTACATGTTCGGAATTTATTTGATAGCTCGGAATATGGGAGTCATAAACACGGTTCGGATATTGTAGCAGTGTCTCAATTAGTGCATTATGTACTGATAGTAATTGCCTGTCCTGGCTCACTTTATCAGCCTACAATCTTTTCATTACTGAGTTGATTGAGTTTGGTTTCTATCTGAAAAAATATAGTCAGGATTGTTGCTCTTATTAAGGCCAAGTAATAGTATTAATACAAATTTGAATGTCATACATAAATCATGAAATAATAATATAAACGTCCTACCTATAATGATGTATATACTTATATAAATACACTTTCAATTGGTACCTACTATATAAAATTAATTGACAAGATATTGATCTAATTATCCATAATGTGTTCAGCGCGCAAGCGGCTCTAGGCGTATTGAAGTGATTGAATGTGACATGCAAAATAATGTAGGTTTGCATACACTTGTAGCTGCTAAGTGGCGAGATATTGCGCAGCGACTGGAAGCAGGCCACTGGCCGAGGCACTGTGTGTGGCACAGCCACATGACGAGAATAGAGGTCTTAGCCCGCTCGCGCAGTTCCCGCGGGTGTGATAGCCTTCCCAGTACACGGTACCGCTCCGGACCGAGGTGCTACACCTCGTCTACCTTCAACACAGACGATGCCTGCCCCTTCACTTTACCTCATTCCACAACCGAAACATCTTATTAGGTGTCGTAAAACTGTGCCACTTATTTTTATGGTCTCTTCCCGTCGTCGACGCAGAGTAATAAGTTTTTGTTTGCCCCAAAGTGAATAGCAAACATTTTGAGGGAAACATGTTTATTTCCTTACTAGCTGTGCCCACGGCTTCGCACTCGTGGTCATTTTTCTAGATTAAAAGTACTCTAGGTATGTGCTATTTCAAGACCTAAAATACTAATATACCGTCAAAAAGTTTTTTATTTATTACTCGGCTTCTACTCATCGGATTGAGATACCAAGTACCTCAGTTTTTAAGTCAAACTATCTAACAGTGAAAACCACATTGCAATCTGTCCAGTCGTTTTTACGTGATGCGCGAACATACAGAGAAACAAAAAGAAAAACAGAAAGACTTAAGAAATGTTATTCTTGTTCAGTAGCTTATTTTAAGTATATAGACCTAGACTAGACCATTTTTTTTTAATTATCTTCTTTGTATGTACTTATTCGTACTTATTGCTTTAATATAAGTAAGTATAGGTAGATAATGTTAAGATGTCAAGGAATGTAGAACTAACGATGCTGTAATGTAACTGATGGCACGGCAGAGCATTGATTTCAACGTTTCATCGATGGAGCATCGATTATTTCGATTGCGCAAGAGGGCTCGCTCTCCGATGGCCGCCGACCGGCGACCCGTGCCCGATGCGGCCACTGTGCAAATCGGTCCAATTATGCAAGTGACTCGATTAGAAAATGAGATGGCCTGTGCGATATTTGAACTCGATTGATTCGCTTGCGTAACTGATGCCGGAAATAATGTCACTGCAGCGTTCGGGTAATCGAAACGTAAATAATTGATTCGCCTTAAATTGAGTCTATAAACAGGTATTTGTGCTATTTAATGGCTGTTAACGAAGTTTAATAATAATAACTTATCAACATCCAGCTGATGGATATACTGAAATTACTTAGAGAATACCTATACCTACTCATAATGTAGTTGATCAAAGTAGGTACAAATAAATAGACAAGTAAATCCAGTATACTATCACATTAGTAGCTATACGGTAGTATTATAGACGCTATTAATTAAAACTGGCACGGTAATTTGTCTACAGTGCAACCGGTCACATGCCCGTGCTCATAGTCAAGCGTGTGTGGATTCCGTATGTTCCTAGGTAAAGATATTTTACTAGGGATGTAATGGATGTCCGAAACTACTGAATCTGAAATCCACTTTTGATGTTTATTTGGATGTTTGTGTTGGTATAGTTTAAGTAAGTTTTGACAATTATAAAATATATATTAAAAAAAAAAGAAAAAAAAGTGACATTTGGAAAAGATATAAAGAATTAACAAATATGAAAAAAATAGATCCCGTAGAGTTTCTTGGTGTTCTCTTCTGTAACGGGCGTATTTCCGAAGCACCAGTAGAGTCAGAAGGGTATTTATTTCCTTTTCCAGTGTGCGATTTAGCTCTGTTGGCACATGAAAGAGAAATTTCCTTTTCAAACTCAAAGAATACTTAGTTTTATGTTTTTATAGCAGTTAACGCCTGCTTAGTGTATTTTAATACTTAATTTACCAAAATTTTTATTGATTTGATCTTTTTATAATATTTTATGTATTTCTCCTTGTTCATGAGATGTTAATTTTGACTTGTAAAAGTGCTATTACTTTGCCTATATTACAATAAAATACTTTGACTTTGACTTTTATCGCACACTGATTTATAGTGTATAAGTTAACATTTAGGTCTTACACATTCAATGAAATATATTTTTAGGAATCGCTAGTTTTATACTTTAGGTAGGACACACAGACAGTAGAAACTGTTTCTATTTACTTCTTGGTTTCTTGATAATGATCGGTACAACTCTTTAAAAAACTTCACTGAAACTTATTCGAAATTATCCGAAAGATCCAGATGTCCGATATTTTTCCAATTACCGTATCCGAAATTTCATATACAGCATCCCTAATTTTTTTTGCAATACATAAAATACTAATGACGCATGTTAGCATGATTGTTTATTTCCAACGATGGAAAAAGACTTTCAAGTACTTGTGAAAAAATATTCCGATTTTTTGATCACGATCATGACCCCTAAGAACTATGAACTAGTTCAATTGACTGGTAAAATTGAGACGTATGGCCACCATTACTTTGATGAGTAAATTATAGTGTAATGTTTCAATTCCAAACTAACTTTACAACTTTGTTGTGTGCCTATGTGAAGATGTTAATTGAAAATGATATAGATTCCTAACAATTGAACAATTACAGCATAACTCAATTTAACTACGGCCGCAGAATAACTAATAGTGCATACTGTAATTGAAATGTATTGTATATTTTTAGATTTAAAAGCTAGTTGAGGAAAAAAGTTTAGATTCCAATATAGACCTACTAGCTGCGCCCCGCGCACACTCTGGGTTGACATGGTAACTTTGACACCTGTCGCTTTGACACCTGTCGCTTTGACACCGGTCACTTTAACACCTGTCACTTTGACACTGGTCACTTTTACAGCTGTCACTTTGACACCTATCACTTCGTTACCTGTCACTTTGACATCGAATTGTCAACAAAAATACAATTTAGTCTTTGAAGCAAAAAATAACTTCATTATTTTGATGTTTTTTTGGCCATAGACACACTCTTTGGCGTCGTCAGAAGACCCTACCAAAGTTTAATCACATCTGATCAATGATTTAGGAACATATAGAGGACAAACGTATAAACATTCATTTTTATCTGCGCCCCGTACTTTCACCCGCGTGAGGGATGATGGTTGATGATGATGAAAAGTATCCTATGTATTCTTCCAGGTATACCCTGGAAGAACACATAGGATACTTTTCATCATAAGCTATCACGATTCCAATTTTCATCAAAATCCTTTCAGCCGCTTGAGAGTGAAGTATGATGATAATGATGATAATGATGATAAAAAGTATCCTATGTGTTTCCAAATTTCATCAAAAATCGTTATGCCGTTATCGCGTTAAAACTTCCCAAACAAACAGACAAAGTTTGTTTTATATTGGTATGCATATAGATGAGAAAATAGAATGTACCCTCATAAGTTATGTTTTGATACAAAATGTGTATCGCGAACAGCTCTAGTTCCCGTTATGATTCATCCCCAGTCCACATAATAAATAATAGTAATCCGTACCCAGCCGGGATCGGAAGAGAAAATTCAAAAAAGTATGAGGAAGGTCAAGAACATGTGGTTCCGATATTTTGGAGTTTCGTGAGGGGAGCAAGCTGCGACGGGGTCATTGTCCTATTTGAGGTAAAAGAGGGTTGTCGCCGGCGGAATGTCGCTTACGTGAGATATGTAAAGGCAGGCCGATTTGTGTGAGCGTCTCACTCCGGGAAGCGCCTGCGCAGGTGACGGTTTGTCAACTACAGCACAGGAGCTCTCCCCACCTTTTGTGCCATCGTTACTCTTTTTTTTCATAAATATTTAGGTTTAGTAATTTATCTGATGGATAGCAATTACCAATATAAATCTTTATCGGGAATTACGAATATAAATCTAAAACACTGTTAGTGTTAATCTATTTAAAACTTATTTCTATCACAGGTAGGAATGCAATAATTATGTATATGAAACATTGAGAAAAAAAAATAACAAACTATGAACATTCCTATCTATATAACGTTGTACACTAGGCGGCCTTATCGTTATTATTGTCTAACTATCTTCTATCTATTAAATTATACTTATAATAAAGCAATAAGAACGAAAAAGTCTGTACAAAGAAGATAATTAAAAAAAAGGTCCAGGGTACTTAAATTATTATTAAGCTACTGAACAAAAATTTATCATTTTTAAAAATCATGTGTGTCTGTTTGTTTATCTTTTTATTTGTTCGCGCATAACATAAAAAGTACTGGACCGATTGCGATGCGGTTTCACTTCTTGATAGGGTTAACTTAGGGGGACTTAAAAACTTAGGGTTTGACATAAAAGCTGGGGTACTTGATATCTTAATCCGATGATTAGATACCAAGCAATCGATAAAAAACTATTTGACGGCTAAACGAATTTTAAAGAAATGTGTTTTTTGGTACTGGAATAACACGTATGGGCTACTTTTAAATGAAACAACCACGCGGGCAAAGCCGCGGGCACAGCTAGTACTTATTATAAAGCAGTATGTAACAAAAAGTCCGAAAAGCTGTATACCGAGCTCAGTGGCGTACATTAGGAGAGGCCTACGTCCAGCAATGGACAAATATAGGCTGATGATGGTGAACAAAAAGTCTGCACAAATATAATAATAAACAATGGTCAAAAAATATAACATTTTTTAAATCGTGTCTGTCTGTTCGCGTATCACCTAAAACTAATGGACCGATTGCGATACGGTTTACAATGTTGGATAGCTTAGGTTTTGATTTAAAACTGGTTTACTTGGTAACTCAATGCGATGAGCAGAAGTCGAGCAATCGATAAAAAGACTGGACTTCTGAACGAAGTTTGATGAAATTTAGTATGTACGAGAATATTGGTATTTTTGGTTTCTGGAATAACACAAAGGGTCCTTATATCCCAGAAAATAATAGTTTAAAAAAAACTAAAAAACACGTTTTATATAGAAACCCAAACTAAAAAATAGAAAATAAATTTTAATAGTGTAAATAAGAAAAAAATGTTTTATTTCAAAAAAATCGTGGGTGCATGGGCCAATAGTTATAAATATTTCATTGACAGATATGAGAAGCACCCCACGCTTTTTTTGAAATAAAACTTTTTTTTCTTATTTACACTATTAAAATTTATTTTCTATTTTTTAGTTTGGTTTTCTATATAAAGCGTGTTTTTTAGTTTTTTTTAACTATTTTTTTTTAGTTTTTTTTTTGAATTATTGCATTGTCATCCGTCTTTGATAAGTGTGCAAAATTTGAATGAAATATGACCGTTTAAAGTGGGTCAAAATAGCGTCCAAAGGAGTGGGTTACAAACATACAAACATACAAGTGAAGCTAATATAAAGCGTATAAAAATGACCACGCACGCAAAGCTACGGGCAGTTAAAAATAAAATATGTATTATCTATTTCTGTAGTAAAAGTAGGCACAATTTAGGTAAGTACAGTTAGTTATATAAAATATTAATTGATGAAGATATGAGTCATTAGCATTTTAATGTTTGTTAATGTATAAGTACCTGTACTAATCACCGAGTAGTAGTTACCATATTAGTACTTACCTTTAGCATAGTATAGTCCGATACAATCTTCTCGTGTGTAGTGTTACCATCTACAATATTATATTTTATTGCATCGATTGACAGGGTTATGATGATGATTTATTGAAATTTCACGTTTTACGATACGTATTGATGTCGTATCGGATCGGAGAGACATCGCCAGTAAATAAACAATAAACTGAACCATGTTAGTGTAGAGCAACGATGCCGACATTGTCATATGTAATATCATTACTGTTTGGTTTCTGTTTGGATGTGGTTGGTATTACAATGAGATTTAACTATTTATATAAAAATTACGTATGTTTACTAGGGCAAGGTTAACTTGCGCTTAAAATCAAGTCACGTTGTTTGGTTCCAAATTATGTAATGTTTTTACGGTGTTTAGTGTTTCCTGAGCCAGTTGCCAACAAGTGGCTCCAAGCTATTTGCCTCCTTGGCCGGCCGCGCCCTGCTTGTCTCATACGAACGCCATAATCTGCGCTTCACTGCTCTTTATAATCGCTCAGCATTGTTTCCAACTCCATTATATTGTCAGATATGCTACTTCGATAAATTTAGTCGTCGTTGAGCAATATCTTGTTCGATTGAGCGGAACAGGACGCCCTCTCAATTTCCTGAAGTTCTTTGTGATTGCTTTGACTAAATTCGTTCGACTTTGTTATACAAAACAACGTATGACTCACGTCGTATCGAAGGTCAGAACTGATACCCGGAGAAAGATTATTTCATAATCAGTCATCGAGGAAGTACGTTTATGGAGTGGAAAGTTGTAACATCACGTACGCAGATACATCTGCGCTCTTACAACAAACATAATCCAATTATGTTCATGGAAGGACGACGCACGGAATTAGCGAGTACAAGATGTCGTGTTCGGTATTGTAAAATCATGTCTGTCAGCGAGGCGAGCTGTTCCGCTGGATGGGCGAGATTCAGAATGATGGACTCGGCGAGTTTATCAGCGCGGACAAGCGCGGAGATAGTCGCGGGTGACAGTAATTGACAGGTCGGCAGGCGCAGGACACTTGACGCACGTGCAAGAGCGGACGGCCCCCGCACTAAGCAGGATGTCTTTAAATAGACTAAATGCCTTTGTGAAGGCATGCCCTTCGAAGGGTGGCGGCATCCGGCTCCGATCGCGCACACGATCCGCTTCTAAAGAGGAAACTTATAAATAACTTCTTCAATTATTCTGGAGCATTCAACTATAAACATGAAATGTTCGATGCACATGAGTCACAGCAGAGCGAGGCGCGGCGAGCGCACGGTAGCGCCGGAGGAGCAGTTTGCAGCGCGCCGCTACCGGACCTCTTATCAGCCATCTCGCCGACACACTTACTCCGAGGCGTGCCTATTGTTTGATTAATAGTCCAAGCGCAACTGTGTTTAACTACTTCAAACTATTTCCCATTTTGTAACATTAAGTTCAACCTTGTATCTAGGTGGCAAACAACTATAAGCTAATTGAATCGATGTAGATTGTTAAACAGATTTTTGTTTCGTTTAAATTAGGTAAGCTTGGTTTTTTACGGGCTAATAGAATGTTTTAAAAATAATTATATTACATGCATAGTACACAATACCAGATCTTTATCTTCACATAGTAAGTAGCAATAGTTGTAGTGTAAGCAGTATAAGCAGTCGTAGGTCTACGTAAAAAAGTACAAACTACGCTTTTACAATTTACAGATATCCGGTTTTCTATTGAGATTTTCACACTCAAAAGTTGTACAAAGACGCAATATAATACTTGTAAGATCAGCGACGCAATAAAATCCGGTTGTGTTGTTTGTGACTGGATCAGTGGAGAGAGTACATAAAGGTTGCACGTGTTCAACGGAAGGGTCCACTGCTGCTGCCGCGGGACTCCTCTCAGATGTTACTGAAGATTTGTCTCACCATTTGTGAGTAGGGTGACCTTCCTTAAGTTATGTGATAGAGAAGGTCTTACCCATTGCATTTTTGGATTATTGCATACGTAAAAGGCATAATATATTTATTTATCTTTTAATTATATTCAAAAAATTGTCAATTTTATGTATTTTTTAAAATTTCGCGGTTTGAATTCATGATTTTGATCAAAGGATTTTGATTTTGACACAATATCGTGTCTTTTCGCGCACAGATTAGTTTTGACACAACTTTATAATTGTGCGTGAACCTATAGAAAGTATCCTTGTGCGAATAACTCGATATTATGTCAAAATCAAATATTGATGGACTATGAAGTATCGGGATTATTAAGTTAGCAAAGTAGACTTTTCACTTCTCATGCTCATAAAGTCCTTGCTCGTTTAGGCTGGGTGTAGGCGAGATAAAACTGTATTTTATGCTCTATGCATAAAAGTATATCACTTCTCTAATTCTCTATGGTCTCCGACCCAAGTATAATAATAATACATCTTTATTTCAGATTAGCTGCGTCCGCGGCTTTGCCCGCGTGGTATTTTTTCTGGGATATAAGGATCCTGGGTTAATCCAAAACCAAAAGTAACAATATCATCAAACTCCATTCAGACGTCAAATGGTTTTTTATCGATTGCTCGATTTTTGATCATCGGATTGAGTTACCAAGTACACCAGTTTTTAAGCCTTACCTTAACCTATTCAACAATGTAAACCATATTGCCGCCTTTTATGCACATGTTGTAAAATCTACTACTTCTACATTATTTTCTCACAAAAATGATTTCCATCACTTATAGGAAAACTCCGAGAAAAAAACAACTCATGGCAACACTACAACAGTGGGAACTTACCTGTGTACAGAGAGCGTAGAGTACAAACAAGTGTTTCCGGTCAGGACACACACATCCGGCGGATCGAGAGTTCTATGAATCCGTTTGGGATTGATCCATTATCTCGTAGGTAGCAATATTTTATATTTCTTATGCAATGAAATGAATTCGCATAGTCATAAAGTGGCTAAAGTTCAGAGTTGCGTAAAAATAAAATGTATTTAGTACATTATTATTACATGACATGTAAGCAACATTAGAAGCAAAGCAAGTAAACATTAGAGGGTCATGGAAGGACTATAATTACAAGATTACAGCAAGTATATCAGTATTAGTAGAGGCCATTACATTTTTTGACAAAAAAGCGACGAGATGCAGATTTTTGGTGATCTTATTCTAAGAAATAGAAAGATCTATAGAAATTTAAATTATGGAATTACATAGAATGGATAGCGGCTTCTTTTTTGTATTCCAGAATTTGCCATTTTATGAAGCCGCTATCTGGAATCCAGATAGCGGCTTCATAAAATGGCAAAACTCAAAATGCCATTCAATCTTCAAAAGTAGTTTTTCGTAAAACGCTCGGACGGAATACTAAATAGCTAACATAATAACCAAATTTTTTTAATTCTGTTTTACTTGTTATGTATTTGTATTCTAGATAGCGGCTTTATTTTTTATTCATTTTTCTTAAAGTTTGAGATAAATTAGCCATTTTACCCGACTGAGGAGCGTTATGTCTTTGGATTGTATGTATGTATGTTTGTTTGTTTGTTTGTTTGTTTGTACGTTTCTTATGCGCGTCCTACAGCCTAAACGGGTTGATGGATTTTCATAAATAATTAATAATAATAATTGAGGTATCATGCGAGTAGTCGTAATCACGAAAGTGCTATAGGATATATATATATTTATATATAGTGTCAAGAAAACCAATCTGGCGGATTACAGCTGCCATATTGTATTTCCGACGGAACAAAAAAATCCGAAGGTTTAAAAAAACATTTCAAAAATATATAATTCTTTTGACTAAACAGTAGCATAATTGTCATTTAAACTACATACAACATTTTCAATATTAGATTGTTCAAGTTAATATAAATACTAAGTAATGTTGCAATTGCAACTACTAAAGTAAAGTAAAATAAGAAAGAAAAAAGGTATATATATATATATATATATATATATATATATATATAAACGAGCTGTGTGGTTTCACCCGCGTTTCTCAGAAACCGTGCATTTTTTCGGAATAAATAGTAGCCTACGTGTTAATCCAGGGTATAAGCTACCTCCATACCAAATTTCATCCAAATCCGTTCAACCCTTTAAGCGTGAAGAAGTATGAAACATACAAATGCATAGAAGCTTTGGCCTTTATAATATTAGTGAGATTATTTTTCCGGGCGGTCAGCTCGTAGTCAATATTTTTTACACGCAGTCGGGTTTTTTGTATGTTTATAATAATTTTACTTGTTTTACTCATTTTCCAATCAAAATCTCGCTAAAATTATGTATATTTTCTTCAAAATGAAATAAAATTTTAAAACTTGATTTATGCTTACATTAAAGTTCAGACTTTTCCCATCACGATATATATAAAAAATCTATAATTTTCTTGCGTCTGCGAAAAGTGCACAGCAAAGTTTTCAGTTAGTACCACGCGAACTTGAAATTTGAGAAGGCCCTTCATTACGACTACTACAGGCTCTGTCGTTAACACACGTCAAGGAACTTTTAACTATAGGGACCTTGATAGATTTATGCTAATGAGCGTCAACAATTGGTGTTGTTGATCTCAAAGTCGTCAATTAATGCATAACTGAGATTAAAACGGTTAATTAGAGAATGTGACCTTCCATAGAGTAAGTTAATTCTACATTAAACCATGATAACGCCAACTAGCTTAGCCAAAATACCTTACAAGTACCCGGCGATAAATAATGCACATCGGTCTTTGGAAAGAGACTCTGCTAATTTTGGCTTCGTAGAGCGTTGTCACACCCTACCTGTGTGACGTTTGTCAGTTATAATCTTTGTTTGTCAGTCGTTAAACAGACTCCCCTCCGTAGGCGCCCCCGCAATTTTCTGAGCGACCCAGACGATGACATCACTACTGCACTGCAGGCAGCGAGGGAATCGTCTAGCCAACCCTCAAACAACACACGTAGAAACAGACACCGACCCCGCCGGCGGGGTCGTTGAACCCATACTTAGTCATTATTATTATTCTTCTTTGAGTTTCTTGCCATTTCTTCTCAAAGATGTATTCCGAAATGGTGGTCAGTTATCAAATCACTTATGAGGCTCCTAGCCATAGTTCAGGGCCCCCTGGATCGCTATTAATCATTAATACCGATCCAGAGGAGTTTAGTCAGATGTCCCGTAGTCTAAGCGACGGCCCAAGCCGAGGTTCGTACCCCCTGGGTGCCCTTGAGCAAGTCGCTAAAATTTAACTTTGGCGTGCGCCTTCTGCGTCACGTAACGAACTTCGTTTATCCTTCTTTAAAATGCATAAATTGTGTGAAAGAAGGAAAATTCGCGATCTCACATTTCTTTATAAAGCACTACACAGCTTAACAGATTGTCCTTCAATTCTAAACGACATTTCCCTAAACGTTCCATAACATTATCCGCGCCAAAAAAAATCAAAAATCCTTCTTGTTCCATCCGCCAAAACAAACTTAGCACATAACTCTCCTCTATGTCGTACATACAATTAATTTAATTGATATTTGAGTGATCTTGATATCTTTCACGATTCATTGAATGTGTTCAAGAACAAATTACATGAAAGCATGCTCTGACATATATAGTACATTACTGCTGCGGTATGTAATGACTGCGTTGCTGGCAGCGATGATGATGGCCGAGAACTTAACTAAGCAAAGCTCGAGCCCATCATAGCGTGGCCAGCAGGGCAGTCATTGCGGACCAAGGCTTGTATAGTGCTTTACTTAAACAATGCGAGGTATTTAAATAAAACTAGCAACCTGATGAAAAAATTATATAACCCACTATAACAACAACAACAACAACAACAACAACAAAAACCAAAACAACACCAACAACAACGTCAAAAACAACAAGAACAACAACAACAAGAACTACAAAAAAGAACAACAACAACAAAAACAACAAGAACTACAAAAACAACCAGAACAACAACAAAAACAGCAATAACATTAAAAACAACAAGGAAAACAACAAAAACATCAAGAACGATAAATCAACAAGAACAGCTAAAACAACAAGAACAATAACAACAAGAACAACAACAAAAACTACAAGAACAACAAAAACAACAAGAACAACAAAAACAACAAGAAAAACAACAAGAACAACGAAAACAACAAGAACAACAAGATCAACAACAATAGCAACAAAAAACAAAAAAACAACAAGAACAACAATAAAAACAACAAGAACAAGAAAAACAACAAGAAATACAACAAGAACAAGAACAGAAACCACAACAAAAAAAAACAAAAAAAAAACAATAATAAACAACAACAACAAAAAAACATACTTCAACATAACAATAACAATAACAAAAATAAATAACAACAACAAAAACAACAACAAAATAACAAAAACAACAAAAAACAATTAAAACTAAGACAACAAAAATAAAACAACAAAAACTACAACAACAACAATAATAGCTAAGAACCATCTCGATCACATCAGCTTTCAAACAGAAATAAAAACATCAATATCGGTCCATACGTTTGGGAACTACGACGCCTCTCTTTTCGCGTTCGGTGGTTAACAAAATCACAGAATAAATAATAGTACTAAAAAAACACGACAATAATGGATTTTCAAAGGAAATTGCTGGCCGCAAAACATGACAGTAATGAAATTCCATACAACTTTGCTGGCGCCTATTCAAGAAGCGCGGCAAGGTCGACTTTGCCCAAAGCAGGTTGTCGAAATAATGACCACATTACAAGATTGTTTGAGTAATAGTACATTACTGCCGCGGTCTGTAATGACTGCGTTGTTGGCAGCGATTATGATGGTCGAGAACTTAACTAAGCAAAGCTCGAGGCCATCATAGCGTGGCCAGCAGGGCAGTCATTGCGGACCAAGACTTGTATAGTGCTTTACTCAAACAATGCAACAACAACGAAAACAACAACGACAACGACAAAGACAACAACAACGACCACAACAACAGAAAAAGAAACAGTAACAGAAACAGAAACAGAAACAGAAACAGAAACAGAAACAGAAACAGAAACAGAAACAGAAACAGAAACATAAACATAAACATAAACATAAACATAAACATAAACATAAACATAAACATAAACATAAACATAAACATAAACATAAACATAAACATAAACATAAACATAAACATAAACATAAACATAAACATAAACATAAACATAAACATAAACATAAACACAAACACAAACACAAACACAAACACAAACACAAACACAAACACAAACACAAACACAAACACAAACACAAACACAAACACAAACACAAACACAAACACAAACACAAACACAAACACAAACACAAACACAAACACAAACATAAACATAAACATAAACATAAACATATACATAAACATAAACATAAACATAAACATAAACATAAACATATACATAAACATAAACATAAACATAAACATAAACATAAACATAAACATAAACATAAACATAAACATACACATAAACAACAACAACAATAATCACGATCACATCAGCTTTCAAAAAGAAAAAAACCATCAAAATCGGTCCATTCGTATGGGAGCTAAAACGCCTCTCTTTTCGAGTTCGGTGGTTAACAAAACCACAGAATAAATAATAGTACTAAAAAAGCACGACGATAATGGATTTTCAAAGGAAATTGCTGGCCGCAAAACACGACAGTAATGAAATTCCATACAACTTTGCTGGCGCCTATTCAAGCAGCGCGGCAAGGTCGACTTTGCCTAAAGAAGGTTATCGAAATAATGACCACATTACAAGCTTGTTTGAGTAAAGGTATATAAGGTACATAAAAGGTATGCCTATCGGAATTTTATTATGCTATGGCACTTTGTGACGAGGTCAAAACCTTTTTCATAATAATACTCTTTTGATCTCTTAATTCTTTCATAATCCATTTCTTTTCATTTTGATAGTTGGCCATTATTCCAAAGAGTATATAAATACAAATATCCTGTCATTTTTTACATTGATTTTTGGAGCAAAAGGGAAATATGATATAAAATACATAAATAAGTTTATAACCAGTTGAATTACACTTGTAAATATATAAACGATAATACCTACATAAGAGGTTATTTTAATCCGCATCGTCAAAATACAAAAGTCTGATCATCTCCTCCTGTTCCTGTGCTTCCAATAGTTCCTGTAATTCTGTGTCACTGAGGTTTGGGTCCTGGGCTAGTGGGAGCAACCCAAACCCTGGGACCGCCTCGTGACACTGGCACCCTCAACGTCCCGTACCCAGCCCTGCTCAACCTGCCTACAAGTTCCTGATTCCTCCGAGTCTTCAAAATACCTACATGTGTTTTAATTTGTTAATCAGTGTTTAATTTTTAAGTCGCCCCACAAAATTCTAAAAGGCACTAGCCATCTTGATTCAATTTTGGAAATATTTGGCAAACCCAGAACAGTTGTGTAGATTAAAATGTATTTTATAATTGCATTCCAGTCATTCATGTAAGTAAGACATTTTCATTGATACGTACTTCGTTCCGAAATTCACTATCGGCTTACCTAGTTCCGAATTACGCTAAACTTTGACGCGTTATTATGCGTGACGCATTAACGCGTACTTGCATTAACGCTATTATTATTATTTTTATTTTTTTAAAGCGTTTTTTTTAATCTCACTTAACGTAACCTTTACAGAAAACCTTTACATTATTAATTTTTTACCTTTACTACCTTTACATGAAAGTTACATTGCTTTCATATTCACGTACCTTACCATATATTTCAATACCTACTTATGACCATTATAGGTTCCCTACTTACAAATAACTTTGTGTTTAAGTTGTAAATAATGTAATTTTAATATAATTTCCCTTTACGGATTAATGTCCACATTTTTATATTTTTCTTTTATTCACTTCATTAACTTTTCGGATTCATTATGAATATTAACTTCAAGTCCCTACGTATTGCTTTTCAGTGCTATTTTACTTACTACATACTTTAATTATTTGGTAGTAATAGTAGCTAATACCCTACTTGTTAGCTATGTATTTTTTTATATTTTACAAACATAATGTTCAGTTTAAAGCGAAAACAAGTTCTATATTTTATTATTTACTACACCTACACACAAAACTTCCAACACTGATAAGAGCGGCAAATGTGATCACTCTATAAACCAAGCCTAGGTCACAAAACCAGTATTATTTTATTGTTAATATGCTAGTACCTACCTACCTTACTCATATTATTTTAACGTTGTAACACAACGTTTATTATGCACATACACGTGCTACAGGCACGTCGTACCCTAAGGTACGTTTAGCCATTTTGGCAAACTAATTGTATTTAAATACACACATACATACATTTACACATCACACACCACACATTCACCACACATACACACATACACTCACATAATCACCCTAATCAGCGGTTAGTGACTGTATAAATAAGCCTACACTACACTGTATTGGTTCCACGAGTAACCTTTATATTATAATGATAAGGTTCCTCTTTCTTATGAGTTTTATTTCCAAGGAATGGGAATAAGACTATGAATGATGATGAATGAATGTGTGATTTATGAATTTGAATGCATCTAGGAATCCAATCAATTGTATATTGACATTGTTAATAAACATGTTCACCTAAAAATTAAAAAGACTTCTCAGCATTTCCATTATTTTAATTAATTATTTTACTATTTTAATTTTATTACCCTTATTATATATATATTTTTATTATTAACTTCTACTATTTTTTTTTCTTTTGTCCTTAGCTATTTTTTTTTTCTCTTTTTTTTTAAATACCCCTTACTACAAAAAAAAAATTTTTTTTTTGTTTACAATCAAAAATCTTTTTTTTCTCCGGGGAGGCGGGGTATAGTGACGAGGTCAAAACCTCTTTCATAATAATACTCTTTTGATCTCTTAATTCTTTCATAATCCATTTCTTTTCATTTTGATAGTTGGCCATTATTCATTCTAAATACAAATATCCTGTCATTTTTTTACATTGATTTTTGGAGCAAAAGGGAAATATGATATAAAATACATAAATAAGTTTATAACCAGTTGAATTACACTTGTAAATATATAAACGATAATACCTACATAAGAGGTTATTTTAATCCGCATCGTCAAAGTACAAAAGTCTGATCATCTCCTCCTGTTCCTGTGCTTCCAATAGTTCCTGTAATTCTGTGTCACTGAGGTTTGGGTCCTGGGCTAGTGGGAGCAACCCAAACCCTGGGACCGCCTCGTGACAACTTGTTATAGTCTTATGAAAGTGTTACTCTTTATAATATTTAATATGTATACTGTTAGTGTTTCTTAAATAAATAAACAACAATTTCTTACACAAAATGTTTATGTTTACAGGTTTTATACTCACGTACCATTTCGTCTATAGTATTATTCTGTTTAACGCAAGGAGTTTGAAATACGGTTACTATTTCGTGTATTATTAGCATAGACCATTTCCTACGTCAATTATTATTAGATGTTCTGTGATTTCGTTTCCATGGCAACGTTCCATATACAAAGACTCGTATCTCCTTCTTAGTTTGTGATCTTACGTAGTATTTATAAACTCTTTGGTTTGTGATACAAATTAAACGAGTTTTTTTTGCAAAATTTTATACCTCTTGTTTCATTATTGCAATTTTCGAAGGTAACTCTATTTTTTTGCAAAATAAAGTCCTGCTGGAGTTACTCGCTGATAATTTAGCTTTCTTTATATGAAAGTTTTTTTTTTTACAAACAAACAACAAACAAACAATCAAATCTTTCCTTTTTACAATATTAGTGTAGATAGAGTTGTTTAAACCCCCCAACATTAAATCTATTTATTTACAAAATAATACATAATTGTTTTTTTATCAGATCTATTGGAAAAACGCTGATTGGTTCCTCGAAAAGAGGGAGCAAAGTAAGTTTTTTTCCGTTCAAGAGTTTCAGAGAGGACAGTAATGAGTTTTGAATTTGTAATCACATATAGTATTTGTATGTGCAAAACGTAAACACTCCAGTTGGGAATTGAACTCCGCTATTAAAGATCGGGAGTTGAACGATGTTCCGTCGAGCCATGCAGACTTATGGTATTAGGCCGAAAATTTAGTATAGATCAGATGAAGGGTTGCTGATTCACAGTTGACCAATGAGCTCTTTTTTTTGTTCATTAGTTCACGTGGCGCGCTGTTTGTATTTAAAAAAAGAATCATGTAAATGTACGGCGAAGAGGAAAATTGACAGTGCAAAAACTAAATAATTTCACGAAAATGCAAGCGTAGCGAAAGTATTATACTACCTACTTACACCTGAAAATACTACGCAATAAATGTGATACAGAATCAATGACCAACTAAATCCCTGGAAAAATATTTGAAATTTGTTTTTTTACCCTTTTTTACAATATCTCAACAACTCCTGGTTCTTTCACACGTTTACGGGAACTCATATTTTGCCAATATATAAACAAATAACAACAAAAATTAACAATAAAATAAACAACCCAACAATACCAAATATAACAATAAGAATAAGAATATATTTTTTTCGAGTATAGACAGAAATAAAATCGGAGTGGGACAGTATGAGATAGATCGCCACTTCTAACCCTATTCTTTAAATATGCGGGTTATATATAAAAAACTATCTTTTGACCCTAAATACATAGGTAGCCGGTAAAAATTTCACTGAATATATGTTATTTTGTCAGATATCATAACAAATAATAATAATATAAAAATTAAACAAAATATGAGGGTCTCCATCATACAAGAAACTTTTCTTCTTTGTTTTGCTCTATCGTAAAAACGGCAATACATATAATGTTAATCAGCCTATGTATGTATGTATCTCAGTTCCTTTGAGGTACTATATAGACCACAGGCGTGGACCGAATTTGATGATTCTGACGTCAATCGATTCTTCTTAATCTTGCAATTGCTACTAAAGACATGACAGTTATCTAAATTCAATATGGCGATAACCATACGCCATATTGTGTAAAAGAAAAAAAAATAAGTCGACAAACTATGTTAAGTGCGGTTTCATTGAATACGTATTTAAAAATCATTATTAAGCGGGGAAATGCCCTTTAGAGCGAAACTATCGGTAAAGGCAAAAATACACTTTTTTCTCTAAGCAACTTTTACTCCATTCAATCTTCATAACATACTAAAAACAAAACACACACCACTCAAAAAGTATAAAAAACATAAATCAATAAAAAAGGACAAATATATACAAAAAAGGCCGCAACATCCTCCCCCTTTGTGGAGAAACCACAGTATTAAAAATATTAATTTATTCAGGGGATAGGTACTTGGGAAACTTGGCTGAGCAGGGGCACGAGTTTTATCAAAGGCCGCCTCCGCTATACAGTGTGAAGAAGGTCGTCTTTTGGAGTTCGGTCCTTCATTGTGGCCTTCAGGGCTACCTTGACACTTCTTACAAGGCGTTCCCACGATCCTCCCATGTGAGGAGATGCTGGTGGAATAAATTTCCAATTAATACCTCTATCAGCTAATTCCCGGGCCAATTCTTGTCTATAAACTTGCTTGAGAATGTTATTGGCCCCATCAAATGAATTACCATTGTCTGAAGTTATAGTATTTGGTGTTCCTCGGCGTGAAACAAATCGTCTTAGACACATTACTGCAGCATCCGCTGTTAAATCTCGTACAACTTCTAGATGAAGTTGATGCTCTCGAGGTCATGCAGGTGAATAGCGCAACATATCTCTTCTCACGTCTTCTGCCCACAGAAACTTGGATTGGACCCATGTAATCAAGCCCTACGTGTGTGAAAGGACGTTTGTTAAAGGCGAGACGCTCTGGTGGCAAATCTCCCATCGGTGGGTTGAATGGGCGTCTTTTTAATAACGCACATGTGGGACATGCATTTGTTACAGATCGGACAGTTCCCCTCAGACGAAGCAACCAGAAGCGCTGACGAAGCTCATTTATTATGGTCTCATGGTTCCCATGTGCTGCTTTTCTGTGGTAAAACTCAATTAATAGCCGTGAAGTTCTGTCTCGACTGTCCAAAATTACTGGTCGTTTCAGGCTCTCAGACACGTCTTCGGCAGCTCCTATCCGACCAGATAATCTAATCAGGCCGTCTGAATCTAAGACTGGAGACAATTTCCTCAATGGACTTCGGCGATGAACTGGTAACGACGCTCGAAGCTTTGCAAGTTCATCCGGAAAACTCTCCAACTGGCTTCTTCGTAAAATGTGCAATTCAGCCTCCATCAGATCAGAAGAGTTCAGATATGGTGACAATGGGATTCTTGATTGATGAGCATGTGATGTTGATGGTTGATTCGGATCACAAGCCAAACGTTTGTTTTTTAATTTGGAATTTAAAATTTTGGCGAGCGGTCGCACGAACCATTCGCATCCAATCACTAAATCGTGTTGGGTCTGGTGCGATTGGAAGAAGAGAAGGTGAAAATTCGTCTGCTTCCGATAGCACGTTGATGACATTCAAATCGTTTTTAAATTCATTGCGAAAGTTTTCATCTTTTGGAAGATGCTGAACCTCTGAGGGCCACAAATCAGGTGAAGATTTTAAAAAATCGGGGCCTTTTATCCATCGTGTTGGAAAATCTTTAACTAAACCTGTTCCATCATCAGCCACATTTAAACTAGTGGGAACCCAATGCCACTCAGATACTTCTGAATTTTCTAAAATCTCCCCAACCCTATTAGCTACGAATGGCTTCAAAGTTCGCGCATCTGTTCGTAACCAACCCAATACATTCATAGAATCAGTCCAAAAATATCGCTTTATTGGACTCCCGACATGTTCTGATTCTATGGTAACAGCTAAACGCATGCCTATTAAAGCTGCTTGAAGCTCAAGCCTCGGAATGGATACTGGCTTCAAAGGCGTTACCCTGGATTTGCACGTAATGAGCGAAAGTTTCACGTTATCGTTTACGGTAAAACGCCAAAATGCTACGCATGTATACGCCAATTCACTTGCATCACTAAATATGTGAAGCTCTCGCTCATGATAAGAAGAAAATTGATACCAACGTGGTATTATCAAATCCTTAATTTGGGACTCAAGCAACAGGCAAGCCGCCCACTGAACTTGTTGGTCCCTGGGTAGTGAATCATCCCAGCCTACACCTAACCGCCAGGCTTTCTGTAATAAAATTCTTCCGTGAATAGAACCCAAGGGATCGAATATTCTCATCACTAACGATAGAGCATTTCTTTTTGTCAAAATGGGAGGATTATTAGGATCCGTATCCGACCGAAAACTTAAATTGTCTGAGCTTGGGTCCCAGATTAAACCTAAAGTGCCAACAGGAGCGTCGTGCATATCTCCTATTGGTACCGCTTTACTAGAGACTGCCCGCAATTCTGTAGGAATTTTACTAAGTGCTTCGGGGACATTAGATATCCAACCTCTCATTTCAAACTTGGCTTGCTGATGTAAGTTTGTTATGTTGATGGCAATTTGTGACGCCTTGTCAACATCGTCCACGCTTCCAACGTAATCGCCCATGTAATGATTTTTACTAGTAGCTAGAGCCGCATCGGGATATAAGTGTGAAAATGCATTTGCATTTTTATTTAAAACAAAATTTGCGGTACACGGACTTGATGCAGCACCAAAAATCAAAGAACTCATTCGATATTCTTTAATGGGAGAGTGAACTTCTCCATTACGCCACAAAAACCTTTGCATATCCCTGTCTTCAGTGCGTATTTTAATTTGAGGAAACATTTCCTTTATATCGGCCATTAAACCTATTTTCCCCTCCCGCCAACGAAACAAAACTCCTAATAAAGATTTCAGAAGGTCGGGGCCCGTTAGTAACATAGAGTTTAATGAAACACCTTGAGTAGTTGCTGCTGCATCATGTACTACGCACAACTTATTTTTTTGAGGATGAACAACGGGAAAATGCGGCAGGTACCAAAATCTAGGCATATCTACAAGTGAAACAAGATCAGCATGAGTTGTTAAACATTCTTCTGCGTACCCCTTTTCTAACATTGCGTCTATATTGTGCTTATATTCCGTCGCGAATTTATTGTCTTTAACCATCCTACGCTCTAATGTTTTTAATCGTGATAACGCCTGAATATAACTATCCGGGATCGTCAAATGATCTTCACGCCAAGGCATACCTATTTCGCACCTACCATCAGGCAATCTATGAAAAGATTCGTTTAATATTTTAAGCGCTCGATCATGTAAAGATCCTACTGAAGTAGACCGTTTACTTATACCTATAGCATCTAATCTGTACTGCTGTTTAACAACGGTTTCTATATTACACATATTTTCGTCGAGTACGACTGCTTCAGTGACCGCAATCTTATCAATAAATTGAACTGGTTTTGCACAACTGTCCAACACGCCATACAAAGACCAACCCAAAGCAGTGCGCGCAGCCACGGGTTGACTAGTTGATCCAAATTTAATTTCCAGCGAAACGGACAGGTACCAGTTCTGATTTCCTATTAAGACTAAGGGCTCAGTTTCCTCGTAAACCAGTTCAAGAGCAATACCTGTCAAATATTCAAGTTTCATCGCGTCATCTATACTTACGGATTGGGTACCTACACCGAGGTTTGCGATAGAGGAAGCATTGTCTATTGTAAATTCCCTATCCCTATGCTTGCCTCGAATTTTAAATGAAACACGATGAACTTTGTCTTGACGGTTCATCCCTGCACCTTTCCCATAAAAATCTAGTTCAGGACCCGTGACACCTATACGTTCCGAAAGTTTAGAATCTATCAGTGTAACACTGGCACACTCGTCTAAAATTGCTAATGTCTCTACACTGCCTAATGGTCCCGAGACTATAATTGGTATCATTTTTAGAAGTACTTGCTTACGATGTTCACGAGATTGGTTCCTCGAACACACTAAAACCTTACCTCTTTCAGAATCAAGATGAACGTCCTCTGGTTTTGGAAAAGGCTGAACTTCAGGTGAGAGTTGAACAGAACCTATTTCTTCTATTCTAACCGTATTTACAGAAGCGGATTGAACTGAAGTTGAACCTTTCACAGAAGCACCATGCAATAACGGGTGGTGGAAACGGTTACAGCTATCGACATTGCATCGATGATTGCAAGAGCGCCAGTTGTGTTTTTTGTTACTTAAACAACGAAAACATCGACGAGTTTTCGTTACAAACCTCAACCTATCATTAACTGACATTGAACCAAACTTTTTACATCCGGTCAAGGTGTGATGTAAATTACATAAGTCACATTTGAAATTGTCACTATTGTCATTACTGATGACAAATAAATTTTCCTGACGTATGTTTTTCTTGTTGTCTTGTTGAGTTGTGGTTGGAAATAAAAGGCCAAACTTTGAATGATTTTTAGCTTCAGATCTAAGAAAGTCCAAAAGTAACTTGAGTTTTGTGCAGTTTGATGGATGTTCTGCAGCATATCGAGTCCACAAAGCACGCAGAAGCGGCGTCAACTTTCCCAATAAAATATTAAATATTTCGGGCGAATACAGATATGGAATCTGATCTAAATGTTTGATGACCGCTACTAAATTATGTACTTGACATGCAAAATGGTTCAAATCTTTAAAGTCGCTTTGCAGTCTAGGCAAAGCTTTAGCTACCGCCAACTCTTGTAAAACTATTACCTCCGGCCTTGCAAATCGTTCTTCAAGAGCTTCCATTATTTCTTCGGGTGTGTTTGATGTAATTAGTAGGGCTGCGACAGACTGCGCGGCCTCTCCACTAAGCGCACAGCAAAGACGCGACATATTTTCAGCATCCGAAAAACTGCCCTTTGTGACGTTAAATGCTTTTTGAAACGAAATCCAATGTAAAGGTGAACCATTAAATATTGGCAATGAAATGAGATTACTTTTATTTTTATGCGTATTACCTAAAGATAATATTATCTCTGCTAACTGTTTGATCTCCGATTGTTTAGAGTTAGATGCGATTGTAGCAGGATGGATCTGTAGATTATTCGAATTAGGATAGGCTGATACCGCAGGCACTGTAACAAAGTCAGGACACCCCGCAGATACAGCAGACACAAGTGGGACATCTGCCGCCTGGTGTGTAGACGTTTTCATAGCTTCGTTATTCTGATCAGGTAAACTGTAAACCCAAGAATGCACACGATTGCTACGAATACTACGTTCACTTTCTATAGCAGCAAGCTCAGCCGCCAACGATAAGCGTTGAGCTTCTTTTTGTTTTTCTAACAATTTTTTTCTCTTTTGAGCAAGTTCATTAAACATCTCCGCCTCTAAATTAACTACAGCCTCGGCATGACGAGCCTCCGCTTCAAGACGGCGTTGTCGAGATGAGGTGGAAGAAAACTGAGTAAAAGTTGGTGTTACCGATCTTGTACGCTCTCCTTCGAAAACATGCCCCTGAGAGGCTTCAGCAGAAATGGCGGTAGAAGGCGCCGCTAAAGCCTCGTCGTGTTTTCTCGATGTCCCGGTTACCATGGCGGTGGAAGGCGCCGCCAGGATATCGAGTGGTGTGATGAGGTCTGCAACGGGTGCGACATAGTAACAAGCCGCTGGGCCCGCAGTGGCAGTAGAAGATGCCACCGCCTGGTCCACGGAACCTACGGTATCAATGGCGGTAGAAGACGCCACCGGAGGATTCCGCTTCTTAGTTGTCGACCTTAAAATCATCACAAACGTTTAAACGGACTGTAAAAAAACGAGAGGACCAAATTATTAAGCGGGGAAATGCCCTTTAGAGCGAAACTATCGGTAAAGGCAAAAATACACTTTTTTCTCTAAGCAACTTTTACTCCATTCAATCTTCATGACATACTAAAAACAAAACACACACCACTCAAAAAGTATAAAAAACATAAATCAATAAAAAAGGACAAATATATACAAAAAAGGCCGCAACAATCATCTTTTGGTTTCTCTTAACATTTTTCATTTCGAATTCCCATTTAAGATTTAGAAAGATTTAAAGTTGGTTATCAACTGTTGGTTTTTTCTATGTGCGTAATTTTTTACTGTTCTCTCTATACTTAAGGGTATAGTAGATTCTATTACTAGGGAGCAAAATTATATTTTACCGGCGAGGGCGCTATTTTGAATCCAGATCGGAGTGAAGGATTCTAGAGTAGAATCCTGAACGTAGCGAGGGATTCAAACTACGTTGCCCGAGCCAAAAATATATTTTGCGCCCGAGTGATACAAAATTAAAGCCACCTGTAACAAAACCGAATGTGAATAAGACAAGTATCTATCGAAGTACAGGTTACAATAAAATGCGCATTTAAAAACACTGGTTATTCTTTACTTATCCACCATATACATAGTTACTTACATTTACGGCAAGAAAGTACTTTGTCGGGTGCCTCATTAAGGAAACTCTTCACGTTTTTGACTGAGAACACTTTGAATTTTTTAGTTTTAAATCCATCGGACATCCTCTTCAGATACGCTATTAATTTAGAATATGTGCCCAGTTTTACGTCGTTATTAGAACTGACTGTTGATTTTAGCATTGATTAGGTACTCCAAAGAGTGGAAGGTTATTTAGTTTTGGCTAAGTACTGGAAATAGGCCAAAAACACAGATTCTAAAAAAAACTTGGTGCCTCTTGCATTTCTCCTTTCAATAAAATTATCATAGGCTTTCATATATTTCTCCCGGGATTTTGCAGGTTATAGATTATCCATCACATTTCTTGCGTCAGTTCTAATACCTTCAGGAGTTAATTCTATACTTTCACTGTCACTTGAAGAAATCATTTTTCAAAACAAAACTATAAATTCTAACAATGACGAAAATGCGGGCTGTAGTTCGCGCGTTTTTAATTAGATTTCTTGTTTTTTTTATTCAGCCGGCGGCGCGACTATGGGCAGTCGTACCAGCCAGTCTTTATTCAAACAATATTTGCGTTCGATTTCTTTGGTGCTGAACACTAAGATGTTCCAAATTCAAAAAGTGCGCGTCAATGATAATTGCTGCGCACTTATAAAGTGGATTAAAAACTCATTACTGCCCGCTATGAGTTTCTTATTGAAAAAAACACCTTTGAGTGCACTTAAAGGGAATAGATGGGATGAAAAAGAGCTTTTCTAACCACAGCTCCGTTAGTAACGTCATACTTTGTTCCTCAAATATTCATTGAATTGTCCTCAGAAATGATTAAAAAACTTGATTAGTGATTACTGATTATGGAACCGGTTGGCAGCAAAAGAGTTCGGTTTTCACGAATTGAATAGATTAAGTTAGGGCGCAGCGCAGCACGCTATACGCGGCCCGCGGCTTTATTCAATTCACCAAGAATGGCCACAATAACAACAAGTTCTGCAGGTGAGGACTCGGCTCAATAGCGTTGATTACACCTCCATTCAACCCGAGCCTTACCTGGACAACCTGTTCCTATTTCAATATCAACTCGTACGCAACAAATGTTCCAATACGATTTTAATTGAAATCGTTACCGGTTTTCTGATGCTTTGATTTAGAAGAGCACTTGATAACAGCTTAATTACCACGTTTTTACTAAGTCACTTTCTTGTTTATCTGTTGTTCCGGGTGAAATCTTGCAAATCAAATTTCGAGCACTTCCCGATTAGCTATCCGGCTGAAACTTTCAGGGTAGCTCACAACTCGATGACAATGCATTCTACAAAACTAACCTAAAAGCCTGGTTTTTAAAAGCATTGATTTAACTTCACTTATATGTATGTATCTATCTATATCAGTCTGTCTTGGAATCTTTCAATTCAAATTTCGAGCACTTTCCGATTAGCTATCTGGCTGAAACTTTCAGGGTAGAGGTACCTCACAAACCAATGACAAAGCAATAAAAAAGAAGAAGAAAAAAGTAAAAACTGAAAAAGAAGTAAAAAAAAAAACATAAAGAGCTCGAAAACCATATTTTAATATTATTTTTTAAATTACGTACTTACACTAAATTAATCTACATTTGCTGCTTGTTTTAAAGTTTAGTATTCTCATTAGTATACTAATCAAAAAGTTCTAAAGTATTGTATAGAATGTAAACACTTCCGATGGAATATACCTACTTACCTAATTTAAGATAACCACATCTGATATCAATCACTTCAATTTCAATTTATTAATTGCAAACATATGTAATCACACGCTTTATGGTGTTAGTGTCAACATATGACCCTGACAGGGTGTAGCAACAAGTAGCAAGCAGACCGAGCCATTACCTGTTATATAATTAGGTAAGTACTTGTGTTTATGTACTCACTCGATATCGCACTTTAACGTAATGTAAGCTAATCATGCGCCGTGCCCGCAGGATTACTAACATTACACAGTAGCAAACCTCTTCAATATTTAGAAACTAGCTGTGCGCATCCCGTGGCTTTGCGTGCTTATTTTTCTGGGATTCTATTAATAACTCCAGGACTAAAATTACATTTAGAGTACAATATACATGTATACCAATATTTTTGTATCGTTTGATCGGCGTCTTTTAATTAAATCGATATGATACTACGCCAGAATTTAACTGCATTTCAATCGGTCCAGTAGTTTTACGTCATTTGAAAACAAACATATTATCTTATTTTAAGTCCCCTGGACTTTTTTTTTAAATAATCTTCTATTTGCAGACTTTTGGTTATGTACTGCTTTATTAATTACTTTCTGTGTTTCTACATGGTAATGTTAAAAGATTTCAACTATAGCAACCAATCATAATAATTTTATAAATACGAAACTAACTCTTTCTGTCTGTTTGTTACCCTTTCACCATTGGGGAGTAATTTGTTTACCTTTACTTTTGATTTGTGACTTTTTATTCTTATTTTTCGTCGGCTGATCCGATCTTGATAAAATTTGACAAGAAAATATTGTGCATCATATCGCGACTTTGCTCGTGTGGTTATCCACACGAGCAAAGTCGCGATAGGAGTATGTACATTGGAGACATAAATAAAGAACAATTTCAATTTCATGAATGTCGTCAATTAGAATGATGACAAGAGCAGAGGAAGGAGCGCGCATGTAGCGACAGGGGCGGCTCGTGCACACAAAAACTAGGAAGCGGATATGAAATGGCATTCACTCCGATGCAACTGGATATGTACAGTAGCACTTTTATTGCTCGCGCTGGAATTATTTGTGACTTTGCTCTATATATACACGAGCAAAGTCACGGTTGCAGCTAGTGTTTAAATATAGTAAATTAACTACTATATTTTTGGGTACAAATTTTTGTACTCTTTCAAACAAAAGTATTAAATTTTTAAAGTAAGTAATGTATAATTATATTAATTTTTAATAAGTAAATTCACGACACGCGCTTGTCCGGTGCGATTCGTAAATAAAATCCAGGCGACAAATAATTCCAGCGCGAGCAATAAAAGTGCTACTTTACATATCCAGTTGCATCGGAGTGAATGCGATTTCATATCCGCTTCCTAGTTTTTGTGTGCACGAGCCGCCCCTGTCGCTACATGCGCGCTCCTTCCGCTGCTCTTGTCATCATTCTAATTGACGACATTCATGAAATTGAAATTGTTCTTTATTTATGTCTCCAATGTACATACTTATATGCAACATATTATAAGAGGTCTTCTACGCAAGATGTCAGGTCTATTGTTCCATATTAGGTTCCAGAACCACTTTACTACTATTGCAATCCTGCTCAGTGAGCCAAATTAGCTCAAATTAGTACTATTCGATTATAAGTTACGTGCGGTTTTTCATCGCGATAAACGACGGAGCTATGCATCGCTCCGTGCTTCGAAGGCGTTAAGCTGTCGTTCCCGGCCGTTTATTATTAACAGTCGTTAAGTCATGTCAAAGGCCTTCGGGCGGCCTGACAAACTCTGAAACCTGAGGCCAGCTCTACCTCATACGACAAGCAGGCTAATAAGCTGCCTCTATCTATTCTTAAAATAAAACAGAACCAAAAAGTCTGTACAATGAAGGTAATAAAAAAAAACGTCTAGGATACTTATAATAAGCTACTGAATAACAAAATATTATTTATTAAATCGTGTCTTTCTATCTGTTCGCGCATCACGTAAAAACTATTAAACCGATTGCGATGTGGTTTTCATTTTTGGATAGATTAGGTTTTGACTTAAAAACTGGTGTACTTGGTATCTCAATCCGATTAGCAAAAGCTGAGAAATTGATAAAAACTATTTGACGTCTGAACGAAACTTTGTATTTTTTTTTGTAAGTATATGATCCTGGAATAACACATCGATAACTTTTGACCCCGAGAGATGACCACGCGGGCAAAGCCGCGGACACAGATAATTCATCTTAAGTTATAAATAACAATTACCTACCCTACATTCATTAATTTTGATACGTTCGTGTTCCTTGAATAAACATTTTCATAAATCACCGATGCCTGCGTAACAAAGGGAAGACATTTATATGCACTAGCGTCGAGTCTATCCGAGCGAGTCAAGTTCCAGTCAAGTGGCAATGCGTAAGTGGTCCGCGGCAGTCGGCTGCGCCCGCACACCGCACCTTCAGGAATCTATTGTCTTCCATGTCATTATGGCCATTATACTTGCTTGTTCGACCGTGCTTTTATCGTTCGTTATTATAACTCTGATCAGAGGCTGACATCTTCATAATGATTTTGATTAATTATAATATTATGTAGTAGCTGTGCCCACGGCTTTGCCCGCGTGGTCATTTCTACGGGTAAAAGTAACCTATGTGTTATTCTAGGACCAAAAGTGCCTTTGTACAATATTTCGTCAATATTCGATCAGCCGTCAAATAGTTTTATATCAATTGCTCGGCGTTTACCTATCAGATTGATACAAAGTGCACCAAAGCTTCCTAAGAGTGACATCCACATTTCTCAATTGATGCGCGAACATAAAGGTGCTCAGGCAGATACAACTCTTTAAATGTTATTATCTAGTTCAGTAGGTTATTAAGTACAATATACCATATTTTTTTAAATTATTCTTGTTGTACAGACTTGTTTTACATACTGCTTTATTATAAGTATAGATATATGAGTAACAAACAATAGCTGCAATTACAATGCCAATAATAACGTTGACTCTCTGTCAATTTTCTTAAACACAATTGAAAGTCATATGTAGGAAGTGAAATGAAAGTACGTAGGTTTGATTGTACTTTCTATTGTTTATACTATTCCATTAATTAACCGAGATAACACACCCAAATATGTATACAAGGCGCTTGGAACGTAAACCTTATATATCAAGTAGTTGTGCCTAGATAAACGTTCTTACCAAATATGTCAATGAAAATTAAATTGCACTGCATACAGTACATTGTCAAACAATGTAAACAGTTACGTAATCAATCATATTTGTCATTAAGTACCTTCTTATTAATTTTGTAGGTATAAAAACTTAATGAGACAGTCGGCCATAATATATCACCCTAATATTATACAGGTGACAGTTTGTATGTGTGTTTCTGTGTGTGCTTGTTGGCGCGCGTGTGTGTGTGTGTATGTGTTTGGGTGTGCGTATGTGTGTGGGTGTGTGTTAGTGTGTGTGTGTGTTTGTGTGAGTGTGTATGTTAGTTACTCCTATTTTGATGAGAATTGGAATGGAGATAGCTTATACCCTGGAATAACACATAGGATACTTTTCATCATCATCATCATCATCACCCTTCACGCTCAAACGGCTGAACCGATTTTGATGAAATTTAGAATGGAGATAGCTTATACCCTGGAATAACACATAAGATGCTTTCATCCTCATCATCATAAAATACCAGCCTGAGTGATGACGCTGGTGAAACTCTCAAAGTGACAGGTGTCAAAGTTATACATGTAAACCCTAGGGGTGCAATATGGAGGGGTTTTTGAAAAAACATTCCTAGTTTATTCCGTTTTGTACCATGACCATGACTTAAATCCCTAATTCGAAGAAAGTATGGAATCGGGGTCAATAGCAAAACGTTATGCAAGTAATAAAATTTGTAGTTACTTGTTACCAAATATTTTGTAAACCATGCACTTTATTGATTTTGTAATCCGAGACTCAATGCTTCTTAATTATTGAATAGGGACACAAATTAACCTGTTGCCTCTGTATACCTTTATACCTATTTAGAAAATGCTTATACTGTTTTATTTTCAAGGTAGGTTAATTAACCTTAAAAATTATGATTTCAGTTATTGGACGGTCAACTTATAAGTTCAAGTCCTCGTCAAATCATGAATTTTAGTTCGAGACACGTCAGAGTGATTTACCTTTCTTTGGCACTTAAAATTCGAAGGCCATTAAACCGAACGAGATTTCGACGCAGACGATGGCCCGTAAAAGTTTCGCAAGAGTCGCTCGTAACCCATTTCGGTTATAACTCGCCGTGACGCGCAGGCTTTTACACGACGAGCGGAGAAAATAGGGAGACGACCATCGCCGAAAACAACAAAGAGGTACTGTTACCGTAATGACACTTTATGAGCGCAAACAGCGGCCGCGGCCGAACACGACACGGCCGCGGTCGCGATGCATGAATGTGGTCCGTGCATTGTTTCCGCTGCGGCAACGAGGGCGACGTTGATGCCTCCGCACAAAGGCACCCATTGCAACAGTCGACTCGCCGGAGTCGATCTCTCACATCCACATCGATTCTGTGAAATCAATCCGATTGCTGGACTCATAATTTCTTTTATCTCGTAATGTATCTGTCCTAAGAGGTGAGTCCTTGTGCATTTTTGAAAGTCAGCTTTCTTTTATAAGCAAATATGTGAGATTCCATTGGCTTCATGGGCACACTTAACTGTTCTTCTGACAGCAAAAAACCCTATGCCAAGGTTGAAAAGCAACCGCATTTTATTAAAAAACGTATACTTGTATTACTTGTACCGCAACCCAGCTCACGTCTGCATGTCCGGGAAGATGAAGGTGTAAATAAACGCGTACATAGCCACAACTTTGGATGTTTTTACTTGTATTGTGCTGATAGCCATGTCAACGGTAATAGCTCGGAATTAAAATATCGACTTTCTTTCTGTTCCTCGTAGCTGTCGTCGTTAATGATTTTGTTTTCGTAGTAAGTCATCGTCTACAACTCTATATACATGGTCTGAGGGTCGAGTACTAATAGTATATTATGTTAGGTAAAGTATGCCGTTCATATGATAGTAAAGCACGTAGACAGGTCTCTAGACGTTGTCGGTTGATCGTGTGACACGTATAGCATTTGCTTTACACAAGTTGCATCGTCATCGTTCTCTGCAGTGTAACTGGAGTCAAGAGAACACGCGATGCTCGCTGGGTATTTTGACATTGTAAAGATGTAATGTGGAGCGCCGTCGGTGGCTGGCTGCGGGCGGCGGGCCCTGTGGTCCGAGTAACAACGCAAATTGATGGCGCCTCCCCGACGACTACTGCTATTACGAACGATACAGATTTATTAAATAATGTATCAGCGGTTATTCTAGTGCCTGTTAATTGCACTGATAATTTTATTTCGACAAACTACTTTTGGTCGCAAAAATGCTTTAGATACCTATAATATTTGATTTAAAAAACACATTGAAAAGTAATTTTTCTCGGAACAAAATATATGCTTATAAAAATAAAATTGGACAATAAAATAACAAGTAAATATGCCAAAATGCCAATACGTGAAAAGACTTATCCGTTTATGAGATAAAAAAGAGCTATTTGCGTACTAAAGGCCGGTTTGCATTGAACTTTTTGTCTCTTTCATCCGTGATCAAGTAGAGCGGGAAAAATGATACATCTAGGGAATAAATTTAAGGTTTTTATTTATCAGAAGGAAAACTAAAGTAGTGTTAACTTTGATTCTATTTTCTATCGGGTGAATAAATACTAATGATGTTTCCGTTTTCACAAAGTGCGCGATAATATGTCAAATTTTGATGTGATACAAACTACATAATTCGGATTAATTATGAAAGAAGATACGGACGTTCAAAAATGGCCTTGAAAATATAATTTTGACTATAAGTTTCGATCAAGTTGTTCACGAGTGTCTTTGCCTGTTTTAAGTGTTATTTAAGTTTATGTACGAATACTGATTCAATTCCGGCAACGGACTACATATAAATATACAAATCTATGTACATACATTAGTCCGTAACAATAGATCACAACGTGCGTATGAGCACATGCGCGAGTGGAGTGTGCCCGCCAGGTGCGACCGATCTCCGCAGTAGTCGCGCGCGCACCCTCGCTGCGCTTTTAATAAATTTCAATACACATAAAAAGGATCTATCAAAAGATGGTGACGCTAAATATACCGGTGTTCAGGATTCGGGTGCAAGCTTGCAGCAGCGACACCGGCGTCGCTCGCTCGCCCTCCGCGGACTAGGCACCGTTTGTTGGGTGTGCAAACAAGTTTTGATTAAATGAAAAGGTGTACCGGAACGGGTGTGCCCGCCGTTTGCTCTATGTCATTATTAACTTCTTTTTTTTGTATCCCCTATACACAACATTCATGGATGTGTAAATGAATGAATACTAAATTGCGGTGTTTAGGTTCCAATTTCAGAACTAAAATTTTAAATAAAACTTATTAGTAAAACAAAAGACATCAACGCGCACGTTTTGATACAACATTCCGTGTCATACTTCCTAGCAGGGACATAAATTTGTACCAACTCCAAACTAGTCTCAAAGAAAGCGCCAGATTTAGTTGGTACTTTTTGTCCTACCAATCCTAGCGTGATGTGTGCAAGTCCATTGAACTCGAGATTATTTTGGCAACTATGTGTTGCAAAAAACCTAAAACACACATGGTATAATTTATTAAGGAATGCCGTAATTATTAAATTAAAAAACCAAAGCCAATATGATGTATATTCCTACTTGTATGTCATGTCACTATACATACGAGTAAAACTGTATTATAAAAAAGTTGCACGTTATATAGGTTGCATGTTGAATAAAATCAGGTAGAAGTAAGTTTTGCTTTTAACAATGTATTTTTTACAGCATCTACGTAGATAAAAAAACGAACCGTTATTCGTCATTTACGGTTGTGTTAATCCAGCACCAAACGATCTACTTGTTTAAGCTGTGCTGTGGATGCAGCTGCCCTTGCGACCCCAGATCTATATACATTCCCCTTCGTACCGAAACACTATAAATACATTCCGAAACTAAGAATGCAAAAAAAAAACAATAACGGTGAGATTCTCCAAAAAGTCCGAATGTGGGAAACGAACGGTTCTTGTTTCCCTCGATCGCAAATTTATTGTAACTCCCTCCGTGACCCGGATTATAATATCCTATCTCCACTTAGAAATCATCTGTCTCGGTTAACGTTCGAGCGCTAAATACCTTTCATTCCTGTTTCTTTTCCAGTTAAGAAATCGAATATTGCTAAATCAACTCGCTTGAGAAATGTATGTTATCTATTGTTTAGAAACTCGGATTGTTTGAAGTTAATAGCCAAAACAGACAGCCGCAAATCCTGTCAGGTTATGTAGGGTTTACGATAGCGAGCACTTGAAGTTGGAGTTAGGTTACAGTGGAGACTTGTCCTCGTAGATAGTGCCGTGCCGCCGGCCGATACTAACGAGCTTGGCCGTGGTGCATTGGTGTCGATACAGATTACAGCGGCCGGACTAATTGCTGTAAGTAATAATAGTAGAGAGATTTTTTATCAAATTATTGAGTTCATTTGAATAATGAGCAGGTGATGGTTGATCACATGTCAATATAATGGTATGTGAAGATACACTAAGAGATAGGTAAGATTGAAATAAGATTAGGAACAGTAAGGACTAAGTAAACATGTACGTGAAATCACTAGTATGAACTTAGGACAGCTTACATCGAGGCTAAACACGAATTAACTCCTTCTTATTCCTAGTAAAAAACACTTTAATTTTACGTATTATTATCTGACGAGAAGTCAAGTGAATTTAATTATTACACAAAGTACACACATAAAATAATGGCGAAAGTTTGTGTGTGTGTGCGTGTGTGTGTGTGCGTTTGTGTGTGTGTGTTTGTTACTCGTTCACGCTCAAGCGGGTGTATGGATTTTGATGAAATTTGGAATGGAGATAGCTTATACCCTGGAATAACACATAGGATACTTTTCATCATCAATCATCATCATCACTCACGCGGTTGAAACCGCTAAGTGCAGCTAGTCTACATTTAAACAAATAAATAAAATTAAAATGTCTGTTTGAAATATCAAAATAACGGATGTTTACTAAATGCATATATAAGAAAGTATGGTGTATGGAATTTATCTGAAGGAAAAGATTCATAATGAAGATATCCGACGGAGAACCAAGAAAACCGACATAGCTCAAAGGATAAGCAAGCTAAAGTGGCAGTGGGCTGGTCACATTTCCCGGAGAACCAATAACCGTTGGGGTAGACGAGTTCTCGAGTGGAGACCACGTTTAGGCAAACGTAGTGTAGGTCATCCTGTGGCCAGGTGGAGTGACGACCTTCGAAAGGTGGCCGGAAGACACTGGATGAGGGGAGCTGATGCAGTGGCGTGCATTAGGAGAGGCCTACGTCCAGCAGTGGACATATATAGTTTGATGGTGATGATGATTATATGAAAGTATATACTTACGGTACTTATAACAAAAAGCCCATTTTTTTTGGCTGTTTGTTTTGTTCTTGCTAATCTCCGAAAACGCTGGGCTGGATATTGATGAAACTTTCACTGGCAGATAGCTGATGTTATAAGGAGGCTACTACGTATGTTGCCACTCAACGCTGAAACGACTGAACGGATTCTGATAAATTGTGAATGCCCATTTAAATAAGGCATATGGGTTCTTTGAAAAATAAGTTGTGTCCTAATCATTATTTTTGTAATTGGTAGGAAAAAGTCAGACATTAATCAGTTTTTTTTATACAAATGTAAACAAAAGGCCTGAAACTGAAAGTGACTAAAAACTGTCAGTTTCTTACAAAGATACTATAATCTTCAGACAAAATATTTTTGGCTTGATACATATCAACGATTAACATCAAAGGATTAAGAGGATTTCCCGTAGTAAGCGAAATTCCAAACTTTTGGGATTTCCTTTGACCTTGACAAGTATATTTTTAATTTTTAAGAACAAATGATCTCCTTGGACGGATCATAATGACAGATAACGAATACGGTACGGTAATGTAGATTTATATAATTTAGGCGCTTTTTTAAATTATTTCAATGTGGGGTAAAATAAAATGTCGAAATTCATAACAAAGAAATAGAAAATTATGAAAGGATTTTAAAATAATATTTTATTGAGACACTCCGCCATTTAAGAGGGGACCTGCCTTTGGGCTCCTGTTGTGTAGATACTTTATTTACGCCCTGGAATAACACATACAATACCTTCATCATTGGGGTATCTTCTTTTGTGTAGATACGTTATTTACACCCTGGAATAACACATAGGATACCTTCATCATTGGGGTGCAGCTAGAAAGTAACTCCGCCATTTAGGTGGGGACCTGCCTTTGGGCAATCTCATTTTGTGTAGATACTTTATTTACGCCCTAGAATAACACATAGGATACCTTCATCATTGGGGTGCAGCTAGAAAGTAGTTTAGGTTAGGTTATTTTTTATTTTGTCAATATATAATTTATTATTATTATTATTATCATAGATACCTAATAAACATACATCTATCATTAGTTTCAACAAAAAGTTTTGACTCACACGTAATTATTTATAGGTCTAAGAATTAGAAGATGCTCGATCTACAATTTATTACGCTAATTATTGAAATGCGAAAATTATTGCCGTTATAAAGTTACACGATTTTGAACAAGGAGCTCGTTGTTTTTATTAATTGCACAGAACTTCCACGATGACAGGTCGAAGGTGAGGCGTAACTAAGTATGTTAATTGTAGGTATAAACTACAAGAAACAAAAAGCATAATTAAAAAATAACGTCATATATCATATAGAACTATCTCGATTACATCAGCTTTCAAACTGAAAAAAACGCATCAAAATCGGTCCGTTCGTTTGGGAGCTACCATGCCACAGACAGACACACAGATACACACCCAAAACTTATAACACTCCTTTTTGCGTCGGGGTTAAAAATAAGTCTAGCAAGAAGTGTGCCTTACATTTTTTTTTCCTTTCCAAAATTAGGATCATAAAGACACCAAAAATATAGATTTACTAATAGTGCAACCATAAGCAATACCACAGAACATACAAGTACATACATGTATACCTGGTGCAATATGCGGCCCGGTGGCGGCTCGGCGCGAGGGGTGAAAGGTGGCCGGTGGCGGCGCGGTGACGCACCGGCCGCGTAGCGTGTGCCGAAATCTCAGCTGTTGCCGCTTGCGACTATACAGGCTGATATTTTTACTCGCCGAGCGGAGGTTATTGTGTTTATCAGCCTGTGTTCCTTTGTGCCACTATATATATAGATAGACCGAACGCGTGGGCCGATTTTGAAGATTCTTACATCTATCGATTTGTCTTATTCTGAGTGCTATTATAGACATGACAGTAATCAAAATTCAATATGGCGACAACCAGACGCCATATTGTGAAAAGAAAAAAATGAAAGTCGACGAACTTTGTTAAGTGGGGTATCATTGAATGGGTATTATAAAATCATTTTTAGGTTTTATCTTTAGGTTTTTCTTTAGGTTTGCTTCATTTAGGATCTATAACGATTTAAATTTCGCAGTCGGCTTTTGCATTGTGCGTTATTTTTCTTGTTCATATAATATTATTAATGTCAGTTTACTGTCATAAAGTAATGAAGCGTGAATAAAACAATTAAGTATCTACTTGTTACAATATTTATAGTTCCTATTTGAATAACGTGAATTAGAAAAAAAACAATTTTACCAAAATGAAAATAATGCGTTATGTAGTACACGAAACTACATAGTTTCAAAGGATAATTCGAAGGCTGTCGCACCAAGAGGATAATCATACATCATAGATTTCGTAAATGGCCAGCATTACGGATGAAATATAGTCACTGTAATTCAAGAACTGTATCTTATTATTAAAATATATTTGTTTATTGGAAAATTATATTAATTATGATTAGATTGAAACTCATTAGACTTACTGAATTACACAATAGAAGATCATATTTAAATATTATTTTTTGATCAGTCTGTATAAAACTCAATCCATCTGTATTAAAAGTGTTTATAAAAGCGTTGAATGGCCCTGTGCGCTTTATATAGAAACTCTACAGCTATGCCATTATTTAAAATTAAACTACTCACCTACCTGCTGGTTAAAGCTTGTCAACCCAAAACGGCGTAAATCCACTCTATATTTGGATTCAAAAATAAACTCTGGGTAGAGAAATCAAATTGCGCAATTTTGAAATTATGCCCTATTTGGAGGGTTGTAAAGCTGTACCTTATTTTTCGTGGTGTATGGCAATGTAACCGAAATAAAATCGTTCCATTATTTACGAAAGGACGTTTAAGGCCTTGCAGCGCAGGCGGTTACGACTTTATGTTGATAAGATTCAGGAACAATGAACGGGGGAGACCCTAATCGTGGCGTGTAATATTAAAAGGTAGTAAGTTTCAAGCAGGTTCTCCGAAGTTTCATAGATTTATAATGGCGGTTGTGTCGTTTTGTGTGAGGAGGTTCGTCGGTGCAGATGTGCGATTCGGGTACAGACATGTGATTCTGCACACGCAGCCAGCTGCTGGCATAGCTGTGCACTGATTCAATACAAATGCAGGGTCGAACTCAGCTCGTGGGTGCCTCGCTTTTGTATTACATTTTATGTGTAGGTAAGCTTAACAAACAATGATACAAATCCACACAACAATAGTGGGGGCCGCTCAGGTGTGCCATGATCTCTGGATCTTTTTGTAATAATAATAGATGATAGTGAACTACGCCATTCCCTATCTATTTAAATAATAGTTCATAGTAAACTACGCCATACCTTATTTTTTTAAATAATAGTTATTAGTTAACTACGCCATACCTTATCTATTTAAATTATAATTGATAGGGAACTACGCCCAGCCTATTTAAATAATAGTTGATAGTGAACTACGCCATACCATACCCTATCTATTTAAAAACTTTTATACAGGCAGAAAGAGTACCCATAAATTACAATAGTCCAAATTTAGATCAGCCAACTGATAGTTTTTTATAGATTGTATGGCTTCTAATCGTCGGATTTAGATACCAAGTACTCCAGTTTTTAAGTCAATACCTAAGCTATTAACAATGAAAACCGCATTACAATCAGTCTAGTAGTTTTTACGTGATGCGCGAATAAACAAACACCATTTAAAAGACAGACACCATTTAAAAACATGTTTTATTCTTGTTCAGTAGCTTATTTTAAGTCTTCTAGTTATTTTTTATTATCTAAATTTTACAGACTTCTTGTTACATACTTCTTTATTATTAAGTACTAGCTGTGTCCGCGACTTTGCCCACGTGGTATTTCATTTAAAAGTAGCCCATAGTCATATACATCAATGAGCACATACGTGTTATTCAAGGACCAAAAGTACAATATTTGTACTACATTTCTTCAAAATTCGTTCAGCCGTCAAATACTTTTTAACGATTGCTCGGCATCTAATCATCGGATTAAGATACCAAGTACCCCAGAACCAAAAGTCCCAATAGGTATACCAAATACTTTTTAACGATTGCTCGGCATCTAATCATCGGATTAAGATACCAAGTACCCCAGAACCAAAAGTCCCAATAGGTATACCAAATACTTTTTAACGATTGCTCGGCATCTAATCATCGGATTAAGATACCAAGTACCCCAGAACCAAAAGTCCCAATAGGTATACCAAATTTCATAAAACTTCGTTTTGACGTCAAATCGTTCTTGTTATAGATTGCTCGGCTTCTACTCGTCGGTTTGAGATACCAAACTACATCAGTTTAACGCAAAGCTATCCAACAGTGAAAACCGCATCGCAATCGGTCCATTAGATTTCACGTGATGCGCGTACAAACAGACACGATTTAAAAAATGTTTTATTCTTATTTAGTAGCTTATTTTAAGTACCCTATATAGATGTACAGACTTTTTGTTACTTACTTCTTAAATATGAAAATTTGTATTTGATTTGTAATTTATACTTACTAGATAAGTATAGATTACAGCTTTATTATAAGTACTTCATTTATATTAGGGACTAGAAAGTATACATTACTTCCCTTTTTATTACGCTTGTCTTTCAGATACTATAAGATTAAATGGAACAAATCCAAATCATGAAGCTTTTTTATAACTAACAGAATAAGGCTTAGGTAGCTAAAGCCAGTAAAATTAACTTGATGAAAACTTTAAAAAAAGAAGCAAACTCAAAATGTATGATGGGCAAATTAGTAATCTATCTATTAGTCAGAAAAAGTCTTAAATATATTTTTTCTAAAAATAAATACACATACTAAAATACTGTTCCAATATCCGATTGTTTAAAACAGGACTTAAGCACAATTAATAATGAAAACAGTCCAATTCCGTACCAAGTCACGGCAAGCAATTTTACACTCGCCGTTCTAGACGTATGTAATGTATGCGAGGAATTAACCGCCAATTGTGCGACATTGAGAGCGAGCTGCGCGGCGCACCACCTGCCCACGGGCGGGCGGCGCCCCTGTCCATCGCTATTTCCGCCATAGCGCACGGCCCCTGCGCCGCTCGTGCCGCGACCGTTACGCACGCGCCCCGGCCCCCGCCACTTCGCACCTGGCCGACCCAGCTAGGGTTGACATCAATACTATACCTAAAAAATATAAAACTGTACAATACTCTAGTTTTAAATATTCGAATAGGCAAATCATTGTGCACATATCTTTTGTTTTTTTTTTATGATGAGAACGCCTAAAGGAGTTTAAAAAAAAACTAGGTTTTAATATTTAAATATTGACATTGTCCTTAATCTATTTTTAATATATATATATTTGCGATTTTAATCTCCACATAATATAACACAAAATTGCTTTCTACGTCTGTCTGTACGTCTGTATATCCGCTAACCTCCTAAACCACGCAAAAGAGTTTGATGCGGATTTCACCATCAGTTAGATAATAAAGCTTCCGTGAAAAATCTAACTGATGGTGAAAACCGCATAAAAATATAAAAAATAAATAAATATATATAATATATATTTATTTGCCTTTTTACTATATATAAATATATATATATTAATTAAGTTTTTATGTAAGTAGAAAAATAACAATATTTTGCAACCAAGTCGCCGAAAAATATATTTACATGCGAGCTGCCAACCTCCGACCTCCGAAGCGGAGTGAAAGTTGAGTGTGCGAGATCTTCACATTTTCCACCTCTTTTTTTCCTAAATTATACCCGTGCGAAGCCGGTGCGTGTCGCTAGTATTAATATAAGTTTGAATATCAAAAATAATTAATCTTTCCACTTTTTCTAAATATTTTCAGCTCCTTTTGGATAGTTAAGCAAAATAATTTTCATTATATGGAAAAGACGGCAACCCTAATAGCACCCTGCTCCCGGGCCGCCGCCGCCGCCCGAAACATCACACTTGCATGATAACTACGCTCCGATGACACCCTGTACGCTAAGTCCCATTAACACCACAAATAATACGCTAAGTAAAGTAACACACCTTTCGTGATTTTACGGGGATGCCTTCAATTTGAAGATCATTAAATTATGCAGCTTGGAATTTAGGTAGGTAGCTAAGCAACCCATTCTATAATTATAATAAAGCAGTTAGTAACAAAAACTCTGTACAATGATTATCTGACCGAGCGAGCGCGAAGCGCGAGCGAAGCGTCTCCGTTTCAGCTGTGTGTGGGCAAAATGCTTTCTTTTGTCTGTCCGGATCTCTTACAGGTCGCATTTCTCAACCGATCTAGACGAAACTTGGTATACAGGTTAAACAATATCTTAGAATTTTTTAGTCTCGGGGATTGTTGAATAGGGGTTTTTCTCTCCAAAAAAGGGGCTACTAAATATCTCCGCCTTATTAGATCAGATTTCGATAGTTCTTTTTTATTGAAGGTCAGTAACTTTAAATTGGTCTCAAAAATTTGGTGAAGATCTGATGAGGATCTTCGGCGTTATGAGCAGAATAGCTCCTCAAAATGCAGTAAATTTCTCACTTTTTAGGTTTCTACCAGTGGAATCAGCCCGTTACCCACTAGGTAGGGATTGATGGAGCACCTTAATTATTAATGTTAGTTTTACAATAAGGTAACTATGCACCGCTAGATTGTTTGCAAAAAAGTTTGTACGCGTCAGGTCTACAGCTCACAGAGCCACTAGTTCAAATTAATGTCTTACGTTACTTAAAATAAGCTAGTGTACTTTTTTCTTTTGTTTTTAGTATTGTCTGACTCTCTGTCTGTTTGCGCATCACGTAAAACTACTGGACCGATCACGATCCGGTATTACCACTCTATTCACCATTTGATAGCTTAGAGATTTACTTGAAAACGGATGTACTTTGGTATCTCAATCCGACGAGTAGAAGCCGAGCAATCTATAACAAGAACTATTTGACGTAAAAGTTTTATGAAATTCGATATATTGGGACTTTTGTTTCTGTAATGACGCATAGGATTCATATATCCCAGAAAAATGACCACGCGGGCAAAGCCCACGCTAGTATTATAATATAACTATTTACTGCAAGCTAAATTGATTTGAGTAAATAACGATTCTCTCTAATTTAATGACTTATAAGTCATTAAATTAGAGAAAAAAATATGTTAATGAGTTAAAAAAAATATGTTTATTCTGAAGAAATGCGCATGTGCAGCACAACAATTCAAATTACGAAGGTATTTATTTGGATGGCCACTAAGTACCCATCTGTTATCGGGAAGTCATTCAATTCGATAGGAAGATTTGTCTAATGTTGTTTATCATCAACCGCCCTTCGCTGATTTGTTTACATTTCCCAGGCATCAATTGAGATAAGGTTCATTCACGCTCCCAAGGTAATTAGGTAATGACAGTCGCTTTGTTTATTATAACTTCAATGCCATCCACTTAAACAAGGCGTTGAAAGCCACAATTGACGAGAGATATCGTATTACGGCATGAATATTATTGTTGATCATCGATCGGGATGATTAGTCACAGTTTACTAAATATATCCGAAGCAATCGATGTCAGTTATGTATCGAACCCTTGGCACATTTGCAGCCTGACTCATGTTTTCACCATACAACGTCTCGTCATCGTGATATCAGATCAACAGCTTTGAACTTGCTGAGCCCGCTATTAAAGCGCAATTGCTATGAAATGCACACTACCTTTCTTATGCGAATGACTAATCAATGTTAATCATTTATTTATTAAAGTAGGGCAGCATTGAGCCCCTATTCAGACCATTTCTAATAAAGCTTATGCATGACTGCGAATGGACTTGTTCTGTGAGAAAACCTAAATAGCCCTGCGAACAGCGTGACCTGTGGGAATTAGCGCTGGTCGCATAAAAAACATAACAAAGAGTCCATGGACGTTATATTTCCGTGTTGGGAAGGGGTTGCAAACGTATCTCGTTTGGTTTGATACACAAGGAAGTGTTTTTGTGCACGTTTTGCGGCACCGTAAACGGGTTTCTCAGCCTTCCGGTTACAAATACATTATTATTACTATGAATAACCGTCTTTTATGAACGTGAGAGTTTTGAGCCTGGACGTTTGTGGCTGGAAGAAAATGGATGAGGAGAGCTGAAGACCGAGCTCAGTGGCGTGCATTAGGAGAGGCCTACGTCCAGCAGTGGACAAGTATAGGCTGATGATGATGATGTTTGTGACTTTTCTGGTTAGGTAAATTGCAGATACATACACACTTGCTAAGAATTTTAAGTTCAAGCTCTATCTTTATTTCTTCTTATAATATTCAATATTTCACTGTCATTAATATGTACAACCTTTCATTCAACTTACGTTGATACGCAAAATATTATTGATAATTTTGTGTGAACCTAAGAGTGACACTGACTGTACTTATAGTCTTATGATTTACTAGCTGATGCCCGCGGCTTCACACGCGTGGTAATTTCTGTAGGTTGAAAGTAGTCTTTGTGCTATTCCAGGACCTAAAATACCAATATACCAACATTTGATCAAAATTCCTTCAGCCATTAAAAATATTTTTTATCGATCGCTCGGTTTCTACTCATCGGATTGAGATATAAAGTACCCCAGTTTTTAAGTCAAAACATAAGCTATCTAGAAGTGAAAACCACATCGCAATCGGTTCAGTTGTTTTTACGGGATGCGTGAACAAACATACAGACAGACAAACAGACAGACACGAATTTTTCAAATGTTATATTCTTGTTCAGTAGCTTATTTTATGCACCCTAGACCATTTCTTTTTTAATAATCTTCTTTGTACAGACTTTTTCGCTCCTATTGCTTTATTATAAGTATAGATTTTCTGTGAACCTATAAGAGTGACGCTGACTGTACAACTTCTTTGTTTGTTTGACAAATAAACCTACTTATAGTCTTATAATTTATTTCACTGATATTGTACGAGAACATACCTACATAACTGAATTGGAAATATTTATCTTAACAAATACATATCTACGCGTGTTCTTATATTTGTGAATACATTTATAATAATTTATCAATGTAACTACCTACTAACATAATGATCAAGCGACAATACATACTACATCGTAAACGTATCAGTTAGATAACAAAGAAAGACATCGGTAGGCAAGTAACGGACACGTACTCTGATGACGGACGTGCGATATTTTCAAGGAGAATTTAATGCTGATCTGGCTTACACTTGCATTGTCTAACTCACTCGTACAGTTGAAATATGCTCGTACCTAGTTGAGTTCGTTTTGGTACTTGCTTGTTTGCTTGTCGCATGAGGTAGTGCTGGCCTCTGCTTGGCTTCTGGTGTCCGTTTTTTAAGGCCACCCGAAGGCCTCTGACATGGCTTTACGACTGATTCAAATTACAATATAGTTATTAGTATACTTGAATATTATAATAATTCTGATCATTTGAAGCCCATTTCAAGTCACAACGCGGCAATGGTTGAAACGTCGACACAAAGAAGAAGTTTATATATATACTTAGGTACCTGCTTATTTATTAGATCCTTTTAAATTTCGTGTTGGTGTTTATTTTTATCAAAATAAAGTTATTATTTCTACAACATTAAACATAATGAAATTACGCACATGCACTGCAAGAACTTTTCATTTTGATGTGATGTCTAAATTGTTTTATTCAAAAGAGTCATGGGAATAGGTAAGTATTTAAAATATCAAGTACATTGAAGGAGGACAAGGTCGAGAATACCAGAACTTCCCTAGATGTGTGTAGGTACCCATACCTAATTATATCAAGGTGATCCCGCACCCGTGTGTCATCGCAGTTTCATGTGACAATCATTTTCTGTTACGGACATGTAGGTCGAATCATATTTGGGTGGCTGGATACTAATATTACTAACTAGCTGTGCTGGCGGCTTTGTCCGTGTGGTCATTTATCTGGATTATGATTACCCTACGGGCTGTTCCAGGACCTAATAATATACTAATACTCAAAATTTCTTCAGCCGTCAAATATATTTTTATCGATTGCTCGGCTTCTACTAATCGGATTGAGATACCAAGTACCTACATCAGTTTTTAAGTACAAGAGTGAAACCCGCATCACAATCGGATTAGTAGATTTTACGCGATGCGCGAACAGACAAACAGATAAATACGGTTTTTAAAAACGTTATATTATTGCTCAGCAAATTATTTTAAGTCCCTAGATCTTTTTTTAATTATCTTCATTGTACAGACTTTTTGGTAGTTAATGCTTTATCATAAGTATAGATATTGATATCAATTTGTTATCTAGTTCAAACATTTGTAGAATATATTCTTTTGTTCTTCAGAATTTAATATGACTAAAAGTCCTTTACTCAAGGAAATAGTTATACCTACTATTCGATTATAACTATTATACTATATTCGAATATACACGATTGTTCTATAAAAGGTTTTAACAATTATGCGGGATGGAAAACTCTTTTTTGTTTAACCGATACAAACTGTAATAGGTATCTATTAAAATAAAGAAATAGCATAATAAACATAAAATAGTAATAATAAACACTTAATTGACACCAGAATTAAGGGACAAATACACAAGTATGTATTTAAACAACAACAACATAATACTATATTAAACAAAATGTATAATCTCCTTTCCATTATGTAATATCATCGAGCGAACAGAACGTATAAGTATTGCAACGCGCAACAGCTAGAGGCACATGGTGGTGGTGGATATTGTTGCTTACCTTACTTTTTTACATAATTGTTTTCTGGATCACCGGCCAGGTGGAGTGCAGACCTGCGGAAGAAACTGGACGAGAAGAGCCGAAGACCAAGCTCTGTGGGGTTCATTGAGCGAGGCCTATGTCCAGCTGTGGATGAAGTCAGGATGATGATGATGATGTATACCATATGGGCTAGAGTGGAGCTGCTGATGGAGTCTGTGGTTCCTTTAATTCAAATTTGGGAGTGTTCAGTGGCTGATAGGATTGGTATCTGATAGGCAAGTGTGCCTTCCATAGACTCTTGAGCTAGTGACCAAACGCAAGCCTATCAAGAATAATAAATAAGATTTGAAATAATAATAGTTACCAAAGTCATCCAGCTGTTAATTTCCAAACTACAATAAATGGGAGTGAACAAAGATGTTGAGCTGAGACCATTTCAAAAAGAAGAAAGAAATGGCTCAGTTCAAAGGTGCTTAACCCCGAGTGTTGTGCAAAAAACAGTTCATTTACTGAGACGAGACGGTTCGAACCGAGTGGAGGTCGTGTGGAGCATGGTGAAGCTGGGCATATCGCACTGAGAGGCAGCGCGAGCGGTTCCGGCGGGTGCGGAGGCGCAGGTGCCGCCGCCCCGCGCCCGCCGCGCCTCCATTGGCCGCGGCCCGCGCGCTCCGCCGATTGGGCCCGGCGCACGTGCGAGGCCTACCCGCGCCGCCACCTGGCCGCCCGTTGACGGGGAGCGCTTATAAGCTTCGGCCTCCCCCTTGCCGCACCACTCGAGCTCCGGACGCCGACGAGTGAACGTGCACGTCTGCCGCGTCCCGAACACGACCTCCGCCACCACAACTCCGGCGCAACATTGTGATGTTTGGACTGTTACATTTGTGAACTTGTGATTGAAGATATACGAACTCATTCGAGAACTTGTCCAGTTTAGTGATTGTGAATATTGTGCAACAAGGAAGATGCTCGTGGAGGACTCTACGACTTCCCGAGTGATGATGTCGAAGAAGTATGCGCACTGTCCGCTGAAGAAGCGGCCGGTGGTGCGGGAGGAGCGGCCTGCGACGCCGCCCACCACGCCGCCCGCGCCGCACCCCGCCCACCTCGCCACTACGCTCTATTATGATTATCATTGTAAGTACTCAATTATTAATTAATCTAGTGACTATACTTATTTTTAAAATTTCCGGTAAAATCGGTTTTGAAAATCGAATGTTTTAAATTAAAGCTGTTGTTACTTTAAAACAAACATTTGAGAAGCTAGCTGTAGATCACCAAAAACAAAAAAATGGAATTAATAATATGAACCTGGTATAAAAAAATTAAGCGAAGGGTTTTTTGTTTTTGTGATTTTGTTACATTAAATGTTAATAGAAACATCGGCTTGTATTATAGGTTTTATGACGAATCGGGAACACATTTTATATGTACATTTCTTTTGTCCTCAGGTAATACACAAAATGATGAGCCTGAAAATCTTAGCACTAAGCCAGAGGACCTTTCAAAAACTGGCAACTATCCGAGCAAGGCGTCCTCTCCTGTCGCTGCGACTGCTGTGAAAATGGAACCTCGCGAGTGGTCGCAGCAGATGGAACACCTGGAGTACCTGGCGGCATGCCGCGCGCGCCTTGAACCCGCACCAACCGAGCTCGCCCGCCCCACGCCGCAGTATGCCTACTTGCCTACCTTGTACCCGCCATACGCACCCCTGGAAGAGCTGTACCCCGCCGCCCCAGCGCTGTCACCTCCCGTACACCCTCAGCTCTACGCCCGCTATTCGCCCGCGTCACCACCATCGTCCGTGTCGCCACCGCCCTGTCCCGAAGACCTGCGCTCGCCGGGTTCTGTGTCGTCCGACTCCGGCGTGTCAGTCTCGGCACCGCGACGACCTCGCTATCAGTGCCCCGACTGCGCAAAATCTTACTCGACGTACTCCGGCCTCTCGAAACACCAGCAATATCACTGCGCGGCCGCCGAGGGGAGCCTCGCGAGGAAAAGCTTTAGCTGTAAATATTGCGCGAAGGTCTACACTTCCCTCGGTGCATTGAAAATGCATATTCGCACTCATACGTTACCGTGCAAGTGCCACCTCTGCGGCAAGGCATTCTCGAGGCCATGGCTGCTGCAGGGGCACATCCGCACCCACACGGGAGAGAAGCCCTTCTCATGCCACCACTGCCGCAGAGCGTTCGCCGACCGCTCGAACCTCCGAGCTCATCTTCAGACACATTCGGACGTCAAAAAATACTCTTGCACCGGTTGCGGCAAGACGTTCTCACGCATGTCTCTGCTAAGCAAGCACCTGGAGGGCGGCTGCGCGGCGCCCGGCGTCGCCTACGAGTACCGGCCGGAGGGCCTGCCCGCGCACGCGCACCAACAGCTTCCACCCGCCTCCGTGCATGCTTACTAAAAAGACTGAGCCTTCGAAGAGTTCTCGATCTCCATTTAGCAGTTAAACATCGGTTTTGTCAGAGTTGAAGATATTTTTTCTTAAATTATTATTGTATGTTTTCGGATACTTTTGTGTGTGTGTGTGTATACTGATTAGGGACTGATACAGAGTTAGACATGTAGTTATGTATATAAGTTAGAATAAGCTATAATTTAAGTTGTATGCCGATCACGCAAGTTGCGATATTACTAGTCATATGGCATTTGCCAAGTGTTTTACACGATTAAAGCATATATATTATATTATTAACTAAGTCTCAAGCTCATCAAATTTAACAGATGGTTGTAGAAACATCTACATTTTTCTTATTTATAATTGCCTGCTAAATGTTGATGAACTTGAGGCTAAGCCATGTACAAAGTGCCTTAGTATGTATAAATAACTAATATATTCTTCGAAAAATTGAACAGTAAAAGACTTGTAAGTAATATATTTTTAGATTGTACTTATTCAGAGGCTATGGATGAGCCAATCACCCAATTGCGTTCCTTATTGTTACCTCCGTTATGAAAAGAATAAAACTTTATTGATTTGATAAAATATTTGTATAATTTTAGACCCCATGTTACGGACTCTAAAATAACGTATGTGCTTTTCAATTTACTTCATGTAACTACTCTTGCTAAAGCTTACGTACATGCCTACTTGCATTAACAACATCAAAATATAACATTTTAATAGCGTGTTCAACTTTATTGTAGTTGTCTATAAAAAAGTAAGTATAAAGTAAAAGTTACAATGAATTCAGAAGTATTACTAAACTGCGTTATAGTGATCTGCAGAACCTACACTAAGGCCCACTTGCATATGTACCTAAGGTCCACTTGCACTTGTGACTAAGGCCCACTTGCACGAAAATAAAACCAATTATCTAGTTAGAAAAAAATATTATTATCTCTTTCGCACTCTGCGTATGTCCCTCTATCCTACTTGTCTTAAATTTTTAGGCCAGACTAGACACTAGCCCGGGGCTAGGATAGCTGTGCAAGTAGGCCTATGTATAATTTCTTGTGTTGTAGGTCTGCATAACCTTCAAATGTGCACTTCAAACGAGTACTCACAACATTTCTCCCTTATAATCATACTAAAAAGTGAATATATACAATAGTTAGAAAAACATCAGTTTATTTTTTGTCAGTTACACGAAATCATCGTTGTGAACTGTAAACATAAAAACCGATTATCGCCATCTATCTATTATCTTTAGAAGTGTGTGTGTTTCTCCTTTACGCTGAAACGGCTAAACGGATTTGGATGTCATTTGGTACCAGGGTAGCTTATATCCTGGCTTAACACATATGCTACTTTTCATCATCATTATCATCCATCTTAGTAAACATTGCGGGTGAAACCGTAGGGCGCAGCTAGTAAATCATATAGTTTCCTTTCAATATGAACACAGTAAAATCGGAGCGGGCGCGTGGAATCCAGAAGGCCGTTCGTCCGCTAATCGGTTCCCGCTGCCCGCCCTGCTCCCACAGTGATTAAAGCCTTTTTTTTCTTTAGTTGGCGTTGTTCTTTAATTTATAGACATTCTTTGCCGATCTAATAGTAACTTAGGCAACACAAAAAAATATATGGTTTTAATTAATCTACCTATAAATGGAATAACGAATGTAGCTCACTTAGTAAAACATTATTACTAGTGGCTCTGTGAGTTGTAGACCTCGCGCGTACAAACTTTTTTGCAAACAATCTAGCGGTGCACAGTGTTGTAACAATAACATTAATAACCAAGGTGCTCCATCAATCCCTACCAAGTAGGTAAAGGGCTGATTCCACTGGTAGAAACCTTAAAAGTGAGCAATTTGCTGCATTTTGAAGAGCTATTCTGCTCATCACACCGAAGATCCTCATCAGATCTTCACCAAATTTTTATGAGACTAACTTAAAATTACAACCTTTGAAATAAAAAAAAACCCATTGAAATCGGATTTAATATGGCGGAGATGTTCAGTAGCCCCATTTTTACCTTTTTTTTTGCAGGAAGGGGTACTTACTACTCAATCAAAAATCCACGACAACTAAAAAACTCACTTAACCTGTATACCAAGTTTTGTCTAGATCGGTTGAGAAATGCGGCCTGTAGAGGAGAACAGACAGAAATCGGGACAGACATCCGGACATACGAAAGATTTTTTGCCGAAGCTGAAACAGAGACGCTTCGTGCTCACTCGGTCAATAATCGGTTTGGAAGTTTGATCTTTACAAACGCCCAGATAAGCTTTGAATTGGCCCGTTGAACTTCTTCAAAAGTGCGAAAGTTTGTAATATCGCTAGTTCTGTTGGTGGATCTACGTTTTTTTCCTTTGTTTGTAGACTTCGTACTATTTCATTTCAAATTTCAGCTTCCTTGAACCGAAAATTATCTAAACTTAAGCACCGATCCGATCTAAAACTATTTAATTTAGTTGGTTTACTAATAAAACAGCATGGTTAATTTAGCTGTACCTACTATTTCCTAACCTTATTTGCCAGGTTGTCAAGCTGGAATAACCAACTATTCGCCGTCCTGTAACACAAAACACAATTAATAAACTGCAATACAAGCAGCAGTTATCAGGCCGTGGCGTAGATTAGTTAGCAGTCAGTGAGCCAGCCAGTTTACCGAGACAATGGCTTCGGGTCAGATGTGGGTCGCATTAGTCTGTGGGCGCCACTGCGACGTACGGTCACCCGGCCACGGGGTCACCAAACTAGACGAACAGACCTTACTGTAGCGACCCATTCCACTATAGCCATACTGCTATTTTCTGAAAATCTAGATTTAAATTAAGGCTGCCGAAAAAGGCTAGTTTCTCCGACTCCGGAATCATTTCGCTCTAAAGCAGCGGATATAAATATTATTTATTTTCTCGAAATCAATGGTTAAAATAAGTACATAAATCGTGAAAAAAATTTCTCGGTACTTCTATGCCTCGCCCCTTCTACTCTAGAATCCTTCGCTGCTCTCGGTATCTCCAACTAAGTCCTTCGAATTAAATTCTTTTTTTAGAAAGGCAGACAAGACAAGGAAATAATAAACACAGACCCAGATACATAGCATACATGTATCAAACATAAACATCAACGACAAATATTCAACGCCATGTCAAATACAAACAAACAGTAAGTAGTAATGCCTATAAATTGAACGTCATAAACCCGTCTATGTACAGAATTATCTACGTCCAAAGTTTAGAGGAGTTACGAGACTGACTCAGCAAATGAGTAAGCATTTATGTAATTACTTGACAATGTAATCCAATAGGGTTTATACCGACGCAATGCTACTAGCATGTCACTAGCTAATAGGAAAGTTGTCCAATAAGATATACATCTAACAGTTAACCTCCGACCCTGTCAGACAAGTGCACGTTTCTCAAAAGAAACCGAACAACTATTGGCACTTTTTATAACGAATTGTTTCCAATGGAATTAAGATATTATCGAGAATGGGTTACGCAATGGACATAAAGAGATCAGTTGACCTAAAAAGCTAATAAGACTAAGCTTGTATTTAACCCTGTAAAATACTAGACCACTCAATAACAATGATAAAATCACGATGGCATTCAACAACACCGATGATCATCTAGATCACCTATTCCAATGAGCTAATTAAGATAACTTTAAGACAAGACAGTTAATGGGAAAAGTGTCGATAACGTTAACTATATCAGTGCCAGCCGATGCAATACACTTAATTACAGACGGCTAACGCAGATCAGCCTACACGAGTGCCAATTAGTGGTGGAAGGTGAAGATGTGTTTAGAAGGTGAGTGCGTGCGCGACTCTTGTCGATTGGTCGCAGGGCCGCGGCCGCCGGCGCGGCGCGGCGCGTGCACAGCTCCCCGCGCTCCACCAATCCAATGCATTCTCATTAATTAATTCTGTTCCTATTTGCATCGTGATTATCTAATCCGATATCGATCGCCGATAATGCGGCACCAATTAGAGTTCACACCTAATACTCTAATAGAACTTTGAACTTTTCTATTACTTATAGGAGATCGCCTTATTGATAACGCAAACGGGTTTCGACATTAATTTGACCTCGTTCGAGAAGAGCTTTGTTATTGTTAAATTTAATTATTTGTATCTTTTAAACGAGAGAAACATTATCAATGCAGTATGGAGATCATCGATAGATAAATTTGTAACTAGAGCATTGGTTAATCTGTACCTATTATGCAATGTGTGCTTACATGCTCAACATATATAATATCGCACAGAAGTTTTGTGTGTGTAATTAGATCGATGTGTGTGTGTATATGCTGAGTGTCATGGTGAAGAAGTTACTCCGCAAGTAAATATCGAGATCCGAGGAGATTTAGAACTGGTGGAGCCAATGGACCAAGTCGTGGCGAGCGATAAGCATGATTTGCAACGTGGCGCGTCGGCGCGTGATCACAAATAGATGTGATTTCAAAGCGCACCTCTCAATAAATTACCTAACCCACTCTGTGCTATGACAACGTAGAGATTTATCATGTCTTCACATATTCGGAGCCTACATTTGGAGATAGAATTTGCGTTTGCTAGTCTTGTTACACCTCTAATATACAAAAGAAGGAGTTTCTAAATATAACGAAAAATATATTAAATTAATTTCTACTTTTGGATGTTTTGAGATGTGTCTATTTATCGATACTATATGTAATACTAGCTTTCGCCCTCGACTTCGTCCGCGCGGACTAAAGTTTATCGCTGAAAAAACATCCTATTTTCTTCTAGTCTAGGATATTAAAAACCAATACAAATGCTTGATGCTTTTTTAACAGATTTATCATTATTTCGTTTCCATGGCAACCGTACCTACACTACTACCGTGACTACAGCAAGTAATCATCATTTTCCAGTTTTCTGAAACTTATCATTTTCTGGGATATAAAGTATCCTATGTTGGTATCTATATTGTACAGCACCTATTTACAAAGTATCATCAAAATCCCTCCAGCCGTTATCGTGTTAAAACTCCCCAAACAAACAGACAACGTTTCACTTTTATATATTGGTGTGGATTATAAAGAGAAAAGGTTTGTTTGTGTGTAATGGATAAACTCAAAAAACACTTAACCAATTTAATAATTCTTTCACATATAGAAAGCTATATTCCAGGTGGAAATAGCCTTATTTAAAAAAAAACTTTATTCTTTTATTCTTTTTTTATATCCAAAGTTGGATAACGGTAAAACTACGGGTGGAGCCACAGGGCAGAGCAGCTAGTAAATAATAACCATAGACATAAAACATTCCTTGCATGTCTTTATAATTGAAAATCTCTTTGACATAGTAGAATGAGCCGTGTAATAAATGTTTAGGTTACCTACAACAAATGGTTAAAATGTTAATTATAATAATCTACGGATATTGCGAAGTTAAAACTTGTAGACAGGACCAATAGTTTGTGCGGCTGTCACATGTGCTAATCACATTTATATAAACGACGGCGCGGGCGCAGCGAGCGCAAGTACTGCACTAGTACCTCAGCTACATGAATACAACTTGATACTAGAACAAGCCTGTGACTGTGCAGTACACGGTCTGCAGACAAACTCAAATCAGAATTTATATTAATTGATTGGTGTGTCGAAAATATAAGAAATGATAAAAGTTATATATATAAGATACTTAATAGTTTTTTTATATTCTTCAAGTCATAAGGTGAAAATCAAAGGCTGTTATCAACATCCATATCATTTTCGAAGGCCAAATTAAAACCTTCGACCACATTTTCAGGTTATATGCTGTGCGAGTGGTCAAACCAAAGAAAAGGAACAAAAAAATTGCTGTTCTGAGGGTCTCTATCTATCTTTTATACTTAGAATCTTCTATTCTATCTATCTATCTATACTTATACAAAAGCAATGAGAATGAAAAAGTCTGTGCAAAGAAGATAATTAAAAAAGTTATAGAGTACTTAAAATAAGCTACTGAACATTAATAAAACATTTTTTTAAATCGTGTCTGCCTGTTTGTCTATTTGTTTGTTAGTTTGTTTTCTGTATGTTTGTTAGCAAATCCTCCTGCATCGAGGAGTGAGACAATGGGACGTTATTTCCCCAAAATTGCTTACAAATGCATTGGAGGATATGTTTAAGACTCTGGACTGGAAAGGACGTGGCATCAACATCAACGGCGAGCACATCTCACACTTGAGATTTGTGGATGACATCGTCATTATGGCAGAAACGTTGCAGGACTTACATCAGATGCTGAACGGCCTAGCTGATTCATCTCAACGCATCGGTCTCCGGATGAATTTGGATAAAACTAAGATGTTGTAAGATGTTCAATGAACATGTCTTTCCGGAACCGATTGCTGTTTTCGGATCTCCTGTTGAAGTTGTTCAAGAGTATGTTTACCTTGGGAAAACGCTGCAGTTGGGTAATAACAACTTTGAGAGAGAGGCACGTAGAAGAATACAGCTGGGCTTGGCAGCATTTGTTAAACTTCGTCGAGTCTTTTCGTCACCAATTCCCCAATGCCTGAAAACGAAAGTTTTCAACCAGTGCGTCCTACCTGTTATGACTTACGGAGCTGAGACGTGGACTCTCACGGTACGACTAGTTCACCAATTCAAAGTCGATCAGCGTGCTAGGGCTATGCTCGGAGTTTCTTTGAGAGATCGAATCCGGAACGGGTGATCCGACAGAGAACTAAAGTTATCGACATAGCCCAAAGGATTAGCAGGCTGAAGCGGCAGTTGGCTGGTCATATTTGCCGAAGGACCGATAACCGTTGGGGTAGACGTGTTCTTGAGTGGAGACCGCGACTCGGCAAACGTAATGTAGGATGCCCTCCAGCTAGGTGGAGCGACGACATACGCAAGATGGCTGGCGGCGCGAAGGTTGGAAAAGAAGAGCCCAATATCGGGCTCACAGTGGCGGGCTTTGGGAGAGGCCTATGTCCAGCAGTGGACTGATGCGGGCTGATAATAATAATGATAATGTTTATTCGTGCATTACGTAAAGACTGCTGGACCGATTGCGATGGATAGCTTAGGGTTTGACTTAAAAACTGGGGTACTTGGTATCTTACTCCGATGAATAGATATCGAGAAATCGATAAAAACTATGTGACGGCTGAACGAATTTTGAACATATGAGGTATGTACTTTTAGTCCTGGAATAACACGTATGGGCTATTTCTAAATTAAATGACCATGCGGGCAAAGCCACCGGTCACAGGTAGTAAAGCAATAAGAACGAAAAAGTCGGCACAAAGATAATTAAAAAAAATATGGTCTAGGGTACATAAAATAAGCTACTGAACAAGAATATAACATTTTTTCAAATTGTGTCTGTGTATATGTTTGTTTGTTTGTTTGTTTGTCTGTATGTTTGTTCGCGCATCACGTAATAACTACTGGACTGATGGCGATGCGGTTGTCACTGTTGGATATTTTAGGGTTTTAACTTAAAAACTAGGGTACTTGTTATCTCAATCCGATAAATAGAAGCTAAATGGTAATTTGAAATAAAAATTATAAGAGAAACCTTACGATGATTTTCAAATACCTATTCAATACATCAGATACCCCGTTTCAAATAGTACGTCAACTTTTATTTTTTCTTTTTCACAATATGGCGACTGGTTGTCGCCATATTGAATTTTGATTACTGTCATGTCTTTAGTAGCACTCGCAAGATTAGGACAAATCGATACCTAAACATATACGAGTAAGTAGTGTTGTTGAAGTATGTACTTACTTTCAATTATATTTTTATGAAAGTTAGTTACTATTACTACAAATATTTAGTAAAATTACTTGAGTACATAAGTCTAAACAAATAGTTATAGTTATTATTGGCGATGTCTTGCTGTGACCACTCTACATTTTCGTACTTTTTTTTAGGAAGGCTGTATGCTGTTGGTCTACACCGGTGGGGTGGGCTCCGTCGCAATACCACTCAACCAAAATGTTACATATTTATAAGTCGTGGTTTATACTGTGCGTGAGCAATATTATTACATTACAAGCGCACAATATTAGTTAATAGCTTTCCCGCCCGCGACTTCGTAAGTGCGAACTACTGTTTATCGCAAAATGAAGCATCCTATGTTTTTCTAGAAAATTAAAAAACAATGCAAAAGTAGTTATAGTAGCACCATTGTTCTAGATGTTTTTTGACATACATGTTACTTCGTTGCCATGGCATGGTTTCTTACAGCGGGTAATCAACATTTTTCGAGTTTTTCCAGATTTCCTGTAGAAACTTAAAATTTTCCGGGTTAAAAAGTATTCTATGTTATATTCCAGGGTATAAGCGGTCGCCATTCCAAATTTCATGAAAAACCAGCTGTTATTGAGTGAAAGCTCCCCAAACAAACAAACAGACAACGTTTCACTTTTATATATTGGTATGGATTTACTGTGTATTACTGGCTCCAAATCTGCAGCTATTCTTAAACCGAATTATCTGATGCATGATGTTGACATAGACATAGACATAGATTTTTTAATGACAAAAAACAAGTACACAATATAAAAAACATTAAAGAAATAAGTTAGTAAGTAGGTAGTTAGGTTTATTGCCATAAGCCGGCCCCAACTCAGCGTTGGTGAAAGGTCTTTCGGTATGACCCTTATCCCTTAGAAGATAGGACAGCCCTCTAGTGTGAGACGCTACTTCTGTTGATACTCTGGCCCGTCACATAGGCTGGCATCGCACCTACTTTGCAGAACAGAGCCCTTATTCGCTATGACCATTCGGCCACGTAACGCGTCGTGTTACGACATCTTAGTGGAATTGTTCGTGAGTGTTCGTGAATTGTCGTAAAGACGTCACACGTTTTGTGCAAGTAATTTCGCGTGGCATAGTGAATAAGCACCCCAGCTCAAGTAAAGAAAGCAGCCTAACCTCGGTGCCTAGTGGTATTTGAGCTGTTTGGTGTTGAGACATTGGGAGCGTGTGGACCAGGAGATTATCAAATTTTCAAATATCAGAGTTCCTGGTCGACGCTTGACCAATCAGTATGTATGCTAATTCTAATTTGACATTGAAAATTAGCGGGGCAATGCAACTACCATGTTGGGTACAATACCATCTGAAAGTGTACTAGAATACTGGGGCTACCTCTAAACCAGTAATGGCAAAAAGATTGTTCAACTGTTTCATTCATTAGTTAGTTATTTAGTTGTTTTCTGTATCTGTAAGTTAATGCCTCACGTAGAATAAAACAAAATGAATTTGACTCAGTTGGCAAACTGTTAAAGAATCCTATTAATTCTACATTTAATAATCTATGTCTATGATACAGTGAATTATGTAAATAAACGAATACAGGAAGATAGATAACCTTTTGCCATACTCAGTTAGCTTAAGTGCCGTCATAAAATAAAGCGAACGTCTAGGAAGGAAATATCAATAGACACAATAGCGCGGGTACATTGGTGCGCCAGGGTCCGATGGCGGCGTGACAGGAGGTGATAAATCTCGAGATCCAGTGCCAATAACTGCGACAGCGCGGCTCGCTGAGGAACGGCCTCGGAGCTGCGTAGGCGCCGACGTCGCGCTTCAACAACTCTGAAAAGATTATTTCCCTGGTAGCGCAGCAGTGCCGCGTAAATGGATTTCGATGCTTTATACCCCTGAGCTTTCTGCCTCGATTGTGCAATCTCGCCTTTGTACCTTGATAAGTCGGAGGAGTAAAGCAAATGTTTATTGCCGTGAAAAGTTACGCCTGACAGGTTCGCGTTTGGTTTTTGTGGTGTTTATAAGCTGTTCTATCTTATCTAGATAACTGCTTGCTTGCCAATAATGTAAACGTTACACACACAGAGTGCTTTAGACACAAACTTGATGAACTCAACAAATCTATGTTTTTTTTGTTTGCTTTTTTAAAGATTAGAAATCGATCGGCTGATTCTGACAACAGCAGTGACAAAATTGAATGTTTTGAAAAGTCAACAATGCTAATCAGTTTAGACTAAGAGTCTATTTCGCTTATGTATCCACAGGCTGCTGAACAATAAGCTGTCGTTCAGGAGCCAGTAGAACTGAACTTACTGAACTCTTAGCATCAATTAATATCAAAGTGCCAAAAACACTAAAAAATATGTAGATATTTACTAGAAACACACAGCCAAAAAATTACTTCTATAAAAAAATGTCTCCAACTTCCTCTACACGTAATTTCGAATACCTTATGGATACAAAATTTACTTTTGGTAGTAAATATACACAAAAGTGTACAAAGTCTGGCGCTTTCTTTGAGACTAGTTTGGATTTGGTAAAAAAACATGTCCCTGTTAGGAAGAACAAAAATGAAGTCAACAGAAATCCGAACCGAACACTTTCATTTATTAAATATTTTAGACCATAGCCCATATCATAAAGCGAAACGAATATATTAGTATAGGGACGTTTTACACTATTTAAATAAAAGGATAATAAAAGCTTGCGTACGCTTCGCAACATTATGCAAGTGCTACACGCAGGGGCCGTGCGGGCGGATCGCTCGTAGACGCGCGCGCGTACAAAAGACATCAACGAGAGCTCGCGCTCGCCATTGAAACTCACTTTACATTGTAGTCTCTATATATTTCATTCAACGAGTGTTTATCATGTTTGAAGGATTGTGTAGGAAGTTACCACAATAACTGTAAGTTTATATATTTTCATAATTTAGTCATAGTACACCGGGCCAAGGTGAAATATTCGAAAGTTTCTTTGAAATTATTATTTACTATTAATAAGGAGAAAAATATTTAAACACTTATCAACGATAACAACGATAGCAGCCAGTGGGTTGATAAATTAATTTAGCAAACTGAAGCACGTTTAACCTTCAAGTTGCTAAATTAAATTTTTGGTTTAATTCGGACTATTTGAACCAGTCCGTTTCTTTATATGTTGATTAGGTTGCTAATATCACAATAAATGTACCCATTCTCTTATTAGCTGATATTTATTTCCACTCCGTTCTTTACGAGTTTCATTGTTTAGAACAATTAAATTATGTGATATCGAGTCTGCTCCGGATTCTTGACGAATAAAAAATATACGAATACGAATAATAAATAGACGTTTTACTATAGCCATCTAATGTGTAATCATCAATAGTACCATTTACACAATGAAATATACACACAAACCTAATTGAAATTATAAAAAAATAAAAATACAATGGTACAATTTCACCTTCGTATTTATAGCACAAAAATAACTAAAGCCCAAGATTGTGTAGGTGTCCATGAGTCACAGTGGAGCGTTTCAAGCAGCACAATCAAAACATAGTGAAGTGAGTCGACACTCGACAGTCGACACCGAGCAGACATTAGCATCTCATGTTAATTACGCAGTGTCGTGTCACTGCATAAACTTGCACCAGACAATAACTGCATAACTTAACATGCTAATTCTGTTTACGAGACTGTATAATGTTCTACTGTGCAGCTAGTTATATTTAGGGAAAAGTACTTACACTTCTTAAATGTGCCAGTGTACGATGCCAATCGGCATGGTGAAGCGAAGGCTGCTGAAGAATTGGATGAGGATAGCCAAAAATTAGGCTTTGTGGCGTTCAGATTTCATCAGTGGACAAATACAGGCTTGTCTTGTCATACGAGCAGTGAATGAATGGAAAACCCTAACGTCAACGTCATTATATCATCTGGCCGACAAACACGAAACAGAAATGTTCACTAGGTCAATATTAACCTTCAAATTCAATAATAATATATAACGAAATAGGCAAGCATGCTCGATTAATAGTACTGATCTCTGGTGTCAGAATTTGTCAAGCTACCCAAAAACCTCTAATTTGCCTACCTATTGCTATCGTTTTCAATTGTTAGCCAGTTCCGACAGCTGTGGAGGGCACACTATCCCTCCTAAGTACGGAGCGATGGCAAATCAGCAAATAAAAGTGATTGGTGCGGCGGGCCGAGGATAGAACCTGGTGTAATTAGATTTAAAAAAGCACCAACCACTCGACACCTACCACCACCGCTCACCGCTTTAAGATTTCAGGTGAGACAGCAGACCAAATAAAAGTCGTGTTTATTATTGATTGATAACGAAACCTTTTTTTATTAAAGCCATGAAGTGTAAATCCTTTATTTTTAGGTTAAACCTTATACTCACTTATTATAACGTTCCCTTAGTTCCGTTCCGTAAGTTAACATTTCTCGAATTAAGTACCTAATATAATTAGATTAAGCTAACTATAATCTCGTAGATATGATTTCTCAAATATAAGTAGTCTAGTTTAGAATTTCTCGAATTAGTATAATTAGATTAAGCTAACTATAATCATGCAGATATTATCAAATATAAGTAGCCAAGATTAACATTTCTAGAATTAGTATTATTTGATTAAGTTATCTAACTATAATCATGTAGATACAAATATAAGTAGTAAAGTCTAACATTTCTCGAATTAGTATAACTAGATTAAGCTAACTATAATCACGTAAAAATGATATTTCTCAAATGTAAGTAGTCAAGTTTAACATTTCTCGAATTAGTATAATTAGAATAAGATAACTATGATCACGTAGATATTAATTACCAAATATAAGTAGTTAAGTAGGTAGCGAACCTAAAATCTGTAAACATCGCTCTTGATACAGAGCTTATAACATATTCTAAAAAACCTTAGAATATGATACATCATAAGCTCTGTATCATAGACGAAGTCTACAGGTGTTGATCAAGTTTTATAAAATGCAAAAATAACAGACATTCAGAAATGCATCCAATTGCTAAATGGCAATCTTGACATTCACTGTACGTGACTAAAAAAAATGTTACTTTAAAGTTTAATAACGGCTATGACAGGTATCTTGTGGGTACGAGGTACGACCATGATTCGATATAAAACAGGCTTTGTTTTCGACGATGTTTCCTCGTACGATGTTCGAGGGCGCGGGCGTAAATACAATAATCTTCCGTCTGCATAAAAATTAACCGGTGTGTAACGGGACCGCGCGTAGGCGGCGCGTGCGCTCAGGGCTCACCTCCGACCCGTGTCGCCGTCAATCGCGACATGTGTATCTATGCCTTGAGATATATCGCTTTTTAATAATACACCAGTATTGTACAAGATCGCGGCATTCAATAAACTATTGTACCTGCATACACAGCCGACGCACCGACTTGCACGATTAATGAAAAACCACTGAACAGAGCTTTTACGAAATGTTTTCGCGACAGCATTAGGTACCTAATTATAAATTATTATAAAAACTGACCAAGTGTGTATTGGACACGCATGGACTTTGGTTTCCATAACCAGGATTCTAAGCTGCTTAACTATGAAAACCTCACTGCAATCGGTCCAGTAGTTTTTACTTGATATGCCAACATCGATGTTATATGTGCGCTAGTACCCTTGACTTGAAAAATAAATAATAGTTTAACAAAACTAAAAAATAGAAAATAAATTTTAATAGTGTAAATAAGAAAAAAACGTTTTATTTAAAAAAAAACGTGGGTTGCTTGGTTCAATAGTTATAAATATTTCATTGACAGATATGAGAAGCACCCCACGCTTTTTTTTAAATTTCTTATTTACACTATTAAAATTTATTTTCAATTTTTTAGTTTGGTTTTCTATATAAAGCGTGTTTTTTTAACTATTATTTATTTTCAACTTTTTTTTTTTTTTTTTACTTGTTTTGTTTCAATGATTGCATTGTCATCGGTCTTTGACAGGTGTGCAAAATTTGAATGAAATCTGACCGTTTAAAGTGGGTCAAAATAGCGTCCAAAGGAGTCGGTTACAAACATACAAACATACAAGTGAAGCTAATATAAAGCGTATAAAAACCAGTTCGCTATGAATTTTAATCAACTAAGAGCCGAATATTTCGTAAACCGTAACTAATAGAAAAATCTATAAAATAAATCTCATATTAAGTTAAAAATACATATTCAATGTGATCCCACTTGTTTGGTTACAATACTTTTCTTATTTTTCACTTTTCATATTTTTTTCATACACTTATGTAGCGGTTATAAATATATGTGCCAAAATTCAACCTTGTAGTTTTAATAATATTTAAATAAATTAGATGTGACATACAGACTGACAGACGGTCGAACAGACGGAAGGACAGACGGATGTTTGATTACGAAACCCTAAAAATGATTATCAATATTAAAAGGAGGAAGGACAAAGAACATTTATTATAAGAAAGTTAAACATTAATGGATAATCTCATTTACTTTCGTTTTATCATTGTGTACTGGAGTGAACATTAAAAACTTAATCATATCAATTAAATCGACACCGCTCACTGTGAGATGAGATGGTTACGCGTGCGCGTTCAAAAGGAGAAATCGGCGCAGCGATATACTCTCGTCATTAACAACCATTCGTTAAAACCTACAGACAGTAAAATCTGTAACAAGCAACGTAATAAATGCAATAACAATGAATAAAATGGCAATAATAGCAGGTGAAATCGCGACAGGTCCGGGTCTCGGGTCGTCGCCCGTAATTATAAATAAAATACGGCAACCGCGCGTCCGCCGCCCCCGCATCGCCTGCGCCTGCGCCTGCGCCGCGCGCCGCCCGCGCCGGCACCGACCCGCCCGCCGCCGTCGCGTCGCTCGTCTGCAAATATCGCAAATATCGAACTAATTTTTTGCCCGAGTGCGGCGAAGCAAGGTAAGGGTAATGAGTTTAACAGTCTATGTATGTATGTATGTGGATGTTCCACCATATCATCATCATCCTATATATGTCCATGCTGGACATACACCTCTCCTAATGCACGCCACTGAGCTCGGTCTTCAGCTCTCCTCATCCTTTTTCAATGTTCCACCATAGCGTCGCCCCTATTGGTTCAATTTTGACAAACGAGGTATCAGTCGACTATACCTAGGGTCTCTTCATTTATAGAGTAACATAGGCAATTTTTTTACCCGACTATGGCGAAGCTAAGGAAGGATTATGTGTTCAACCTAAAAACTTGGTCCGATTTTGACCAGATACATAGATAGATAGATAACTATTTATTACACTAAAAAATACTTAAAATTATGAAACATCAACAATTACCTTAAAGTAGTACAATCGGCGGCCTTATCACTAAGTAGCGATCTTTTCCAGGCAAGCGTGGCATCAATCGGTTAGTCTTCATCGCATGAGTGTCATATGATATTTTTACCCGACTGTAGTCTGGTTTTAGTTTTTGAACTTATGTCTTGTATATTAACCCCATTTACTACTTTTAGAGCATACTAGGCTATTTAAGTTCCTTTTGGGATTTTTATTTTAAACTATAAACTTGCTCCAAATACTGCTTCTGCTTACGGCAATTCGAAGCAAACTTATAACAATAGCTTTAGTAGTTTTAATATTACATATCTTAAAACTACTAAAGCTATACAGACTTAGACTTTGAGTTTTTTTTTGCAAAATGTTTCATCTAATTCAACTACTCAAAATACATAATTTAATTAAAAAGTTGCAAACAGTAAATTAATATTGTCTTTTCAAACACAGCAAAATGGATTCCTATTCTCGGAAATATCTGCGGCTGTAACTCTGACTACTTCCTAGCCCGCTTTGGGGCAAACAATTAAAGCTGTACCATTTGTTATGAAATTATTTGTGTTGAACGTAATCTTATAATTTACGTCAAGTTATAATTTTCATGTGACGTAGCTTTTCTTTACACCAGCAGCAAATCTATAAATTGTATTGTTTGTTTGTAGTATGAGGTAGTGCTGGTCTCTGGTGTCAGAGCTTGTCAGACCTTCCGAAGGCCTCTGACATGGCTTAACTCAACAAGCCGCAGGGAAAGACGCCCTACCGATTGAAACTATCAAAGCCTCGGGTGAGTATGGCGTCAAAATCTTATGTAACAAGATATGGCAGACCCCGGTCTGCCGCAGTCGTGGCCGTGCTTGGCCGCAGGCATGGGCTCACACTGTCATCGTTCCTTCGTTCCGCTTCACAAAAAGGGTTTAGAAAGTGCAGTAACGATCGCCTTATTGCCCTCATATCACATGCAAGCAAAATTTTACTGCACATCAAAGCAAACTGCAAAGAGATTGCCCCCCCAAACAGGCTGGGTTTGTGAGAGGAAAGGGTAAACGTGAACAAATACTAATCATACGCCAGATTATCGAAAAAGCTCGTGAGTTCAACAAACCTACCTACATATGTTTTGTTGACTTTTCCAAGGCGTTCGATTCAGTCAAATGGCCCAAGCTTTGGAGAGGACCCTTTTGGAGATAGGTATAGACCCCAACTCACCTAGTACACCTTCTCAGGCGTCTTTAGAAGGACAGAACTGCTTCCGTGAAAGCGGATGATGTGTTATCGAGCAACTTTCGACCGGCTGCAGGTGTTCATCAAGGGTGTATGATTTCTCCCGTACTGTTTAACATATATACAGAGCTCATTATGAGAATTGCGCTAGACAACTGGACGGACGGCATTGCGATAGGATCTCAAAATCTCGAATTTGGGATATGCGGATGATACCACCTTGTTTGCAACAAGCATCAGCAACTTGGAGGACCTGCTCCGCAGGATGGAAATCATCAGCTTTGAGTTTGGACTGAGGATTAACCGAACCAAAACCAAAATGATGATTTTCGACCGTATCCATAACAACTCGCCCGAAGTTACACAATTAGCGAACTGTGATGTGGACCAATCATATCTCTACCTTGGTGCGTTGATCACCAATGGCGGCGGATGCGTTGAAGAGATCAAGCGGCGTATGGCGATTTTCAGATCTGCTATGGACAGGTTAAAGTAGATATGGAAGAACGCAACATAACGAAAGTCACTAAGATCGGCTTGTCCGTGCGCTGGTCTTTCCTATCTTCCTATATGCTGCAGAGTCGTGGACCCTTCGAGAAAGCGATGATGCGAGTAGATGCTCTCAAAATGTGGTACTGGAAAAGAATGCTCGGGGTATCGTGGACAAAGTTCCGTACCAACCAGTCCATACTCCAAGAACTCGGCATCAAGCAGCGTCTATCAGGCACAGTACAATCTCGCATCCTCGCGTTCTTTGGGCAAGTGTCACGGCGTGGAGAACTGTCCATCAAGGGCCTTGTAGTATAGGGCAGGGTCGAGGGCACACGGGCACGGGGGAGATCACCGATGCGATGGACCGACCAAGTTAAGGCAGCACTGGATGGTCCTCTACACGAATGCACCAGAAGGGCAGCTATTAGAGAAGAGTCGCGTAGAATTGTAAAGCGAGGCACAACCCCCGAAGTGACAACCACTACCACTCTGCCAAGAGTGTAGCCACTAAGAAGAAGAGTTAATCAACAACAGCCGGGACCGAAAGCTTAACGTGCCCTGCGAAGCACGAAACGATGTAAAACCACACATAACTTAGAAAAGTCATTGGCCGAGCCTAGGACCAAACCCTGGTATTGCTGGATTCTAAGTAGCACTATTGCTACCGTTAGGCTACCGTAAATGTTATGTAAACTGGTTATGTGAATTATTTTTAGTGACTTTAAAAACTAGTGGCTCTGTGAGCTGTAGACCTCGCGCGTACGAACTTTTTTGCAAACAATCTAGCGGTGCACAGTGTTGTAACAATAACATTAATAACCAAGGTGCTCCATCAATCCCAGCCTAGTTGGTAAAGGGCTAATTCCACTTGTAGAAACCTAATAGTGAGAAACCTACTGCATTTTGAGGAGCTATTCTGCTCATCACGCCGAAGATTTTAATCAGATCTTCACCAAACTTTTATAAGACCAATTTAAAGTTACTACCTTTCAAATAAAAACAGAACCATCGAAATCGGATTTAATAAGGCGGAGATATTCAGTAGCCTCCTTTTTACCCTTTTTTAGTACCCTCCCCAATCAAAAATCTCAGACGACTAAAAAAATATAAAACTTCGCTTACCCTGTATACCAAGTTTTGGTCTAGATCGGCTAGAGAAATGCGACCTGTAGAGGAGAACAGAGATCCGGACTGACATCCGGACATACGAAAGCATTTTTGCCCAAGCTGAAACGGAGACGCTTCGCTCGCGCTTCGCGCTCGCTCGGTCAATGAGGTTCACTAATCGATGTGTTTTCCGCAAGAGATGACATGACAAGTACGTTCCCAGCAGTGGCACAGCACTTTCTTAAAACAACAAACAACATTTGTTTTAGTAGGTAGACATCTTTCTAATTTATTAGGCATACCTCATGCCTGTAAGTTTAATTAGGCACGCGTCCATTACCCATCACTCGTTGTTTTAATTACATGGTTTTGTTAACATGAAATAAATTGTGTTATCTTCTATGTCCAACTGTCGTGCACATGACGGTTAGAAGAGTGTTAGTTGGGCTGTAAAAAGTGGTAATGTCACGAGGATAGGGGTAGAGGGTGCAGAGCACCAGAGCGTGGCCGCGTCGGTGGCGCACGCGCCGACACACGACATGCACGCGGCCATCGCATAAATACTCAATTCATAACGTTCTCTTTACAAACAAAACCTTAGAGAATACTATTATTATATATATGCATGCTTTATTCGAGTGCCGTCATGGAAATTAATGGCCACGACAAATTCGCCATTGTCTGTCATAATAACAAATAGCGTTAGCACGCTCTCAGCTATAGTAGAAAACACGTCTTAATATAAAAAATAGATTACGCTCGGTAAGTACGTCTGTAGTTATTATATACTATAAGACTAGCTGCGCTATTTTTCCGGGAATAAAAGTATCATATGTTGGTCCCTAACATACAAAATTTCATTAAATTCGGTCCAGCCGTTATCGTGTGAAAGCGCCCCAAACGAAAAATTAAACTAACAAAGAAACTAACTAACAAACAAACAGACAACGTTTCACTTTTATATATTAGTGGGGATCTATAATACGTACGTAGGTACATAACGCCTGAATTATTCTAATCTGAGCAAAGGTTTAACTTTCTTCCGCTCATTATTCGCCGTTCATTTCAAAAACGTGTTTAATAGATGTGCGGTTTTCAATCCGACATCACTGGGTTGAATACTCAGCACTAGAACAATGATTGTAATAAGTTATGCACGGACTACCTGTGCCCGCGTCTTTGCCCGCGTGGTAACTTTTCTGGGATCTAGGGATCCCGTGATATTCCAGAACCAAAAGTACCAGTATAATCATCATACTTCATTCAGACGTCATTATTTTTTAATCGGTAGCTCTACTTCTACTTGTCGGATCGAGATAGCAAGTACACCAGTTTTTAAGTCAAACCCTAAACTATCCAACAGTGAAAACCGCATTGCAATCGGTTAAGTAGTTATTACGTAGACAGACACTATTTAAAAAGAGACAACTCAGTTCAGTAGCTTATTCTAAGTACCCTAGACCAATTTTTTAATTATCTACATTTTACAGACTTTTTGACACTTATGGCTTTATTTTAGGAATAGATTTTGCATTGTTTCGTGTTCGGAAGGCACGGTGAGTAGTCCTCATCCCGGTTGCTTGCAATTGATATCAGTCGTTACGCTAGTATAGGTACGTCAGAGGCCATCGGACGGCTTGACAATCAGGTGTCGGGACTTACCTCATTCGACTAACATACATATAATACATACATTATAAAAGCAAAACAATGATGTAATAATTCTTTGAGTAAAAAAGAACGACTTCAAATGGATATACTTACTTACAAGACAAGTTCAAACACTAAAACCCGACTACTATCGGGTAAAAAATAGAAGAAGAAATCGAATCATTCTCTTGCCATAATAAATCCAAGTTTTTAGTTTGAACACATAGCCCTTTCTTTTCTTCACCGTAGTCGGATAAAAAAATTGCGTATGACACTCTATAACTGAAGTCGAATCGATAGATTCCTCGCTTGTCAAAATCGGACCAATAGGGGCGACGCTATGGTGGAATATCTAAAAAAACAAATTTCAGATTTTTGCCTTTTAAATTCACGCGGTATTGTTAAGACTGCAAAAGAGATTTGGATGGTTTGTCGCAGACAATAGGTTTGCCTCATTTTCAAACCATAGTGTTGTTTTAGTATAGTGTTTCCAGCATAAAATTACTGAGTTCCTATTAGTGTTTTGTGTAATGTCGTCTCATAATGTGTGAGCATAGTTGTCTTTTGCCACAAGCCTGGGGCTGGCTTGTGGCAAAAGAACAATACAAAACAGGCTAAACAATAAGACTAAAAATAGGTAGGATCTATTTTAGTCTTATTTTATTATTTGTTTAGCCTGGGTTTTTTTGGGCACAATAAAGATATGTCTATATCTACATAGACACATAGACATAAACTATTAAACTTATTACTCTTCCCTTGCTGTACTCGGGTAAAAACTACTTCATGAAATATGCTCCCGCGGGAGCAGTCACCAGCAAACGGAAATCAGAAAAAGGGCAGCATCATTTCCTGTACAATAAGTACGAGTATCAACTTCGACTGTAGTCATGGCAAAACATCCCCTGTAATGGGAGAGGGCCATATTCAAAAGTGGACTTCTTCGAGCTGATGACTCTATGAAATCAATACACAGTATAAATTAAAGTCGCTTTCCGCGTCTGTCTCTCTGTCTGTTTGGCCTAAATCACGCAACGGATTTTGATGCGATTTACACCATCAGTCAGATATATTTTTTACGGAAGGTTTTGTATATATATAACACGAACATACGAGACCTGAACGTAGCGAGCCGCCGACCCCCCAAGCGGAGTGAAGGTAGAGTGTGCGAGAACTTCACATTTTCTCTTCGTTTTTTTCTAAATTACACCCGTGCAAAGCCGGGGCGGGTCGCTAGTAATAAATAAAACAAGCAGCAAATGTAGATTAAAAAACTAATCTAAAAACACTTTTTTTAAGTGTATTGTCGTCAAGTTGTGAGCTACCCTGAAAGTTTCCGCCGGACAGCTTATCGGGAAGTGCTCACCCGGAACGAAAAACAAGAAAGTGTCTTAATAAAGACGTGTTAAAATAAAAAAGTGTTAATAAAAAAATAGGCTCAAATTATAAAAAAAAAACATCCGAATTGGTTTAGACATCCTGGAAATATCCTTCGACCAATATAACCAAATATAAACCTAAGGTATGTAAATAAAAAAGAAAGACGAATTGAGAGAAGGCGGGGGGCCCGCCCTTCCTTTTTGAATTTGCAGTTGAAAATCCCAAATTTGATGAGCTGTTCGCGTAGCTTTATTAATAGCATTAAAAAATATACTAGCAGTACCCAACACTCAAAGATATTCGTGTAACAAGCACCGAATAAATTTAAACTTACGTAATATCTTTTGCACGGTCTCTGATAACCTTTGCCTCAATGAAGGAGCGTAGGCGATCTAGTTGTTTATTCGCCGCCGGCCACCCAGAGTGTGTCGTTATTATTATCCTTCATATTTTCGTATCTTTCTTTGGCTGAAATGTTGTCAGACCTATCAGCTTAATCTTGTATCTGTTACAAATTCGAATTTGAAAATGTGAAATTTTCTAGTTTTTGGAGTTGTTTTATTAATCGACTTCACAAAAGGACGAGGTCCTAAGTTCGACAGTATGTTTTTTTATATTTGTTCACCGCTTTCTCCGTCAGTTGCTGACCGATTTCTTTATTTTTTTTTATTTTAAATTTAGAGCTTCAAATTGGTTCAATATAAATTGGTTCAATATAAATTGTATCAAAATTAGATCAGTAGTTTTTTTTTAAATTAGTTAATCCATTGGATGTATATTTTTTGTGCAGCACTTTTTTTGTAAAAGGTATGATTACTCAGAGCTTTTAAGAAATGCTTTCGGTATTAGGCTTTGCCTTCTAGGGTTCCGTAAGTCCGAATGAAAAAAGGAACTCTTGTAGGATCACCCGTGTGTCTGTCTGTCTGTCTGTCACTGCCAATTTGTTCCGAATCTACAAGAGCGATTACTTTGTTAAAATTTGATACATATATGAATATTTGTTGACCCAAACACGGATGTGTGACGTAAATAAATGAACTTTGAATATCACATTTGGGAACAAACCAGAAAATTAATAAAAAATGTTGTGCTACTGTACCGTGTGACATATCAAATGAAAGGGTTTGTGGTGAGAGTCTCAGTTTATTTTTCATATATTTTTTTAACTGATTTAACTCTGTTTGTTACATTTACACAACTAAATGACTGAGCCGATGCAGAAGGTTTTTTATATAGTTGAAGTAGTTGTAGAACATGATAATATTTTTTATCGCGTCAAACTTAAATCCGCGTGGATGAAGTTGCGGGCCAAATCTAGGCGTAGCTGCGTAAGATTGAAAATTTGTCTCAAAGCTACAGCGTTATTTGTTTCACTCACCTTTAGAAAGTACTAAGTAGGTTCTTTCTAATATGCAAGTTAGATAATTTAATAATTTGAATGAATTAATAAGGTACGTTGTAAAAGTTTTCCGAAAAAAACAAGTCATCAGCGCCAATCATTTTCTTCTCTGTTGAATAAATGATACCTACTGATGAGTACAGAATCTGTAAGGTTATGGCGCAATAAAAATAACAGGCCTTTTATTGCTATACTTAACCCACGTGCCTGTGTTTGTAGTTTTTTCTTCATTGGACCTGCATGTATCGACAGAGACAGGTGGATGGTATAGCTGCTCGACAGGTCCTGTACCCGCATGATTTCATGACATGATTAGTTGATTGCTCCTACATGACACACTAGAATAGCAAGTACAACCGAGTAGGCAACGTCAATTTTTGAAAAATTGTTTTAGTATGTTCGTAATATTCATTTTGATATCCATACCAAGATATAAAAGTGAAACGTTGTTTGTTTGTTTGGGGAGTTTAAACGCGATAACGGCTAGACGGATTTTGATGTAATTTGGAATGGAGATAGCTTATATCCTGGAATAAAACATAGAATACTTTTTATCCCGGAAAATTGTAAGATTCCATGGGAAAACTGGAAAATGTTGATTACTCATCTTGTAGGAACGGTTGCCATGGAAACGAAATAATAACAAGTCTGTCAGAAAACATCAAGAGCGTTGGTGCTCTAATTTTGCAGTGGTTATTTGTATCAGAACACAGGATGCTTATTTTTGCGTTTAACTGTAGTCCGCTCGGACGAAATCGCGGGCGGGAAACTAGTTCTCAATAAATACAAGTAGTTTTTATTTCCTTTAATTGTTCGCTCTTAACACTTGGTCACCAAATTATATCCAATTGAAAAGTATCCAATGTCCTACATCGTAGTATGAACTCAAATCATATCAGTCAAGATAAAGGCAGACAAAAATAAAAAATAAACAATTTTGGCTTCAGTATATAATATAGAGTACCCTCCAAAAATATTATTTATTAATTTAAAATTAGCATAAATTTGGACTCCTATTCCGCAAGAACCCTTTTATTTTTCGGGATATAAAGTATTCTTAATTTTAACCCATCATATAAACTATGACTATGCCAAGTTGCATCAAAATCCGTTTAGTAGTTTCAGCATGGTACGTGTTCTTTAAAATAACCCCTATCCTGCGGGAACCCTTTAATTTTTTGTGATTAAAAGTAGCCTATGTCCAAACTCGTAGTATGAACTCAAATCATACCAAGTTTCATTTGAATTCATTAAGTAGTTTCGGCGTGATGCGCGGCCAAGATACAGACAAAAATGAACAAAAATGCAAATTTGGCTAAAGAATCGAATATAGCACCCTCCAAAAAAAATATCTAAATATCTAAATATACAGAATTGGACCTGTTACAGTTTGATTATAAGTATAGATTATTATTAACGGTCAGAAGGCAATTTAAAATTGCAACTAATACTTCATTATGTTTTGTTGACAAAAAATAGCATAAAACAAACATGTCATGTACTAAACAATATAATAATAATGTCATTTAAGTAATGGATAGATTGTACTGATAACCAGCAGCTCCTGTGTGTCAATAGTTTGCGGCAAACAGCCAGCCAACGTTAAGCCATAGAAGTAGCAAATTGCTCATTATACGGATCTTCAAAAAAGTTAAACTACTTTTTCTTTAAAAATATTTTTTCGTGCATATAACCCACTCGATGTTATTCTCAATTTGGTCTAAATAATGTATTAACTTTACCTAACCGCACTTTAACCGCACAGGGGCCAGCAATGCCACCGAACAGAAATAGCAGCAGTTTAAGTCCAAACAGTATTGTCATAGCAACAAGCCTTGGCGACGACAGCACATACCGGCAGCCGCAGTGGGCTCGGATGTCAGGTGCGGAGTCTCCACGGTGCGGTGGCCAGGGCGGGCGGACCGGCAAGTGCCGCGCCACGGTTGACCCGCGCTGGCAGTTGGCACGCGCCCACCACGCGACAGGTGTACGTCACGCGCCGTTACATGCGCACTCACATCTAAGTACCGACACCTACTGACATAAGTGTAACGAACAACATTATTCTAGCACCATCATCTCACAATCTTCAGTCACAGATACTGAAAAGTGATTTTACTTACGTGCTTTTCGCAATCGTAAGTGCACCTGTATACCTATATACAAGTATGTGTTCGAATTGATTTATGATTCAACCGCTTCGTTAATGCCACTCGTAAATATCACATCTCCAGTAAAGTAGATCATTCGTGATATCTTTCTTGACAAATGTCTCAACCAAAGTCGCGTTCAAGGCCTAAAGAGGAGTGGAGGATCCTGCTCACGCACTCTCAATTTACAACTTTATCACCCGTTATTATCCACACTAACATATAAAAGTGAAACGTTGTCTGTTTGTTTGTTTGGGGAGCTTTCACGTCAAAACGGCTGATCCGATTTCAATGAAACTTTGTAAATAGGTACTGTACAATAAAGAGACCAACGTAGGATACTTTTTATCCCAACATAGGATTTATATTATAATGGTAAGTTGCCACGGGAAAAAAGTCTGTCAAAAAGCATCACGAGCGTTGGTGCTATACTTTTGCATTGGTTTTTAATATCCTAGATGAATATAGGATGCTTTTTTCTCGATAAAATGTAGTACATGCGGACGAAGTCACGGGCGGTCTTAATAACACGGTGTACATGGATAGCGACAACGCATTGCCGTCATCAAAATTCGTGACATTTTAATATCATACCATTTTGCACCATAAAGACGAAGCGAGTAAAATGTTCCCCATAGGTCTATTAAGAACATTTACTCGTTTCGTTTTCATCAACACTGGGCTACCTATAGACAACAATTTAATTTTTAATCGTTTTCGGAATACTGGCATAAATCACGCACCCATGAAGAATGTTTCGTGGAAATTACGCTAAGAGAAAATATGCATCGGCGATAAACGAATTTAGTGCTTTATCTGAGCAATCTCGAATCTTCAGATTAAGATCCTGTCTGTTTACAAAGATTTTGAATTCCACGGACCGAAAAAGCTCTTTAAATCTCATTACATCACCGTTATGGGTCCGATATAAGCGTGAAATTTCGGTAATTGGTAATATTCAGGTACTTGAACGTTTCCAGATTAATATTTTGGACAAAATGAAGTCGGTAATAAATTTATGAATAAAATACCAGTTTAATTTTTTTCGGAAGGTTTTGAGTATTATGCTTAATATGTTAAATTGATCACCCAGCAACGTCTGTCGTTTGTCTTTCTCCGTGCATTGGTCACGGCAAGGACTCATTGGATAATGATCGTTTTCACATGTGGTATTTATTCACTGTGATTACAAGGACTGTACCTCACTTACAAGGTTAGTGGTTACATTACTTTAACTTCTGTATGTTTTGATCATATATTGGTTTTACTTCAGCAGTTTAAATTTTTCTGTGTTTTGATCATATTTGGTTTTACTTCACCAGTTTTTTTGTTTGTTTTGATCTTGTTTGGTTTTACTTCACCAGTTTAAAGTGTCCTGTATGTTTTGATCATATTTGGTTTTACTTCACCAGTTTAAAGTTTACTGTATAGTTTGATCATATTCGATTTTACTTCACTAGTTTATAAAGTTTCCTGTATGTTTTGATTATATTTGATTTTAGTTCACCAGTTTAAAGTTTCCTGTATGGTTTGATCATATTTGGTTTTTGGTTTTATTTCACCAATTTAAAGTTTCCTGTATGTTTTGATCATATTTGGTTTTAATTCACCAGTTTAAAGTTTCCTGTAAGTTTTGATCATATTTGGTTTTACTTCACCAGTTTAAAGTTTCCTGTATAGTTTGATCATATCCGGTTTTACTTCACCAGTTTATAAAGTTTCCTGTATGTTTTGATCATATTTGGTTTTACTTCACCAGTTTAAAGTTTCCTGTATAGTTTTATCATATCCGGTTTTACTTCACCAGTTTATAAAGTTTCCTGTATGTTTTGATCATATTTGGTTTTACTTCACCAGTTGAAAATGTTCCGTATATATTGTTCATAATTGGTTTTACTTAACCAGATACAAAATTGCATCAGTTTTATTAGTGCAGGAAACGTAGGCACATAAGAGGTCTAAGCTTTTTTATTTATCTAATCACTAGCTGCACCCCGCGGCGATTACGTGGTATTTATCTGGGATTAAACTATATCATATGTGTTATTCTAGTACCTAAGGTATCTAGTGCGAATATTAGATATTTAGTGCGAATGAATGGAGTGTGGAGCAACTTTCTGGGTCTAGCGTGAGCTGGAGGAACATATAAACTTAATTTATTATCTAAATCGGGACAATCAATCTTAGATTGTGCTATCTTCATTAGCAACCTCAGGTCGGATATAATACAACGAGTAGCAAGTGGTAGCAGGTGGAAACGGGCACATCGGTTCACGTAATCAGTGCGAGGAGTTTTTAAATTTATATCCTAGGTACCTAGTGTTTTTTTTCTTAATTCGTTCCAACCTATGATCGTGGATGGCATAATAAGGGTTCCAAACGTGACTTGCGTACTCCAAGTGGCTACGTACGTAAGCAGAGTATAAAATTTCAGAGCTTTCATAGTTTTAAATGTGCCCGCGTTACGCATAATAAAAGCTAAGGCTGATGAGGCTTTTTTAGCAATGGTGTCAATGTGATCATTATAACACCAAGATCTCTAATAAAATGCACACGTACAAGTGGTTGGTTTACAATTGAGTATTGATACTCAAATACGTGTTTTTTTACGACTGAAGCTAATAACTGAACACTTGGATATATTGAGGTCCAAGTTGACTGACTTACAGTAATTGGCTACTCTCACTTAGTCCTCTTGCAGAAACATTGAATCTGATGGACCAACAATTGTATATTTGTATATTTTCATGTCATCAGCAAAAAGTAGGAAATGAGAATGTTTGAAACAGTCACCAATATTGTTGATGAACATTATAAAAAGAAGAGGACCCAGAAGTAATCCCTGTGGGACTCTGGATGGTATAATAGTCCAGGATGAAGTTTAGCTTCCTAATGTTTGGGTTCTATTAAAAACATGGGAAGAAAACCATCTATAGAGGTCACCCCGAATACCCAGACCGAAAATACTAAATTTCAATATTTGCTAAGCCGTCAAATGCCTGGTTCTTGAACGATTGCTCGGCTTCTACTTGTTGCATTGATATGTCAATTACCTACCTGTCAGTTACCTGTTATCCAACATTTAAAACCGCATTTCAATCGGAAGAGTAACTTTTACGATTTAAATACTAAAACTAACATAAAAACTAAACAACATTAAAACTAGAATATATTTATTTATTGTACAGACTTTTTGTTACTTACTGCTTTATTACTAGTATTGATTTTCGAACTTTACATTTATCTTGGTCTTAATAATCTCCAAATGATAAATTCAATGGAAATTTGTTGCAGGGATATTTAAAATGTCCTGTATGAGCAATTCTCTGGCAGGCGTCAGAGTCCATTACGCTGTAATCAATCTCTGTGCACGTTAGGTTTCAATCCGCTTTTGGCCAGGCGAGGCTTTCGACACGGGCGCAATCAATATCGCAGATAAGCACGATAAGATCCGACGCAGGCTCACGGTCGTGAAGCCTCTCCCCTCCCCTCCACCCCACCGGTCTCGTAAGTTCCTTGGCTCTTACCCAGACATCTTCACACTAAAATGCCTATTAGTACATTAAAATCACCTTCACAATACAGACGCTGACACAACTCATGTCCTGACACAACTCATGTCATATCAGAGAACAGAAAAGGTTCATACACGTTTCAAAGATACCAAATAGCGTGTTGTTCCGACGCAAAGGCTGAATGACAAGTGCATGTGAAGTAAATTCAAAATTACTAATTGCCGAGAACCCATGAGTCGACATTTTAAAGAGATCTGTAAGTGCATGTCGGTAGCGCGTGCGCCGTAATGTGAAGTGCCCTTAACGACTTAAGTGTTGATGTGCGGGAGTGGTATCATTTATTATTTTATCGTATGATTGGATCATGTTTTTGATTCAATTCGGGTTACAGACGGATCAGTTTTAATTTTTAAAACATGCTATAGCATATAAACATACCTACCTACCTACAAGACCCCTTACTTAATTCAGACTTATAAACTACTCTAAATTTTAGTTTCGTCAAACGATTTGTTGTTACTTTCAAGCCTTATAGAAACGAAATATTATATTATAGTCACGTAAATATAAAATTCGATTCAGCCGAATAAATTCAAGCACATTGGTAAAGAAATATCATTATATGGAAAAACAAAAGACAATTCTATGTTAATGTTAATAACATTAACATAGAATTGTCTTTTGTTTTTCCATATAATGATATTTCTTTACCAATGTGCTTGAATTTATTCGGCTGAATCGAATTTTATATTTACGTGACTATAATATAATATTTCGTTTCTATAAGGCTTGAAAGTAACAACAAATCGTTTGACGAAACTAAAATTTAGAGTAGTTTATAAGTCTATATTTACGTGACTATAATATTAGATGATTAATATGACAGTGAATATTAAATTAGTTGTATTGCAACTTGTAATTATCTATATATGTCATGTCATGGTGCATGGCTTTGTGATCATTATTTACTGAAGCGGGCATGCGGGCACAGGTGCGCACGCGCCGCGCATCGCAGGTAGCCTCGCATGCTCTTCCACCTGAGCTCCTCACTGACCAACATCGCTAAAACTATGCACCCAACAAAAAAATAACAGCCCCAACATATGTCGCTGATTAACACTTTCATTCTGCGGGTGTTAGAAAAACTAACGATGATTATCTTTTATATGGGCCGCACTGATCGTTCTGTTAAATGTTACCCAACTTCCACTTATCATTCTTTATATGAAAAGTAAAGCCTGGCTAACGCCGCCGATAACGTTTGGCAAAATGAGATAATTACTAGCCTCTTAAATTACAATGTAAAATATTGTTTGAAGTCGATCGGTAATGGAAACTATCCATTAATGAGCGACATGCGACGGCTATCACCAGCAATAAGTTAGACGAGCATTAGTTGGGAACTAATTGCGGAGGCGGGCTGATTTCCGAGCTAGTGCCGCAGCAATTAATACTTGCAGCGTGATCAACTGTTCGCTAAATCGCTCTTCAATACCATATACATCCATCCTAGATCCACAATCTAAATAATCATTTGAAATTGTTTATGAGCAACGTCATTTGTTCCTTAAATGACAACGGAGTCAAGATATAATGGTCCCCTCATATAAGCTGATTACTTCATCAAATAAAATGTTTCCTTAGACAGTGCATTTTACATAGTTATATATTTTAACGGGACTTTATTTTGACGTCACGATCAATGCAACTTGATCGAAACGTCGAGGTAAATAAATATTAAGTTTTCAGCGCGATTAAGTCTCGTTTAAATATATAACTATGTGTTCGAATCGCGAAAGTTTAAAAGTTACAAGTGCATTTTACATTCAATTTTAACACCTTCGCAAACTCCACGTGAAGCCTCATTCGAATTATCTTTTAAAAAACCGTTGTTTAAATACAAAAAGAAGATACAGGAACTAAGGAGATGAGATGACTTGACACATTATTTAAATTTAAAACAGGTTGGCACGTCCGATTTTTTTATCCGTTACTGGATTGTTTTGTCGGCAATATTAAGGGCATGTTTTTGTTTTGCAAGTTTACAAAAAATGTTGCACCATATGGGGTCTTATCGTTGCTGAAAGAGGCTGCTTAATGAACAACGTTCCGAAAACATATGGCCAATTTATTTGCTAGCTCTACTAAATGGGCACAGTTGCAACAAAATTTAAAGGTACAATAAAAACAGATCTGCACCGCCTCGTAGCAAACACGATTAATTGGTTTCATAATTAGTAGGTAGGTTACTGCGGTTCACTGCGTCGAATTCTTTGAAATACTAAGGGAACTTGAATACTTGAGGGTGTTGAAATGTATAACTATGCAAGAGATGTTTGCAACGTTATAGACAATATTACATTTCTTGCAAGTCAGCATAGCTCGTAAGTTTGATTATTGTTGTCTCCATTAGGGACGTATGTATAGTTGGACGCGATTAATCGTGTTTGTTATTCAATTTTCTTCACATTCAAAAGTGCAAATGAATATGCGTGGTAAGTCACAACCTGCTCAAAAGCGGGTTTCTCGACACGTCGAGGCGACCATCTGGTGGGCGAGAGCTTTTTTTATTTTCCAAACGTGTCGTCTTGGATTCTCGTTTTTTGCACTGGCTGGCGCTCGCTCGCTCCTTTTCTTTTTTATATTGCCAAGTTGCAGTTAACAGGTGGTTTGCCGATGCAGGTGAGACCTGAGATTTTAACCCGCATCAGGTTCATGTTAGTGTGAAAAATTACGCATTCTGCCTACTGTATTTCCAAATCGAGCGTTAATACGGATGGTGTGCATTTATTAACCAATAACTGCATGTTTACGTACCTATCTGTACTAAATAAGCCTTCCTAATAACATTGTTCAAAGCAAACAAATGAAAGTGTCCGAAAATTTAGCTGTTACATTTTAAGTCAAGGGTTCCTTAAAATTTACTATGATCCTAGCATACATATATTAATTTACTAGTGACTTGCCCCGGCTTCGCACGGGTAGCACCCATACCACGGCATTTTTCTTACTTTTAGCATTTTTATTCCCCTTCGTAACCTAAAAAACTGTACGCTAGTATGCGTAATATAAAATCTTTGGCAGCAACGCAACGCCAAGAAGATTAAATCACGCTTACTATGAGACATGCTCGGGTGCTTTTTGACAGACTTCTTATTTTTCGTTTCCATGGCAACGTCATTCCGTTCCGTTTTTATAGGCAATAATCGCTGATAATGTAGCTTTCTATAAGTGAAATATTTTTTGAGTTTATCCATTACAAACAAACAAACGTACAAACAATCAAATCTCTCCTCTGTATAATATTTTTGAGTTTATCCATTACCATCAAACAAACAAACAATCAAATATTTCCTCTTTATAATATTTTTTGAGTTTATCCATTACAAACAAACATACAAACAATCAAATCTTTCCTCTTTATAATATTAGTGTGTTTTGGGGGAGGCCTATGATTAGCAGTGGACTTTGAAAGGCTGAAATGATGATGATGATGAATATTAGTGGCGACAAACAAACGATCAAATCTTTCCTCTTTATAATATTTTTTGAGTTTATCCGTTACAAACAAACATATATACAACCATACAACCAATCAAATGTTTCCTCTTTTTAATATTTTTTGAGCTTATCCATTACAGACATACAAACATAGTTGCGGCCTTTTTTGTATATATTTGTTATTTTTTATTGATTTATGTTTTTTATACTATTTGAGTAGTGTGTGTGTTTTGTTTTTAGTAATGTCATGTAGATTGTATTGAGTAAAGTTGCATAGAGAAAAACGTATATTTTTGACTTTACCGATAGTTTCGCTCTAAAGAGCATTTCGCTGCTTAATAAACATATTACAACCAATCAAATCTTTCCACTTTATAATGTTAGTGTAGATAAGTATGCCAGGCTATAAGGCATGCCTATGCCAGGCTATGCATAGCGGATCTAGGTTGATGTACGTCATAGGCATAGAAGTAGTACTTCTATGGTCATAGGCATATTTGAGCTCCAATATCTCAGAAACGCAACACTTAAGACATATCATAACATTTTTTGTTTGCAAGTACATTTGTTTTTAATTTCAGTAGATAGAGATATCAATTTCTTTAAGCTTTGATCACTGAGCGCGACTTCATGATTTTTTCAAAATGGCGGATTTGAAGGTATGCCACGAAGCTCAGAAGGCCTTTTTTGATTATGTATCAAATCTGTAACAAGCAAGCAAACGCAGCCAGATTCCAATTACTCCAAAAGTCAACATCCATACTTATCTATGCCTAATTAACGGCCCCGCATGTAACAACAGCTAACGTTAATTGAGAAGCTATTCATGCAATAATGTATGTTTTGGCTTAACAGGTAACAGGTATTAGCGTGGCATTACTGTGGACTTATGTGAAAGCTTGAAAAATTGTGCCTATTACAGAGAGCGCACTCAATGGGCCCGCAGACCTGCACCGTTAGACTCCAGATCACGACGCAGCGGATTATTTGAGAACACAAAGAGATCGAGTGCCGAGCGACGAACGGACACAATCACTCATAGCGTTGGGTTTGTCATAGCGAGCCTTGCGAGAACGACGCGCGTCTATCACCGGCCGACACGCTTTGTCAGCCTGCTCCGGTTTGTTGCCGCCCGTCTGGCTGCTCCACTGACAACCGTACGTAAACATCTTAGCCCAATAAACCCTATAACACGTCTCACTAATATGAATCTATGCAGCTACAAATAAGGACCGCCTTTATGTACGCGGATGATGTGTACGACAAGTGCAGTGACCTACGACAGGTCTGCGCGAGGCGAGACCAATATGACTGGCTGAATACAAAAGTAAATCGTTTTATATTTATCATCGAAACGAAACGAAAGGTATTTTAACTCGAACAAAGGTTAAACAAGGAAAAGCAGACGGACACAATCGACAGACGATTTCGTAACAATTTCAGAAACTTTCTAAAGAGCAACCGTAGTGCTCATTCGGATTGTCCGCAAGAAAGCTGTAAAATCGTTCACCCATAAAGTGAAATATAGGTTAAGACTCTCCAAAATCGTTCGAGTTACCGTAAGCTCGTCCTTTTATTTTGTAATTTCTTCTTACCACCAATTTTGAGCAGTCGTTTAACATTTTAGGGCTCGTTTTATGGGCTCGCGTCTGATGAACATCCTCTTTTATGTTTTGACTGCTCGGTTACGAATGTCGACCGCCTTGCAATTCTGTAACATAAGTATATACGTGATATATTTGATCTCGTAAGATAATTTCCGTTTCACGAGAATGCCTCAACGAAGTGCGAATAACTTTATAAGTCTGTCGTTCAACTTCTTGAGTCTTCAGCAATGCGTAGGGAAGTACTTAAACAAGTGAGCAACAAGCCAAATAGGTAGGTTTTGGATATGATTCCACGTAAATCTCTTAGATACTCTTTAGGGATGTGTAATATTATTTATTCTGAGGTTTCGTACCCAACAGGTCCAAACGGAACAGAATGTACCTACATATATAGTTCCATAATCCAAAAAGAAAATTGTTAATATTTAATATCATAATAATAATTAAACTTAATTTTAAAAAAAGTGTGACGTGACGAGCAGGTCGTTTGCCTGATGGTAAGCGTTACGCCTTCCCATAACAGTTGCAATGCCACCCAGAAAATTCGTTGCAAATACTTGCGCGTCACTGCACTGAGCCCGTCACTCTTAGACCTTGGTTTTTTAAGTCTCATTGCCCAGTTTTTTGTTTGTCGTATGAGTAGTGCTGGCCTCTGATGTTAAAGTTTGTCAAGCCGCCCGAGGGCCTCTGACATGGCTTAACGACTGCTATTAATCAATAAAAGCCGGGACCGACAGCTTAACGTGCCCTCAGAAGCACGGAGCGATGGAATTGCCCGGTAATTTCGCTTGAAACATTGATACCCTTCAACCCAAAACAGAAATGTTTACGCACTATTACTTAGCGGTTGAATATCTACTTCCCCAGATAGATCTATACTTAATAGAGGCCTATTATGTACTACAAAATTATATGTTTTGATGAAATGAGGGACAAAAAAGTATTTCTCTGACTAGACTTGTATAGGGAATTGTAGAAAAGAGCGTTTTAAATAGATCACGCAAGTGTATTTTTATATTATTTTTATACTTGCTGTGCCCCGCAGCTTTGCCCGCGTGCAAACTTTGCAAAACATTTCTAACAAATTTTTAGAATTGGCAAATTTCGTGTAGGGAGGCAAACTGCTCAAGTGCTTCCTGGGCTTTCGCTATGATCTTTCAGACACGTAACGCATCGCGTGAATCGTAACCACGACTTTTATATCGATATACAATATTCTCTAGGTACAACTATACTACAACTATCTTCGTGGAATTGTTCTTGAATTTTCGTAATGACGTCACAAGTTTTCTGCAAAGAATTTCATGTGCCAAAGCGAACAAGCCTGGCTACTATACCACATCAATTCCTATTATTGTATTAGAAATTATGAACAATTTGGAAAAAAATACGCCATTGAGTTGCATGTTGTTCTTCTCAAATAGTTGAATTCCGTATCCGGTGGTAGACTTTTTTGTGCCCTTTTGGGGCCCAATATCAATAAACATAATTCCGTTCATTTTTTATTGTTGTTTGGTAGTTTAGAGATGACATGACGGGGCAAGCACAGACCGCAGTCAGTACTTATCGGTGGCGTACGCGTATTGTCGGGGCGGAGTACGGGAGCCGGCCGCGGCGCCCACGCGTCCCAGCAGCGTCTTGTCCGTGTCAACGGTACAGCGCTCCACCGCTTAAATATCTTACTTTCACAATTGTAATAAGCCAACGTCAAGAACTCATCATGTTGAACAACAATAAGGCACGCGTCTCGCCCGCCACAGGCTACACGCTTCGACAACAAGTTATATATCGAGCCGAAGCCTTCATGCCGTGATCTCGTTACCTACAACTGTCGTGATTCATTATTTTTATGGATCATCGCAGATACCTTTACTTAAACTAATTTGATGTATAAAACGTGCGCTTATTGTAATTATTGATAGCTTCAACGATAGTTACCTATCCTAATTGGCGATTTAAGACCGAGTTTCACATCGATATAAATCTTCATATATTGAGTTATTATAAATTAGTAGGTACGTAATCTGATCTCTTTTGCTATTTTTATTAATCTGATTGTTCCTCTAAGAATGCATTATTGTAACCGACATTATCATTCCTTATGAAACTAATAAAAATCATAACATGTATTATTTATAACAATAGCAAATAGATATAGCTATAAAATATTTGATGGCAGCAATAATAAAATAAAACACATGAAGGTAGGTTGGCACTATAGCGATGCTGGCCCGATAGCCGGAGCGTTTAAGATATGCAAATAAAAACTTTCATTTCGTCGCCGGAACAATGGCGATGAATTCGCGGGGGTTTGTCAAGTTAACAGCAGATAATGTTGTGATGAATAATAATAGTGTGAAAGCTCATTGAACACTCATTTATAGTTTATTATCGATGATAAACTCCTACCACGAAAACAGCGACTGCTTCATGGTTGGTAGTTTTTGTCGCAATTATTACTATCATATCACACCATCACCAATATAGGGTACTAGCGACCCGCCCCGGCTTCGCACGGGGCGGGAATACATATAGAAAGAATATACAGAAAGATAAAATTAGTAGGTACTTTATTTGGACAAATAGCACAACAACAATTTCTTACACAAAATGTTTATGTTTATAGGTTTTATACTCACGTACCATTTCGTCTATAGTATTATTCTGTTTAACTGGAGGTTGAATTACGGTTACTTTTTCAATCAACAAACAAACAATCAAATCTTTCCTCTTTATAATATTAGTGTAGATGTGGATAGTGTAGATATAAGTCATTAATAGAAATAATGGTTCCGTTGAGTAAAATTAGCTATCTACACTAATATTATAAAGAGGAAACATTTGATTGTTTGATTGTCTGTTTGTTTGTAATGGATAAACTTAAAAAATATAGACACGATTTTAAAAATTCTTTCACATATAGAAAGCTAAATTATCAGCGAATAACACTAGCAGTATTTTATTTTTCAAAAAATTAGAGTTCCCTTCTAAAATTACAATAATGTAACCCGAGGATTGCCCGAGGTATCAAATTTTGAATAAAAACTCGATTACTTTGTATCACAAACTAAGAAGGAGATACGGGTCTCTTTCTATATGGAACGTTGCCATAGAAACGAAATCACAGAACATCTAATAATCATTGACGTAGGAAATGTTCTATGCTACTAATACCTACACGAAATAATAACAAGTCTGTCAAGTACGCGAGTAATAATGCAGTTGTCTATGGTCAAAGGTACTGCTGCCAATGATTTTGAATTACGCTTACTGGCATTTTTTTTTAGAAGATACGACGTGAATAAATTTTTTTAAAAAAAATGCCGTGGGTGAGCGCTACCGATAAACTCAAAAAATACTAACCGATTTAAAAAATTGTAGACGTAGCGTAGACGTTTCACGACTAACAAACGGCCGTCCGCCTCGACACAACTCCATCCAGTTTTTTAAACTTAAGGAGGTTGAATTACGCCCGGTTACTTACTTCCCACCCGGTTTTATAAACCAAAGGAGGTTGAATTACGCTTACTGGTGTTAAACCTTTTATCAGTAACCGTAATTCAACCTCCTTGCGTTAAACAGAATAATACTGTAGACAAAATGGTACGTGAGTATAAAACCTATATACATAAACATTTTGTGTAAGAAATTGTTGTTGTTCTATGTGTTCAAATAAAGTACCTACTAATTTTATCTTTCTATATATCTACCCGTGCGAAGCCGGGGCCGGTCGCTAGTCATCAATATTTAAGGTGTACTTTCCCTCCATGCACCCGACCGCCTTTAAATGTCCATCCTATATATGAGCATACGAATTGGTCTACCCTTTCGTTTAATTTTTCGCTCGATACCGTTGCCACTCTATCAAAACCATTGGGTTCCATCATTGGGCTCTCGACAGTTGAAACCCGTCTCCTTGGTTTATTGGTGATCTTTACTGCTTCTTTTACCAGTCTAAGTATAGGTATTGGCGTTCTGTCGAGATTATCTAACTAAGGGAAGTACCTAACTCAATCTAGTACAAAGATCGAAGACATATATATATATATCTTATTAAAATTAACTAAATCTATTTTTTGCGTGGGTTCGTTTTTCGGATCGGGCTCAGTGGCGTTCTTTGGGAGAGGCCTATGTCCAGCAATTGACTGATACGGGCTGATAATGATGATGATGATGAATGTGTTTTGATTGGACCAGGTATTGTACCATTATCAGCCTAAATATATATCCACTGCCGGATGTAGGCTTCTCCTAATGCACGCCACTGAGCTCGGTCTTCAGTTCTCCTCATCCATTTTCTTCCAGCCGCTCTTCGCAGGTCGTCACTCCACCGGGCCACAGGGCGTCCTACACTACGTTTGCCTAAACGTGGTCTCCACTTAAGAACTCGTCTACCCCAACGATTATCGGTTCTTCAGGAAATATGACCAGCCCACTGCCACTTCTGCTTGCTTATCCTTAGAGCTATGTCGGTTACCTTGGTCAGGGCGGTCGCACTCCGCAACAAGTACAAATAAATTAGAGGACCCAATATTCGGGTCCGTTCAGTCGAGTGTCAAGCGTACGCTCGATGAGTCGCGCGCCTTGTACTTAGCGATAGAGCACCTACATACGTAAAGTTATTGACAAACTTTATTCGTGTTTTAATTATTTAATTATGAGTACCAAGAAGAAAGCTAGAAAGTACTGCATAGCATTCGGCTGTTTGAATAGTGATAGAAATGACGAATTGTCATTCTTTACGTTTCCAAAGGATATTGAAAGGTAATAAATTGTAATACCTATAATAGGTCCTAGTTATGTAGTTAGATATTGATATTTTTTTATTACGTAGGATCCTATAGTTTTATGTTATTTCATTTGTGTTCCAAACCGGAGCTACGTATATTTAAGGTTTTTCCGCGCAGAAATAAAGTCGTTTATTAAATCGATCAACGTAATTTCATAATTGATTATAGTAGGTATTGTTGATCGGAAAATGAACTACTGTGCTGACTTAGTATGTAGCTTACAACTAATTAGGAATTTACCTATCATGAAATAAATCAAACGAGTGATATAGTCTGAGAGCTATCGTAAAATTATTCTGAAAACGGGATAGGTAGGTAGTAAAAATGAGGTAGTCAGTCTATTCTGATAAGAATGTCATTGTATGTAATAGAACTATTTTAATTTATAATAACAAGTAAGAACATAATACATTGTTACTTATTTATTCTGTTACAATATATAAGTCATAACATATCACAGAATAATTAGTAGTACAGAACCTAGTCATATCTTAATACAACCCTACCGAGCGAAAAAGGGACAGAGCGATTCTGAAACGGTTAGAGCAATGGAAGTTCTCGCGCGTTGTGATACGGTGCATTCTAGCCTGAACGCGGTGGGCGAGCGCCTTCTAGGTAAATATAATTGAAAGCTCGCAGCGCCGTGCGAGTTAAATTGCACTTTATAGCGTTGTAGCGAGAGTCGCTATTTATTTAAATGACTTTACTCAGTTAGCCTTCTGTACTTGTACTATTATTTATTCTGTGCCTTGGTTCTCTGTCGGATATCTGCATTACGAATCTATATTTTATCGGTATTATACCAATATATATGTAATTTCACAACTGCATTGAACGTTGTAGACAGTTATGAGACACTTTCCTGAGTCTTTCTGGAGAATGTAAAATCAAATAGACATCACAGAATAAATAACAGTACTTTGTTAGATAACGAGTACATGCCTGGGCCCTTATTCGCTAAGACGATTCAGACACGTAACGCGTCCCGTTACGATATCTTCTGCAACGGATGGTGCCTGCAACGGAGCCGAAACATCGAGAACTTAAAACAAATAATTTCAAGGTAAATATCTCGATTCTAATGATAATTCTTAAAAACAACTTAATTAATGAAAAAAATATGTACTCGTAATGATGTTTTTTTATTTTTTTTATATAAAAAGAAAAAACTTTTCTTAAAAATAAAAATATAGATTTTTTTCAAAGGCGTTAATGCTAAAATTATAAAAACATAAAATACGCAATAGTTTAACAAAAATAACACTACGCGCAATAATATATCACATCATTTTATGTTACAATTCGTGCTCCATGAAGGAACATGACTATCAGAGATCAGCATGACGCGCGTCATCCTATCCCGTCCGCCCCCTCCCAACATGTGAGTGCACTAATGAAGCTCGGCCACACATCCATGCAGCCCTCTGTTCCAAAACTGGAAGCTAATATCCACATAACATCGATACAAAACAACTACGGCGGCATCAAACATCTATTTGTGAGATGACAGAGACAACAAACAACAACTTCTTAATTGCTCGATCCATAGATGAGATGCAATTGAGTCGATTTGTTTTTGTTATCATGTCAGTATTGCAATATCGGCGATCCTGACCGATTGTTGTGTTCATTTTAAATATGGATCTCCACAAAGTAACGCCTGAATCTATCAACTATATAAGATTTAAGTTACCTACCTAATATTTTCATTTATTACTAACATTGATAACCAAGGTGCACCATCAATCCCTACCTAGTAGGTAAAGGGCTGATTCCACTGGTAGAAACCTTAAAAGTGAGCAATTTGCTGCATTTTGAAGAGCTATTCTGCTCATCACGCCGAAAATCCTCATCAGATCTTCACCAAATTTTTATGAGATCAATTTAAAGTACCTTTCAAATAAAAAAAGAACCATCGAAATCGCATGTAATAAGATTCATCGAGTCTTTTCGTCACCAAATACCGCAAAGTTTGAAGACAAAAGTCTTTAACCAGTGTGTTATGTTCTTATCTGTTATGACATACGAGTACATACGGAGCCGAGTCGTGGACACTCACGGTACGACTACTCCACCAATTTAAGATCGCTCAGCGGGCTATGGAAAGGGCTATGTTTGGAGTTTCTCTGAAAGATCGTATCCGGAATGAGATGAACCGGCAGAGAACCAAAAGTTGTCGACATAGCCCTTAGGATTAGTAAGCTAATGTGGCAGTGGGCTGGTCATAACTGTCGAAGGACTGATAACCGTTGGGGTAGACATGTTCTTGAGTGGAGACCGCGACTCGGTCAACGTAGTGTAGGGCGCCCTCCAGCTAGGTGGAGCGACGCAAAGTGTATACAAGTAAGTGTAAGTGTATACGCAAAGTGGCTGGCAGCAGTTGGAAGAGAAGAGCCGAAGATTGAGCTCAGTGGCGTGCTTTGGGAGAAGCTTATGTCCAGCAGTGGCAAGACACGGGCTGATGATGATGATGATGATGATGATGATGGTCATGATGATGGTGATGATGATTCAGTAGCCCCTTTTTGCCCCTTTTTTGGGGGAAGTAAATCCCCCAATCAAATATCCCCGGTGACTAAAAAATTCGTTAATCCTTAGTATACAGGATTAACGAATTTTTTAGTCGTCTAGATCGGTTAAGAAATGCGACCTGTAGAAGAAAACAGCCGGACAAACAGACATCCGCACTTGCGAAAGAATTTTTGATGAAGCTAAAACGGAGAAGCTTCGCTCCCGCTTCGCGCTCGCTCGGTCAATAAAATACTTCAATTTCAAAGTCATCAAAAGCCACTGCTGAACATAGGCCTTCCCCATATACAGGTGAGCTTATAACAGGGATCTATGGTAGCAGTGCTAACCTTTTAAGACAGAAATCTTTTTGCTGGTTCTGACAGCACCGGCAGGATGAGAAGTGGTGGTAGGACCACCATTTCTACTATGCTGGGTCCACACGGCATCTTATATTTTGCTTTACTTTACTTAAGACTCTATGGTATCTAGCATTTAACCACAATGGAAAACAACGATGTGGTCGAATATGCAGCTTCATATTTACCCTCGATTTGAACACGCCCAGGTTATTCGGTAATGAATTTATGGCAAAGGGTTCCACTCCTTTTCTGTTCTTAAAATAAACAATATAAATTGGGGTTGGACACATTTGACAAATGCACGTTGCCTCTTAAATGTACCTATACCTTCCATTAAAGTGAAGATAAGTAAAGAGCAGAGATGCGATGGATTCCGGTTTGCAAATGAGAGCGGAGGTCGCGCTGGTACGCCTGAGAATTGAAATACCTTGATTTACTGAGCTGACTCGTTATATGTTTAGTTTTAATTCCACTGTCGCTGACCGGAAGATACTCCCAACATCGTAGATACGTTTACACTCAATTACACAATGTTATTGATGTCGGTTACCTGCAGCACATACCAAACGCCTCAAACAATACTGTTATGTCCGACGTGACCGGCGTGCTACATCACCATATCACGGGTGGCACGAGCTCTCCCGATTCACATAAAAACCTCTTATCTTTATTATCTCATTGAGGAACGAATTCGAGTAGGTAATACATCTATAAAAAAGACAGTATTTATGACCGTGATTTATGATTGAATTTCTTTTGGTGTCATACTTTGTGTAATCCGTCGTAAATGTGTTTATATGTTGTCCAATTGGTGTACTCTATATCATAACGCAGGTGACGGCCACCGTGTTAAATTTTAACAATAAAAATATTAAAACAGATACATCACATTTTGAATTGCATAACATTATTACGTTTCCTTTGCTTTCAGGAACCAAGTTATATGAAACCTCAGTTTGTCTTTATTACAAACTGTAAATAGAAAATAAATGAAAATATTAGGTAGGTAACTTAAATCTTATATAGTTGATAGATTCAGGCGTTACTTTGCGGAGATCCATATTTAAAATGAACAAAATATAAATATGTAGCTTACTTCCGCCAAAACTGTAAGTCAGACAAAGGATAAATGGTAAAATTAAATATTTAACAAATAAAAAAGAAAAAATAAGTTAAACCCCACGCTAAACAAACCCTACCCAAATTGAACTATTTTAAAATATAAATGAAATGAAAGATAAGGCCTGGAGGCCAGAAAATATATGAGTGTTTGTTCTGGCCTCCAGGCCTTGTCTTTCATTTCATTTATATTTTATGATAGTTGAATTTGGGTAGGGTTTGTTTAGCGTGGGGTTTTTTATTGTGTATATATATATATATATATATATAAATATATATATTATATGTAAATATATATATATATATATTATATGTAAATATCATTTGTCTGACTTACAGTTTTGGCGGAAGTAAGCTACATATTTATATTTTGTTTTGTATCTTTTATTTTAAATCTTATCATTTGGACTCTATTGACATCATTGTAATAAAACCACGTTAATATACTTAATAATAATTATGATGCTAGATTTTTATATTTATACAGCATATCACTTCTCATATCGAGTTTCGCAGTTCGCCTAACCGAATGTAATTTAATGCAGCTCCGAACGAAATCATTTGATTAATTTTATTCGAGGGCAAGCCGCAGATCAACGATTGAAGACGCAAACATTGTAAAGAGAGCACGCCTGAGGCCATTGCCTCCAGGGCACACCAGTATTTTGTCGTCTTATTGTCGTCAGTGCGTTACTTTGCAACATTTTTATATGCAGCCATCAATCTACAGTAATGTATAGTCCTCTAACTTTCCTCTAGCTAGCCCGTTATCCACTTAATTAATTGAGAGGTGCTCTACTAAATATTAACTGGACTGATTTACAAGCTCTTGTTACCATTAACCAATCAGCTACACTGTTAACAATGTTGTTTTACTTGTTTGGAAATTGTAATCATCTCGTAAAAATAATATCATCATCATCATCATCATCAGCCTGTATTCATCCACTGCCACTGTCGAAATATATTTCGACCGGCTTTGTGTTATTCATTGGGAGAGGAAAACCAATACTAATTTCAATTATATGTACCTACCTACTAGCTGATGCCCGCGGCTTCACACGCGTGGTTATTTCTGTAGGTTAAAAGTACTCTTTGTGCTATTCCAGGACCTAAAATACCAATATACCAACATTTGATCAACATTCCTTCTACTTATCGGCTTGAGATATAAACCCAGCCAGTAAAAAGTAATCAGATATAGCTGTATATCAGTGATACGAGCAGTTGCATATCCATGATAGATACGTGTCTATCACTGGAAAGTGGCCCCAGTTTTACAGCTATTTGATGATATATTGTGTGTATATTAGCACTACCTATCACTTTATTTATACAAATCCGTGATATTTCAGTGTTCTTAGAATCTGTTTGGTGTTATATCAATGATATCCTGATCACATATTTCACCTAATAGCTACCGTAACGCTGATTATATAATAGCTACCGTAACGCTGATATTAAGCTATTTGTTATTGGTGATTAGGATTCTGTTTTATCACATTTCCTCAGTGCTCAGCTATAAACTTCATGAGTATTGTGATTTTGAAGGTTTTACAAAATAGGTTTATTATTTATGCCTACCTTTTTAAGAAATATCATAACATTAGGAAATAAATGAGGTGTTCATATTTTTATCTCGCTGTATCAAACTGAGATGTGCGTAATATGACGTATATTTTTGGTGCGCTTGAAATTATATTGTTGAAATAATACTACATTGCATGTTTGAGTTACTGATATATCGCTGATTTACAGCTTCTTGCCGCCATGACAATTTTTTCGGGTTCCTCAAGAAATCAGAGGTATAACCCTAGTGGTGTATCATGCTACTTTTTTTTAATAAACTCTTATTGTCTTTTCAGTTTATTTTAGTGAAATGAAACAGGTGGAATATTTAGACGTTGACTGTTTTTTAATAAAAGATTATTCAGTGTGATAACTAGGCATTCAAAATTCTCTTAAAGAGCATTATCTTTCCATAAAAGTATAATTTGCAACTATTATGCGCCTTTTTAGAATTATATGTGAGCAAAAAATGTTTATATGTTACTGGTGATATGTGGTTTTTGCAATAGTATATTTGCAACTTCTTAGTGTTATTGTAGATTTCTTATTATGTTTATGGCGCAGGCGTTAAGGAAACACCAATATACAATAAATTTGTTGCATATCAGCTACGGTATGATGTTTTATATCATGGATTAGATCCATGCGTGCCAGATATATCACCAGCGCTAACACAGTGACTTGGAAGCCACAATAGAACAATTTTGCTGTATAAATGTACCGTCAAAACATGTTGTACAACATTTTTGCTCTAAATCGTTGTTGTGAGAACCGCTTGACAGCTCTTTTATAAATGCTGTCGAGTAAACGTTTATGTCATCATTTATTATCACAATTTGACTGTATAAGCTTTTACAGCTAAATGATGTTACGAATCATCAATATACAGCAACGCTGTGACAAGCAGTCACCGCGTTACTTTTATATCAGTTTTCTAACACTCTTTAGTGTTAACACATTTTTTTATCACTACTTTGTTGGCTGGGAAGTACCGCAGTTTTTAAGTCAAAACATAAGCTATCCAACAATGAAAACCGCATCGCAATCGGTCCAGTAGTTTTTACGTGATGCGCGAACAAACATACAGACAGACAAACAGACAAGCAGACACGAATTTTTTAAATGTTATATTCTTGTTCAGTAGCTTATTGTTTAGTAGCCATTTCTTTTTTAATTATCTTCTGTGTCCAGACTTTTTCGCTCCTATTGCTTTACTATAAGTATAGATACATAAATAAATAATTAAAATAATAATATTTAATATGTTTAGTAATTTACTTATAAACACAAATTTATTGTTACGAACTTAATATACCTACATATATGCTCTTATGCAAAACCGTTGGGTTAAATAAATTCGATTGAACCAAAAACTCGACTTGAAATGGGTATAAAAAGTAATTCAAATGACTTAAAAAAAAAACTACTTTGATGATTTTTATGTAGGACATTACCCTTTCAAATAAAAAATAATCATCCAAATCGAAAAGATAACCTCCTCCTTTTTGAAGTCAATTAATAAAGTAATAAATGTATATTTATTTATCTACTAGCTGTGCCCGCGGCTTCGCTCGCGTGGTCATTTCTCTAGGTTAAAAGCACTCTATGTGCTATTCCAAGACCTACAATAAACATTTGATCATAATTCCTTCAGCCGTTTAAAAGTTTTTTATCGATTGCTCGGCATCTAATCATTGGATTACGATACCAAGTACGCTAGGTCTTGGTCAAACCCTAAGCTATCCAACACTGAAAACTGCATCGCAATCGGTCTAATAGTTTTTACGTGATGCGCGAACAAACATACAGACAAACAAACAGACAGACACGAATTTTAAAAATGTTTTATTCTTGTTCAGTAGCTCAGACCAATTTTTTAAAATTTTCTTTTTTGTACAGACGTTTACGTTATTATTGCCTATAGCTGTGCCCGCAGCGTTGCTCGCGTGGTAGTTTTTCTGGGATATAATGATCCTATGAATTAAAACATAAAAAACCCGCATCAAAATCAGTCCATTCGTTTGGGAGCTTTTTATGAGGATGCCACAAACAGACACACACACACACACACACACACACACACACACACACAAACCCTCTCACACAGTGATACACACCCTAAACTTATAACACCCGTCTCTTTGTTCGGGGGTTAAAAATGTAAAACAGTAAGCAGTTTAGTTAACAATAAAAACAGCCGCAAGAGGTCACTTTTTTATGAGGGAATTTTTAAATTATGTATGATAACTTATTTCTTTTTTAAACATGCACTTCAGGTAAAATTAACAAATTTACAGTAATAGTAAATTACTGCCGCGGTCTGTAATGACTGCGTTGCTGGCAGCGATGATGATGGCCGCGAACTTAACTAAGCAAACCTCGAAGCCATCATAGCGTGGCCAGCAGGGCAGTCATTGCGGACCAAGGCTTGTATAGTGCTTTACTCAAACAATGCGAGGAATTTAATTAAAACCAGCTTAGTATAATAAGAATTTACACAAACAATGCAACAACAACAAAAACAACAACGACAATGACAAAGACAACAACAACGACCACAACAACAGAAACAGAAACAATAACAGAAACAGAAACAGAAATAGAAACCGCAACAGCAACAGTAACAGCAGCAGAAGCAGAAGCAGAAATAGAAACAGAAACAACAACAACAATCACGATCACATCAGCTTTCAAACAGAAAAAAAAACATCAAAATCGCTCCATTCGTCTGGGAGCTACAACGCCTCTCTTTTCGCGTTCGGGGTTAACGAACCCACGGAATAAATAATAGTGCTACGACAAAAGACGACAATAATGGATTTTCAAAGGAAATTGCTGGCCGCAAAACACGACAATAATGAAATTCCATACAACTTTGCTGGGCCTATTCAAGCAGCGCGGCAAGGTCGACTTTGCCCAAAGAAGGTTGTCGAAATAATGACCACATTACTAGTATTGTTTGAGTAAAATATGTAAATGCATAAAAATATGGAACAAAACATTTCAATAAGTACGTGATTTCGATTTACGAACGTCTGGGTTGGCAGGCAGAAATGCTCCCACTAAACCAGACAGTATAGTGGCGAGAGGGTCGAACTTATTTTAAATTACCATAACTTTGAATACCTATCCCGCAGGAACCCTGCATTTTTTGGGGATAAAAAGAATTCATAATTTTAATACATAATATGTACTTGACTGTGCCAAGTAACATCAAACTCTGACCAGTAGTCTCAGCGTGATATGTGTTTTTTTAAATAACTTTTAACCCCTATCCTGCGAGAACTCATGTTTTTTTCGGGATAAAAAGTATTCTAAATGTTAATCAATAACATAACCTATGATTGTGCCAAGTTTCTGCGTGATGCGTGTTCAAAGAGACAGACAGACATACAGACAGACAGACAGACAGACAGACAAAAATTAAAAAAATATCCTTTTTGCACTCTATATCGATTTTGAAGTTTATCTCAATTATAATTTTCAAAAAATATTTAATGTACAGATTTAGCCCAGTTACAGTTTTACTATAGTAATAATAATAATAATAATATTGAAAATATAGATATAGATAATATAGATATAGAATATAGATAGATAATATAGATAATATAGAATATAGATAATTTTCAAAAAATATTTAATGTACAGATTTAGCCCAGTTACAGTATTAATATAGTAATATAGATATAGATTACGCTTAGATCTGGTTATTAGATCTATGGTAAAGTACTGCACCATGAATATTGAAAAATATTTTAGGAACTTATTCCATCGTTCGGTGCATGGCACGTTAAGCTTTTGATCTCGGCTGTTGTCGTTAAGCCATGTCAGAGGCCCTCGGGCGGTCTAACAAAGTCTGACACCAGAGGCCACTACCTCATACGACTACAAACAAAGGTACTTTTTAAAGTTTTATAGCTAACTAGCTGCTCCTCGCGGTTTTACCCGCGTAAGGGATGATGATAATGATGATGATGATGATGATGATTAAGTATCCTATGTGTTATTCCAGGGTAAAAGCTTTCTCCTTTCTGAATTTCATCAAAATCCTTTTAGTCTTTTGAGAGTGAAGTATGATGATGATGAAAATTATTCATTGTGTTACTCCAGGGTATAAGCTATCTCCATTCCAAATTTCATCAAAATCCGCTCAGCTGTTTAACAGTGAAGTATGACGATGATGATGATGATGATGATGAAAAGTATCCTATGTTTTACACTAGGTTATAGCCTAAAACCATTCTAAATTTAATCAAAATCCGTCCATCCGTTGTCGCGTTAAAACTCCCCAAACAAACAGACAACGTTTCACTTTTATATATCGGTATGGATTATTATTCATCTCATTGCAGGGGAAAGGCTTCGCTTTCCTCCTTCCGCTCCTCTCAGTACAAAGTAAGACCCCAAAAATATCAGAAATAAAACTATGGAATGTATAATGTTCTTTTTGCATATTTCCGTGGCTGAAGAAAAGTCATTCAGATACATATCTAACGAACAAGTGTTTTCAATTATTCTCTCTCTTTGTATATGACTGATTTAAAATCAACGTCATTTATTGTGTCGTGAGCTCAAACAAGACAATTACATTTAAAGTGAACTTGTGAATTATGCAATGTTTTCTCTCGGTGCATCGTGTCGCACCGAAACATGATGCAACGTTGGTGTTGCGTTAAATATCAATTGATGCGTAGTTTAACATCTCTGAATAAAAATGCACATAAATTAATAAACATATTTTCCCTTTAATAGCCGTGCGATTAATTATGATTGATTGCCAGTATTATCTCACGAACTCATACTACCCTCGAATATAAGTGAAATAAACAGGATGTGACATCACAGGTTACAATGTACGTGAATTGTGTCTCAATATAATAATGCAACTTGCGATTCAAAATACCAACAGTGAGGTCTCAAGATGTTAGACATTCGTTAGTTTCTGTAGATGCCTTCGTTTGATACACGAATATTGTTAGTTATTCAAAAATATTCGCCCTCGTTATTGATTGGAGCGGCGCGGGCGGCGTGAGCTATTACAGCTGGCAGTCGCTAAAGGAATTCAGTTAAAGTGCCCGTGATCGACATCTATTTGAGTTCTAACCCAAGAACACAGTCTACTACCATTATTATACTAACGTGTACTAAAAACGGAGTCGTGAACTCCGCCGCACTCATACAGACTGGCCATTATAAAAATCACAGCAATTTTGGCAAAATATTCTTTGCTTGGTGACGTTTAAGAAAATAATAAAAAAAAGGTTTACAATCAGTTTTTTTAAATCTTAATGGTCTATAAGGGAGGACAATCGTACAAGGAGGTTGAATTACACTTACTTACTGGCGTGTTGGGTACAAATATTTTATTACAAAACAAATGACTGATTTACAGCACGTACTTACTACATAGCTCAAAATCAGACGTTCTCCGTCTTTCCAAAGTGTAACAATACCAATAGGTGACCATTTGGAGCTTTTGGGTGTCGAACTCACATCAAACCTGAATTTTGGGTCTTATATTGAATCCAAAGCCAAGGTAGCTGCAAAAAAACTTGGTATTTTGTCTAAGGTTAGGCGGTACTTCACACCGGGACAGCTTTTGAATCTTTATCAAGCACAGAATGAATCTATATCCGATCTTGTATGGAGTACTGCTGCCACCTCTGGGACGGTTCTGCCAAGTATCAGCTCGAGTCTTTGGATTCAATTGAGAGACGTGCTATCAGGCTCATTGGGGATGACACTCTCGTAAAGAGTAAGCTTCAAAGCCTGGCGCATCGACGTGAGGTAGAAGCCTGGCGGTATTCTACAGATTGCACTATGGAGAGTGTGCACAAGAACTGCACAACCTGATTCCCCCATCACCTTTCCATCACCGTACGACTAGACGATCAGCAAAGCGCCACCCTTTCATGGTTGAAATACCTCGCACAAGAACGAAGCGTTACGCTTCTTCATTTATTATAAGAACTGCAAAGGAGTGGAATGCCCTGCCCTCGTCAGTGTTTCCGGTAAATTATAACCCCGGTGTGTTCAAGTCAAGAGTGAATAGGTATCTACTAGGCAAGCGTGCTACACCTTCGACCACATCATCGCTTTCCATCAGGTGAGATCGTGGTCAAACTATTGCCTAGTCCGTAATAAAAAAATAAAAAAAACTAGGTCGGTTTATTTATTCTAAAAATTGCCACTAAAACTTTTCCACTGCTGTAGCTGAGGATAATAAGAATCCTTCTTGAAGCTTTTAAGTTAAACGCAGCCAATGAAGAGAAAAAAGGCCTGGATTTATCACTAAAAAAGAAAGCTGGCTGAACTGCACTGGATGTGATCGTAAAAACCTTCCTTTACCGCAGGTCTATTCTCCAATTTATCTACACCGCTCATCATTTGCACAGATATCGGCTTTCGATGCGCAACAGATAGCATTGTCGCCGTTAATATGATGGACCGATGACTTTCACGTCATTCAGGTGGCGTTAAATGCGGACTCGCGATGTTTATCGAGCCTTAAGTTGGGATTAGCAGACATTACTGAGCCAGCGTGAGTTCAGTCAGAGCACCGTAGTGGCTAACAGTATATTATATCTATTTAAGAAATTATGTAAACACCATAATAATGTAGACAGTTGTTATTTACATGTCTGCTATTCAGGAGTGGTTCTATTATCCTGATTTACCATATTTAAATTCTTTCGTAGAAGTTAAAGCATAAGGGTAATTCCGGGGGAGGTGGCCATACGGGAGAGATGGCCAATATAAAAAGTCTAACTAATAATGAATAGATCTTTCAACTTCTACTTTCAATTTAGTTTACTTCGTTTCGGAATCGGCAACAAGGTTGGTGGATTTTTGTACAAAAGAATAAAAGGAAAGGTTATATACATATATACTTTGATTTTATGTTTTCAAAACATGTTTGTTTTAGGTTAAGGGTTTGACATATAAAGTGGTCACCAAAAGGGTTTGAAAGTTTGTTTATACTCATTGACCCTATTAAACATAGGATCAATTTATATACTATAAATCCTGATGATGTAAAACTGAGAGACTTTATAGACATATAAATACATGATTTCGACACAAAAAACTTTAAAAAAAAGGTTTAAAAAAAACTGTAAAAGACCTGAAGGTAAATGGAAAAAAAATGTTATCTATCGATATGGACAAGAAATACCCCAAGAAAGGCACAAAGAAGGTGGAAGGACTGCTGTCATGAGTAGAATTTAAAGAATATGAAGAAGTTTACCAACTGGAGAAAGGCTACAATAGAAAACCATAATTATTGAGAAGGTCAGTCAAATGCCCACAAAGGGACGCCATTGGAAGTAACATAAGTAAGTATTCGATTATTCCTATAATAAATTGAAGCCTGCAGTTCTCCGTAGAACCTGCTTTTTGCAGTAACAGTAACAGTTTTCAGTCACCTGATATCTACTCCTCAGATTGATTTGTGTCTCCTCGCATATCGGAGAAAGCAGCGCAGTGGGCGAACTCTACCCGCGTCGATAGTGTTCAATTAGTATAGGGTGTCGGTGGTCTAGCTATGACCGCAGTAACGGTCCGGCGTGCGCCACAAGCCGGAACGAAATCCGAACGCCACCCGCTACTTGATTTGCTTACACACCCCGCCGCATATGCAGAATGCACCCTTCCGGACTTAATGCTCCGTTAAAAGTTTTCATTTTATGCAAACAGAGAGAAATTGAAGACTAGATTCAGCGCGGAGATTTGGATATAGGCAGGCGTTGCAGTGAAAGCCAAACAAGCGAATTCATCTCGTATAATAACTATTTATCTAGATATTATGCGTGGGTACCTATTTAATCTCCCATTTAACAAAAATAGATTCTCTAAATATGTATTCCTCTTCGTCGAATACACCATACAAGTAAATGCTTAAAGCTACTATCATAGAATTAATAATTCTAATACAGAAGGCTCATGCCCACCCAAACATTAGATTTGGATGATAGAACGATGGTAGCCGGTACAATAGTGCAACTTAGAATCCAACGATACCGGGTTCGGTCCTAGGCTCCTTAACACTGACGTTTCTATGTTATGTGCAGTTTTTGCTATGTTATATTATGATGGACGCTCTGTGCTTCGGAGGGGCGGGAAGCTGTCAGTGCCCACTTTTATTGATTAATAGCAGTCGTTAAGCCATGTCAGAGGCCCTCGGGTGACCTGAAAAAAACTGATACCAGATGCCAGCACTACCTCATACGACAAACAAACAACATTAGATTTGGAGTGAAATGTTTTTCGAACAATAAACATCAAATCGAAGATATTAATTATAATGAGTTAAAAGTCATTATTCTGATTAGTAATAGACACACATATCATTAGGCACTAAATAAAATAGGTAACGATTGTATTGTACCTGGCCTAACCTAACTAAGTAGTTAAGTACCAACTTACGTGTGAACACTTAAGTACGTAACATTATCTGTAAAGTACATCTTAATAAGATCAAAATAACAACAGGCAAAACTTAAAGTTCAGCAATTCATTAACGCCTCATAAAGGTTCATTAAATCATATTTAAAATTAATGGCGTACACACAAATGAGTTATGGTTGTCTAAGTACAACTCTTTTGTATCAAAACCGTGTATCGTGTTAAGTAACAGAGTTGGCTAAGTCACGTTCAGCTTTATTTATCGATATAACATCGCGAAAATTACGTAAGAACAAAAGTATCACGTGGCGATTGTTTGTGAAGATGTTCGAAAAGGATCTAAATCTGAACTAAAACTATGGGATGCGATGGATGGATGAGTGCAAGCATTTCTGTGGACTGTAGGCAGGTTAAAAAGCACTGTAGCACTGTATAAGACAGTACAGTCTGTGGTAACGGTCTATTCCGGTCGGATACCCCAATCTGATCCACCACTACTTATTAAAATTCCAGTCTGATCCACCAAACTATTTATTTCCATTCCGGTCGGATCCACCGTGTAGTGTTTAGATTGTAAGGATAAAAAAAAACATATTGAAGACAAAATCACTCTTCATTTTAATTCAATCATAACCAAATCCATAGTAGTTTGCAAACAGACAAAAACTACTATGTTTGATAGAATTGCGCCTAAAAACTAGTTAGGTTGGACATGTTTTTTTATATACAAATGTCTGTTACTTAATATTGAGTCAAACAATTTTAACTTTTATTGAATCAGTACCAAATAGCATTAAAAATTAGAGAGGATCCGACCGGAATATGAATTTAATTAAATATTGTAACTATCTACTTTTAAAGGGATCAGACCGGAATAAAAACTAAATATTAAATAAAACACCTGTGACCTGTGTGATCCACCTGTGGATCTCTTCAGTGGATCGGACCGGAATAGACCGTGGTAAAATATTTTCAGCTTGCGACTTGTTTCATGAGAACGAGAGTAGTGTCTCGTAGGTACACAATATTCTCAGATAGTGTAACTACGAATAAAAAATGGCGCGCAAGACTTTGCAATTCAGAGTTTTGTAAGCACTGCAATAATTATCATGGGTATGGTAATGCGTTTTGCAAAGATACAATATACGCCTGACGAGAAGTATCAATGAACTACGAAGTCCATCATCTCACTAAAGCCTCCACTAAAAATGTAAATGCACTAGTTAAACGCCAGGTTATCTTGAATCAAATTACCGACACTGTTTGTGCATGTAAAGTTTGCATTCCTAATCAGATGGCTTTTACAACATAATTATATTACGAGCGCCTAGTGGTCGTAGCCAATACGTGCAGTAATAAAGGCGTTGCTGTAGAACGATATCGTTTGAGCCATTACGTATTTGGTTACTGTTAGTGCTATAGAACAGACAGGTCAGAACAGAGACGTTGTAGAGTTATTTATTGTTGTTGCTGCTGATATAAACTGATGTTGTAAAACAATACTTGCCTTAGGTTGCCGCAGGTCAGTGTAAATCAATTTGAAAAAACGTTTTCAATATCTGTGTAGGTAGATAGAGGTAGATTTATTAAAGTTCAAAACGTTTGATTCAACAAGAAAATTTACGCACTGTTAAAAACCGGACTGCGAACTTTAAATCGTAATAGATTCTAAATGGTAATTCGAAATGAAAAATGTTAAGAGAACCCTAATGATGATTTCAAATACCTATTCAATGATACCCCACTTAACATAGTTCGTGGACTTTTTCTTTGTCACAATATGGCGTCTGGTTGTAGCCATATTGAATTTTACATAGTGTTGTCTTTAGTAGCACTCGCAAGATTAAGACAAATCGATTGTCGTGAGAATCATCAAAATCGGTCCACGCGTTTGGTCTGTGCCACAAAGGTACAAACATACATACATAGGCTGATAAACACAATATACACTGCACGCACTCGGGTAAAAACAAAAGCTCCACACTGGAGCTTACCATACAGCTAACGACCTGCCCATATTATTATATTTTAGACTAGCTGTGCCCGCGGCTTTGCCCGCGTGTTAATTTTCCTCGGATATAAGAATCCTATGTGTTATTCCAAAACCAAAAGTAATTTTGTTCTCACGTCAAATAGATGTTAACGATTTCTCGGCTTCTACTCATCGGATTGAGGTACCAAGTACACCAGTTTTTAACAGTGAAAACCGCATCATACTTTGTTTAGTAGTTTGTACGTGATGCGAGAACAGACAGACAGACAGAAAACTGGTGTACCATCTCATTCCTAAGAGTAGAAACCGAGCAATCTTTAGAAATCTTTTTGACGGCTGAAGGAATTTTGATCAAATTTGGTATATTGGTATTTTAGGTTCTGCACATAGCTCATGTACTTTTAATCTAGAGAAATCACAGCTAGTTATAAGTATAGATAGAAGATGTACCTGCAAAAAGTATTATTATGTCGCATGACATCACAGTCTGATAATGCCCATTTATTTTGGTAATCTTCTATTCTACATCGGAATGTTCAAAATATTCTAATGACAATGTTTCTTTACCGAAATGTATCTAACGCACAAATAACTACTCTTCGTTTCAATAGTCCGTTTCCCACATAGTCGGAGGTCCGCAAGAAGAAATCCAAGGTGGTTCGGCATCGGCATAAATCGTGGGAAGATCTACATTACCGGCGCAAGCGCAGGAAGCCTACGTTTGTTTGGGTGTAATGAAATTTTGCTCTGAACTTTATTTGCTACGGTATTATAGATAAAATTATTGTTATTATAATAGAGCAGTGGGTAAAAAAAGTCCGTACAATGTATATAATCTATCTATAACTACATATAACTAGTGGCTCTGTGAGCTGTAGACCTCGCGCGTACAAACTTATTTGCAAACAATTTAGCTGTGCACAGTAGCGCCATCTAGTTACCTTATTGTAAAATTAACATCAATAAACAAGGTGCTCCATCAATCTCTACCTAATAGGTAAAGGGCTGATTCCACTGGTAGAAACCTAAAAGTGAGAAATTTACTGCATTTTGAGAAGCTATTCTGCTCATAACGCCGAAGATCCTCATCAGACTTTCACCATTTTTTTATGAGACTAACTTAAAGGTACTACCTTACAAATAAAAAAAGAACCATCGAAATCGAATTTAATAAGGCGGAGTTATTCAGTAGCCCCCATTACCCTTTTTGGGGGGGAAGTAACCCCCTCAAACAAAAACCTACGACGACTAAAAAATTCTAAAAATTTACTTAATCTGTGTACCAAGTTTCGTCTAGATAAGTTGAGAAATGCGACCTGTAGAGGAGAACAGACATCCGGACATTCGGCAGGAATTCGGAAGGACATATGAAAGCATTTTTGCCCAAGCTGATACGGAGACGCTTCGCTCGCGCTTCACTCTCGCTCGCTCAATAAAGCAGTAAGTAACAAAAAGCCTATGCAATGAAAATAATTAATAAAATGCCTAGGGTACATAAGCTACTGAACAAGTAAATACATTTTTGCTCTAGCTAAAACGGAGACGCTTCGCTCGCACTTCGCGCTCGCTCGCTCAATAAAGCAGTAAGTAACAAAAAACCTATGCAATGAAAATAATTAAAAAAATGCCTAGGGTACATAAGCTACTGAACAAGTAAATACATTTTTGCCCTAGCTGAAACGGAGACGCTTCGCTCGCACTTCGCGCTCGCTCGCTCAATAAAGCAGTAAGTAACAAAAAGCCTATGTAATGAAAATAATTAAAAAAATGCCTAGGGTACTTAAGCTACTGAACAAGTAAATACATTTTTGCCCTAGCTGAAACGGAGACGCTTCGCTCGCACTTCGCGCTCGCTCGCTTAATAAAGCAGTAAGTAACAAAAAGCCTATGCAATGAAATTAATTAAAAAAATGCCTGGGGTACATAAGCTACTGAACAAGTATATACAGTTTTTAAATCGTGTCTGTCTGTCTGTTTGTTTGTCTGTCACGTAAAAACTACTGGATCGATTGCGATGCGGTTTGATAGTTTTTAGTTTAATGTTGGATAGTTTAGTATTTGACATAAAAACTGGTACTTGGTATCTCAATCCGGTGAGTAGAAGCCGAGAAATTAATAAAAAAACTATTAGACGCGTGATCAAATTTTGATGAAATATACTATATTGTACTTTTTACTACTTACTAGAAAAAAATAGGTTACTTTTAACTTAGGGAAATTACCAGGAGGGGAAAACCGCGGGCACAGCTACGTAGTAATCCATACCAATATATAAAAGTGAAACATTGTCTGTTTGTTTCTTTGTTTGTTTGTTTGGGAAGCTTTCACGCAATAACCGCTGGACGGATTTTGATGAAATTTGGAATGGAGATAGCTTATACCCTAGAATAAAACATAGAACACATTTATCCCGGAAAATTCGAAGAATTCCGTGGAAGTTTCCACGGGAAAACTGGAACATGTTGAATACTCGCTGTAAGGAACGGTTGACAACGAAATAATAAGTCTGTCAAAAATCGTCAAAAGCGTTAGTGCCACAGAGTAAGTAGTTCATGTTATACCAACAACAAGCCACAGAGGCCATAACCAAGAAGTCTAAGTCTACTTTTGCACTGGTTTTTAATATCCTAGAAGAACGTAGGATGCTTTTTTCGTGATAAACTGTAGTCCGTACAGACGAAGTCGCGGGCGGGTCAGCTATCTATCTTCTATCTATCTATACTATAATAAAACTGTAACTGGGCTAAATCTGTACATTAAATATTTTTTGAAAATTTTAATTGTGATGAACTTCAAAATCGATATGGAGTGCAAAAAGGTTTATTTTTTATTTTTTGTCTGTCTGTCTGTCTGTCTGTCTGTATCTTTGAACACGCATCACGCAGAAACCACCCGACGGATTTTGATGCAACTTGGCACAATCATAGCTTATGTTATGGATTAACATTTAGAATACCTTTTATCCCGAAAAAAACAATAGTTCCCGCAGGATAGGGGTTAAAAGTTTTAAAAAAAAACACATATCACGCTGAAACTACCGTACGGATTTTGAAGTAACTTGGCACAGTCAAAGTTTATAGTATGTGTTAAAATGAATGATACTTTTAATCACGAATAAATACGAGATTCCTGCGGGATATGAGTCTAAAGTTATGTTAATATGAAAGGAATAATAATTGCACATCCGTTTATAAAATGGTACTGTGAATTCGGCTCCTATGCCACAAGTCAGAGTGGCAAACGGTGCCTAGCTTGCAACCCAGAGGCACATGGATCGAATCCACGCGCTGCTATGAATGTTTTGCCTCAATATTTATAAGCATTTACATATTTTGTGCCCTTTTTACATTTTCTTTGATTTTTTTAAGGCTTATGTAATTTCCTGAAGTAAACCGTCAAGTTTTGTTTCAAAACAATATATATAATGGGATCTATCCAAACGAATGGTCCGACTTAGGTTTGTTTTTTATGTTTGCAAGCTGAGGTAATCGAGATGGTATAGTACGAGTTTGGTACGAGTATAGATAGCACAATGGCATCAACAACTCAAGCGAATAAACCAAAGGCATCAAAGTTCTCCCTCCGATTTAACTAGATGGCGCTGATTGACCTTAAACCACGCAATCATTTCAATCCTGCAACCAAGGGTGCCGCTAAATTCAAACTTTTGAGGTGTTTCGGATTCGGCTCACACTATCACTAGCACGACCTCCAGGGGCCTAATTCTCTAATTTTAAGACGCCAATTCCTCGCTGCCTGCGTGGAAATTGGAATCACGAACAAATTCCACGTAGGCATGGGTCATACTCGCAATATCCAGCACCAGGGCTTTCAAGTACGTCCATCTTCAAACACCAGGGCGAAAAACCAGGGTTCAAAATACTTTCAAGTGCTTTCTGTAGAAACAGATTAAAGCCTTGAAAAAGTAGAAAATACTTGCATAGGAAATTGATTTTGCCGTCATATAAATAAGGAGAACAATCGTGTTTCCAAAATAAAAGTACTTGGAAGCCTTGAAAGTAGAAAATACTTGCATAGCAAATTAATCTTTGTCTCTATATATAAAAGGAGCACTATCGCGTGTGTGAAAAAGTACTCTGAAGCCTTGAAATTGTTTGTTTGTTTGTCGTATGAGGTAGTGCTGGCCTCTGATGTCAGAGTTTGTCAGGCCACCCGAGGGCCTCTGACATGGCTTAACGACTGCTATTAACCAATAACAGCCGGGACCGACAGCTTAACGTGCCCTCCGAAGCACGGAGCGATGGAAAACCGCACATAACTTCGAAAAGTCATTGGTGCGGGAGCCTAGGTTTTGAACCCGGTATCGTTGGATTCTAAATTGCACTATAGAACCATTAGGTCACCATCGCTCTTTTGAAATGAAAGTAAAAAATACTTGCATAGGAAATTGATCCGTGGGTATGCATAAATAAAGACCACAATTGCTTTTGCGTAAAAAATACGTCGAAGCGTTGCAAGTTTTTTGAGTATGTATATACATTATATATACTACGTTTTTTTATTATGTTTCTTTCATTGAGATATTATAATGTACTACCTACGTACCTACATAATTATATAATTATATCGGAGGTTTCTTCATAATGTCTTACTGGCAAAATGGTTAGTTGTCGGTATTGAAATATGTACATACAGAGGCAGATGTAGGTACATGTATTGCTCTTCACAGAGAAAGTATAGAAAACTTTTAATTTTTCAAATCAATCCTCATATCGTGTTGAAAAAGCTCAAAAAGTAGGTAGGTAGGATAGGTAATTATTAGGAGCCAGTTAAAGTGCCAGTAAGTACGTCGTTCTGTGAAACATCATAAAAAATAATTTGTACTAAGAACACAATGTTTCGTTGCATTAAAATTTGTTCGTATGGACCTCATAATAATGCCCTACCCTTGATGCCCCATCCAATTTACCTCACCACCTTAATTACTCTCTAATCTGTGCCACCTTACCTTCGGAGATAATTTTCTATACTCAATAACAAGACCTTCATGATAACAAGTTACTTCATTTAAACTAGATGGCGTTGTCTACCCTTAAAACACGCAAGATGTTTGTTACGAAGTGGTTTGAACGTTGAATGAACTCGAACAACACGTTCTCTTCTTTTTTTACTTTATGGTCCTTAGAGGATCTTAAAACGTATTTAGATGTTTTTTTGTGTTTTTTGATAGAATACGTCGACTTCAGTTGTAAAACGCGCAGCGAAATTAAGCGAATTATTTATAGCAAAATAGTAACTTATTAATTCAAAAAATATTTTTTTCTCATTCATGTCATGAATCTTTCATTATAAAAACCAGGATTCAAAATACTTTCAAGTGCTTTGTAAACCGAAGCCGTAAATTATTATTTCATACGCTAAGAAATTATTATCTCGTTATTCCACACTATTGTTAAAAATTGTTGTAGAACATGGGTAGGTAGTCTATAGGTCTATACCTATTAAATGTACGTACAGACTTAGTCAAAAGCATTAATAGGCGCGCGTGTTTGTGGTTGACTCACTCGCCTGATAGTGCACCTGAATTTGAACCGATTTCGAAATTTGACATCGTTCTTTGTCTGCCTTTCAACTTATTCAGCAAAGTTAGCAATTATATCCATGTAGGGGAAGCTGGGGGACGGGCGTTCACTTAACGGAAAATGCTATAACTTTTTACCATTTTAATATTTAATTGAGTTTTTAATAAGTACAATTAAATGTTGGCATAGCTCTTCTTTAACTATTAGGATCAATTAAGAGGTTTAACAGCCATTGCAAGTGCCTACATACATTGACAGTCGCCTGACCATGGATAAACGCGGTAAGGCAAAGGGGTAATAGTGATAAAGATTGTTAATTATTTCACTCTTACGATACGTTTTCATTAATGAAATGTTATATATATCGATAGTACTGAGATAATTTAATTGCAATTTAACATATTCATCGCTACTGCAAGTCAATTACGACTAATTGTACTGTTCTTTATTTTTTATGTAGATGTTTCATGTGATGATTTGTAGATTGCAGGAAGATATCTTAATCCGCCATTCAATTAAAAGTCTAGCCGTTTGGCCTGAATGTTATTCAGCCATTCAACATTTAATGAACTGGCTAATTTAATGAATAGATTTCATGTTCAGCCTAACTGAACCTACCTAGTTTTTTAGACGCAATTCTATCAAACATAACAATTCACAGAACAAACAATAATTACGAAATAAACAAAACAATACCTTGATGCTGTTTGTCATATTCAACAAGTTTTAGATCGAAATTTTCTTTAGAACTTAAACTGCTCGAGTCATTTATAGCTAAATTCATCTATTTTTTGTCACTACTCTCTTCCCATTGTACTATATTTTTGCAATACCTTTTTTTAAACATTAATAATATTGTTCCTTGTCAACGCCACTGACAATGTGTGGGCTTCGGCACCAGGTGGCAGAAAGTGAAACTAAATTTAAATAACTAGGCTAGGCTTACTTACTTAAACGTTATCGATCCAAGTCTTTTGTGTATCTGTTTGATTGAATGGCTGCATGTCAATCAGGCAGTTAATTTAACGGTACCTCCGACATATACATTGCACGCGTAATTATTTCCCAATAAAATTTGCATACAATCAATTTTAGATGACATAAATATTAAATTTGATATTTTAGTGAATAATCAGAAACGTAATTATTACAAGAACCTAATATTAAATTGTAAGAGTGCATCAAAAGGCATGTGGAGCGTAGTTAACATAGAAAGGGGAAAAAACAACGCTCCCAAACTTAAATTGCAGATATTGTAGTTAATTCTGACGGTAGCAAGTTTGACAATACCAAGCAAGCGGTTGATTATATAAATTTACGGTTTTTGAACGCAGCTTCCGCGTGCAGTGCACCTGCAGCTAATATCTCCGCTGTACGCCGAGTCTTGTCGGTTGCTCGCACGCCCGCTGACCGTTCGTTGCGACTGAGTCCCTTCACTGCGGACGAGGTATTCCGCACTGTAATAAATCGTATAACTCCGAAACAATCGAAAGATGTTTTCGGACTATCGATGGAGCTGATGAGGATGGCTATCATACCACTTGCCCCAGTATTGGCGTCACTCTTTAATGCTTGCGTCAAAGAGGGATTATAACCGGGACCTTTGAAAGTAAGCAAAGTGGCGCCGATATTCAAGGGTAAAGGAAAAATGGAGAATATAGATGGATATAGGCCCGTGTCCATCATTCCCGCAATAGCAAAATTTTAGAAAACGGGTTAAGTCATAGAGTGATAGAATATCTAACGGCAACTAGTGCCATGTCTGAGCATCAATATGCTTATCGAGAAGGGCGGTCAACTACTTCCTTAGCTCGAGAATTAATAAGTCGCGTGATGGCTGCTCGCGAGCGTAAGCTGCAAGTGGCTGTTCTTTGTTGCGATTTATCAAAGGCATTTGATGTAGCTGACCATACAATACTAGCTATAAAACTGAGGCACTATGGTATTGATGGGCCATCGTACGCCTTACTGACGGACTTACTACGGGGTAGGTCCCAGGTAGTAGATGCTGGTGACGGAGAGACTACGTCGGACCCGCTCTCTTCTACGATGGGGGTGGCGCAAGGGTCGTCAGTATCTAACATACTTTTCTCTCTCCTCCTGAACGATCTACCGGACGTTGTAACGGTAGCGGACATACTAATGTATGCCGACGACGTGGCTGCTATAGTCACTGCGCCGACCATTGATCGCCTAGAGGAGAAATTGAATGAAACCTCATCAAGCCTGGCGACGTGGTTTAACATGAATGGTCTTGCCCTCAATCTCAGTAAGACTTACTTCCTCCATTTCAATCTGTCAGGTCGGGCTTCAAAGCCACTGATGGTCTTGGTGGACGGCATTCAGATCGAACAGGTTGGAAAGACGACATTCCTAGGCTTCGAAATTGACAAGGGATTGACGTGGGAGAGTCAGGTACAAAAACTGTGCGGTAAAGTTGGGAGTGCATGTTTCGCGCTGCGTCGTGTGTCCCGGGTGGTGTCCGCGGAGGTAGCGCGTGCGTGCTACTTTGCAACAGTGCACTCGTTACTGCAGTACGGCGCGGAGCTTTGGGGACGTTGCTCGGAATGGGAGCGCGTCTTCCGTATGCAGAAACGCGCTGTAAGAGCGTTAGTACGAGTATCGCAAGATACCTCCGCGAGACCGTACTTCAAAAAGCTTGGTATTATCACGTTGCCTGCCATTGTGATTTTTCAAGTGGCAGTGTACGTGAGAATGAACCCCGACAAGTACAGGAAACGCGGTGACATACACTCCTATAACACACGCAATGCAGAGAAACTTGCAGCTGTATCTCGCTCTCTCACCAAGTCCCTCGCTCTCTCACCAAGTCCAGCAAGCTGACTCGTGTGATGGGTCCAGCGGTCTATAACCGACTTCCTGCGGATATTATTGCTGCTCCTAGTGTGGACTGTTTTAAATCCAGACTGAAACGCTGGCTTATCGAGCAAACGTTCTATAGTTTTGAGGAATTTATGTTAGTATAACATTATTATGTATTTTGTATTATGTTCTTTGTTTAATTTTGACATTCATACTTTATGTTTGTATTGATTTTATTTTGATTCATGTTGTATTTGTCTGACATAATTTTATGACATAATTTTGTATGTTACTTTTTGTTTCTATTTAAAAAAAAAAGTTGACATATTGTTGCTTGATGAATATTTGTTGTATTCTGGATGTATACACACTGTATACCAACTTATTGTACTATAATTGTGATTAATACATTTTTTTACTATATTCTGAATAATTAGCTTTGTTGACGTGTAATAATATTTATCAACAAATGAGTATTTGAGTATTTGCCTATAACAGAAATCCACAGGAATCCATCAAAATCACACAACATGCGCCCAAACTTCGCTATGCAGTGCAGCGATACCGAAATCTTGGTTTCCTCCGAATTATTCGCATATTTGTACAAACTCTGAAACTATATTTCTTGCAAAATTATGCGTTCTCAACAGTTATGTGCTTTCTATGTCGATTTCTAGGCATATCTGTTAATGAAATTCTTTAATTATTTAAAAGGTAATGGCGGTCACATGGACGCCATTACCCCAAAATAACGTTCTGCAATTTGAGTTAAAATTTCATAAGTTACAGATAAAATTGCTCAGAAGTAATTATACTATCATGAAACAGAATGTTCAAACACAAAGGAAATTAATATGTTCTATATGGAGATATTAAAAATTTGTACTAACCGACAAAATTGTGCCACCGAATATTAGATCATAGCGACTGCATACAGAGAAACGCACTTTTCTCGCAAGTACTGCGAACGAAAGAATCAAGCTCATCGGCAATTGCAATTTGGTAACAACCTCGTTCCTTTAGTCCACAAGTTGATTCTACGCATCGTATTTTTTGCGTTATTGCACTGACCACCGTTGCCCACTTACCGTCATTCCCCCTGCTTCCCCTATAGTAAGTTAAGTTGTTTAGTCAAAACATGGCTAGGTATATTATACGCAATAAATAAAATTGTCAGTATTCCTTATTATAATATGTTAAGTTTCAAAGGAATCTCACGTATATCACTGCTCTTGAACCTGTTTCTGACACTGAGAATTCAAATTAATTAGAAATCCTATGTTGTGTAGATATTCGTTGAAATGTAAGGTAGAGTCGGCACTTCAGTAGCTTTCGGCGTCTTTGAAATGATGCTCCTCAAATATTTCTTACGGGTATTTTTTAATGAGCATACATTATGATATTTTCGTAACTATTTAGACTACTATTAAAAAAATATTTGGTAGTAGGTTTATAGATTTCCGTGAAAATAAAAACATGTTGCATATATAGGTTAGATGGTCATAGTGATGTAAAGCGATTCTTTGTCTAAATTCTTGGAAGCCCGACTCATCTGGTATTTCTAATATTGATTGCCTTGTTCTACAATGTCTCGAAAATAGCTAATTTTCTATTCAGCTGTCACCAACGTTTAATTAATAGTTAATTTTAATTTGGCACAGGTATTCAATATTAATTTAGCATATTCGATGATATAATTTTTGGAACATGATGATTTAGGTACACAATATTCTTAGTTTCGTTTGACGATACCTAGATACTTTTAGCAAAGTTTCATGTTTATAGCTTTACTAACTGTGCCCACGGCTTCACACGCGGGGTCATTTCTCAAGGTTAAAAGTACTATGTCCTATTCCAAGACCTAACTAAAATACCAATATACTTACCAACATTGATCAAAATTCCTTCAGGCGTCAAAAAGCTCGGCTTCTACTCATCGGATTGAGATAAGTACCAGTTTTTAAGTCGAATCCTAAGCTATCCAACAGTGAAAATCGCGTCGTAATATGTAATTATTTTTTTACATGGTGCCGGAAATTATTAGCACCCCGATGCGTTTAAAAATATATATTATATTCATGTTCAGTAGCTTAATTGAAGTGCCCAGTATTTCTTTGTACAGAGTTTTGTTACTTACTGCTTTGTTATATGTATAGACATAGATACATAGGTATACTAGCGACCCGCCCCAGCTTCGCACAAGAGTAATTTAGAAAAAAACAGGTGAAAATGTAGTTCTCGCACACTCGACCTTCACTTTGCTTGGGGGGACGAGCTCGCTTCGCTCGCCGCCTCCTCCTGGCTACGTTCAGGTCTCTTAAGCTTGTATTATCCACTAGCTGTACCCGCGGATTCGCACGCTTGGTCATTTCTCCAGGTTAAAAGTACTCTATGTGCTATTATTCCAAGACCTAAAATACCAATATATCAACATTTGATCAAAATTCCGTCAGCCGTCATTTTTTTTTATTGCTCCGTTTCTAGTCATCAGATTGAGATACCAAGTACTCCAGTTTTTAGTCAAACCCTAAGCTGTCCAAATGTAAAATCCGCATCGCAATCGGTTCAGTAGTTTTTACGTGATGCGCAAACAAACACACAACACAGACAGACAAAATTAAAAAAAAAAGTTAGCCGCAGCACGGACGTGCTACGGCTTCCGAAAATCCCATAAGTGTTGCCACTAAAATAAAAATAATAATAGCTATCAATCAAGCATCGGCTTCAAAACATAATTGTTGTGGTTTTCTAGTGAATATCTATCGATATTAGCTATCGGCCCGCTTCGGTCGCACGAAGCGAGTTTGCTTGCAAAGAATATTCGTTGTGAATCCTTTACTGGGTACTAACTGACTGTGGGATTTCTCGTGAAACTCGCGAATCGCAGTCGCTACATGAGACAAACAGAAATAAATGAAACTCGCTTTGTGTGACTGAAGCTTAATAGAATTAGGGACGTGGAAAGACGAAGCCACGCATTGTGCAAAAACAAAAACTTGTAATTTTTGTCACAATATTGAAATTGAATGCAGGATCTACTACGTAGTATTTGTATACTCTTTGGATCTACTGACGACGATAAGCATTATCGACACAAAGTTAAAGGGCGGGCATCATGGCAACCTATTTCCGGATTGTAGGTACCTTACTCAAATGGGATCACCATTACAGTTGTAGACAAAACATGCAAATGAAGTGAACTACGGATCGATTGGAAACAGATCGTGTGTCGGGCGCAGCCGCGGGGCACGCTCGTCGGACGGCGCACGCGGCACGACCGGCGCGCGCCCGCGGCCTCTGCCGGTAATGTTCCACTCTGCTCTCTGTATTACAACTGCACTGTATCTTCAAAAATGGTTTAGGTTTTGAGAACTAATCATTTTGTTCTTTTCTCAGAGTTACATCACAGAATAAATAATAGTAGTAGTTACACATGACTTCAGTACCTACTCGATCTCTATTTTGTTGGGTATTTGAAGGAGTAAGTTGCTGCTGTCATTCCAACTGTAGGTAAGTCTTAATAAGCAAATTATTTCAATATTTTTAGCGGTAATGTTTGTTGCGAAACACAATTATTATAACAAATTAATTAAACACGATTAAGACTTATCTTCTTAAGTTTCTTTATATTTACACATATTGAAAAATTTACGCCTGAATTTGTAGGTCAATGCTAAAAATTTACACCTGAATTTGTAGGCCAATGCTAAAAATGCTGTCATCAGCTGAATTATTATAAACTAACAAAGGTGATAATATTATTATTTGTATTTACTATAATAGGTAAGTACTAACCTATAATTTTAGATAGGTATAAGTATACTTAGACCTTAGATTAGAAAGACCTAAACCATAATTTCTACTTTGCCTAAACTTATATTTACTTACACAGGTAGGTAAAGGTTTTAGTGATTTAGAAAGTGTCGTTAGAATCTAACGACACTTTCTAAATCACTAAAATCAAAGCAACAACGTTTTGGATTCATTTACGCTCAAATTAGAAGAAATCTGAGCATTTACGGAAACATTTCCGTAAATTGCCGTTGGCGTTGTTGAAAACAGAGTTTAACGGTGAAAGTGTATTTAGAAAAACTAAAAAGTGTAAAACGATTGCATGCTGACCTTTCCTATTGTTCGTGTTGAGAAACAAAGGAGATCGATGCAACGAAGATACAGCCGAGCAATTAGTGATTTCTAATGTTGTAATTTATATGTTTTAATTTGAAGCATCTCGTTTCGGTCATTTGTTCCCATAAACTATTTTAGATGATATCTGGTTTATTATATTTCGGGGAACTCTAATTTGGAACTAAATTTATTGGCACGTGAGTTACTCGACGGTAAACTTTTTAGTGCTTTTGTTGTCAGTAAATTAGAAGTATTAATAACTACCTGTTTTGAAATGTTGCGACGTAAACACTAATTTTCAAGTTATTAGATAACGTTGTAACTGTGCTTTAATTATGATTCATGACGGTCACAGAACTCATAGATGTACAGATAATATAAATCGATACTTTGGTACCTAACATACCTGCCGCAAATCATAGGACAATAATAAAAGCTGAGTACAATACACATTATGATGATGAAACATAATAATTGCCTATTTCATCTTAAATGTCCGTCTATAAGGTGTCCAAATGTAATTACCAAAAGTCAAAACGGTCCCGCCCACGAGTGCTCTCGCGCCGTGAGGTCACCATCTCTGACAACCTGCTCACAAAAGCAAATTATACCACTATACTTAGTGAGCCGCTTTTGGCTATTATCTTCTTAATAGGTTTGAGCCGTAATGGCTCATTTTCGTTAGTATTGCCAATAAACATCTTTGTGCGCCAGGCGTGGACATTCTTCTCTTATACAATACTAGCTGTACCCGCGGCTTCGCAACTGTGGTCATTACTCTATCTTAAAAGTACTCTATGTGCTATTCCAAGACCTAAAATACCAATATATCAACATTGTTCAAAATTCCTTCAGCCGTCAAAAAGTTTTTTATCGATTGTTCGGATTCTACTCATCAGATTCAGACACCAAGTACACCAGTTTTTAATTCAAACCCTAAGCTATCCAGCAGTGAACCGCATCGCAATCGGTCCAGTAGTTTTTACGTGATGCGCGAGCAAACATACAGACAAACAGATAAACAGACAAACAAACAGACAGACGCGAATTTTAAAAATGATAAATTATTGTTCAGTAGCTTATTTTAAGTCCTCTAGATTTTTTTTAGATTATCTTTTTTTGAACAGACCTTTTCGTTCTTATTGCTTTAGTTTAAGTATAGATAGATTTTTGATTGATATTTCCGATAACTGAAAACATCTATGTTTTTTGCCATTTACCTAGCCACTATCAAAATAAAAAGGTATAAAATACGTATGTACCTCCGTATAAAATACGGTTGTTTTGTACAAGCACGCCGTGCTTGGCTACAATCAGTCGATCACTCATTTTTTATAATGGCATTAATGAAGAAATCGTTTAGGTAGGTACAGTCAGACAGGTGATGAGCACAATATTGTAGTTGGGTATAAGGGGCATGCGATACCTATTATAGCCGTACACATAATCAAATGTATCATTTGATTGTTTAGTTAAGGTGTATCGCGCATGCTTTCTGGGCATGCATAGGTAGATTTGCGATGGGTGATCTCACATAAAGCAATGTTCCGGGTGGATGGAGCGCGTAACTCCGCCGGAGTGACAAGACAATAATTGTCCTGGCCAGGGCACGACACGCTACGTATATCTTCACAGACAAATTTACGTTAGCTCTGATGATAGACAAACAATTCTACTGCATGCCCTTGCTACTGTACGACCAGGAATCCTCTAATAAAACTTCATTTGTCCAATCACGACCACATCATTCTTAGTGAAGAGATTGAATCTACGCTGAAGATCAAAAGAGATTTATGGTCGAGGACAAATTGTATTTAAGAAACTTCTACTGGCAAGACTCATTTACTAAATATATTAATATACATTTTGATGCCAATATAAACCTACTTATAAGTAGTACAAATAAGGGTATAAGCACTCTGTATAGGTTCCATCTATTATTATGAGAGTAAGCATTTAATCGGATAATGATGACAGATACCTAATAATCTGTAGACCGTTAAAACATTCTAAACGTTTTAAAATAATAATAGCTGACATTAGTCTCTCGTCCAAGCGTAGTAATAAAAGAAGCAAATCATTATTAATCGTTCTATTTACATATGCATTAGTTACAGTTAGTAAACTAAGAGTTCATTTTATTTAGTTCCCTTCAGGTATTAGTAAATATCTTGCCAAATTAAGTATCGCTATTACAATACCTACGAATGATATGCATTAAAGGGTTAAAAATTGCAACGTCAAAAAAAACGGTGCCCATGCCTCATTCATGAACTTCTTACTTGTAGCACAGAATAATTAATAGTACTCCTGTAGATGGGAAAAGTTGAGATGGGAAAGATTGTCTTTGATGCTCATTAGGTTCAGGGCGAAACAATCCCTCGCTTTTATGTCAACGTGTTTAAAACACAGTGTTAATAAATTTTACAAAAACAAATAAGTAGGTACTTGTAATTTTGAGATATTTTAAGAAACAGATCTCCGGTGTCTTAAATCTGAGATGATTCATTTTATGCATAAATCTGATTTGAGATCGATGATTTTTATAAACAGAAGTAGTAGAGCGATGGTGGCCTAACGGTTCTATAGTGCAATTTAGAATCTAACTATACCGGGTTCAATACCTAGGCTCCGCACCAATGACTTTTCTGAATTGTGTGCGGTTTTCCATCGCTCCGTGCTTCTTAAGTGTGAGTGAGCTTGACAGCTTAACATGCTCTCCGTGCTTCGGAGGGCACGTTAAGCTGTCGGTCCCGGCTGTTATTGATTAATAGCAATCATTAAGCCATGTCAGATACCCTCGGGCGGCTTGACAATATCTGACATCAGAGGTTAGCACTACCTTACACGACAAACAAACAATAAATAGAAGTTAAGTCTTCTAGCCCTCTCGTAACTGAAGTTACTTTGTCTCTAAAAACCATCTCAGAAGAATTATCTAAGCAAAAACGAAAGGATGCAGATAGGTTGGTACCTAATAGCTATCCTAAGGCGGCAAGAATACCTTAACCAATAAGTAATGATAATGACATTACGCGTTGAATGTTCTGCGCATTTTTTATACATGAAAAGGAAAGAACTTGAATTACGCTTTCATGAAAAACTAAAAAAAAATACCTAAATAAGCATAAAGGAAAAAAGATGGAAACCACTTTTCTGCCGAAATACCTACCTACATCAATCTCAAGCGTTGATATGAAACCCACGCAATTTGAAATTACGATGTATTTCTTTGAGTTTTTTCAAACCTTAACAATAATCACTTAATGGCAGCTTAAAACATAAACCGTTCGTTTTTGTAGATCACAGCTTAAAAGTTTGTAACATCACGACATTGTCTTGAAAAGGTGATCGTATCGCACCGAGAGCGGTGCGTAGCCTCCGCGCAGCGCGCCGCGCCTGGACTACCGCGGCCGGCGACAAGTGAACGCAATCACTAATTGAATCAGTCGCCAGTCATCGCCACTACCATTGCAATTAGGGGCTCCATGATTAAATACCTATATTTTTTTAAGATCGGTACAATAATCGACCCGGAAATTGATTAGGCTGTATGATATACATCATCAATTATATCCGCAGGTTGTGTGCTTGAATATCTTTGTTCCTTTTACAATATCGTCATCAGCCTATTGCGATGATGCTCTCGAATTCGGAGCTCTCTATATCATAATCCACCACATTGGTCCAGTCTGTGTTAATGGATGTCAAAATACTCTTGTGTCTAGGCACATGTCATGTACCTATAGTGCTAACAGCTCCGATCTCAGACTATTTATCTAGCTTACACCCATCAACTGAATCACGTCACGTCTCAATCTGATAATTGAAAGTCCTGTATTGCTACATGTACTTGTACTATTACTTATTCTGTGGTACAGGAAACTAGAGTGAATACAGAGGAGGGGATCGACCAATCGTAAATTCGGGTCGCAAATTATCACGAGTACTGAATACGGGAGCTATAAAACCTGGTCACTCTAGCTCCAGCTACATATCACTTAGTTGACGAAATTATGATTTCTTCTGTGCTATCGCACCGACAGATTTCGTGGAATCCTCGATGAAACCGCGATACGGGGCTCTGCGCTTAAGCCTCATTGCCCGAGCCGGTCCATAGACACTCGATAACTATGAGATTATCAACCGGAGCAAATAACTTGGAGTACTTTCGGAAGTAGATACCGGCTCAATACTGGCGCGTATCTTAAGAGAAGCTTTGAAAGATAAGCTTGCGATTAATTCCGGGTACAATATTGTGTTACTTTTATGAAAGTGTTCACGATGACGACTGTCATTGTTTGACGAAAGAAACGGATGTATAAATAAAGTAGGAAGTAGTTATTAGGTTCACTAGCAATGGCTAAATTGTTGCTAAACCTGATAAAACCTTATTATTATGGAACAGTAGATATTGTTCTTGAATTAATAAACTTTTATTCAACGTGATTCAAGTGATTGGCATACCTCTAATAATATCTATCCGATGTCTAGGTGTAGGTACCTAATAAGCTTTTTGTACCTAAACATTAACCTTTGTGTTTTTATGAATGAAAGAAAACAAAGTTCCTCAATGTCAGGTGTGTTCCATTCAACAAACAGTGTAATTCTAATCCACTTCGAACGGGAAAGGTATTACCATACAAACCCACACTTAATTTGAGTTGATAAGTAGGTAGGACCGAACATACTCGTGGATTTGTTACAAGCCGGTGATAATTATTATTGGCCGACAAATCTTCACTTAGGGGAACCGTTACTCATGTTTTGTTGCAGTGAAAACATTCGTTACTTCATTTGCATACAATGGCTCGGTGCCAAAAAATATTGGACTGTAAACGCTTACCATGAACGCGTTTAAGAAAGTTCTCTTTTGCTTTATTATTATTTTAATATCTATGTTTAATATGTTTTGAATAGAGGAGTGGAGTTTTGTTTAGCTAGTACCTATTTATTTTATCTACTATTCAACTAAGGTATTTGAACAACATAATTATTTTGAATTCAGTTTAATTGAATAAATTGAATTTTGTAGTAGGCTATAGATAGATAGATAGATAACTCTTTATTGCATACCACTTTAAAGTAAATCGTACATTACATCATAAAACATAAAAAACGGTAACACAAGCGGCGGTCTTATCACAACAATCTCTTACAGACAACCTTTGTATGAACTAAAAAAGATGGAAAATGAGTAGAGCACTATTATACATCATATTATTGATTGATGTGCATAAAAAAAACAAAGTAGCTTCCCGCCGTCTGTCCCTCTGTAACGCTTAATCTTTTAAACTACGCGACGGATTTTAACGCGTTTTTATCAATAGATAAAGTGATTCAAGAGGAAGGTTTATACGTATAGTTTGATATTGTTTTATGTTAATTTGTTGAAATATGACGATACATGTTCAAGATGTCGGAATAAATCAATACATATTGATAAAACAAAGTCGCTTCCCGCCGCCTGTACCTTTAAGTCTTTTGAACTACGCAACGGATTTTAACGCGGTTTTATCAATAGATAAAGTGATTCAAGAGGAAGGTTTATGCGTTTAGTTTTATATTGTTTTATGTTAATTTTTTGAAATATGACGATAAATATTGAAGATGTCGGAAGAAATCAATACATATTGATAAAACAAAGATAATATAATAAGAGCATATGTGACGGCGGGAAACGGCGAGCGAAGCGAGCCGCCGTCCTCCGAAGCGGATTGAAGGTAGGGCGTTCGAGAACAACATTGTTTATAAATTTCATTTTTATTTATTTTTCTTCTAGTACGGTATAAGTATTATAGTAATTTATTCTAATTAGACACAAAGCTAATTTTACAGTTATTGTTATGGGATTATACTGTCTTGTGTTGATGGATTGATTAATCAGTCACTATCCTTTCTGTCTATTTTATTACTTTAGGTAAGTAACTTCTATAATAGAACATAAGTATGACATATATTGGTATACCGTTGAAGCGCACTCAGACAGACACACCTATTTTATTACTTTAGGTAAGTAACTTCTATAATAGAACATAAGTATGACATATATTGGTATACCGTTGAAGCGCACTCAGACAGACAGACACACCTAAATTACTTACTCTAGTTTAGTAACGAAAGTAGAATACAAATTTGGCATTTAAATGTCACTGGAAAGTACTTACCTGAATAACAGCGTCTTCGCGCCGTCGACGGCCGCAGACAGCCCTCTCGCATTTAGACCTGCTATTAATTCATACAAAAAATGAACCGTAATTAAATCGACCATTGTGATTCCTACATGTGTATGCAAATGTGTTTTTTTAATAAATCTACCTCTGATCCAAGAATATGGAGAGCGATTCGTTGTAAACTCGTCAAAATCTAAACGATCTACCTACGCTTACATATTTCTATATTGTAATCTTTAAAAATTATATCTAAAATACGTATTTGCATAATTAAATGACAAATCACTTAATGGACTCATAAATATTTTACGATGACATCTTTTAAAACTAAGGCTTTTTGTCACGCTCTACAATTTTTATTGGTAAGAATAAAACTGGCCGATGGAGTGACGGCCTGTGGAAGGTGGCCGGCAGAAACTGACTAACTAATAAGGAACCTAAGTCAAATATGGCCTCCTTAAGGTTCGGGGTCATTTTATTAAATTTCCTTAGATACTAGGCCAACTTCTTACGATACTTCTTATAGAGTACTAGCTGCGCCCCGCGGTTTCACGCGCGTGAAAGATGATGATGATGACGATGATGTTAACGATGATGAAAAGTATCATATGTGTTATTCCAGGGATAAGCTATCTCGATTCCAAATTTCATCAAAATCCGTACAGCCAGTTTTAGAGTAAATTATGATGATGATGATGACGATGATGATCATGAAAGTATTCTTTGTTTTATACCAGGGTATAAGCTAACTCTATTCCAAATTTCATCAAAATATGTCGCGTTAAAACTCCCCAAACAAACAAACCGAAAACGTTTCACTTTTAAATGTTACTCGTAGTAAGGATTAATCTAGCTTTCATATGGCAGCAAATCGGTTGGTGCATATTAAGGTAAATTAACCATAAAAATTGACCATATTTCCTACTCGGGGTGTTAAAATATCTTACTTAGAGAGTGAGACTACTTACTAGAGTGCCTGTTTATAAGTATTATTATACTAATATTAAACAAAAAATAAAATGTAACATCAGTATTTTTATTAGGAATCTTGGATCCAAAGTTTAATCTAAAGTAACAAAAACAAAAAACTTTTCATAAAAAAGTTGAATTTTTAAAGAAGCAGGAAGTCATAAATTATTAAATAATGACAAGCATGGCTAATTTCAGACAAATACTTATGTTTTAGATATACTTAGTTATAATCGACCTAAATTAAAAAAGAAATGAATTTTAGTCAACAAAAACATCAAGTAAAAAATTACAGACACTTGTCAATCATTCATTTTTTCATATTCTTTTTCTTTATCCTTTACGTGATCGCAGTTTTAGTTTTTTTTTAGATTCTTCTCATTCAACATAATTACTGTTTCAAGAATATTCTTGATTGGAGAAAATCGAATTTTATTTTTTCGTTCCATTTGCCCCGAATCTCTTTATATTTATAATTTAATTTCTTAAAAAACATAGATGTGAAAAAAACATATGGTAAATATGGCCAAACGGTGGCCAAATTTGCAGTCACGCCATTATACTGTTACGAGCTGGGGTTCGGATAAAATTAATGTACGCTAATTACACCAAAAATAAACACCTTTATTCGAAAAACCACAAAAAGAAATTAATCCAACAAATAATGCTCAAACACTCTTTAACTTGACTGTACACTCTTATCAATTATCACTGAATACACGCTTCGAATCACTTTGATCGTTTCGTTTCGTCAGCCAAATCAGTACTGTCCCAGGCAGTCGATGCGCGCTCTATTTATATCGCGACGGACGTTTCGAGAATGTACTCATAACTACTCGTATGTACTAGTGGTAGTCGGCAGGTCTTTGAACTTTCAAGGTCGGTGGCGCCTTTGAGTTGCCGCGCCGGCCCGCCTGTAGGTACTTAAGGCCGGCGGCACCTTTGATGTCGCCGTGCCCGTAGGTATATACCTACCGCGCGCTCTGGAAACTTCTGTAGGTACCTACGCTCTACTAGTGTGTTCCAGAATGTTCCTTTAAATGTAGGTATTGCGTCATTTAAGTACCTACTGTTTTTCTAAGAATCGACCGGTGTAACACTACCCTCTCCTAAGACATGCTCGTCCCGAGCAATGTTAGTCCCGTAATATTGGACTAGTCGATCAATATGAACAATTTTAGGAGCACTTCTCTGCCACTTTTGAATCCGCTAAGTGACGTCGTTTGTCTTGGTCACAACGCGGTATGGTCCGTCCCATTTCACCTGCAACTTTGGGGACTTCCTTTTGCTGCGCACTGGATTATGTTGTAGCATGTTAAATCATGTGAGATTTTGTTATAGATCCCGATTAAATAGAATGTATTGGGTACAACGCCATCTGGCGAGGAGCAGCGTCTTCTCTATTAGATCAAGGTGTGTTTTCTCCGTAAGTGTAAGCCAGACTCCAAGTTTGGAAAAAACGCCGAACTCCACCACGCGCGCGCCACTTTCTTCGATGAAGGAACAATGAAAGCATTTCTTTGTTGAAGACAGATTGATGATTTCGCCTATCTAAGAATCAATAAATAATGGTTGAATTTGCCACTGCGAGTGGAAGGGTAAAGTTTTCATCTCATGTCTCAAAATAGTTAAAATGTTTAATTCACGCAGCGACAGCTAGCGCCAAGAGGCGTGAACTAGAAGGAAAGTGTAAACGATGCGGAAACCTCTGTCGGGAAGTAGCAAAGCTTTTAAGTGTTACTATTATAATGAACGTTCCAGGAATATTTCGGGCTCTGGATAGCTTTGGACGAGGGGCTGAATGTTCAAAAATCCGGAATAAGTCGCATCTTTGAGTTGGCTAACAATTCGGAAATTCAGATGGCAACAATTCATATATCAAAAATAATTTTCATCTACAAATCGCTTGCGATGGTCACACCATGGAATGTTTTGACGTATCGACTATAACACGCCAAAGTTCCAGAGAGATGTTTTTTTTGTATGAAGTTTTTGAAGTAAACAAGCGGAAGCCGATTGGAATGTGCCAGAGCTGGCTGGAGAACAGTGACCGGTATAGCTAGGCCGACAAGGTCTGATTTAGGATGCAAGCTGCAGAGTAATTTCTAGAGATTTCTGGATAAGCGGATGTTCAATTTCGGAGTAGAATGCTACCCAACGTAAAGCCAGTGTTCGTATATATACAAAAGAGAAGCCTGCGGAATTCATTTTGAATACGGACGTTGAATTTAGTTTGTCTCACATAGTGGCACGTTATTGAGATCGGCGCAGGTGAGAAAATATGTTTGTTCCTGAGATTCCAGTAGCTTCTGTGCATAAGCGACTTTGGGTTTACGAATTTTAAATTCACAGGCAGCAGAAGAACACGCAGTCTCTTGTGTGGACAAAACGACCGAGACACGCAGTCCAGAACGAGGCGCGGAAAACCGTGACTGCTCTGTAACAGGCGAAATAAGTATACGAGTGCAAAACCCAGGTTAGTAGGATTTCCCGTGATTCAAGTATTGTACTAACGAAATATCTGTTTTGATTTTGCACCGCGACTATCTAAGGCGGGCATCTCGAGACAAATTTAAACACAGAGGAACGTGGGTTTTAGGTTAAAATCGAGCATCAACGGACGGCCCTTGCCGTCACCACTGCGAGCTGCTGTGCGCCGATCTCCCGGGGTTCACCACCGTTCGTGGAAGAAGCCAGCCTCCGAGGGTCTCCAGAAGATCTCCAACACACCACCTGTCCCGTACAAGACACCGATCGAGAGAGACACCAGGCACCGATCGTGGGAGACACTGAAACCGTTCGAGAGCAGTGGAAGGCACCGTTCGTGGAGAGCAGGAGGAGCTGAACGAGTGAAGTAAGGAGGCAATCCGCGGCGGCACGCGAGACGACGGTACGGCGTCCCGGGAAGCTTCCACGTTGGTCCACTCCAAATCATTTTGAGTCAGCGAGCTACGGTAGTGAGGGAAGCCTTCGCATATTTGCGTGTTAATATACTGCTGAAAGATACTTTCTATTTTAGAGTTTAATATCCCTCTGGGAAACACTATCTTACACACACACACTCCTGTTTGCACCAGTTCTCTTTTAATTTAGAACGTTCTAAGGCATAAACAAGACGATTCCGTTGCGTTGTGACCAATACATGATGAACTGTTGAGCACCGTCTCTCTAAGTTTTGATTAGCCTACGATACTGCAGTTCTATTGTAAATTCATATCATACAGGCCGAAGTTATATACTATAATATATATGTTTGAGAAAATAGTAATCATATTTGAGAATTTTGAGTATTGAGTTAGTAGTATCTCCTATTATAAGAACTTGCTGTTTAGAAATATTTTGATGCAGAACAAACTTAGTTAAGTGAAAAATACTTCTTTTTGATTTCCTCAGTAAAGGGGAGAGCACCAAACTTTGATAACTCATGTGTGTTTTTTTTCTATTTTTGTAATAAAGCCCTTTGTTATTGAATTTACCATCTTGTTTTAATTACCTCGCCTTTACCTGAGAAGGAGGTCCGTTTCCTTAGCCGGGCAACGGTCCTTTCAATGTAACCAAACAAGTGAACCTTCTTCAAATCCCAGATTATTCAACTTCCGGTCGTATCGGGTCTTCATCTTTTCAGACATTTGTTGTCCCGATTCTATGACTTGTTGGTAAACTTCATCCATCTTACAGCGCAAGTCATTTGCATAATCTGTAACGTTGCGTGGAGAATCCGGTGGAATGCAAGTTATCAGGTCTGCAGGCAACCGCAATTCTCTTCCGAAATTCGCGAAGGCAGAAGTGACTGTTGTACTCTCATGAACTGCACTTCGGTATGACAAAAGAAACGGTTGGATGTGCTTGTCCCAATCCCTTTGCCTGGTTTCCACCACTTTTGCTAGATATCTCTCCAAGGTCTGGTTGAATCATTCTACCATTCCATCAGATTGTGGGTGATAGGAAGTTGTTCTGGTTTTATGTGCACTCATTACTCGGCAGGTCTCCTGGAACACTTGTGACTCAAAATTCCGCCCTTGATCGCTGTGAATTTCAAGGGGTACTCCAAAACGACAGAAGATTTCATGAACCAATTTATCTGCCACTGTAGTAGCTTCCTGGTTTGGAATGGCGAATACCTCCGGCCACTTAGTGAAGTAATAATAACCATGACGACCATGAAATACTTGTTCCCGCTGTCACTCACGGGGAAAGGTCCTGCAATGTCAAGCGCTATTTGTTCCCATGGAGCCCCGACGTTATACAGCTTTAATGCCCCTCTGCTGCGTTTGTGGGGTCCTTTTACAGCTGCACAACTAGTGCATTTGCGGCACCAATTTTTCACATCATCTCGACAATGGATCCAGTAGAATTGCTCACGTATCTTTAAGAGAGTTCTTTTGACGCCCATGTGACCTCATGAACATCCATCATGGTAGAGCTGCAGAACATCAGGTACCTTGGCTTTAGGGACAACCATTTGTAAATTACAGTGATCTCCTCTAGCATTTTCCCATTTGCGGCACAGTATCCCGTCGTGGATAGCCAAGCTGTCCCACTGTGCCCAGTAACTTTTTGTTGCTGTGCTCATTCTCGCAACATCACTCCATTTAGGTATAGGTGCACAGGCTTTAACCCACTCAAGAATTGGCCTGATGTCTGCATCCTCTTGTTGTGCAAGCTGCAAGGCTTTCTTCCACTCATCGCTAAGGTCCATTCTCAGCATTCTGACAGGTACCGCTTCTTTGGCCTCTTGCCTCACACAATGCTTGCAATTCTCTGGGCAAGGTCTCCTTGACAAGGCGTCCGCGTTACCGTGAGATCTGCCACTGCGATGCTCAGTTTCGAAGTCAAACTCTTGCAGCTGTTCAATCCATCTTGCCACTTGTCCTTCAGGGTTCTTGAACTGGAGCAGCCATTTCAATGCAGCATGATCGGTTCACAGATGAAATTTGCGTCCCAGCAGATATTTACTAAAATGCTGCAGGGTTTTTACCACAGCGAGTAACTCTCTTCTCGTGACGCAGTAGTTACGTTCCGGTTTGGACAAGGATTTGCTGAAGTAAGCAATCACAACTTCCTGGTCTCCTTTTCGTTGAGACAACACACCGCCAATACCAGTATTACTCGCATCTGTATCTACGATGAAGCCATTCTCGGTGTCAGGATAGCCAAGAATAGGTGTATCGCAGAGATGTTTTTTCAATTCTTGGAAAGCGGTGTCACAGCTCTTATCTCAACAGAAGGACCGCTTCTTCTCAGTGAGTTTGTGCAAAGGCTTAGCAACATCAGCGAAGTTCTTCACAAACCGTCGGTAATAAGAGCACAAACCCAGAAATGCTCTGACTTCTGTTTTGTCTTTCGGAACTGGCCACTCCTTGACCGCCATGATCTTCTCTGGGTCAGTTTGCACCCCTTCTTGTGAAACCACGTGTCCCAAAATGTTTACTTGCCGTCTGAAAAATGAGCATTTTTTTGGACTCAACTTCAGATTAGTACCCTGAATTTTTATCAACACACGTTCCAGGTTTCGAAGGTGGTCTTCAAACGTGCGCCCCACAATGATGATGTCATCCAAATAAACGAGACATGCGTCTCCAATCAACCCAGTGAGTACCAGCTCCATCAAGCTTTCAAAAGTTGCAGGAGCATTGCACAATCCAAATGGCAGTACATTAAATTGCCATAGACCCTTCCCCGTAGAAAACGCTGTTTTCTCTTTGTCCTTTGGGCCTATCTCCACTTGCCAGTAGCCACTCTTTAGGTCCAGCGTTGTAAACCATTTCATCCCCGTCAGCGTATCCAGGGTGTCGTCGATCCTTGGTAGGGGATAACTGTCCTTCTTGGTGACATCGTTGAGCCGACGATAATCGACACAGAAACGTAAACTGCCATCCTTCTTTTTTACCAGCATCACAGGAGCGCACCACGGACTGGATGAAGGCCGTCCTTCACCATCCCGTCAATCATGGTTTCCACCTCCTTTTCTCTTGCAACTGGCAGCCTCCTTGGTCTTTGACGGATCGGTAACTCGTTCCCTGTGTTTATCTTATGCCGAACTAATCCCGTCTTCCCAATGTCAGCATCATTTGAAGAGAAGATGTCCGCGTACCGAAGTAACATCTTCTCAACTTTCACAAATTCCTCTTTGGACAGATCATTTCGGCAGTCTTCTAGTAGTTTCGACACATTAAATCTGTCATTTTGTTTAATGTCATTGGATGATTCTTGGCAATGTCGCATCCAGTCTACTTCCTCGCAGGTACCCATCAACGTCCCTTTGCTAATGAGATGTTCTTCATTACTTGGGTTCAATACGCGCACTGCTGAAGTGTTGGTGGCCCTCACCAAAGTCCGTGCCACCACCCAAGGCTGGTCATTTTCTGATTTTTCTAGTAATACGCATCGATGTTTTTGCGTAAAATCTCGTTGCAGACTCACTGGCACGATGGTTTCAGACCTGGGAGCAAGGACTATTTTCTTAAGGCAGTAGATCTTTCCCGATGTTCCTCCTTCCATGAAAATTTCCTCGCTGCCGCATTTCAAAATTCCTTGCTTCACGTCGATCTCACAATGATATTCTCTCATGAAATCCAAGCCAAGAATGCAATCATCGAATATGTCGGCCACGATGGCTTTATGTCGGAAAATCCTTTCACCGAGTTTCATCTCCACCTGCTTTTCGCCTTGGCCCGTCCAATGCGTATGTGCTGACCAGTAGCTGTTAGTAGTCTAATTGGCTTGCAGTTCCCGAAGAAGTCCCCAAGAACACTATTTCTAAGCTTGGAACTGATCACGGTTCGAGAAGCACCCGTGTCTAACGTCAGTTTACATGGTATCCCGTTGACTTCACCCTTGATGATCAGGCTGTTCCCGTCGTGAGCTTGCGAGATTGAAATTCTGGGGGATTTTTCAATTCCAGCCAGCACCCGCCCCGCGGTCCTGGCGTTTACTCGTTTCCCTGAGCCGGTTCGGTGGCGTTGCTGACCACCCGCACTTGCTGAAGCTGAGCTTCCCTGCCAACAACTCGTCTCGGGCAGCTGGATCTCAGGTGGCCCTTCTCTCCACACTCGTAGCATCTGGGACTAAATTTAGGATGAGTGTCACGTGGAGGTGTTGCCACAACTTCCATGATGCGGTGAGCTCGATGATCTTGTCGTACGGCCTCCACCTCCAAAGCATGGGCCAAGGCATACTTAAGGGATTCGTGATGCCCAAGTCTCACTACTGTGAGACTTGGGCATCACGAATCCCTTAAGGAACACTACTACTACTACTGCTCTCACTTCTAGGTCACAAATTCCGTCGATAAATGCTTGGATCAAGATCCCGTCTATGAGTGCTGGTGAAGACTGGTACGCTTTCCGAACCAGTTTTTCGATTTCGAGAACCCACTGCTGTAGGTTCTCGTTATTGCGCTGAGCCCGGTCTTTTAACTGAGCACGAAAGACGTGCTCTAGGTGTGCGTCACCATATCGAGATTCCAACGCTTTGAGTAGCTGTTCGTAACTGATATTCTTTCCAAGGGCCTCCAGGATAGTTACAGCCTGGTCACGAAGGCCCAGTTTGAGAGCAGTCATAGCCTGAGCTTTGCTCCATCCATTTGCCTCAACAACAGCCTCAAACTGAATCTTATAGGCCGACCACGAAGAGCTTCCATCGAACGGCGGTACTTTAAAACCCCGCACCGCAGACGCAGTAACAACAGGAGCTGACATTCCACTTCCAGATTTCAAGACACCCAAAGCCTTTTTCATGTCTGCAATCTGGGTTTCAGTTTCAGAGATACGGCTTTCAGTTCCGGAGATGCGGCTTTCAGTTTCGGAGAAGCGTTTCTCATGAAGATGTACATGCTCCTTTACATCTTTGAGTTCCTGACCCAAAGTGGCATGCAGGTCTTTTATGAGGAGAGTCTGTTCTTCCTGTCGGCGAGCTTGGTCTTGGAGTAATGCCATTAAGCCCGAAAGATCAAATGAGGGTGGCGCTATAGAAGACGGAGAATCTGTAGATGGAGCGGTGGATGGTCCGGCGGCCGCAGCGGCGTCCAACTCAGTGGTTTCTTGATTGTCACCACCAACAGGCACTCGTAATGGCGAACCAAACCGTCTTTCGTCCAGGAGGGATCTCTTGTTGGCTTCTCGTTCTCATGCGGTCTATCTCCTGCTTTGGTGTGGCTGGCATTATTTTATCCCACTTCTGACACCAAATTGTTACGAGCTGGGGTTCGGATAAAATTAATGTACGCTAATTACACCAAAAATAAACACCTTTATTCGAAAAACCACAAAAAGAAATTAATCCAACAAATAATGCTCAAACACTCTTCTGAATACTCGCTTCGAATCACTTTGATCGTTTCGTTTCGTCAGCCAAATCAGTACTGTCCCAGGCAGTCGATGCGCGCTCTATTTAAACCGCGACGGACGTTTCGAGAATGTACTCATAACTACTCGTATGTACTAGTGGTAGTCGGCAGGTCTTTGAACTTTCAAGGTCGGCGGCGCCTTTGAGTTGCCGCGCCGACCCGCCTGTAGGTACTTAAGGCCGGCGGCACCTTTGATGTCGCCGTGCCCGTAGGTATATACCTACCGCGCGCTCTGGAAACTTCTGCAGGTACCTACGCTCTACTAGTGTGTTCCAGAATGTTCCTTTAAATGTAGGTATTGCGTCATTTTAGTACCTACTGTTTATCTAAGAGTCGACCGGCGTAACAATACATACAGGTTGTGGCGTAATGAATGGATAACCCTGTATCAACAGATAGGGGACATTATGATGGACCAGAAAATAAAAAAATGTGCTTAGTAAAAGTCTCGCTGTTTTCGAGATAATCGACATTTCAGAAATTGTGATAAAACTGCACACTTTTCGGTGGTAAAATTGCAATTATAGGACTTTTCTCAATCTGTTTTTGTATAAGTGTGCTTTCGAATGTAAACTACTATTTTTGTGCCCTTGTTTACGTCATTTCTAAGTTTTAACTCAACTCAATGTTTCATTGCATTTTGTATTGAAAGTTTAACCTCTTTTTGTGTAAAAAAAAATTAGTGTTACCAGAATGCCTAATTAAGGAATAAATTGCCTATTCTATTGAAATTCTAAAATTGTATAACACACTGTTTCCAGCTTTCAATACAAAAATCGCTTCTATTAAATTGCAGAAGGAGTAATTTTTCTCATTACAAATAATACTAAAATTTACTTCGTTACTTGAAATTAACCTAAAAATAATAGTTTAATCAAAGTAAAAAGCAATGTAAAAACATTCATTTATTTAACGTAGTAAATTTACGGGACGCAGCCAGGTTAATTTATGATTGTAATATACATAGAAAACGTAAGTAAGTTAAAGTAAATAATACAAAGAAAAGAAGCCTTTTCCCTATTTAACTAGCAACTCTTAGGACTTTCAAGAGTTTCAAGTGTTCGATCCGGCCGGCGATGGCCGATAAACATATTTCGGCGAGAGCTCTTGACGCAGATCGAGTGAACTAACGGAGCTTTTGTTTTTAACTATTAATTGTACCGATAGTGGCCGGAAACAATGCACGCACTAACTAACAATGAAACCGGAAAAATCGCTGCACTGATGTAAGGTTTCGTAACCTCTTGATAAATAATTATAGTCGCTCGTTTCTTTCTTCACATTTGAACGAAACTTTTCGAGGTAAGTTTTATATTATCTTGGTCAATCAATTTTCACCTCATCTCGTTAATATGGCAAGTAACTTGTTTCAGATTTATATATTATCAATTAATATATATATATATATATTAATTTATAATTATATTATTACTATCTGTACATTTATCTTATTTTTATTATGTGATATTTAGGTACCTACCGGAGTGCCGTCCTTTTCGACATAACCCGTTCAAATGGTGAATAGACCAAACGGTCAACGTAAGCTATTATTTCCAGCTATCTTGGACGTTTTCGATACCTACTGGAAATCAAATGTCATATTCAAGTAGGTACTTACCTATACTCAAATACCTACTGCTAAAAGTGAATCTAGAGAAAACAATGTGTTGACCTATTCATGTTATTGTACACGTACCTACCTAGTTAACAAGCCGAATTTAGTAGCTCGTATCAGATTACATTTGAAACCAGCTCACAATTGTTATGACAAATCGTTGCCGTCCTGTGATAGCACCATTAATATTCGTCGTAAAGGTAGCGCAGTACAATAATTTATAATGCGTGAATAAATTTTTATAAGCGTTATGAAATTGTTCGTTATAAAATGATGAATTCATAGGAGCAATCAGCGAGCGGTTGTCGTGTGGTTGCTTTTGGTGTGTGAGGTGCTATATCGGTGAAGATTGGAAGTGTGGGGCGCAATGATTCGGTTTCGCGGGCGGAAACGGGCGCGCCCACGCGCAGGTCAGAGCAGTGACCCCGGAGCCCGGGGCTCACCTCGCGGCGCGGGCGCATCGCGGCTCTACGGCAGGGTCACCATCTCATATCTTATAACTAGGATCTGAAACCAAAAAATATTCTGCACATTTCATATTTTTAAAAGCTTTTAATTCACTTGCAATGTTTGTTTAAGTATGTTTGTTTAGGTAAAATCTTGCAAGCTGAATTAGAACCACTTCCACTTATCGTACGGAGTTAAATTTTTACATGTTGGTTCAGTGCGATGACAATGCATTTTACGGTAAGCATGACCATGACATCCAGGGCTAGCTAGCTCCAGATAAAGGAACTCATCAACGGTTAACAGCACAGATATGAAATTTTGTGTACGGATTTTATTATGATAGTCGGTTTTTAGTTTTACCATGACATGGTTTCTGCACTCAGGAGTGGCTCCTGACTAGGGAACTCCTCAATGGTTAAAAGCACAGACTCGAAATTTTGTATACGCAATACGCACTTAATTGTGATAGAGCTATAAGTTGCACCATGACATGGCTACTGCATAAAACATTATTTTTGACCTAGCGAGCGAAAAGTGCGAGCGAAGTGCTAAGAGCGAAGTCCCCTTTTCAGCTTGGGCGGATGTCGGGCTGTTTTCCGCTACATGAAATTTTGTGAGCAGGTTCGATAATTATATGCTTTTTTTGTCGATTCAGCAGGTGCTTATTTCGAAATTTTCAAAATGGCGGAGTTATGGGCAAAAAAACGTAACGTAATAAAAACATATTTCAGCCATTTCGAAAAATGTTCTGAACATTTATTCCGTTTTAAGCTATGCAAAGACAGACTCGCGAGGTCTACTTCTCACAGAGCCACTAGTCGCTTGCTGTTTAGCGATATATCTACAATTGCGCACTACTGTACCATAAATTTTGTATAAATATTTTAGTTATTTTTGTTCTATGTAGTGTACAATAAAGTGTTATCTGTCTATCTACTGCGCGCATACTGCGCGTGCGCATGCGCGGTAAGCAACTGGTAAACGTTTTTTATCCAACTGTGGAGGGTTATATGTTTGATTGTTTGTACGTTTCTTAAACGCGTCCTTTGGATGGATTTTTATAAATGAGGTACTATTGGATTTGTCTTAATCGTGAGAGAGCTATACGATATACGAAGTGTCAAGAAAACTAATATGGCGGCTTACAGCTGCCATATTGTATTTATGACAGAACAAAATATGACTAAAACCTATCGAGTGAGGTATCAAAATGAAGGTTAAAGAACCATCTATTTTTTGGTCAAAAGACCATTCCAAAAATAGACAGTTCTTTAACCTATAAACAGTAGCAATTATCTTTCAAGCTTGTTACAACATTTTCAATTTAAGTTTATTCAAGTTGAACTATTATAGTCCAATGTTGCAATTGCAACTATTAAAGTAAAGTAAAATATGCAAGTAAATAGGAAACATTAAATTTATTTACTAGCTTTATTATTTTAGCTTTCCCGCCCACGACTTCGTCCGCGCGGACTACAGTTTATCGCGAAAAAAAGCATCCTATGTTCTTCTAGGATATTAAAAATCAATGCAAAAGTAGAGCACTAACGTTCTTGATGTTTTTTGGCAGACTTGTTATTTCGTTTCCATACAAACCGTTCCTTACAGCGAGTAGGCAAATTTTTCCAGATTTCCCGTCGAAATTTTCGGGATAAAAGTGTTCTATGTTTTATTCCAGGGTATATATAAGCTATCTTAATTTCAAATTTCATCAAAATCCGTCCGGCCGTTATCGCGATAAAACTCCCCAAACAAATAAACAGACAACGTTTCACTTTTATATATTGGTATGGATTACTTTTGCAGGCGGTCAGCTCGCATCGAATTGCGTCCGTCCGGTATCGCGGCTGAAAAGCAAAAACCCGACATAGCAAGTAAGTGGTTTAAAATATTATTCAATAGACACACTGTACTGTTCAGTCAGACAGTCGGGTTTAATGCACGAAACCGATAAGTTGACTTTACAAATATTATGTCGAAGTGTTTTATTAGTTTTTGACATGAATAGCTTTATTTACCACTAGCTGCACCTCGCCCTGCGGTATTACCCGTAAACTTGAATTAGTATAAAAATAGACCTCATAAAGTCTACTAAGAGAGACTCGACACTGCAGTAATAAACCGCGTGAACAATGATGATGGATGGTGTTGATGAAAAGTATCCTATCCATCTTCAAAATGGTATCTTGTAAATCCGACTTAATGTTTGTAATCACTGACTTGTGAAACCCTCTATATAGACCGGTTTTTATCTATACACCGTGACATTTAATTCGATATTTTTCTTAAAATTATGTACCTACTCAGTCCATGCAATACAATGTACCTGTAGCACTAAATATGAAAAGTAAATAACGAATAAAACAATAAACTAGCCATTATTAAATCAGTCAAAATTCAAACTTGTTATCCCTACGACATGAGAAAACCAATAAGTGAAAATCGCGCGCCTAGCGGAGCACCCGCGCCGCGGCCGTGTAGCGTGTTTAGTGAAATAGTCATTTCAGCTTAAAGCTTTACTTTTTGATCAGCTATTAATATTTTTATTTTTTTAATTGAAAGCTGTAGAACGATTCTAAATAATGTACTGATTACATGCATTTAAGATAAATATCGATTTTAATGTCACGGTGTATAGATACTTTGACTTCTGTCACTTTTAAGATTAGCACAAAAAATGAAATTAGTATTGGCACCTGTCACTTTCACTTTTACAGCTGTCAATTTGACATAGGTATATAACTTAGATAACTGTCACATTAGTATACCTGCCACTTCTCCGAACATTCGTCCTAGCTGCGATGCGATGTGGTGATGATGATAATGATGAAAAGTATCTGTTGTTTTGTGATATCCCAGGACCTAAAGTATCTTCATACCAAATTTCTTCAAAATCCGTTTAGCTGTTTCAGCGTGAAGAAGTTGTATCTGCAGTCTCATTTCGCTTGAGACATTAAGGCACAAAATGACAGCTACGAGACAGGGAGGTACTTAAGGTGAGGCACCTAACATATGTTTTTTTAGATATAGGTAGTACCTACCAACAGGATACATTGGGAACCTATTATCCATGGAAAACCCAACGAAGGGCAGCCCTCTTCGCTGCTCACAGGTAACCAGTACAGGTCACATCTATGATCTTCTTTCACAAACGACGAACAAACATTTCATTTATCTAGTCCCATCCATATAATGATCTAATGATACTATCAAACTTTCATATTAATCGATTGATTAAATCGTTTCGCAATTTAATACCCCAAGCAATCCATATCGGTCTGTGATGAACGCAACAATAACACTCATTGAAAGTAATAAATAAATTAATAAGTTGCATTTTTCAATGAGCCATTACAACTAAAAGCCTCTCTCTTTGATATTATGGAAGATAGAGCCTTTAATTGCATTATACATAGTTCACAATAGGCACAGTATTTATAATGAAGATCCTTGTTTAATATACTACCAAGCACACACTTCTCTATGTACATAAATGAAGTAACTGTGCTACCAAGCAGGATGCAAGCGTGATACACTATTCCATTAATTCCAAGCAAATTGCACGAATAGTTGTATCACTGATCCCAACGGACCGATTACAGAATACTCTCGGAGGCAGCGCGATATATGAACCAGTTAAATTAACTTTCGTAATTAGAAACACCAATAAGGCAGAACGCCCATCAAAACACAAATTACACCTGCGTTACTAATTGTGTCTGACGCGGATATTTCTTCTCGGGCATAAATTCTTCACTCGTGACCGTGTTAAAATTGTATTTATTACGTCCATCTGTCTCTGAAGTAATGACTGCCGCTCGTGATACCCGCCTAACGCATCTAACAATCAATTAGACTGTGAAAACATACGGCCCGCCGAAACTTCACGCAAATGAGATCCTCACATTTGTACAGGTAATTACAGCAAGCCCCACTTTTGAACACGGAAAAGGAATGGTACAAATATATCATGTCAGAAACAGGTGAGAACACCGATTGAAAAATGAATAATTGATTGATCATACCCAAAGATGTATCGATTTCAATCATCTTTCCTTTTGAGAAGATCTGCAAAAATACTTCGAATACTTTTGGCATCACGATGCTTTCGAAATCAATTAAATGTGGGATTACAGGGCCGATGAACCGTTACTTCATAAACTCTACTTGATGCAAAAATCAGTTACCCGTAAGTTGTAAGCACGTAAACCAGAGCATTACAATCAATATTTTCGTATAAGCTACAGTTCAGATCTTGATTTATGTGTGTGCGGTTTAAACTTGCGGTATTATTAACAAGTTGTAAATCACCGATCGGAATTAAGACCGCGGTGAATCGGCTCCTCGAGATTTGTTGACGAAGTCCTTAATAATAGTCAGAGATTGTGCGGCTCACGACACTCGTACTCGTATTTACAATTTATGACACGTGCACTTAAAATAAAGTTCATATTCGTTGTCTAAGTAAACTAGCTAGAACAACAAACTAGGTACTTATTCCATACGTGGCATACGGGAGTCAAATTAACATATTTTTTATAAAATGTATTTGTACATGTTGAAGTGATCCTTACTAAACTTTAATTTGGGATTGGAAAAAATCAACCTGCTTCGTATCTTCAGGTGTTTTAACGTTTTCGACTGTAGGTATAGGTGCCAACATGGAAGGCATCTTATTTACGCATATAGGTAGATACAATCCGTGGAAGATACGCGTGCTTGTGATATTCTTCTGCTTCATTTTCCTCGTCCATAATATCATGGGTCAGTTCACACATAGCATTGGAAATGACATTAATGAAGAATTAGAAGTTTTCACGGTTTCCATGCAAACTTGAGGAGAACGAAGAAGACTTGCCGGGAAAGGTATGTTATTTTCAGGGCCACTCGAGAACATGTTACCGAGCGCATTTACTTACTTTTACTGGTATTAAGTGATAACAGACTATTTTCTAGACATATTGAGAAAGCAAGAAAGTTCTCTTCCAGTTCCGTAACACCTTGCCATGTTTCATATTGTAGGAGTAGCACCAGTGTCCACAAATCAAGGTACAAGTACAATGTACATCTAATAGATACTAATACTAATACTAAACTAAATTGCACGTACTAAATTGCGGCACGCTGTAGTTGCACACTGGACCATAACTCTCATTACCTTCAACCCTTACCTGCTGAGTCCTTCCAATCCGTTGGGACAACACTTCCAGGTAAATAATCTGCGAACCAGTCAAAGGGTAAGACTTCCGATACCAACGTTCTCTAATCGCATCAACAATATATTAACGGAGAATGTATCAATATGATAAGCATTATATTCTATTCAAAATAAATAGATTTATGAACACCTCGACATTTTTATAATAGTACCTACAGGCTAAATTGCTACCCTTAATCCTTGGCAGCCCTGAAAGCCTACCTGTCTTCAAAAACAATTTGTTATGTGTTTTGGCTACAGTTGATTGTCTATGTAATTTTGTTGCACATTATTTATCGAAAGAAATTTTAGAATATCCTGTTGTGAAGATGTTCACAGGAATGATGTTTACGTTGGAGTATATAAAAAATACTATATTAAATATAGCATAGCTGTAGTAACAGGCTCTAGAATTTTATTGTCATATAATTTTAATAAACTTTAATATATATTTAAAATTTTAATATATTGGATGTTTATATCAGACCAATTATGAACGGAGACGTAGTGAAACATTATTTATTCTTTGGTAATGATAAACAAATCCGAATGCCTATCCGGTTGCAAGGTATGTTCGTGAAAACGAACAATATGATTGCATTTGTGGCGTTTCAATGGAAGGAGTAGGTATACAAAATCGGCAATGATTTAGTTGTGTTGTGTTCGAGTGTCGAGAGCGCGGATATCGGAGAGGGTGGGCGGTGGGCGCGAATGCATCACGCGCGATAATGAACCAACTCGTGTGCACGACTGCGCTTGCGCACTCACACGTAATCCACTATCCGCGCCTCCGAGAGTCGTGCAACACTCACCGTTTGCCATATAAAACAACTCTACTTACGATATTTGGCTGTGTGAATGTTACAATAGCTGTATACATATTGTCAGATTTGAGGCAAAAAATATGAAAAAAATATCCACCATAAGACAATTTTTTGTTGTCACCAGTGAGGAATAACTTTGAATACCTAAAATAGCTATACAAAGATATTCCTCACTGGTGACAATTTTTGAGGAAGACGGAAGAAGTGTACTATCCACTTTAGAAGTATAATGGGTACCTAAATCTACCTACCTAATTTGACACCCCTTACGTTCACTCAATTTCCAGGGGAGAACAGGAAATAAACTACAACACACACAAAATGAACTCCACGTCAGAAATAGAAACATATTTCCATAAAGTTAAGAACCTGCTTAATGCATTTCCAGGACAAAGTCGCAGTGAAAATGGACGCCATTTGTGAACAAGACAGGATCTCGGGTTTCTTAAACTGGCACCTCCCACGTGGTGTCTTGTGCCCTTAACCTTTCCGGCGACCGCCGTATCGCGGTTTATGCGCCATATAATGCGCTCTCCATACACGCTTTAACGGCCGCGGCTTTTGTCTAAATTTGGAGCAATAGCTTCTTACACACAATTAACGAAAAATGTACCTCAGGGGCCATTGGGCTTTTGGAAACCATTTGCATCTAGGTGCTTCCAATATAAAGTTCAATAACCAAAGATAAAAAGCTGCTTAGCTATTTGAGTGACAATAGAGTTTGATTGAAATGCTTTAAATAAAAAAAACTATGACATTCCGCTCGAGGCGAAATGCTCAATCAAAGTAACATAATCATTCCCCATAAACAGGCCGTAAAACAATAACCGAGCGTAAACCTTAGGACATGCAAGATAAATGGCCGAGCAATTTTACAAGTAATCAATTGCAATAGCGTAGAACACAAGTGTTCGCTCGCAGTTTGATCTCGTATTTAAGTTTAATGCCGGCGTTATCGGCGAGCGATCCGCGACACTCGCGCACCTGCGCCTGCGCCGAACCGGCGCCGACGCCGACGCACTTTAAAAAAAGGCTCACTAGCTTTGTAAGCTTACACTACGTTTGGTCGCCGCTGGCCTAAATGCCGCTTTAGGACATTACTCGTATTTGGGTGTAAAAGATACGAGAACATATTATCTATCTATCTATGGATCTATGCTCTTATTTGGATTCTGTATGAAAATTGTATGCAGAATTGTATTCAAATTTAACATGGTACTTTTATTGCTTATTGTGTCGATTATGTTGTAAGAATAAATCATCCCAAATCCAACAGCGATTATATCAAATGTTGCAATGAAAAGTAAAATAAAAATATAAACGCATAAACCACCAAGACATAATTATAGATATTGCTGCGACAAGATCAACAATTGCAAAGATAGTATGAAATATTTTATTTGACTGTATCGAGTCTCCCACGCCATTGGATTCAATTATGGAGTAAAGGCAGATAGGTCGGTGCGCGAGTGGTCTGCTCGTGACCCGTAAATTGGATCGGTCCGTCGTCGTACGCCCTTGTCGCACCTCGGCCGCCGCCGCTGGAGTCGCGACACTGCACTGTACGACACATAATAATATTGTAACGGGGCACCCAAATCGAAACCTCCGCCACATATCGGGCACAATGGTGCCCGAGAGTGGCACTACCTATTAAGTATGTGGTGGCACTAGAAGTAGACCTCCTCACGCACGTCCAATTTAAGAGCACGGTGCAAGTGTACACGCTCCATTTCTGGAGCGAACCTATATTGGATTCTATTCGTAATTAAGGAAGACAGTGCTGCCAGCCGTAATAGCGTCAGCAGCTGAGCCCTTGGGACTATGTAAATGTTTCATCATCAACAATTAACTAGGTAGGCAAAACACTAATCACGACTCTCGTCTTTATCTTGTATTCTCCTTGTATATTAGGATTCTGCATGATGTATTCTCATTATGTAGAGTAGACCCTGACACTCTATAACTGCAACTCTGAAAACACTAATTACGACTCTCGTCGTTATCTTGTATTTTCCTTGTATATTAGGATTCTGCATGACGTATTCTCATTATGTAGAGTCGACCCTGACACTTATAACTGTAACTCTGAAAACACCATCACGACTCTCGTCGTTATCTTGTATTCTCCTTGTATATTAGGATTCTGCATGATGTATTCTCATTATGTAGAGTCGACCCCGACACTCTATAACAGCAACTCTGAAAACACTAATTACGGCTCTCGTCGTTATCTTGTATTCTCATTGTATATTAGGATTCTGCATGATGTATTCTCATTATGTAGAGCCGACCCTGACACTCTATAACTGCAACTCTGAAAACACTAATCAAGACTCTCGTAGTTATCTTGTATTCTCCTTGTATATTAGGATTCTGCATGATGTATTCTCATTATGTAGAGTCGACCCTGACACTATAACTGCAACTCTGAAAACACTAATCACGACTCTCGTCGTTATCTTGTATTCTCCTTGTATATTAGGATTCTGCATGATGTATTCTCATTATGTAGAGTCAACCCTGACACTCTATAACAGCAACTCTGAAAACACTAATCACGACTCTCGTCGTTATCTTGTATTCTGCTAGTATATTAGGATTCTGCATGATGTATTCTCATTATGTAGAGCCGACCCTGACACTCTATATCTGCAACTCTGAAAACACTAATCACGACTCTCGTCGTTATCTTGTATTCTCCTTGTATATTAGGATTCTGCATAATGTATTCTTATTATGTAGAGTCGACCCTGACACTATAACTGCAACTCTGGAAACACTAATCACGACTCTCGTCGTTATCTTGTATTGTTCTTGTATATTAGGATTCTATATGATGTATTATCATTATGTAGAGTCGATCCTGACACTCTATAACTGCAACTCTGAAAAAGTTACTTGGGTCATTATCATCATCATCATCATCATCATCATCAATAACATTATTACACAACTATGGACCTTCTCACTTATCTACGTTTCTGAGCCAATCGCATTCATATAGGACCAGCGAGCTTTCATTTGAAAATAAAAAATTATAAGTACTTATGTAAGTATATATTATGAACAATATCATAATATATACCTAACTGACTAACATGTCATGTCATGACGGGTAGATTTGGCCGAATGGTTAGTGACCCTGTCTACAAAGTCAGCAGTCACGGGTTCGAATCCTGCTAGGTACAATCATTTGTGTGATGAGCAGAAATGTTTGTTTGCGAGTCATGGATGTAATATATCTATGTACGTTTTCCGTAGTCTAGTGCTGTACGTTAGGTCAGTTAGGTACAGGGTATCCTAGTTTGGGGCTAGGTAATTGCAGTGAATTGTCTCGAATATATTATTATTAATGTATATAAAAATTAAACAAACATATTTCCCCGTAGTTTCTTGGTGCTTCTTTTCTAACGGATACAGGTATTTCATTTCCGAAGCACCGGTAGAGTCAGAAATATATTTTCGAAGTCAATTTTACTCTGAATTTGCATGTGAAAAGGCATTTAAAAACTCAAAGTTTACCTACGTACCCTAGTTACCTTACGTACGTTAGTTTACCTTATTTATTGATTTGGTCTATTCATAATATTTAAAGATCTCTCCTACAGATTCAGATCAGATCAGATTCTTTCCTCCTTCTTCGTGAGGCATAAAGTGTTCTATAGTGTTTAGCTTACTAATAATTTACAATAATACCCCTGAAGTTGAAAGTATGTAAAAATCGATATTATTGCCTGCTAGCTGACTTACCCACGTACAAATTATTGTAAGAAATGTTTATTGGTTGCTGACGCTACCTATAGCCTAGCCCTTTGTTAAAATGGGGTACGGTAGTGCTTGAAGCAGGCTTTCTCGCTTAACTAAGTAAACCAGTCATACATTTATTAAAGTAGTGACTAACTAAATAAAGTGGGTTAAGTTAGTAAGCTATCGGGTAGCACTAACAGGTGTACGGCTGTGCTCGCCGTATTCGGCCCTTAATGTCCCGAACAATGGTCGGTAAACAGAAACTGGGGGCATAACGAAATTCAAATCATAAGCGTTATTTAAATAAACGAGTGTTTGGATTTGCTACCGGCTGAATATCAGTTAATAACGAAATGTTATTAACGACCTATGGGTCTTGCGCATGCTTACCTTATTTGGCGCTTTATTTAACACTAGCTTTTGCCTGCTATTTCGTCCGAGCGGAATACAGTTTATCACGAAAAAAACATCCTATGTTCATCTAGAATATTAAGAGCCAATGCAAAAGTATAGTACCAACGCTCTTGATACTTTTTGACGGACTTATTTCGTTTCCACGGCTACATGTCAATCCGTTTCTCACTGCGAGTAATCGTCATTTTCCTGTTTTCCCGTGGCAACTTACCATTTTCCGGGATAATCTTCTTATCTTTTTATATTTTAGACTCTATATTGTACAGTATCAATTTACAAAGTTTCATTAAAATCGGATTAGCCGTTCTGGCGAGAAAGGGACCAAATAAACAAACAAACAGACAATGTTTCACTATTGTATTATATATTGGTGTGGATTAAGCTATTTCCCGCGACTTTGTCTGCGTGGACTACAATATTTTCATTACGGTAATAGTCTAATTCACAGTTAACGTGACTTCTCCGCAACTACTTTACGCATTAGCAATGAGAATCCTCACAATTTAATTTGAAACAAAAACTGTCTGTGGCAGCGTTGAAAAAAATTCTTGAAATCCTCTCGAGGCTTAACAGCATTGGTAACAAACAAACATAATTGTATAACCTTTAAAACCTGACCCGATTTACACAAAACCATAGGTAAAATACCTACACAGGTACAAGCAGGTAACACAGGTAACTACGTTTGTGAATAAGTCCACTTCATACAGTACACTACTTACCCACTATATGTAGGTATAATATAGTGTATATGTGCAAAGAATAACTAATAGCATAAAAATATATAATAGTATTGTGACGATGTGAAACCTCTTTCATAAATTCTTAATTCTTTCATAATCATACCCATTTGATAGTTTGTCATTATTAATTCTAAATTCAAATAACCTGTCATTCCTAGATTGTCATCTAGGGCATTGGCCCAACTCTATGGTGAAGAGTTGCGATTTTGTAAAACAAGATTTCGTAATAATATAACAATAACTGTGCAACTGCTAATATAGTACTATGTTTTTGTTATTACCTCACGCCGATTCCTAATGATGAAATTACTTTAATTGGAAATACCATAGTACCAAAACTGTGGGTTCGAAGAAGTGTACCTCAAAGTTATGTCAGCCGTAAGCCTATTATCTTCCTTATGAGATAAATCTACTACCCATAGCCAAAAGGATGGCTCGCACTACGAAGTTTCTTCTGCACCTACTTTATATTATTGTGAGCAAGGAGTCCCTTTGAGCTGGTAGACACCCTCGAGGGGGCTCCGGCCACATTATAACCTATGTTTATAGCATAGCACATACTAACCTTCTAATAAAAACCTTTCCTCTGCTGCAAAGTAGAGTAACCTAATAAGTGCACTAAGAAATCTCAGATATGTCATTGTTTAATGCGTTAATTAGCCATACATAACTCGGAGTGAAGTATTTAGCTTAAGTAGATAACATCCCACCTTTAACACGACCTTACTGTAAGTACCTACCCACCTGAGAAGACCTAAGTATCAAACGCTCATGTGGTTGGCGGTAGTCGCTATTACGGAAATGTCGTAGCATGATTATTATTATAGTATTTAAACGAGGGTATTTAAGTTTAAGTAGACATTATTCTCGTTTTGTTTAAGAATTATGATTGCTTTAATTGCGTTCCCCGAGCGGAGCCGAGCTGCATGCTTCTTAGCTAATTTTCCAACTACGCTAATCGGTGTAGATTATGTGGGAATGCGTCAGGTCTCGGCCCGAGACTCCATTCCGCTGATTCAGTGAATTCGTCTCCAGAATAGCGTTCAACGACTAAATACCTACCTTCCTTGAAAACACTTCTTGAACTAGCATTTATTGGCAATAGAAAGTGCATATTGCCACATGCTCTACTTAGAGGTGCCGCGGATGGGATTAAATCTATCATAAATTTAAATAATGATTGCTACGAATTTTTAATTCCTGTTCTTTTGGTACAACTTCGACATCATCATCGACCTATATCTGTCCACTGCTGGACATAGGCCTCTCCTAATGCACGCCACTGAGCTCGATCTTCAGCTCCGCTCATCCGTTCTCTTCCAGCAGCTGTTCGCAGGTCGTCACTCCACCTGGCCACAGAGCGTCCTACTCTACGTGGTCTCCACTCGAGAAATCTACCCCAAATGTGACCAGCCCTCTGTCACTTTAACTTGCTTATCCTAAGTACAACTTGTACAACTTAGAAGACAATATTTAAAATTAATCATAATATGCCGACCACGTCAAAGTTCGCGTAGATTATAGCGTTGATCTTTATTATCACATACTTATCTTACCACTTTTAGAATAAATTTAAGTAGGTACATTTTTAACACGGAACAATGTAGCTTTCTAACAGTAAAATAACTTTTGGTATCGGTTTAGCAGTTTGATCTGCACAAACGACCATAATAAGTTTGCAGTTAGGCCTACAGAAGTTCTCTAAAAATTAAGAAAAGGAAAAGACAGGTACTAATGAAAAGGAAAAGACAGTAATGTGTAAATTATTTACCTTAAGTAGGTATATGTTGGTAGATAAAAGTGACACTTTTTTCGACTTTTGTCTTTGTTTGTAGACTTTCCATTATTTCCACTATTGTAAATTTCAGCTTCCTAGAACTTCAGGAAGTAGGTATTAAGTAGTCAAGCACCTAATCTTTTTGCTCACATGCGTATTTTAAGTATTGCAATTGAATGGTGAATGGTGGTTTACTGCGGTTTATTTAGTTCTGTATGAGACAGAAGTTTCAGCTTTCTATTCATTATTTCTAGTACCTACTTCAACTTCATAGTTCTAAACCATCTCAGGAAAAACATTGTCAAACAAAAACGCATCGAAATTCAATGGCCTTCAAAATGAAGTACCTATAACACTTTTAAAATTGGAATTTTTCCTAAACTATAGAAGTCGTGTGTCTTCTATAAAACGTTATATAACGTGTAACTTTTTATATAACGTGTGTCTTACACACGTTATATAAAAAGTTTCGAAATAAAAAACGTTTTATAGCAATTTTCATCAACTTTCTTTTAAATTATAGATTATTATACATTAGTAACATTAATAATTTAAAAAAATATAAAACCCAAAAAATAGGTTGTTTGTCTGATCGCGCATTAAATCAGGACCAATTGCGATGCAATTTTCACTGTCGGATAGCTTAGGTTTTTACTTAAAAACTGGTGTACTTGATGTCTCAATCCAATGAGTAGTAACCAAACAATTTAATAAAACTGGTGTACTTGATGTCTCAATCCAATGAGTAGTAACCAAATAATTTAATAAAAAACTATTAATTTTAAAAGTGTGTTAGATACGAACCGTTGGAGGCGACAATGGCAATACCTATGGACAAAAGCACACATTCACAATTACACTAACTCCATATAACACCCAACGTTTTACAGCCAGGAGTTCAATAAAAAGAAGGTATGTATGTATGACTTAGATCGTACTTTAGTAATATTAACTCTGAGGATCGTACCATCAATTCACTAACCATAAGTTTTGACACATTTTACTGATTTTCTTTTCAAGGATTCTTCTACATAAACGCGATGTTGGAGGTACTTCTCGTTAAGTCCGTGCAACCGAAGTCGTGGACGAGGGCTTAGTACCAATAATAATAAGTCGTAAAATACATAATAAAATAAATTACATACACGTAGATAATAAAATTGTTGTTAAACCAATAGTAGCTCACTGTATGTAGTAGTGGGTAGTAGTTGTTTGTCAGGCGGTGATACACTAGTGTTGTGCGACTTCGATTGCATTTTTTTTTCTTGTTCTTTTATACTATCTCCCGGACTATACAAAAAACGGATTATGAAAATAATTATAGAAATTGGAATACGAGCAGGTATTTATTATGTTTTAAATACTACCACATTTTTATTTATATACGTAATGTGATGTTTACATCATCATGTTTACATATTATTTATTTATTACAGAAAACCAACAGCGTACTTAATTAATATTAGTTTTTTATGTTAATTGCAAGGCCTTTACAGTTTTTCACATTATAACTATAGCAAGTTTTTTTTTTCTTTAGTTAGTTAATTTGGATGACATATAATATACTATGTGAGACACAATATTAATTGTGCTTGATAGGTATCCCGTATGGGATAAATATGGCAAACCTTTTACACATTCAATATTTAAAAAAAAAAAAAAAAAAAAAAAAAAAAGCCCAAGAACTCCAAAAACACATTCGTCCACAGGTACACATAAAGAAACATCATAAACAGAAGCACAGCTTATAGTGTAAGTAAATATATCCATGGCTTAGGAGATTATCTAACTAGTTTTTCCTTCAATTACCATATGTTAATCGAATAAGTGCCTATGGTCAACAACACGTTTCAACGTTTTTACTGAGCTTTTTGCCATTTTCTATATTCGCGAAATCCAAACACACACACGCACACACACCCTCTCACACACACACAAACAAACACACGTACGTTAACTTTAGATCGGGTTAAAATAATTTGAGACATTTTAATTGAAAGAGACTACAAACAGCAGCGTGTAAGAAGTTTTAAGTTTTTAGGGTTACGTACCCAAGGCCTGCAAACGAAACTTTGCTGCTGTGGCGATGCTGTACCTACTGTTTGTCTGTCTGTCAGAGCTTCTGATCAATCTGTAGACTCCTTAACTGAACAAGATTCAGCTGTTGATCAGAACTAGGGCATGTAATATCGGAAGGTTTTCAATTCTGAGAGATTTCCAATATTAGATCTCAATATCGGAATTCCGATATTAGTATCGAAATTGCAAAAATTTGTTAAAAAGTTGAATTGGATACAAAAAAAACGATGTTTTTATTCAAACTCTTTTAATAATACAAAAAATCATCGTTAAAATTACAACTTTTTTCATTCGACTGAACGCAGTGCAACCTAATGTATTAAAATGAATTAGGATAATAGTTTAATGTTATACCCCGTTTAAACCACACAAGTGGGTTCTCTTTATGCACAGACTATACTTTATTTAAAAACTCAAATAGAAAATGTGATTGATTCTGATGTTGCGATACTGGACCCCTCAGTATCGGAATTGTAATATCGGAACTAATGTTACGAGATTCCGGAGTTGCGATATTCCGAGATTCCGTGATTCATGCCCTAATCAGCACATAGACGGTTCGCTAGCAGTTAGGAAGCTAGGTTTGAGCTTTGACTATTCTACCTGTGGTCAAAGTAGAGTAAATCTTCATTGAAATCAGTAGAAACTTAGACATATACAACGCGTAACTAGCCTTATAAATAATACGCAACAGGTTTGTTTCGATCAAGCATGTAAATATATGTACGTCTGCAATGGATAAATACATCGTATTTAAAATTCCCATACAGAAATAAAAAAAAAAAACTTAGAAATAACAATGGCGAACTCCCATACATACTTTTACGTCAGTCAAATTCACGGCGTCTTAAGACAAAAAATATCGCTAGTAATTCAGCATCATTTACTGAGATTGTTAGTCTAAGTTTTTTTTTTGGGGAGGCCAGGTTTGTTAATAGGCTTCAAAGTTTTGTAGGTTATGTTACTGTTAATGACCTTTAAAACAAGTCTTAGAGATTTTAATTATTTTATCCGGTTAATTAGGTAGGCAAGTAAGTATTTATGCGAGATAAATATAATGTTTCAAGATATTGTAGGTACCTACCTATTCAATTACCTACCTAGTGTAACAGATTAGGCTTTTGAATGAGAATAATTTTCAATCTGTTACTGCCTAGCGAGATTACAAAACAATATATTTAGATATGTTGCTGCTGTTTGACTGTGCAGGGAAACAGTTGTCCCATATTAGCACAAATATTTAGCAACAATTCCTTACACTAAATATTTTATTTACAAAAACCTTTGTTTCTTTTGTATTTATTGTTCAATACGTTAACCAACACGCCCTATGTACTATTATTCCTATACGACCTGGATGACTGGTAGATACCTAATGCTGTTTAGCGTTAAGTCCTTCCTTATACCTACACTGTTCTTGTGCAAAAAAAAATATTAACATACCCTATCTTCCTCCATAAACTATTATGCATTACCTTTGCTACGGTATAATGTTGTGTATAGAGGTTTTATATTGACGTACCATTTTCACAGTCTATCTTATTATTCTGTTTATCGCAAGAAGGTTGAATTACGCTTACTGTTAAAAGATTTAACGCCAGTAAGCTTAATTCAACCTCCTTTGGTTTACAAAACCGGGTGGGAAGAAAGCGTAATTCAATCTCCTTTGGTTTAAAAAACTGGGTGGGAAGTATACTGTGCTGACAATTTTGACGTCCAAACCGGAAACGTCATTGTATTATATATATATTTTTTTTCACACGTTGTGCCAAAGAGTATACAAATACTACGTCGTTGGGCAGGCAAAAAGGCCGGTTAAACATTGTAGGAATCAGATGCACAAGACGTGCGAGCCAAAATAGAAAAAAAAAAAACCATTGTAGGAAGGAAATGAAGTTACCATTTCATGATTTTTTAAATTGATTTGTTAACCTGGGTTTTTTAGCTTACATGCTATGTTGAAAAAACGTAGAAAAATATTTACTTAAGTTCTGTAGAAATGATATGTCAAGACACTGCAAGATTTATAGCATAAAATTCCGCCTATGTCAACCCTAAATCGTAGTATTTATATACTCTTTGCCCTAAATGTTTGTTTAATATCTAGACAAATTGGACGGAGCCGAGATTTTAATAAAATAAACAACAAATTAAATTTGAAGTTAATTTTATTGGTCTTACTTTTGACCGTACAATTCAAGCGAAGATAAAATAATGTCAATTTGTACTTAGTAACTTCCTTATATAACTGTTATAAATGCGTAGGCGATTTCTAGTACATTTTTCATTGTAATAAACAACTAAGTAGTTACATTTCTCATACTTTAACGAGAAAAACATCTAAGTACATAAATGCTTATTCAGCTATGCGCAATTAAATCAAATCAACATGTAGAGTACCTCTACTGCGCATTATTCATAGAAAAACAACATAAGTACGTAAAAAAGTGCATAATTGGTACTTTCACAATCTAAGGAAGTACCTACTTGTATGATTAAATATGTTGCAATTGTACTTCGGTAAACAACGGTGGGTTTGTGGTACATATAACTTCTCCACCCTGAGATTGAAAATTATCTGAAAGTTCATTTTCTGAAGTCAGATTATTTTCAATTTTACATAATTTCAAAATCTTATTTTTATATTTTATAATAAAGTATACAATAGTAAAAATCATTATAATATAAAGTATTAATGTCCATAAACTAACACTTTTTATTTGCACTTTATTGACCATTTCACTTATTTGACTATATTCACTGTTTTCACTTTTCTTCAAAATATAATTCAGCATTTGTAGATTTTCCATGTTTACTCCATCTAAGTTAACAGGTTTTCTTTTGAAATTATTTGTAACTAGAACACACTGAAGTTATTCAGGACAGCTGCACCAGATATGTAGGTTGCGCCAGACAAATTATATTTCACAATTTTTGAAGTAAGCGCCGGACAAATTAAATTTTCACGACTTTAAAAAAATACAACCGGCTGCGCCAGACAAATTGGACGGAGCCGAGATTTTAATAAAATAAACAACAAATTAAATTTGAAGTTAATTTTGGAGCCGAGATTTTAATAAAATAAACAACAAATTAAATTTGAAGTTACTTTTGGAGCCGAGATTTTAATAAAATAAACAACAAATTAAATTTCAAGTTAATTTTATTGGTCTTACTTTTGACCGTACAATTCAAGCGAAGATAAAATAATGACAATTTGTACTTAGTAACTTCCTTATATAACTGTTATAAATGCGTAGGCGATTTCTAGTATATTCTTCATTGTAATAAACAACTAAGTAGTTACATTTCTCATACTTTAACGAGAAAAACATCTAAGTACATAAATGCTTATTCAGCTATGCGCAATTAAATCAAATCAACATGTAGAGTACCTCTACTGCGCATTATTCATAGAAAAACAAAATAAGTACAAAAAGTGCTTAATTGGTACTTTCACAATCTAAGGAAGTACCTACTTGTATGATTAAATATGTCGCAATTGTACTTCGGTAAACAACGGTGGGTTTGTGGTACATATCTATCACTTCGCACCCGTTAGTAGGTATGTACATAAATACTGCTCAATCTGCGGATTCAGTTTGTTAGGCCTCTCCTCGCGCCGGATATTAAAAGTATACAAGAACAGTACGCACAGGTCGGGACCGTTCGCGTATAGTTTCAAATTGTACTAAGCAGAAGTTTAATTTTTGTTGGAGTTATGTGTATTGCTTCTGTGTATAATTTATGTTTAATTATATACAGGCTGAATTTTTCAAGTGGGCGTGGATGGCTAAATCAGAAATGAGGAATAGCGAAAAGTACTCAAAGGAGTCTCGGGCCCGATTTTTGATGAAAACTAAAACTGCACCTTTGGATTTTTGAAAAATCAATATTCCAGCCAGGCTAGGGCTAGGAATATTGATCAATAATATTGATAAATATTGATCAAAATCAACGTGTTCGATTCCTGAATCGAACACGTTGATTTTTAAAAAAAAAACACACTGTATTATTACACCATTAGTGTCGCTAATAAGGATCTAATTTTGGGAAAAAATGGCATACGGCAAACTTAAGAAAAATGTTGGATTTTAATAAACTGATTAATATTTGCTTAATAAACAGATCTTCAAGTCGATCTGACACGATTTGCGTTCTTATAATACTACTTGTATTAAGAACGCAATAGAGCGGAACAAAGGCTGCAAGAGTTCGCAAGAGATCTGCCTATTGGGCAAAGCCTGTTGACGAAGCTGAAAACCGACAGTGGCAGCATTGTTTCGTCCAAGCTAGAGATTTTGAGTGAGCTCGTGAAAGATTTATGGACAATTATACGCCTCATCGCATAGTCCTCCTAGCACGACTACCGATGCAAGAGCCCGTTTGACCCGACATTATACCGAAGATATCCCGGACGTCAGCCTATACGAAATCGGTATGGCTCTCAAATAGCTTAAGAGCAACGAGGAACGAACCAGGGAACCAGGGGAACCAGGGGAGAACGGAATAACAACAGAGCTACTGAAAGCGGGTGGAACACCGGTACTTAAAGTCCTTCAGAGGCTGTTTAACTCCGTCATCCTCGAGGGTACTACGCCAGAGGCATGGCACAGCGTAGTGGTATTGTTCTATAGGAAAGGTGATAAAACCCTCTTAAAGAATTATAGGCCCATTTCGCTGCTGAGCCACGTCTATAAGCTGTTTTCGAGAGTACCTAGTTACAAACCATCTCGCTCGTAGGTTTGACAACTTTCAGCCTCCCGAACAAGCTGGATTCTGGAAAGGCTTTAGCACCGTAGACCACATCCATACGCTCCGGCAAATTATACAGACCGTAGAGTTATTAAGACCGAAGAGTATAATCGGTCACTATGTCTAGCGTTTGTAGACTATGAGAAAGCCTTTGATTCAGTCGAGACCTGGCCAGTTCTACAGTCATTACAGCGGTGCCAGATTGACTACCGGTATATCGAACTGTTGAAGTGTTTGTGTAATAATGACTGTCCGTCTTCAAGATCGGAGCACGAATTCTATCCATTTGCAAAAACGGGTGAGACAGGGAGACGTTATTTCTCCGAAACTGTTCACCTCTGCACTGGAAGATATATTCAAGCCTTTGAACTGGAACGGGTATGGTATTAACATCAATGGCGAAAACATCACTCACCTTCGATTTGCCGATGATATTAGTCATCATGGCAGAAACCCTGGAAGACCTAAGCACAGTGCTCACTGATCTCAATATTGTTTCCCAACAGGTGGGTCTTAAAATGAACATGGGTAAGACAAACATCATGTCAAATGCACATGTAGCACCCATGCCGGTTTATGTTGGGAACGATATTATCGAAGCTGTTGATCACTATGTCTACTTGGGTCAGACGATCCAACTGGGTAGATCTAACTACGACAAAGAGGTCAACCGATGAATTCAACTCGGATGGGCAGCGTTCGGGAAATTGCGCTATATCTTCTCGTCGCAGATACTGTAGAGCCTCAAGACGAAAGTTTATAATCAGAGCGTGCTGCTAGTGATGACATACGGCACTGAGCCTTGGTCGCTAACTATTGGTCTCATACACAAGCTCAAAGTCGCTCAGCGTGCAATGGAGAGAGTTATGTTCGGTGTTTCACTACGTGATAAAATCCGAAACGTGGAAATTCGTAGAAGAACCAAGGTTACCGACATAGCTCTCAGAGTTTGCAAGTTGAAGTGACAATGGGCAGGCCATATAGTTCGCTGAACCGACAACCGCTGGGGACTAAAGGTTGTCAAATGGCGACCACGAACAAGCAAACGAAGTGTAGGGAGACCCCCCACACGATGGACCGATGACATTGTAGCCATCGCAGGAAGTCGATGGATGGAGGTGGCACAAGATCGCTCGTCATGGCACTCTTTAGGGAGGCCTATGTTCAGCAGTGGACTTCTCAAGGCTGACATGATGATGATGATGATTCATATATTAAAGTAATACTGTAATTCATACCTGCATTACCTGTACCTTGTCCGAAATGATGCTCAATATTTTTCTCAACATAGACCCGCAGCCCGGTCATCTTCACAACATTATGTTCAAATTTCAAATTTTTATCTCTTCGCGGTTAAAAGCCATAGTAAAAGAAAAAAACGTAAACAATTGAAATTAGAACGTACAGTAAATTGGCGCCAATAATTTAGATTTTGTTCGACGTTTCGTTGATTATTACTAACTGCTTGCGTACTGTTTCGTATTTTGTTGAATAATTTATAAAAAGTAATACCTATACTTGGAACTAGAATTCTGCAATTTGGAGATGGATTTAACCAATGATGAACGATTTGATCTCATTGAGGCATATTTTATCAATTGCAGAAATGCCACTCGCGCTTTGGTATGGTACCGAAACAAATATCCTCAACATGATTTCCCCACTGTTAAGCGTTTCCAAAAAATAGTTAACAACCTTAAACAAGGAGGTAGCTTTATCAAAAGAAATCTAATAAAACCACGTATTTGTAATGAAGATTTAGAAATAACTATTTTGACCTATTTTGAGTCATTCCCCACTAATTCCACCCGCAATGCAGCTGAAAACATTCAAGTGTCTCAAGCTACGATATGTAAAGTTCTAAAAAAATACATCTATAAATGTTATCGCTCCGGACGCATTGTGCAAAAGTTACATCCAGGAGATTATTTAAGACGTCTTGATTTTTGCAACTGGTTAAATCAGAAAATTAACAACGATGGACATTTTTTATGCAATATTTTATTCTCTGACGAAACATCCAATAATGAAAATGAAATGAAAATGAAAATGATTTATTTGCTAGAAACATGGTAAAATAGATATGGTATAATTATAAAATAGACCAGCATGTCCCGCCAAAACTTGGCATACAAAAATTGAAAAATTGATTGAATGGTATGTATAACCGAAAAAAATTACCATTATTGGTCACACACTAATCCTCTACGGATAACCGAAGGGCATCGCCAAGTGCGTTTTTCATTTAATTGTTGGTGCGGTATTTTAAAGGACAGACTATTTTATTTTAATATGTATGATGCACCTTTGACCACTTTTAAATATGTCGAAATTTTAAATGAACTGTTTAAACAGTTGGATAATTTGCCTTTGCCCAGACCGACCAATTATTCTTTCAACAAGATGGAGCCCCAGCCCATAATAGTCGTATAGTAAAAGAGATGTTGATTCAGCAGTTTGGTGAAAATTTTATTGCAACGCATAGTCCTGTGCCGTAGCCAGCGAGGTCACCGGATCTTACCCCCTTACATTATTTTCTCTGGGGGTATGCAAAAAACGAAATCTACAAAGACACGTATAATGCAATTGATAACTTGAAACTAACTTTGGAAAATATTCTAAACGGAATCAATAATATTGTAATGCTGAATGCAGTACAGTCGTTGAGACGTCGAATCCAGTTGAAAACAATGGCCATTATTTTGAACAATTAATCAGTTAAGGTTTTAATAGGTAGGTAAAGCAAGAAAAATAAAAAAGTATTTTCGTAAAAAATGAGCTCTTTCCTTAAGTTTGCCGTATGTTATTTCTTCTCAGAATTCGATCCTTATTAGCGACACTATCGAATGGTGTAATAATACAGTGTGTGTTTTTTTTCTCCAAAATCAAAGCGTTCGATTTCTGGCTAGGAAAATTGTGTTTTTTTTAATCCAAAGATGCAGTTTTAGTTTTCATCAAAATCAGGCCCGAGACGCCTTTGAGTACTTTTCGCTATTCCTCATAATTTCTGATTTAGCCATCCACGCCCACTTGAAAAATTCAGCCTGTATATATTTATATTTATGGATTATGGTATTTAGGTACTTACTTTTTTATATATTATAATCATAATATGTATTTATCATATTATGTATGTTACATCTATTTACAAATGAATGTGCATCTTTTTAACACACCCGCGGGGTTTGTAGGAATCAGCGTCCGGAGGCTAGCACTGGACATTTTAGTTATTTTTAGTATAATTACCTGTTTTTTGTTGTAATGTGATTTGTGCCAATAAATGTTTTTTCTTTAATTAATTCTTTTAGAACCTATACATGGTTATTACGCTTTTATCGCGTATATTTTCCAATAACATACACCATTGCGGACTAACCTAGTTATTTAGGCGCAATTCTATCAAACATAGTAGTTTGCAAACAGACAAATGTTTATAAACAGTTTTCATGTTCAACCTAACTAACCTACCTAGTTTTTGGGCGCAATTCTATTAAACGTAGTTGTTTGCAAACAGATTAATGTTTATTAACACAAACTGCGATTTTTGATTGAATTGCGCCTAAACAACTAGGTACCTAGGTTAGTTAGGTTGAACATGAAAACTCATAATAAACATTAGTCTGTTTTCTATAAAATTTCAGAACATGTTGGTTCTAGCCTTTTATATTCTTATAACTAATTCACTAAATCAGTGTCAGAAAGTATACGCGACCATTACTCAGAATTCGTGAAGCTTTATTTTGTTTTACATTCTGAAAACATACAGTGTAAGAACACTATGAATGCGTATTGGTCTTTTATACTTTCAATAAACGCCACCTCGCGCGCTGGTTAAAAGAACCCTTTGAGTGGAGACTGTTCACCAGTTCGAGAAAGCAGATGTGAGGCACGAGTGGCACGCACATAATTCGAGTAAGAAGTGTTAGCTGTAGCTGAAAAAAACACCAAAGGCTTAGCAAACGACAATGTTATGTTACACTTGAAACTAATCACTAATTTAAACATAATATTAACTTTTTACGCGCGAGATGTGTCAAACAGACTTGACAAAAAGACTTGTACTAAGACAAGGTCAAGGTCACTATTGATTCTTTCCCTTCTGACTAATAGGGATTTTCTGGAGGAGTTTTTAAAAGTAAATACATGAAAGAAAAACTTCGAAATCTCAAAAGTCGTAAAACTAAAGTTGTTCGCTATGACGTGTGGAATACCCCATCCCAGTTCTTAATATATAATTTTGTTACATATTGTATAATTGCTTTATATTATAAAACTATTACATCCGGTGATAATAAATCATATAAAGTTTAGTTTCATCATTAGTATATTATTCTAGACAATCAAAGAAAGGATACATTTTTATTTCTTAACGGACTAACGGAACGGGCTTCACGAACAGCTGTAGTACTAAAAGACACTGCTAAATTACAAAGTCTCCGAGAAATGTTAACAAAAAAAGTAGCTTCCATTTAATTCATTAAGAAAAAGTTAAAGTTACTTTGTATTAGTTCGGTTCTAAGCGGGCACGGGCGGAGGCTGCGGCGGGGCGGTCGCGTGCTCAACCGCAATTAACTCGGCTTGCTACCGCTATACCAGATTTCAAGAAAGTGTAAACAATTAAGACCCTTTTAAGCGAACACTCTATTTGTTTCGTTTGATATAGGTAGGTACTACACTACATAGTTTATTGAAAAGAGATAACTAGCACTTAAAAACAGATAATATTAAACACCCATGCCAAAGCACGCGTTAATTATTATTTAATTAATTTATGAGTATAATTTAAAATAATATATTACTATTAAGATTACCGTATGTTGACTCTTTTTTTGATATTTCATTGGTTAGTTGTAACTATTGGATTTATATGAGTGAGTACATAGAATAAACGTAATTATACACTGCCTATATCGCCTCACTTAGCCCTGCATGTATAGGTAGGTGTATAACTGTATATACTGCCACTTACTATTACTTTGTAACATTATGGCTGCTGTGACAATGTAGCGGAAAATTGTACGGACAGAACCAGCAACTACGAGTCACTGAAGATGTTTATTCTATTAGCAGTGGCAGATTTAAAAGATTACATAAATATGCAGTAAGGGCTCATTCATTACATCATTACATATTGAGCAGGGTAGGGTAGGTATTTCGAAATGTATATGTTACCAGAAATTAGTATAATCCGGTATTCTATACAATACGTAGGCAATGTATAGGTAGGAATTCCTTAAACGTTAAATATTATTCAATTTAAACTTTGCCTAGGTATTCTATACAATGCCAAATGCGCAGCCGGCACTGTGTGTAATGTGTGGTTTTCATGATACCAAAGGTGTTATAGGTGTTCAAACAGATATTCGAGGCTAAAAAAAACACGAAGACAAAGACACATAATTTTTTTTAAAGTTTTTATTTAACTTCACTTGTATGTATGTATGTATGTATGTATGTATCTATCTATGTATATATGTATTTCTGTCTGTCCTGGAATCTTGCAATTCAAATTACGAGCACTTCCTGATTATTAGCTATCATGCTGAAACTTTCAGGGTTGCTCACAAATAGATGACAATGAAAACACATTAAAAAAATAATTACAAAATCAAAAAGGACTTTAACAAAAACAATAAAGCAAAGAAAAAAAAACTAAAAAAAAGTGACTACAAAAAAATACATAATAATATAAGTTTTTTTAAATTATATTATGCCTACTTAGGTACCAAGTACAGTCCTCTGTCTGATCAGAACTAACTAACAATTGTTGCATATATAATAAGTCAGTCAGATTAATTATACAGCTTCGTCATCTTAGAAAACGCTCGTAGAGCCGAACATGCATAATGAGCACCGTCTCTGTCTTAATTATGTTATCATTCAATGACGAGGTACCGAATGGGTCGCATTTATAAATATTTAAAAGGTACTTAGTTTGACCACGTTAATAAAATGGCCGGATGACTGGATGAGAAGAGCTGAAGACCGGGCTCTGTGGCGTTCATTGGGAGAAGCTTATTGACATAATGGCAATAAGGCATATTAATACGGACTGATGATAAAATAAAATGGCGTTTTCCATCGGCATGTCAGTTAACCGGCGCTTTTCAAATTTTCCTGTATATAAACTTTTACCAATGTGATTTATCATGCAACCGGCTAAACCCCCGTCGCTAACGAAGTCAGTGCTTCGTGTGGGTGAGATATGCTACCGAAGAATGCACTCGGAATGTTAGTGTCAGAATGCTACCGGTAGCTGAAACAGCAGCAGCATTCGGCACCAAAAAAATATATACAGCAAGGTATTCCATTCTAGTTTGTGCATAAAAAGATCCAGATTTGTGTCAAGTTATACCTATAGGCCAGACAGTCAACTTAGGTACTTTATCTGTTGAAGCTTCATGAACTTTTGCTTGGCGTAGAGGTAGAGTGCTGGGCTCTGGTGTAAGAGGCCCAGCCACCTGAGGCCTCTGGCATGGCTTACGTAAATAATACGATAACAGTTGGGACCGTGCCCTGTGGCCTCCGAAGGACGGATCGATGGAAAACCACACATAGATTAGAAAAGTATTTGGTATTGTGGAGCCGAGGACTGAACCCGGTGTCGTTGAATTCTTACTCGCATTATTGTACTGCTGGGCTACCATCGCTCAAGTAAAGCCAGCTCTATTTATTTATTACTTTTTTTTATTTATTACTTTTTTTTACTGTACCGATTACGATGCAGTTTTCACTGATGGACAGCTTAGAGTTTGACATAAAACTGATGTACTTGGTATCTCAATCGAATAAGTAGGAGCCGAACAATCGATATAAAACTATACTAGGGCTAAAAAAAATTGGTATATACAGGTTAGAATTTTTCAAGAGTACCCGGATGAAAAGTACTCTAAATACTGAAGATAGCAAATTTTACTCAAAGGAAACATTCCTTTATTTTTAAAAAGAAACAAATCTGCATTCAAGGATTTTCGAAAACTCGCTTGCCACACTCGGTTATCAAACCGGCTAAAATTTAAAAAAAATATCATTCTGTAATTTTATGGCGTCAATCAATAGGATCATTGTGAGGATCAAATCTCTCTAACAAACATGGTATATTAAATGAAAGTAAAACCATGAAATCTAAAATAAATTCAATGGGACAAGATAAAGCACTATTACTCAAATATCCATCATATTACTTATGTTAGTACCTTTTTAACAATTATCTTTGTCGTCATTTATTTATGAAAATGTCAAGAACTATTTAGATAAGAAGATTTCAATTTGCACGTGTTTGTAATGCAGACTCTTTATTAAATAATTTATCTTCTCTTTATTAAATGAATAACTTGTTTGTCATACAAAATAGAGCTCATTTCGAGCAACTTATTAGATAGTTTACGCATTTTTTTCGTTCAATTAAAATTAGTTAAGATTTTATGGATTTCCTTTTTTTTATTTATCATGTTATCAGAGAGATTTGATTCTTATGATTGACCATATTGATTGATGCCATAAGAGTACAGCATGTTATTTTATCAGTTTTAGTCGGTTCAATTCCTGACTGTGGCAAATGGGTTTTCGAAAATCTTTGAATGCAGATTTGTTTCTTTTTAAAAATAAGGGAATGTTTCCTTTGAGTAAAATTTGCTATCTCCAGTATTTAGAGAACTTTCCCTCCAGGTGCGGTTAAAAAATTCCACCCTGTATACTACCATATAGGTACTTTTGGTCCTGGAATAACATATAGAATATTTTTTTCCCAGAAAAATGACCACGCGGGCAAAGCCGCTGCCAAAGCTAGTTAATTAATATTAATCTGTACATCTGCTCATCGTGGTCAAAAGTTAACACGTTTATCAGAGCAGTCGCCGTCGAGCCGTCAAGTTGTTCGCGGAAAGCGCAAGGCGTGGCCGAGCGACTCGGCCCGAGAGCTTGTGGAGCCGACCCATTGTTCCTGAGAAGTACTGTCAAGCCGGCTAACGCTTTTAAGCTCAAGAGCTGATGACGATGAGCACCCACATATACGTTCTTAAAATATATAAAAAGATCGTGCTGGGTTGCTATGGTAGTAACGGATAGCGCAATCGGTTTTGTTTAGCAACGGATCGCAGTGACTGTTAGGCACTGATATCACGATCAGTTTCCACTCAGAATTTATTAAATACTAGCTGTGCCCGCGGCTCTGCCCACGTGGTTTCATTTAAAAGTAGCTCACACGTTTTATTCCAGGACCAAAAGTTAAACCACCACCAGACCAGTTGTAGGTTTGTTCCAGGTCCAGAGGACCAGAAGGACCAGGACCAAACCTACAAAGTACAATATTATACTACATTTCTTCAAAATTCGTTCAGCCGTCAAATAGTTTTTTATCGATTGCTCGGCATCTAATCGTCGGAATAAGGCACTGCCTTGCCTTTTTATAACGCATATTCTGTGAAGTACGGAGTGCCGTACTTCACAGAATATGCGTTATAACACACTTGCACTTCTATGACACTTCATAGAAGTGCACGTATTGCAATGAAATAAACGCATATAATAAAATATGAAATAAACGCATATAATACAATGTGAAATAAACGCTAGAATAAACGCACCGCGTTCCACTGCAAGGCAGTGCGTGCAAGGCCTAAGATACCAAGTACCCCAGTTTTTAAATCAGCGCAAGGGCTTGAGAGCAGGGCCTCGATTCTGTATGACCACTCACGCCAATTCCACGACACCAGCGTGGAATTAGGGAAGGTGGGTATTTACGCGACCAGGTTTTTAAACCAGGTTTTGGCTTGTAAGTACGCCGCCCTGGTGCGGACCCGCAATACTTGCAAGACTTTCAAAGTATTTTACTCACCAACTCGCTCTTTCAACCCGTCCGCTCCTACATACTCGGTGGCGGGTTCGGCATGGCTTCGGCTGAGTTCGGCCGCACTCGGCCAGCCGGGTCACAAGAAGCTAGGTGGCAGATACATCGCTCAAAAAACTTGCAAGGCTTCGAAGTTTTTTTAAGCAACCGCAATTGTGCTCTTTATTTACATAAGCGCACGGGTCAATTTACTATGCAAGTATTTTTTTACTTTCAATTCCACGCTTCCAAGTACTTTTTTTGCAAACACGATAGTGCTCCTTATTTATATGGACACGAAGATCAATTTCTTATGCAAGTATTTTCTACTTTCAAGGCTTCGGTTTACAAAGCATTTGAAAGTATTTTGAATCCTGGTTTTTATAATGAAAGATTCATGACATGAATGAGAAAAAAATATTTTTTGAATCAATAAGTTACTATTTTGCTATAAATAATTCGCTTAATTTCACTGAGCGTTTTACAACTGAAGTCGACTTATTCTATCAAAAAACATCTAAATACGTTTTAAGAGCCTCTAAGGACCATAAAGTAAAAAAAGAAGAGAACGTGTTGTTCGAGTTCATTCAACGTTCAAACCACTTCGTAACAAACATCTTGCGTGTTTTAAGGGTAGACAACGCCATCTAGTTTAAATGAAGTAACTTGTTATCATGAAGGTCTTGTTATTGAGTATAGAAAATTATCTCCGAAGGTAAGTTGGCACAGATTAGAGAGTAATTAAGGTGGTGAGGTAAATTGGATGGGGCATCAAGGGTAGGGCATTATTATGAGGTCCATACGAACAAATTTTAATGCAAAGAAACATTTTGTTCTTAGTACAAATTATTTTTTATGATGTTTCACAAAACGACGTACTTACTGGCACTTTAACTGGCTCCTAATAATTACCTACCCTACCTACCTACTTTTTGAGCTTTTTCAACACGATATGAGGATTGATTTGAAAAATTAAAAGTTTTCTATACTTTCTCTGCAGAGAATACAACATACAGAGCAATACAACTAACCATTTTGCCAGTAAGACATTGTGAAGAAACCTCCGATATAATTATATAATTATGAAGGTACGTAGGTAGTACATTATAATATCTCAATGAAAGAAACATAATAAAAAAACGTAGTACATATAATGTATATACATACTCAGAAAACTTGCAACGCTTCGAAGTATTTTTTACGCAAAAGCAATTGTGGTCTTTATTTATGCATACCCACGGATCAATTTCCTATGCAAGTATTTTTTACTTTCATTTCAAAAGAGCGATGGTGACCTAATGGTTCTATAGTGCAATTTAGAATCCAACGATACCGGGTTCAAAACCTAGGCTCCCGCACCAATGACTTTTCGAAGTTATGTGCGGTTTTCCATCGCTTCGTACTTCGGAGGGCACGTTAAGCTGTCGGTCCCGGCTGTTATTGGTTAATAGCAGTCGTTAAGCCATGTCAGAGGCCCTCGGGCGGCCTGACAAACTCTGACATCAGAGGCCAGCACTACCTCATAAGACAAACAAACAATTTCAAGGCTTCAGAGTACTTTTTCACACACGCCATAGTGCTCCTTTTATATATAGAGACAAAGATCAATTTGCTATGAAAGTATTTTCTACTTTTTCAAGGCTTTAATCTGTTTCTACAGAAAGCACTTGAAAGTATTTTGAACCCTGGTTTTTCGCCCTGGTGTTTGAAGATGGACGTACTTGAAAGCCCTGGTGCTGGATATTGCGAGTATGACCCATGCCTACGTGGAATTTGTTCGTGATTCCAATTTCCACGCAGGCAGCGAGGAATTGGCGTCTTAAAATTAGAGAATTAGGCCCCTGGAGGTCGTGCTAGTGATAGTGTGGGCCGAATCCGAAACACCTCAAAGTTTGAATTTAGCGGCACCCTTGGTTGCAGGATTGAAATGATTGCGTGTTTTAAGGTCAATCAGCGCCATCTAGTTAAATCGGAGGGAGAACTTTGATGCCTTTGGTTTATTTGCTTGAGTTGTTGACGCCAGTGTGCTATCTATACTCGTACCAAACTCGTACTATACCATTTCGATTACCTCAGCTTGCAAACATAAAAAACCTACCTAAGTCGGAACATTCGTTTGGATAGATCCCATTATATACCTATATTGTTTTGAAACAAAACTTGACGGTTTACTTCAGGAAATTACATAAGCCTTAAAAAAAACAAAGAAAATGTAAAAAAAGGAACAAAATATGTAAATTATTATATATATATTGAGGCAAAACATTCATAGCAGCGCGTGGATTCGATCCATGTGTCTCTGGGTTGCAAGCCAGGCACCGTTTCCACTGTGCTACTCTGACTTGTGGCATAGGAACTGAATTCACGGTACCATTTTATAAACGGATGTGCAATTATTATTCCTTTCAAATTAACATAACTTTAGACTCATATCCCGCAGGAATCCCGTATTTATTCGTGATTAAAAGTATCATTCATCTTAACACATACTATAAACTTTGACTGTGCTAAGTTACTTCAAAATCCGTACGGTAGTTTCAGCGTGATATGTGTTTTTTTTAAATAACTTTTAACCCCTATCCTGCGGGAACCATTGTTTTTTTCGGGATAAAAAATATTCTAAATGTTAATCCATAACATAAGCTATGATTGTGCCAAGTTGCATCAAAATCCGTCGGGTGGTTTCTGCGTGATGCGTGTTCAAAGAGACAGACAGACAGACAGACAGACAGACAAAAAAATAAAAAATAAACCATTTTGCACTCCATATCGATTTTGAAGTTCATCTCAATTAAAATTTTCAAAAAATGTTTAATGTACAGATTTAGCCCAGTTACAGTTTTATTATAGTATAGATTTTTCCTACCCGATAGCTATTTAAGGTGCAACATTTCGCTCAGCGCGCCAAATTCAAATTTTCTTGCGTTTTTTGTCAATTACAGCTCTATTACTCATCGTAGGTTCATGAAAACTTATTTTGCGGCATTAGGTAGGTTGTATCAAGATATTCAACCAAGCAAAAAATCAAGGTGAAAGCTCGTATAAGTACATTTGTCAATAAACATAAAATCACGATGAATATCAGCTTATTTACAATTGTAGCTAAACCAATATTATCTAGGCGATAATATTATTTAACCGTAATTACTTGATGCAACTTATTTATTGTCGCAAAATAATGTTTTCATGAACCCACGATGAGTAAATACAGCTGTAATTAACAAAAAACTCAAGAAAATTTGAATTTAGTGCGCTGAGCGAAACGTTGCAGCTTAAATAATTTTTAAAATTGATGTGTGTTATAGTTAAACGGTTAAGCATATAACGGCTAACAAAACCTGCATTTGTAAAGCAATTTTTAGTTAAGTATATAGGCAAGGTGAAGCAATACTGAAAGGTGTATATGTATATCCAGTTGTCGCGAGGCGGTCCCCGGGTTTGGGTTGCTCCCACTATTCCAGGACACAAACCTCAGTGACACAGAATTACAGGAACTTCCTTCCACTTGATTCTAGCACACGGCGGGAGCAGACTCGGCAGGCCAGAGTCTGATATCGCCCGGCTCTTGCTTAAAAGAGTTCCGCGCGAAGCGGTTCATCGAGTGCAACGCGATCGGGCGCTGCAACTCAACGATGTTCCTCAAACCAGAGCAGCAGACTTTCAGATTTTTTATATTAGTGTTAGCGAAGGAAGGACGAAAGATATACATGGAATTTTTTTATGGAATATTTTTCTATTTTGACCAAAAATCAATGTGTATGACAGGATATTTGTATTTAGAATGAATAATGAACTATCAAAATGAAAAGAAATGGATTATGAAAGAATTAAGATATCAAAAGAGTATTATTATGAAAGAGGTTTGGACCTCGTCACACAGTGATGAACAGTCGACCGGGATATAAAACCTAAAATCAGAATTCGATTTCTCCATACAAAATGAAAAAAATATGGTATTATTTTTGTTAACCCTATTTAGATAATGCTCCGCGATACCACAGTACATATATAGTCCGTAGGACTATATATGTACTGTAGTCCGTAGGACTATATATGTACTGTGGCGATAGTTAACGGTCAAGAAGGTATAAAAAAGTACAGAGTCCACACCGCCAAACAAACGAGTAAAGCATAGAAAATGGTAGTTGCTTATGTGTGCGTGAGTGAATAATTTGTGTTTTTTGTGGTTGATTCACAATTTCATAACAAAAGACTGCATAGTTTTTATTTTTCTTTAGAACTAGACCGAATTAACACGACTAAGGTCGAGATCTTGCTGCGATGTGGCGGCCAATCGGAATAACATGTCTGTAAGAGGGTGTGTGAGGCTGGTGCATACGAGCGGATCGGCATATCTTGGGTGCTTCACTTTCGTATCATGTTTTCAGGGTTCATGGATGTTTGTGAGTTTCTTTATTCTACCATAACTTTAAATGCCTGAACAGATTTGGGTGTATGGGGTATTATTGCACTTATTGCTTATTTCGTTGTACTTATTGCTCCAAATTCAAATGCAAAAAAAACCTTCGAATTTTACAATATGGATATCAAAATGAAGGCCTTGTCAGCACATTCCAACTATATATAATTTATTGGCATAAGTAATTTTTTGGTAGGGCAGGCCAGTTTTTACCCGACCGAGGAGGGTTATGTGTTTGGGTTATATGTATATTTGATTGTTTGTTTGCACGTTTCTTAGGCGCGTCCTACAGCCTAAACGGCTTGATGGATTTTAATAATTGTAATGTGATTTACATTACAATTATAAAGCAACAAAATCTTCTAGTCCTACAAGAATGAAGAGTCCGTCAGACGCATCCTTCGCGTTCCGTCTTGTAAACGTATATCAATGGAAACAACATTATTTTAACACTAGCTGTACCCGCGGCTTCGCACTCGTGTTCTTTTCTTTAGGTTTAAAGTACCATAATGTGCTATTCCAGGACCAATATACCAACATTTTAACAAAATTTCTTCAGCCGTCAAAAATACTTTATCAATTGCTCGGCTTCTAACTCACCGTATTGAGATACCAATTACACCAGATTTAAATCAAACCCTAAGTTATCTAACAATGAAAACCGCATTGCAATCGGTCCAGTAGTTTTTACGAGATGCGTGAACAAACAAACATACAGACAAACTGAAAGAAAGACACGATTAACAAAAAAAATATTGTTTAATACCTTTTTTAAGCACCCAAGAGCATTTTTTCATTTGAATTCATTTAGTAGTTTGGGTGTGATGCACGGTCAAGATACGGACAAACAGACAGACAAAATTAAAAAGTAAAACAGTTTGGCTTCATTATCGAATATAGGGAACCAACCAAAAAAAAATTTTTATTACTTAATTATTAACATAACTTTGGACCCATATCCCGCAGAAACCCTTTACTTTTTCGGGATAAAACGTCCTACCTCGAGGTATGAACTCAAATCATACCAAATTTAATTTGAATTCATTGAGTATTTTCGGCGTAATGCACTTCCAAGGTACAGACAGACAGACCGACAGACTTACAGAATGACAAAAATTAAAAAAATACAGTTTTGGCTTTAGTATTTAATTTAGAACGGCCCCCAAAAAAATTACAACATATCTTTAATTTACAGATTTTGGGACATTATCCCGCAGGAACTCTTTATTTCTTCGGGATAAAAAGTATACTCAATTTTAACCCATCATACAAACTATGACTGTGTCAAGTTGCACCAAAATCCGCCCAGTAGTTTCAGCGTGATACGTGTTCGTTTAAATAACTTTCAACCAATATCCTGCGGGAACCCTTTAATGTTTCGGGATGAATAGTATCCAATATCCCTACCTAGTTGTATGAACTCAAATTTTACCATGTTTCATATGAATTCATTCAGTAGTTTTGGCGTGATGCGCAGCCAAGATACAGACGGACAGACAGACAGACAGACAGAAAGACAGACAGAAAGAAAAACAAAAATGAAATAAGAAACATTTTTGGCTATACTATCGAACATAGAGTAACAACCAAAAAAATAAACAAAAATCCTCAATGTACAGAATTGGACCTGTCACAGTTTTATTATAAGTATAGATGACCACGCAGACACGTAACGCGTCGCGTTACAATATGTTCTTTGAATTGTTCTTGCATTGTCTTATTGACGTCACACGTTTTCTCATGGAATTGCGTTTAGCATAGCGAATAAGCGCCCTGATCGAGTTCGAAAAAGCGTTGCGCTCCAAAACTCAAATTGTTGAAGTAGCTATGAAAGTCGATAAGCTAGACTGTGCAGGGCACGTTTGCCGCATGCTGGAATTGCTGGATGAGCTGTGGGTCAAAATCGACACAAAGTGGAGTGCGAGGCGACGTTGATGTCGCGGCAGCCCTCAGAAGCGATGGCGAGGCGAGTACAGGCTAAACTAATAGTAGTAATGTTTTTTGGTAATACCACTCGAAAGGAAAAAAAACAGTAAAACACCTGAAATTTGGTGCCCATTATTTTTTTGCCAAATATTAAAATGAGATTTCATTGTTTTTATTTATATAAATAACATACTTGTCACTTCATATTTCATTATCGATATTGGTGCCAGAAGGCTGATAATTATGACGATTGCTTTCAGGTAAAAACTATGTTTTTCTTAACTAATATAGTTAAATACTTATAAATATTATATCTGACTTCTAGGCCAAATATAATGCTTGTGTCAGATTTTTCCATTTTTGGGCCTGACAGCCCTAGTCACGGAACTAAAATATGTTTATTAACAAGTGTGCCTATCTTATTTCGGCGACAGGCAGACGGACGGACATACAGACAGCGTTCCTTCAACAATACGGTTCCCTTTGGATCGTTTAGGTAAGGAACCCTAAAAAAACCTTCCTGACTGGGAATAATGAGGAGTTTATCAGCGCTATAAGAAAAAATATCAAAGCCACCAAACCCAACATACATCGAAATTCGAACCGAAAGCATGCATAAATTAAAAGATTATAAAAATAAATGAAGAGTAAGTATCACAGTAATTGAAAGTAAGTATTACTCAAAATATGTTGCTTACAGCGAATATTGTCAAAATAAAGGGTTATTTATGAAGTCGAACCTCGAATAATAAATGAGTCGACGCAATAAAAAATTATTCACATCGTCAGCTTTCCCTTAAATGCCCGTGTCATACATTAATATTTTAAAATATGCATTTCACTCGTTCTCATTATCAGGAGAGGACAAGTTACATAGCTGCATCATGACTGTAAGATAATTATATATTTTTTAAATCACTGTTTTCCTTATTTTAGCCAAGTTCATTCCTAAACTACAACATTCGGTAAGGAATATCCCCAGTCTGGAATAAATTTAATTTGTGGGAAACATGAATGAGAGATTGTTTTTTTCTTTATAAAGCTAAGTGTACAACTCGCAAGCTCTACGACCCGAACCCAGCAATGAAGATTCCCGAGCTACATTGACCCGCCACTATACCGACGACGTGCCGGAAATCAGCCTAGACTAGATCGAGATAGCTTAAAAATGGAAAAGCCCCAGAGAGTTACTTCGGAACTTATGAAATCGGCGGGAATACCTGTACTTCGTGAGTTCTAGTTGTTTAACTCTGTTCTGAACAATGGAAGAAAGGCGTGGCATAGAAGCTTGGTAGTTTAGTTTTTCAAAAAAGGGGATAAATCTATCTTTTTTTAAATTATATGCCCATCTCGCTTCTGAGCCAAGTCTATACCTAATCTGTTTTCGAGGGTTGTCTCGAACCGTCTAGCAAGAAGACTTGATGAGTGTCAGCCTCCGGAGCAGGCTGGATTTCGAGCGGATTACGGGACCATGGACCACATCCACACAGTGCGGCAGGCTATACAGAAAACCGAAGAGTATAATCAGGCCCTTGTGTCTTGCTTTTATGGACTATGAGAAAGTCTTTGACTCTGTCGATACCTGGGCTGTTCGCATATCCCTGCAGCGATGCCAAGTGGACTTGCGATACATCGAGGTGATGAGATTCTTGTATGATGCCGCGACTATATCTGTTCATGTCTGGTTCTGGAACCGGCAGACTAAACCTATCCAGCTGCGCAGGGGAGTGAGACAGGGTCAGTGTTATATCCCCGAAACTATTCACTAACGCCCTGGAAGATATGTTTAAGGCTTTGGACAGAACAGGAACGGGCATGAACATAAATGGCGATTACATCTCACACTTCCTTTTCGCTGATGATACTGTCCTTGTGGCGGAGTCCCTGCAAAACCTCGAGCAAATGCTGACCAACTTAGCTCACGCCTCTAGTCGTATCGGTCCCGGGATGAACATGGATAAAACCAAGGTTATGTTTAACGACCTTATTACCCCGCAAATGTTCGTCGTTAACGGTGTCCCCCTTGAAGTGGTTCAGAAATATGTTCACCTCGGGCAGATTATTCTATTAGGTAGGAACAACTTCTAAAGGAAAGCCGATAAGAGGAAAAAGCCGGTTGCCGGTTCAAGTCTTTTCGTCGTCCATACCACAGTGCCTAAACACGAAAATCTACAACGCGTGCGTTCTACCAGTTATGTCCTACGGTGCCGAAACGTGGACACTCACGGTGGGGCTGGTCCACAAATTTAAAGTCGGTCAGCGAGCTATGGAGACAACTATGCTCGAAGGTACAGAATCTGAAATTCCCAAGAGAACTAAGGTAACCGACATAGCTTAAAGAATTAGCAAGCTGAAGTGGCAATAGGCCGGTCGCCGTAGACACAAAGTAAGTTTAAGTCGCAAAAATTGCACCATACTGTTATTTTCAGATGTTGTAGGTTCCAATGATGCTAAACCAAATTTGCAGCTTCGAAAGACCTGTGCTAACTGCGTGATGCTCGAAAAACCTCGAAATTTTCGGTCCTTTTTCATAACTTCTAAACGGTGCATCCTACGGGAGTCACCTGGTAGGTACACTTCTAAAGATGTCAAAATTTGCTAAAATTTGAGCGCAACCAAGCTCTGTAGGTCCAACTAGACTGAATATAGGTGCTATAATAAAACTGTAACTGGGCTAAATCTGTACATTAAATATTTTTTGAAAATTTTAATTGAGATGAACTTCAAAATCGATATGGAGTGCAAAAAGGTTTTTTTTTTATTTTTGTCTGTCTGTCTGTCTGTCTGTCTGTCTGTCTGTCTGTCTCTTTGAACACGCATCACGCAGAAACTACCCGAAGGATTTTGATGCAACTTGGCACAATCATAGCTTATGTTATGGATTAACATTTAGAATACTTTTTATCCCGAAAAAAACAATGGTTCCCGCAGGATAGGGGTTGAAAGTTATTTAAAAAAACACATATCACGCTGAAACTACCGTACGGATTTTGAAGTAACTTGGCACAGTCAAAGTTTATAGTATGTGTTAAAATGAATGATACTTTTAATCACGAATAAATACGGGATTCCTGCGGGATATGAGTCTAAAGTTATGTTAATTTGAAAGGAATAATAATTGCACATCCGTTTATAAAACGGTACCGTAAATTCGGCACCTATGCCACAAGTCAGAGTGGCACAATAGAAGCGGTGTTTGGCTTGCAACCCAGAGGCACATGGATCGAATGCACGCGCTGGTATGAATGTTTTGCCTCAATATTTATAAGCATTTACATATTTTGTGCCTTTTTTACATTTTCTTTGATTTTTTTAAGGCTTATGTAATTTCCTCAAGTAAACCGTCGAGTTTTGTTTGAAAACAATATATATAATGGGAGCTATCCAAACGAATAGTCCGACTTAGGCGCAGTTTTTTATGTTTGCAAGCTGAGGTAATCGAGATGGTATAGTACGAGTTTGGTACGAGTATAGATAGCACAATGGCATCAACAACTCAAGCGAATAAACCAAAGGCATCAAAGTTCTCCCTCCGATTTAACTAAATGGCGCTGATTGACCTTAAAACACGCAATCATTTCATTCCTGCAACCAAGGGTCCCGCTAAATTCAAATTTATCAGGTCTTTCGGATTCGGCCCACACTAGCACTAGCACGACCGCCAGGGGCCTAATTCTATAATTTTAAGACGCCAATTCCTCGCTGCCTGCGTGGTGCCACGCAGGTGGCGTGGAATTCGCGTGAGTGGTCATACAGAATCCAGGCCCTGCTCTCAAGCCCTTGCGCTGATTTAAAAACTGGGGTACTTGGTATCTTAGGCCTTGCACGCACTGCCTTGCACTGGAACGCGGTGCGTTTATTCTAGCGTTTATTTCACATTGTATTATATGCGTTTATTTCATATTATATTATATGCGTTTATTTCATTGCAATACGTGCACTTCTATGAACTGTCATAGAAGTGCAAGTGTGTTATAACGCATATTCTGTGAAGTACGGCACTCCGTACTTCACAGAATATGCGTTATAAAAAGGCAAGGCAGTGCCTTATTCCGATGATAAGATGCCGAGCAATCGATAAAAAACTATTTGACGGCTGAACGAATTTTGAAGAAATGTAGTATAATATTGTACTTTGTAGGTTTGGTCCTGGTCCTCCTGGTCCTCTGGACCTGGACCAAACCTACAACTGGTCTGCTTGTGGTTTGGCTTTTGGTCCTGGAATAAAACGTGTGGGCTACTTTTAAATAAAATGACCACGCGGGCAAAGCCGCGGGCACAGCTAGTACTATAATAAAACTGTAACTGGGCTAAATCTGTACATTAAATATTTTTTGAAAATTTTAATTGAGATGAACTTCAAAATCGATATGGAGTGCAAACAGTATTTTTTTTTTTTTGTCTGTCTGTCTGTCTGTCTGTCTCTTTGAACACGCATCACGCTGAAACTACCCGACCGATTTTGATGCAACTTGACACAATTATAGCTTATGTTATGGATTAACATTTAGAATACTTTTTATCCCGAAAAAAAACAATGGTTCCCGCAGGATAGGGGTTGAAAGTTATTTAAAAAAAACACATATCACGCTGAAACTACCGGATGGATTTTGAAGTAACTTGGCACAGTCGAAGTTTATAGTATGTGTTAAAATGAATGATACTTTTAATCACGAAAAAATACGGTCCTGCGGGATATGAGTCTAAAGTTATGTTAATTTGAAAGGAATAATAACTGCACATCCATTTATAAAACGGTACCGTAAATTCGGCACCTATGCCACAAGTCAGAGTGGCACAGTGGAAGCGGTGCCTAGCTTGCAACCCAGAGGCACATGGATCGAATCCACACGCTGCTATGAGTGTTTTGCCTCAATATTTATAAGCATTTACATATTTTGTGCATTTTTTTACATTTTCTTTGATTTTTTTAAGGCTCATGTAATTTCCTGAAGTAAACCGTCAAGTTTTGTTACGTAATATTACAGATGGTAGTTTTTTAATTATTATGGTTTACAAACAAAGTGTAAAGACAGAAGCGGACACCCAATTTTCTACCTATGTCTTAGATCCTTCGTGGCGCAATGGTGTCAGAACCCGACTTACGTGCCTTCAAACCCAGGTTCAAATCCGAGTAGCCTTAAAGACTTTTTCGCACTTTTTATTGGTTTCAAACAAAGTGAAAAGACAGAAGCGGACACAAAAATTTCGGCCAGTGTTTAAGATCCTTTGTGGCACAGTGGTGTCAGTACCCAACTGACGTGCCGTCATTCCCAGGTTCGTATCCGAGTAGCCTCAAAAACTTTTGCACTCAACAAAAACTTTTCATGAAGCAATAGTTTCATTAGCTAAATACAGAGGCGCCACTGAGCTTTACCCCTATTGGGCGCGAAGATAGGCCTCTATTTCCGTATATACATAGTACTCTGTGCCAGAATCCTTAATGTTTTACATGTTGTACTAACAGAACTGTCTGATGCACTAACTAAAGGAAAGCCGACGTTGTTGCATAATATTTCGAAAATATACATTACGTACACAACGCTCTTGACGTCAGAGACCGTGTTGGCATCATGAATCTGTAGAGGTTCGTGGTTGGCATCGAGTATGTTTTAAAATCCAGAAAGCAAAAATGTATTCTTCGAAAGTACACCGTAAAGGTTCCGAACATTTATGACGTCACTGGCCGAGCTGCGATCGGGTATAGGTAGTTTCGAATAACGCTCCACATAACGCTATTTTATTCTATTCTATTCCACAAAGTGTCTTGGTGGCTGTACAAACATTAATAAATAATAATAAATATATTGGGGACAATTCCATACCAATTACCTAGCTCCAAACTAGTATACCCTGTAATATGGGAACTAGATAACGTACATAAATACGAATATCACATCCATGACTCGGAAACAAACATTTTTGCTCATCACACAAATGATTGCACCTTGCAGGATTCGAACCCGCGACCGTTTGATTTCGTTCCCAGGGTCACTAGCCACTAGACCAACCTATTAATTATTTATTTGCTATTGCAACACAGATAGATTTCTGCCAACAGCCTTCAGTGGCAACCCGACTTGGCCGTGAATAGTTAGAAGACGAGGGCGAGAGCGAAGCTTAGCGAGCTCCCGCCTTCGTATGTCTGTCAGTCTTAGAAGACGAAGGCGAGAGCGAAGCTTAGCGAGCCTTCGTCGTCTAACCTAACACGGCCATGTCGGGTCACTACTGAAGGTCTGTATGTAAGTTTGTTCGCGCATCAAGTAAAAACTACTAGATCGATTGCAATGCAATTTTCACTATTGGATAGCTTAGGGTTAAAAACTGGGCTACTTAGTATCTTAATCTGATGATTAGATGCCGAGCAATCGATAAAAAACTATTCGACGGCTTAACAAATGTAGTATATTATTGTATATTATAGGTACTTTTTTTGGTCCTGGAATAACACGTATGAGTAACTTTTAAATGAAATGACCACGCGGGCAAAGTCGCGGGTACAGCTAGTACTTATAATAAAACTGTAACGGATCCAATTCTGTACATTGAAGATATATTGAAAAAATTTTTTGCGACCTTACTCTAGATTCGATACTGAAGCCAAAACTGTTTTTTTTTTATTTTTGTCTGTCTGTATACGTATCACCCTGAAACTACTTGACGGATTTTGTTGAAACTTGGCACAGTCATAGTATGATATGATAATGGGTAAAAATTAAGGATACTTTTTATCCCGAAAAATAAAGTGTTCCTTCGGGATAATGTCCAAAATTCTGTAAATTGAAGTTTTTTTTTTTTGGATGCTGTTCTACATTCAATACTAAACCCAACACTGTATTTTTTTCTTTCTGTCTGTCCGTCCATCTATCTGTCTGTATCTTGGCCGCGCACCACGCCGAAAATACTAAATGAATTCAAATTAAATTTGATATGATTTGAGTTCACACTTCGAGGTAGGACATTGGATACTTTTCATCCCGAAAAAAATAAGTGTTCCTGTAGGATAGGGGTGGAAAATTATTTAAAAGAACACTTAGCACGCTGAAATTATTGGACGGATGTTGATGCAACTTGGCACAGACATAGTTTATCAGATAGGTCAAAATTATAGATTTTGTCCCGAAAAAATAAAGGGCTCCTGTAGGATATGGGTCCAAATTCTGTACTAATGTACAGAATTTGGACCCATATCCTACAGGAGCCCTTAATAAAAGTCTTTTTTATTAATGATATATTTTTTATATATTTTTTTGGAAGTTACTCTATATTCGTTTACGAAGCCTAAACTGTATCTTTTTTCATTTTTGTTTGTATGTCTGTCAGTCTTAGCCGCGCATCACGCCGCCGGAACTACTGGATGAATTCAAAAGAAACTTGGTATGATTTGGGTTCGTACTACGAGGTAGGACATAGGATACTTTACATATCGAAAAATTTATGGGTTATTATTTAGGAGTTGAAACTTATTTAAAAGAACACGTACCACGCTGAAAGTAACGGACGGGTTTTGATGCAACTTTGTACTGTCTTAAGTTATATGATGGGTTAAAATTGAGGACACGTTTAATCCCGAAAAAGTAAAGGGTTTCTGTGGGATATGGGTCCAAAGTTATGTTAATATTTAAGTAATAAAAAATATTTTTTGGATGGTTCTCTATATTCGATACTGAAGCCAAACTGTTTTACTTTTTTAATTTTGTCTGTCTGTTTGTCCGTATCTTGACCGCGCATCGCACCCAAACTACTAAATAAATTCAAATGAAAAGAATGCTCTTGGGTGCTTAAAAAAAATTGAACAATTATTTTTTCGTTAATCGTGTCTTTCTTTCTGTTTGTATGTTTGTTTGATCACGCATCACGTAAAAACTACTGGACCGATTTCAATGCTGTTTTCATTATTAGATAGCTTAGGGTTTGATTTAAAACTGGTGTAATTGGTATCTCAATCCGGTGAGTTAGAAGCCGAGCAATTGATAAAGTATTTTTGACGGCTGAAGAAATTTTGTTCAAATGTTGGTATATTGGTCCTGGAATAGAACATTATGGTAATTTGACCCTAAAGAAAAGAACACGCGTGCGAAGCCGCGGGTACAGCTAGTGTAAAATAACTTCCATAATTAGGTACGTTTATATAACAATGATAAATATATCTACATTATTATTAATTGTACTCAATTTCTTTTTGCATTACATAAACCATTTTCCACTGATTTATGTGTTTCTTATCCTTCCATCCAAAGGTCTTGAAATACGTCAAGATCCATTATTTGAGAAAGAAAAAGAAAAGTTTAGGTTTTTCGTTTTTTCCAGATAACAAAGTAAGTAAGTAATTATTAGTTCTACAGGATTTTGCTTGTACTTAAATTAAAGACAAGTAACTGTTCTACAACTTCATCTCCATGACTTTACTCGTAGGATGGGTATTTTAGCCGTTATTCTGCTCGGAAGACAGCTAAAACTACAATTTCGAACTTTTTGGGAAACTTGACAATGTTTGAAATGCTGTCTCAGGACTGTATTGGTCTTACGGAGCTGCGGCTGCGCTCCGTAGAACGCTGCCTACTTTAAAAGTGCCAGTTATAAAGTAAAAAATGAAAAGTCCGATAATTTTCGAGCACTACGCAGTTAGCACAGGTCTTACGAAGCTGTGAACTTGGTTAAACACTATTGGTATCTATCTTAACAACATTCCAAAAAAACAGTACAGTGCAATTTTTAGTACCTACCTACTTGTATCCCCTAGGTAAGTACATATTTTCTGAAAAATCATGCAACTATTTTGTCGATAAAACAGTCTGATGGTCTATTTTACGCAAGTACATAGACCTCAGTCAAATAATTGAAAATGGTAACGTTGTGATTTATGCAAATCGATAGCTTGACGTTCAATTTAAACTGTGAGGCACGTTGCGCCTGCGGCGGTGTCGGCCATTAGGCTCTTCGCAGGACACGCGCGGGCCCCCGTCTTATCTCTCGCCGTCTTGTCCGCCAAACACTAGCAGTGCTTTGTTTTTTTTGTTATCAATATATTTGCATTTGACCATCTATCCCTCATAAGTGACAATGCGGTCAATGTCACTTGTATATTCTCAGCAGGTTATAACTATCGGGAAACACATACTCCAGGGCTAGGAGTTCCACTCCTTAGCGATACGCGTCATATTTAATGTGGAAATCTATAGTGGAGGAACGCTTCATGCGTAGTCTCTGGTGGAATATTGACGGTGCCCGGGGCGCATCGCTGTAGCAGTATGTACGCTTTATTTTTATTTCAAGAAACTTCTGCAGTTTTCCTTGCAGGCCACAACTCTCGATAACGAGGAAACTCCCTGCATCGCTTTAAAACGTCTTTTGTTCATGGATAACGTCATCTGAATCTAAAGCCGATTTCGCAAATGTGGATACGACCAATGCTTTGTTTCGTCTGTACCTACTTTAACTATCCTCCTGTCAGTGTAATTTTGTTAAATAGTACCCCGTAGTCAGTTTCTGTGATTTCAGTCTCGTCATAATCACTATCATCATCCCTCAATTACCATCAACTGCTAGGACTTGGGAGACACCCATCGGTCAAGCATTTTGAGGCTATGCGGTAGTAGCACAAACATGTTTTTTTTTACGTGTTACCACTTACCAACATAAATGAGTGTGATGGTAGCTGACCAGCATATTAATTCGCATTAGAATCCAAAGACACTGGGTTCGATCCTCGGCTCTGCACCAATTAATTTTTTAAGTTATGTGCGGATTTCCATTGATATACGAGGTTCAGATGTTTAGCGGGCGGCCTGAGAAACTCTGACACCAGTGACCAGCTCTACCTCATACGACAAGCAAGGAAAGAACAGAAAGGTATGAATACTTAGATATTATTATGTATTCCGGTCCAAATGTGTTTCACAAGTGCTAGTTAAAGGAACTGTGCATTAATAGAATGAATCACCATGTGTCGCGACGCTGGCTGGTCGGGTGAAAGTCTCATTCAGGCACTTAAGTTTCGATCGAGACACTAAAAACACCTGACAATGCACAATAAGTCACAGAGATACATAAATTAAATCTACAAAATCAAAACTAAATAACTACATGCAACAATTAAATAAAAATCGTGAGAGAATAACAATCTGTTATCGCATTGATTACTATAGTACCTACTTACTTAAAAATATAATTTTGTCAAACAAATATTAATACAAATGCGCTATACGCACTATACACGTTTTTATCGTTCGTTGGACACAATCAAATAGTACAGATTATTAAAATATACTTACAAACCTAGACGATTGATTATATCTTATATACCTACTGTAAAGGTAGGTAGGTACATATCACATTTCAAAACTATACTGAGAGCAGAGGCTCTCCAGCGAGAACACTTACTTAAGCTAGGATAACACTTGAGTTGCTCTGAGAACTGACACTTGGATGCATCAAACACAATGCTCTATTTGGTGACTCGCACGTGGACAAAAGGTTAAGTGTTTTTGAAACCCACGTAGCGCTTAAAAGCTATATAGACAGACAGTCATAAAAAGTGTGATATGATTACATTCTAGAAAACATTGTCAAATCACTATAGATTTTAGAAAACAATGGTAATTTAGGGTAGGTAGTAGGTAATTGTCGCCTAAACGGGGGAAGATAGATTATTTTGTGGTGGCAAGGACTAACCATACATCGCCAATACCAGTAAGACGCAGCAGAGTAGGTGGAAAAATACTGTGTTTGTACGGAAATGTAAAAAATAATATTTAATTTTTAAAAAAGGATTGTATAATAATGCATTCTCAATTTTTATATTTTTAGGTATTTTTTCTTTTTTTTCATTGTCATAGATTTGTGAGCTACCCTAAAGTTACAGCAGAATAGCTAATCGGAAAGTGCTCGAAATTTGAATTGCAAGATTCCAGGACAGACAGAAATACATAGATACATAGATGGATAAATACATACAAGTGAAGTTAAATAAATCGTTTTAAAAATAAATAAAGAGAATAATACCGATTGCACCCGCCATAACAATTTTCTGTCCCCGGTCGGTGATCCAGAAAAAGAAAACAATGTCGAACATAGAGCTAATTGGAGTCAAAATGTAGATGGCTGTATAGTAGGCGCAGCGAAAGTATGTGTCTCGGAAGGTATCTGACTATCTGCTAGTGGCTGTGCAAACTACTATTTTTCAGGCGCAATCCCAATGTTGAATGAAGGTGAAGACAGCATTGTATAACTGCCTCGCTCACTCGCTTACGTTTTTCGCATACTCTATCTCGCTTTTACTCTATGCTATTTTATCCCCACAGCAGTACCTGCGCACTCGTCAGGCCCCTCTTTCCTAATGGGCACTTTGGGCACTTGCCCAGGGCCCCGCAATCGATAGGAGCCCCCTAGTTCCTGCCAGATCACCAAATGATAACCGATATTTATTACCGAAAAACATTACAGCCCAAAAAATAAGTGTAATATTTTAATGGTGCATGTAAATATGTGAGTTCTTTTCCACCATAACTTTTAAATGCCTGAACTGATATTGATATTTATGGGGTATCGTTAGAATACTTACATCAACCCCATCTATGAGAGAAATAGGCAATATGTTTTTTGAAAAGTTCCTGTTTTTCAGGGCAGTCGTGTATTTTCTCATACTTTGACGATGTACTATTTATTACGAAAAAACAAAACGATAATGACTGACTACAATACCTACTTCCTTATTAGATTTTGCATGCGCGAAGCTACATGCAAAATCAATAAGCAAATATACCAATCTACTCTCGCCCGAAAATCAGGATTTCCGATATCAGCATGTTTGGATAAATTTAAATACATAAAAATAAATTTTAATAGTATACTAAGAATACTGTTTTAAATAAACATTATCAGTGAACTATAATTTCCTAGCCTTTATTGTGTCTTTCATCAAGAGTTACGGTTGAGACTCGCGCCTAATGTGAATTAAGCGGACGAAGCGAAGCGTGCAGCGTCAAGTTGAATTAACCATTTTAATTGAGAAATTACATATTAAATTGATTCAAACGTGTTTTTACGTTATGTTTAAAATTTCTCATTTCATCAATTATTCGCATGTTTTGTATAAAAAAAAACATTAAAAACAAATGCAAAATTTAATTAAGAAAGCAAAAAATATATATAATTACAAATGTTATTGTGCACACAGTTATCCATGGGAAATTTATAAAATAAGTATTATTTTACAACAGAATTAGTGTAATCTCTAATGAAACAATACTTAATTATGTATTGACATTTTTTTATTAATAAAAAAATAAAACTGTTTTTTTTTGAGATTATTAATTGTTAACGGACTGAGGTTATAGTTTTCAACAATATACAGCGCTAAGATCTGCTGGCAGGATCCCTACGTGACCGACCGACTTAAATAAATTGACCGATGATTGGGAATTCCCCTGTATTCAGCGTTGCCAGATACACTGTAATTACAGTAGAGCTGTCGTATTTAACAGAATACTTGAAAATTGTTCATAGTGAAAAATGAAGGAACTAATAGTATATTGGAATCAAATCAAATAATCAAACAATCAAATAATCTTTTGAAATAAAAGAAAATTGAAGACACATTTCCAAATGTAGCAATCGCATTGAGAATCTTTTTAAGCATTAGGGTAACTAACTGCAGTGGGGAACGCTCCTTTTTCAAATTGAAAAGAATAAAAAATGAATTAAGAAGTACAATGCTTCAAGAGAGATTAAACAGTTTGTCGCTGATATCCTTAGAATTGTATATGCTCAAAAACATAGATTTTGAAGAAGTGATTAACTATTTATCTCAAATTTAGAAGGGTAGGTACCTCATCAATCAAGATAGATTTTTAAGCCCTAACCTGTGAATGCTAAGAGTTTATTTTGAGGATTAATTTATATTACTAGCTTTTGTCCGATACTTCGTCCGCGTGGACTACAGTTCATCGCGAAAAAAGCATCCTTAGTTCATCTAGGATATTAAAAACCAATGCAAACGTATAGCACCAACGCTCTTGAAGCTTTTTGACAGACTTGTTAATATTTTGTTTCCACGGCAACATATCATTGTTTTCGTTTTTGTTTTCGTTTTCGACCTTTCCCAGTTTTCCCGTGACAACTTACCATTTTCCGGGATAAAAAGTATTCTATGTTGGTCTCTATATTGTACAGTACCTATTTACAAAGATTCATCAAAATCGGATGAGTCCTATTAGCATGAAAGCTCCCCAAACAAACAAACAAACAGACAACGTTTTACTTTTATATATTGGTGCGTATCTATTCATTTAACGTGACTAAAGAAATAACAAGTAAAAATTATTATAAAAAAAAACAAAACACCCGACAAAACTATTGTTTAAAATTTTAAACTTTGTTATAAGCTTAAAATACAATTGCTACTGTTTAGGTAAAATATATATATATTTTTGAAATGGTCTTTTAAAGACCTTTATTTTGGTACCTCACTCGATAGGTTTTGGCAATTTTTCGTTCCGTCGGAAATACAATATGGCAGCTATAAGCCGCCATATTCGTTTTCTTGACATTTCATATATCCTGTAGCACTCTCGTGACTATCTCGGATTCATTTATCAAAATCCATCAAGCCGTTTAGGCTGTAGGATGCGCCGAAGAAACGTACAAACAAATAAAATAAAATACAAACCAAACACAACCCTCCTCAGTCGGGTAAAAATAAATTTAGAACTTTGTTTATCTACTTTCTTTGTAAATTCTAACAAAATAGTGCCGTGTTCTTGACACGGCACTATTTTGTTATACACATACACATAGGGGCCCCATTATCCTAATGTGCCCAGGGCCTCCAATAGGTTAAAAACGGCCCTGGCAATCGTCACAGAGCCTAACTTCACAAACATATAGGTACATTGGCTGCGACTACTGTACATATACTTAGTTAGTATTCTTTAGTTAGGAACATTGACAGATTTAAAAAAAAGTATCAAAAGAGAGCCTCGCTAGCATTGTCACGTCAATGTTCCCTAGTTACTATTTTCAACCGACTTCAAGAGGAGGTTCTCAATTCGACCCGTACATGTTTTTTTTTGTATGTATGTTGCGCGATATCTCCGGCAATTGTGGATCGTTTTTATTTTTATTTTTTTAATGGGTATGTTATGCCTCAGGGTTAGTCCTAATCAAATTTCATGAAAATATTCTACCTCTAAGGGTGGAAAATTAGGAGATGACTGAATTTTATTAACTTTCACGCTTTATGACGCGATATCTCCGTCAAATGTGGGTCGACTTTATAGTTTTTTTTTATAGAATAGGATTTGCTTTAGGCATGGTCCCACATATATATATATATATATATATATATATATATATATATATATATATATATATATATATTTAATTTGGTGAAGATCTGATAAAGACCTCCGGAGATACAAAGGGACTCCTCAGTGGATAACAGCAAGTCACTTGCGATTGCTGTAATCGCATGTTCATGTATTGTTCACGTCACTCAAAATAGGGTAAAAAAAAAACTTTCTTCAACCGACTACAAAATTAACAAAATAATCTTATGTGGGAAACAGTTAAGGAAGTCGGTGCCCAATTTTCTTAAATCTAACCAAATCAACGGCACAGACTTTCTTAACTGTTTCTCACATAAGATTATTTTATTCATTTTAAAGTCGGGTTTTTTTTATGTTTATTTTTTGCAGTTTCAATATACAAAACGAATTTAATACAAAAATTGTGTAACTTTGGTTTACTGGAATATACAAGCCAAAGTTACCCAATTTTTGTATTAAATTCGTTTCAACAAATTTCATCAACCAACCATCAATGTAGCTGTACAGTGGAAATACTTGTATGACATTCACAATGGCACTTAATAGGGCACCTTACAATCAACGTGTGAATGCTTTCTAAGAATTTGACAGTAGTGCGACCTTGTCTGTTTAATTGAGTGCTACTTAGGTACATATACAGTTATTGGGATATGCCGATACCCACCTTGACTCTTGGGGTCACTCACTGAGTTTTTGCCAAGACACAGATATCTCAAAAGCTGTCTACTACAAACTTAGCAATGCCCACCTTTGATCTTTTCAGAATGTGCATGATAGACTTTTCTTTGTAGAACCAATATAGCCTAACATCAAATTATATTTCATCAATTGATACATACAATCAAATGTTTTTAACAACTTGTCACTTTGATCAAGCACAGTTAATTAAAAAATATTTAAATTTAAAAGCTTTGATATTAACCATGCGGTTTACGACACGAACGATTTTATTAACTAAAATATTAATTACTTACCCGCGGCTTCACACGCGTGCTCATTTTTACAGATAAAAAGAACTCTATGTGCTATTCCAAGACCTAAAATACAACAACCAACATTTCATCAAAATTTCTTCAGCCGTAAAAAAGATTTTTGTCTTTTGCTTGGCTTCTAGTCATTGGATTGAAATACCAATCATACTTGTTTTTAAGTTAATCCCTAAGCTATCCAACAGTGAAAACCGCTTCGCAATCGGTCCAGTAGTTTTTACGTGATGCGCGAATAAACATACAGACAAACAAACAGAGAGACACGAATTTTAAAAATGTTCTATTCTTGTTCTGTAGCTTATTTTAAGTACCCTAGACCATTTTTTTCTTAATAATCTTCATTGTACAGACTTTTTCGTTTTTATTGCTTTATAATAAGTATAGATAGATGGTTTGCCTGTAATGTATGTCTTTCACAATAAATTAATTTCTAACGCTTTCGGCTAGGCAACGCAGATACGTAGGTTTGTGGTTACCTAAACGAATCTTCCCGGCCTCAAGGATTTTCTTTCGTCAATCTTGAGCTTGACTTTCGTTATTTGAATCTACGACTACAATTTCATCATATTTCATACAAAAACGTTAACAACTGTGGACAAAACATGTGCTGCGTTTGAATTAGGCAGGTAGACATTCATTGCAACATTTACACATCACAACTTGAATTACTCTTTTCAATGAACCTCATTACCTTTTTGGCGCCGAGTTACTGACAAGTTCTAGGCTGGATGTCAATCTCGACCACAACAAACATTACCTTGTGAAACTTGTGAAGTTGCGTTATTGTATAGGCACCCATCCCATATATTGCCACATCAAAAGATTAAGTGCGTAGGTTTCTTCATCGATTCCATTATATTTTTCAGGCTATCTGTCCCGTCGTTGTCTGTTTGAAATCTCAGCATCTTCGAAAAAACTTCACCTACTTCTAAGGGTCGTATCCGTTTGAAACTGCAAATTATGTAATAGGTAGGTATGTTCCGATGACAATACAATATGGTACCCTCGAGCTGATGATGGAGCTGGAAGGTGGTAACGCAAACTTTTGAATGGCTACTACAGCAAACCCATCGAGTGAACGCTAATTAGATTCGTCTTTATGAGTCTTCTTCATTTCACCTGATGACGAGGAACTGATGATCCAGTTCTTTTTAACTTTTTTTTCCTAGCTGCGCCCCGCATTTTCTCCCTCGTGGATTATGATGATAAATGATGATGATGATGAAAAAGTAGCCTATGTGTTAATCTAGGATATAAGCTATCCTGGTACCAAATTTCATTCAAATACGTTCAGCCGTATGAGCGTGCAGGAGTAACAAACACACACACCATTTATACTGGCGCAAATTGATTTTTATGACGCATCTTGTAAGGACTGACAGTTCTAATGTATGGAGTTATGCATCGCGCAAACGAAGTTATCTGCTCCCTAGGAAAGTATTCATTTATAAAACTATAAGCTCTGATTGGGCTGTTTACGACAGTGGCTGCACTTCTCTGATTATTCTACTTATAATAAAGCAATAGAAACGAAATAGTCTGTACAAAGAAGATAATTTTAAAAAATGGTCGAGAATACTTAAAATACGCTACTGAACAAGAAAATAACACTTTTTTAAATCGTGTCTGTATGTTAGTTTGTACGTTAGTTCGCGCATCACGTAAAAACTCTGGACCGATTACAATGCGGCTTTCACTGTTGGATAGCTTTGGACTTAACTTGATCCGATTGAAATACCAAGTACACTTACTGGTGTACTAGGTATTTCAATCGGATCAGTAGAAGCCCAGCGAATATTGATCAAATGTTGGTATATTGGTATTTTAGGTCTTGGAATAGTACATAGAGTACTTTTAACCCAGAGAAATGTCCACGCGTACGAAGCCGCGGGCATCGGCTATTTTATAATAATAGTGTGATTAATAGCTAGGACAAAAGTATTCATAGCCATATTTGCTGCTAGAACGCATGTTGTCATATGTCTGGTTCTGTGACCAATTCTTTGTAAAATCATTGGGACCTACTCTCAAAACTGAGCCAATTTAAATTCGAAAGTTATTAAAATATCAAGTGAGATTTACTAGCGAATTTCTCGGGGTCTAGATTAGCAACAATACTTTGAGGTTCATTAAGTTTCAACGCGAGCTTGCACCGACCGCCTGCGTCTTGCATACCTACGCATCAGAGAGAGAGGTCTGAAGTTATTGGAAGTGACTGAGAGATCAGTGGACGGCGTCGCTATGGCTGGGGCATGTCACGAGTCTCTGTTGGAACCAGCGAAGTGTTGCGAGGCTCATGAGGCACTTGCGCCGAGGCGGGACACTCCGCCACCCGCTCCGCTGCATCGTGTCGCCGCTATCGCTTTCACGTCGTGGTTATCGCCCCAGTGATAATCTGCATAGTGCGAACCGTTATTGAAAGCCACGGTACTAGTTTGTGCGTGAAGGCTACAATAGCGGCACTTTAATCTGATATTTATTGACTGAGAGATCGAATGAGACTGTTCTGAGAGGTGGCCTAAATCTGCAAGCTAATAATGTGTGATGGACTGACGATAGAAACACAGCGTGCTCTAACTTTATTTACATTTACATGACAAATATGACCACCTATATACTTGTTATAAATGAGCTTCCTTTTTATGGTTGAGTAAGGTTATGTCGGTAAAATACACTGTTCTTCAAAACTTAGTACCACACTTTTAATGTCTGTCTATTCGCACAACATATTAAAACTATACTGGACCGATTGCGATGCGATTTTCACCGTTGGATAGCTTAGGTTTTGACTTAAAACTGGTGTACTTGGTATCTCAATCCGATGAGTAGGTGCCAACAGTGCCAAGCAGTTTAATATAGTACAAACCTTTAGTTATACTTAGAGGCAAAGAGTATATAAATACTACAAGCTTAGAGGTAGGAGAGGTAGGTATAATTTCATTTGTCTACACTTCTACACTAATATTATAAAGAGGAAAGATTTGTTTGTTTGTAATGGATAAACTCAAAAAATACTGAACCGATTTTAAAAATTATTTCGCCTATAGATAGCTACATTATCAGTGAGTAACATGGGTAGTATTTTATTTTTCATAAAATTAGAGATCCCTACGAAAATTGTAGTAATGTAACCCAAGGTACCAAAAATAAACAACGGTATTACGTTGCCATAGAAACGAAATAATAACAAGTCTGTCAAGTAGGTGAGTATGCAGTTGTCTATGGTCAAGAAGCACTGCTGCCAATGATTTCGAATTACACTTACTGTTGATTTTTTTAACCCCCGAACAAAGAGACGGGTGTTATATGTTTAGGGTGTGTACGACTGTGACACTGTGTGTGTGTCTGTCTGTGGCATCGTAGCTCTCAAACGAATAGATCGATTTAGTTGCGGTTTTTATGTTTGAAAGATAAGGTAAACAGGACGGTTCTTAGCTATAATAGGGGGAACGGGGGGGGGGCGGGGAAATTGAGAAAAGGGAGGTGAGAATCGTAGCTCCCAAACGAATGGACCGATTATTATGCGTATTTTTTCGGTTTGAAAGCTGATGTGAACGAGAAGCTTCTAAGCTATAATGGTGGGGTGTTGGGGGTTATTTAAAATGTTCATCATCATCATAATATAATTGATAGATTCAGGCGTTACTTTGCGGAAATCCATATTTAAAATGAACAAAATAAAAATATGTAGCTTACTTCCGCCAAAACTGTAAGCCAGACAAATGATAAATGGTAAAATTAAAACAAGTAAAACCCCACGCTAAACAAAACCCTACCCCAGATTGAAGTCATGAAAAATATAAATGAAAGAAAAGCTAAGGCCTGGAGGCCAAAAAAAAAAAAAAAAAAAAAAAAAAAAAAACACTTATATACAAATAATATATATACACAATAAAAAACCCCCAAGCTAAACAAACCCTACCCAAATACAAGTATCGAAACACTTATATATTCATATACATATAATATAAAAAAACACAATAAAAAACATATACCTCGATCCAAATACCAAACGTCTGACATCAATACGACACGTGTTTCGCCTCTGCACGATGCATAAACAACATCACCCGAAGATGCCTATTTGGATCGAGGTATATGTTTTTTATTGTGTTTTTTTATATTATATGTATATGAATATATAAGTGTTTCGATACTTGTATTTGGGTAGGGTTTGTTTAGCTTGGGGGTTTTTTATTGTGTATATATATTTATATATATTATTTGTATATAAGTGTTTTTTTTTTTTTGGCCTGCAGGCCTTAGCTTTTCTTTCATTTATATTTTTCATTACTTCAATCTGGGGTAGGGTTTTGTTTAGCGTGGGGTTTTACTTGTTTTAATTTTACCATTTATCATTTGTCTGGCTTACAGTTTTGGCGGAAGTAAGCTACATATTTTTATTTCGTTCATTTTTTTTTTATCATCATAATACTTCATTCTCAAACAACTGAACGGATTTTGATAAAATTTGGAATTGAGATAGTCTATGCCCTGGAATAACACAGGATACTTTCATCATCATCATAGTTGACACTCTCAAACGGCTGAACGGATTGTGATGAAATTTGGAATGGAGATAGCTTATATACCCTGGAGTAACACATAGGATACTTTTCATCATCATGCTTCACTTTCAAACGGCGGAACGGATTTTGATAAAATTTGGAATGGAGATAGCTTATGATACTTTTCATCATCATCATCATCATCATCATTATCATTATCATCCCTCACGCGGGTGAAGCCGCGGGGCGCAGCATGCCATTTATATACCCGGAAAATGTTGGCTAACTAAGAATATGCGTCTGGTGTAATAAAAATTCATATTTAATGAAGTACAAATTTTACGGTACAAAGTTGGTGAATTTAAAAAGATTTAAACATTTACGGGGGCGTGGGCTGGTGGCAGGCGGCGCGGGCGCAGGACGCGCGCCTCCTACTATCAATGATCAGTTTTGGTTCCGGGGAGATTATCTTTTGATCGGAGCAATTTCTCTTCGGCCTTGTTCTTGATAACATCGAGAGAACAACGGTATGCATCGTTCTGCATAATTATAAACCAAGAATTCAATCTGTAAATTTGCAATATGACTATGTACAACTTTTTTCGTGAAAGATAAAAGATTAACAAGATTTATAATGCCTAAAGAAATTGCGGCGCAGACGTACCTTCGTTAATATTCCAGATTGGGCAATCGATGGAAAATGACCAATAAGATTGAAATGGGAACGCGGATCTTTAAGGCGACTGCTGCAAGTAGAGAGCGAAGCAATCACAAACAATTTTCTATTGGTATTTCTCGTTGGACATATTCCGACAACAAACACGATCGTCCCGAGAGCCGTGGGAATGGCCCAGTCGAGTAACGGACGGACGGACAAATGATGCTGGGCGATCTATTGCCTGTAATTGATGACGACTATTGTGCGTCTTTGTAAGAGCCACGAATGTTGGTCTTCTTTCTGTTACCTTCTGTTTGTTTGTTGCTATTGTTAATCTCGAGCTTGTTGCCTTAATTCGCGCTGCTATTATACAAGTAAATGCTCGTAGACTTAAGATTAATTCTTTCTGTTGTGGTAACAGTTGGCATTCTCAGGTGCCGTTAATCCACTTGACACAGTAAACATGCTTCAATTCGTTGTGTAACTGGCTCGGGTAGATTCAATTTATCGTCTAGCGGCGAGAACCTTTAGAGAAATTGAATTGTTTGTCTGATACCAAGCCCATTGTTATCTAGTACCAATCTATTTGACTGGATATCTTGAAAGATTGAGTTTATATTGAGTCATTCCATTCATACCTATAAATAGATAAAATACTGTACGCTATTAAAACGAGTAGTGGCACAATAATGAAGTGATCAATAAGCCTCCGAGACAGCGGCTTGAGTGAAAATTGCGGTTAATAGACTTCAGTTTATTTCTAGTATAGTGCGAATGGTGCCGATAAATATAGCAAATAGAGGTGGGCGCCGGCGCCGCCGGAGCGCTATCGGACACGGATCGGAGGCGTCGTTGTCGCCTCGCGGACCACCGGGCGCGGTAGCCCCCGGCCGCGGGCCCACTCGGGCGTCAGCTCGCCTGCGGACATTCTGCCACTGCCTAGGCTGTGCTACTGCCCAATCCAATTACAATTTAATGGTCTTGTTTTTATAGCACAGTCTTTACAGACTGCGTGTAGATTCATAACGAATGTTTTCTAACACAAAATATTTCATATATCACAAAATCTATGTTCAAAGGAGGTGGGGTCGGGATCCATGGTAGCGGAACAAGGAGCTGAGAAACAAAGTTATCTTCATCATCATTCATTTACAGCCACTACGCTACCCACTGCTGGGTATAGACCTCCTTTCGTTTCGTTCTTCCTTTCCTTTGCCACGTATTTCGATCGGAAGTGAACCTCATCCATGTCTTTGCCTCCACCCTGACGAGATCATCGACCCATCACGCCGCTGGACGTACGAAAGTTATCTTACCTACTGTTATTTTCCATCTTCTCGCTCAACTTTTTTGGTCATGAAGAAAAAATATCATCTAATTTCAAAAGGTTTTATTACGAAATTCTTCAATGATTTTCATGTTACAAGTATTATTATTTACTAAAGTCACAAAAATGTTGTGTTGAAAGCATAATAACTATTTAGTGGAATGTTAGAATAGTTACATTATTTCAATAAGTACAATCCTTTTAGAGTAGGTACCTAAGTAATTAGGTATTATACAAATATTGAAACCTCCATAACTGTTAAGTGGAATGTTAGAATAGTTAATTAATTTAACTACAATCATTTTAGAATAAGCAAGTGAGTATTATTAATATATACCTACTTACTTAAAACAAACCTACCACTGGCTAAATCACAATTTAGTGTGTACATCAGTCAGCATGATACCTACTTACTGTAACGACACTAACTGCCGCACTCATAATCGACAATTAACGCTAATCAAGCATTAAATTGGTTAAAAACAATACTAAACAAGCGATTTAGTGATTGATTAGCGTTAACTGACGAATTTAATAATCTACACTTAAACTTGTAGGTACAGCCAGCTGCAACAGGAATTAAACATCAAAGCCCGGGGGCCGTAAACGAGGATTCAAAATTTTGGGGAAAACCCAATGGCGTCGAGTAGATAAGCGTTATTCTGTAGTGACCCCTTATCTTACAGAATACAATGTAACATAGTCCATCATATGGCTTAATCCTTCGGCGGCAGATAGCTTAATCCTCCGTTTAATTAACTGCCTAGCCTTTTGATTGAATGTTGCCATTAAACTAACGGCTTGAATGATAGCCATTCAATCAAACAGCTAGGCAAATGATTTGGATCGATCATTTTTTACTACTTGCCTAGGCTATTCATTTAAATTTAGTTCCACTTTCTGCTACCTGGCGCTGAAGCCCATACACTGTCAATATACGTAGTATCGCTACTTAGTCTGTGGTCAATATGGCGTCGGTAAGCAACCATATTGTTGGTGTTTCTCAGTTAGACTGCGTTTATACAAAAAAAAAGTACAATGGAATGCAATGGAAATGGAATGAATTTAGCTGTGACTCGTCTGCTTGCAAACTATACTATGTTTAATAGAATTGCGACTAAAAAACTAGTTAGGATAGTTAGGTTGAACATGAAAACTGTTTATAAACATTTGTCTGTTTGCAAACTAATATGTTTGATAGAATTGTCTCTTATTTTGTCACATGGTCACCCTATTGTATGAATGGCAATCGGCCAGCCAGTTCCTTAAATGTCATACGACTGAATATCATTCAGGGCGTGTCAGTTGCATGGCACCATTCAATCAAAAGCCTAGGCAGATAATTAAACAGCGAATTAAGCTATCTGCCTGCGACGTACAACACCAACGAAGATTTCACAGTATAAGAATTTTAGGTATCGGTTTAAAAGTTGAATGTGTTCAACCTGTTGAGATATTATAAACTTTGATGTCTGCCCCATATAGGTACAAGTTATTTTTAAGTTCTAGTGTTTTATCGCTATTTCTGTTGTTGTGCTAAGGTTTTCCCCTTAGTTTGGCTTCTTAGGACTACTGACTGGATGCACCTACAATTTTTGCTTACATGCGAATTTTGACAATTATACCTAGTAAAACTGTGCGTGAGGTGTACGTTCTCTATGTGACATACAAAGTTGCTTTGCATTTCATTTTTCAATGTAACCAACCAAAAACACGTTAAAGAGCTTTATCTACACTCATATCGTAAAATTCGGATTATGAACTCAAAATAGTGGCATAATGACATAGGTACCTACTTTACGCACGGCACGTCTCTAATAAGAAAAAACATTATAACACTGTTTTTTTAACTAAACAATGTTATAATATATATTTTTTCCCCATAATAGCACCGGTTTGGCTCCGCACAACGAGGGTTTTCGCCATTTATTATCTATGGCGGCACGTGTTAGACCGTATGTGCGCGAATTCGCTGTGGACTGGATTTTGGAGCCATAATTTACTTAACATTAGTACCTATATAACCAATATAATGTGTTATGTGTTTTTGTTGATCAAAAGCTTTAATGCTGATTAAAAATGTCCAACAGCAGTGTTAGTGAGGAGAATTTGACTTCACCTGACATCACGGAACAGCAACGAACATGACGAACGAGCTTTTACCAGCAAAATGTATTAAGACATATATGTTTTCATTAAATGAATGTTCCTTTTGTATGAGTGTAGATAAAGTAGTGTATGAAACGGCACATAACTAGGTATTAAAACACTCGAGTGACTATTAAACTCACTCTCGAGTTTTAATAACTCTCGTTATGCAACCGTTTCATAAACTACTATTTACCGTATGTTTCTAATGATAAAATAGAAACATAAATTACATAATGATGGAGCTAAATTGGTATCGATAAGATTACAAGAATATTTTGAATAATATCAACCGATTGTTACGAATAATGTTTGGTTGGCCACATTTTAATGTATCTTAAACTTATTACACTGTAACTACAAAAATCACAAAATAAATATTCATAATCAACACTTTTAAAAAAAAAATGACTAGGTACTGAGAATACAAATACTAAGTCATGTTGTTCGTTTTTATATTTTATTACTACGTCTTTAAAAATAATTTCACGTTAAAATTAAAGGCGCCTTAAAATAATTTCAATTAACAGTTTGATTGTTATTCGCGAGATAAGAGATCTGCTTACACGCCAAAAGTTATGCGCGCGAAGCCTGGGGCGTGCGCGGGTGTAGCCATTAATTTCCATGTGTAAATATTGCTTCCATAATATGCGATTGATCAACGCGTTTGTTGGTTTGTTTATTATTGTAAGTTTTTAGTGAACATTTGTATCTAGCATACAATCTTACACAGGAACGACTACTGACTTACTTATACATTTTATGAGATGAGATTTAAGTATATGAAAAATTTACCCGACTGAGGAGGGTTATGTGTTGCGTTGTATGTATGTTCGTTTATTTGTATGTTTCTTAGGTGCGTTCCTACAGGCTAAACGGCGTGATGGATTTTGATAAATTAGGTATCATTGGATTCGTCTTAGTCACGAGAGTGCTGTAGGATATCAAGTATCAAGAAAACTAATATGGCGGCTTACAGCTGCCATATTAGTTACCAAAAATTAAAATAAACTAAAAACTAATTTTGTTTCACAAAATTGTACTGGAGAGGGGGTGTAAGGGTGTGTGTGTATTGTGTGTTTGCGTGTGTGTATGAGAGAGAGAGGGTGTGAGGGGGTGTGTCTGGGAGTGTGTTTTATGACAGATAATAATAATAATATATAAATATGAATATTTACATACATATAGGGTGATAGGTAGGTGCACAATATAAAACAGGTAGGTACCCAATAGCCATCATTACTATATCTGTGCGTAGGATTAATTACACACAGGTATAGCAACAGTGTCAGGTAAGTTAAATTTAGTTAAGTTTTCTGTAATAGTTCTAGTACTTTTCGCTTATAAACCATTTTGGACATATTGAAGATATCCAGGTCCGAGAGTCTTTTATTTACAGTTTTGGTAATACGTGTTAAAGGTGCGTTACTTGCATACTTAGCAGTATGGGCAGGAGGACAGAACAACGCGGTATGTCGTGTGCGCTTTTTAGGTACATTAAAATTAATTGCCGATAACAAAGCCGGAGCATCCAGGTAACCATTACCTATATTGTATAGTAACATAGTGTCTAGCAAAGTACGCCTGTCTTCTAGTGGTATAATTTTGTGGCGGTAACAGCCTGTATTATAGTCAGAATATGTACGTACTCTGTAGTTCAGATGTTTAATAAATTTAGCTTGTATTTTTTCAATGCCTTGTTTATAGGTAATGTAGTGAGGAGACCAAACACAGCTAGCATATTCCAGAATACTACGGACATATGCAAAATAAACTTAATACAACTTAAGTCTGAGAAAGCTTTACAGGTACGAAGAACGAACCCAAGATTTTTGTAGGCTTTATTAATTATAAAATCTATATGTTGTCATAGATAGTTTTTGTCGAGAATAACTCCTAGGTCTCGCACTACGTCAACTTTTTCAATTGGAATATTGTTTAAGTAATATGTAAACTGTATAGGATTATACCTGCGAGTAAATGAAATTTGTTGACATTTATGTACATTTACAGTAATGTTATTAATTTTATAATAATGTGCAAGCCTATTTAATATGTTTTGGAGAATGATACAATCTTGATCACTATTAATTTTACAAAAAAAACTTTTGGTCCTCCGCATATAAAAGATAGTTTATGGAATCAAAACAGGTATATATGTCGTATATATAGGCATTGTATAGCAACGGGCCAAGATGCGATCCCTGAGGGATTCCTGATGGTATAGTAATAAAGTCAGACCTGTACCCTCCGACTACCTGTCCGTTACCGACCCTGTCGATTAATGGTATAAAAATACAGGATAAATTTGTTGTTATTTTTTCTGTTTGATTCCATGTTGAGGCAAGCAAGTTTTTAAAAATCTGTGAAGGTAGCTTTATTGAATTTTTAAAATAAAGCAATTTGTTCTTTGAGTTAAATTCGCTATCATTACTATACTTACTTACTGGTACTTTATCTCCATCGACCGCCTTGATAATCCACCCTGTACAAAACTTACATGCTCTCTGCATTTCTACAATATCATAAAATCAGCAGATATACATTATAGTGTCGGTATTAAAGAGCGATAGTTGACGATCGTTATACGTTAATTGAGAACATCCTTTTTAAAATCGGTTGAAAGGGAAGAACATTCTCTTGTTGATTACAGTTCCCGTAAAACATTCTCGGATTGACTGTCAATAATTCAAGCGGACATGCGCCCTCCGCCGATCTTTTGAACCATTTATCTGGGCATCGCAAGCTGTAATTACGCACTTGGGATTCGACGACGCTGTTACAATTAAACTAGCGGTGTATTCGCAACTCATAAATAAACCAGATTGCATCAATATTCGTGTTCATTTGTAGAGATTCAAGAATATTCAATATATATGTGAAAAAACACTCAAAAATAACACATCTCACGCTGATCTACCACCTCTTAACATTTCATTATGCTTGTTTATTCTCAAGCCACAGTATAAATAATAGCACAAAGATTTAAGCTACTAGAATAGGCACAAATCACAGTAGTTGTAAAATCACATAGTTAAGATAACACCTTTGTTATACGAGACCTGTCACATGCGGGAAATGTCTATCGGAGACATGGAAACAGAAAAACATGGGTTTTGAGCATAGAGCAAATAGAGTTAGGATTTCGCTATATATTAACTAATATTGTTTTCACTGATTCACGAAGCTGTTTGTCATTCTTGTCTTTCGTTATTTTATTTACAACTGACACAGTGTATAATGCAACAAAAGTGATTGCGCGTCACTTCACTGTGTTCAATATCAGCCTGAGAGACTACTGCAGATAGTAAAATAAGTGTACATCATCATCATCATCATCATCATCATGTCAGCCCTTAGAAGTCCATTGCTGAACATAGCCCTCTCCCAAAGAGCACCATGACGAGCGATCTTTTGCCACCTCCATCCACCGACCGAAATAACGGAAAAAAGTGTACCCAAAGTCGAATTTGTTCAAAATCTGCCTTAACCAAATATTACAACCAAATATTATTTTCATCAGCAAATTATATCCTCGAAATAGATCTCCCATTATTTTTAATCATTTAAATTAAATGTTATTAACAGGCGCAGTTCTATAGGACGACACAAAGAATTATTAAAAAAATATGTTTAGTCATAAAATTCAACCTGCCCTCCAACACCCAGCACAAGTTTAAAACCAATATGAAAACCAAGCTAACACCGTGGCAACAGTTTTGAAACTGCATGCCGAATCAGCCAATGGTGAGTGATGGCATAAATAAGGCCGCACCAATCACCTTATAAACCGAAACCGAAAATTTAAATATGAGAAAACATGTCAACAAAAAGTTTTCAACGTGATGGGGAAGAATTGGAAAGCCAACAATCCTTTAAAACAGCCATCGATGTGCAGCCCTCGGAAGAAAAACGATGACCACTGATGATGCCCAGCCCAGATGAAAAAATGGCAGCATTTACAGCGAATGTCGCTTCGGTTGAGCTTAATTTTCCAAATGGCAGGCGTGATTGGCAAGTCATCGATTACTCTTTCCAAGAATTATTCGGATATAATCAAGTTCTCTCGGCAGTTCAAATAAAATTTAGGTTCACAATTCCCACAGTACATATAACTCGCGACTTCGATCCGTCAGCGGCATTTCTATCGGAGCGTAGCTCCAAATCGATTAGAGCCACTATTGTAAAGTGGCCTTCCTCTATGTTCCCATAGCCTGATGGAGAAAAATCACGCACCAACCTGTCTATTTATACATGCGGTGGAATATCAACCACCAATTCAGGGTAGTAATGAACATCTATTGGCTACAGCTTTGAGGCAACCAATTGCCCGTTTTCAATAAAATGATTAAGAGCAAAATGAAAACAATAAATTGCTTCGACCACAGAACCGCGTAACACCAAATACCTGAATAATGAAGAGGATTTGGACAGATCCTGTAAATCTCTACCGGATAGTAATGGTTGTGAAAATCACTCAAAAGAAACTGAGTTGCGAATTAAAATGTCCGACGCTCAAAGGATGCTGACGAATCGTTTATTTTCATCAATAGAAATTCCAGATGAAATGTGTACTACGAGCCAAACGCATTGACATATCTATCTAAGCCTAAGCCGGAGACAGACAGCGCGGCTCGACTGAAAAACGACGGAATGGCCATGTTTATAATTACGTCTGTTATGGACTACAATTTAGTAATGGGTGATTTCAATGCCAAAGTTGGTAATGGAGAGGTTCCAGGGGTAGTGGGTAAATTTGGACTAGGAAAGAGGAGATTTACTTGTACAGTTCTGCCAAGAGAAGACTATTGTTATTACCAACACACTGTTTCAATTACCACCTCGGAGACTATACACGTGGACTTCACCAGCTCAAACCTCCACAAACGTCGTCCGTAATCAAATTGATTACATAATGAAAAATCAAAGATTTCGTAACAGTGTGACTAGTGCCAAAACCTACCCAGGAGCAGACATCGGCTCCGATCATAACCCATTCATCATCAATTTGGCTTGTCACTTAAAAATTACGCCAAAAAAGGATCCCATAAACGTATCGATCTAAAGTGCATACTGCTATTAATGATTGGGCCGTGGATAGGAAAAAAGAGACGTCATCGGACGTGGAAGGACTCTGGGAGAGCTTGAAAGGTAAAATTGGGGAAATTAACAATAATTACCTTAAAGTATCCCCTTTCAAGAAAAAAGAGCCATGGATTACTGATACCATTATACAACTTATCGAAGAAAGAAGATCTTATAAGTCCACTGACGTAGAAAAATACAAAATGGGTCACAAAACTATCAGATGTGAAGTAAGGTAGGCATATGCTAAATGGCACGAAGATAAGTGCGAGCACATAGAAGCTTTGATGGCAAAGCACGATGCATTTAACCTGCATAAAGAGATCAAAGCAATGGCTGACACATAGAAGAAACAACAGCAAACTTTTCTGGTTGAAAATGCAGGAAAAATTATCGTGGACTCAGCTTCGATAAGAAAAACCTGGGAGGATTATGTGACAGATATGTTCCAGGATACTAGTCGATGCAGCTCAAAAATTCTGAGTAATTGCACTGGGCCAGAAATAATTCAAACTGAAGTGGTGTTCGCTTTACATAAAGCAAAAACTGGAAAAGCCACCAGTCCAGACGATGTTAGTGTTGAACTTTTAAAGCTCTTAGAGCCCGAACACGTGGATATACTTGTCAAACTTTTTAACCTTATTTACCACTCTACTGAAGTAGTGGAGAGGCACTTGAAGAAGAAGATGGACTACAGGTAGATTTCTGGAACTGTAATTGCGCTTCTAACATTGTTGTAATGCATGAATATCCCTCTTTAAATTATGAGACTGACCTTGAATGCACTTCCTTTATCTATAGTATAGAGAAGGTTTGTTATCTGTGGTGCATCAATGCGTCTCTTTTGTTTCCGGCCTCCACCGATATACTCGTATAGGTATGTGCAATGTGCATCACGTTATTATTAAAAAAAACCTACGACAAAAATCAATGGGTTATCGGTCCAGGTACGCGGCTCAAGTGGAAACATACATTTTTGCAAAAATCTTTTTCACCGACGCGTGTGCCGCCCTGCAAATTCGTTTGTGTTTTGTCGAACTACAAATCGATATAATATTTGGAGCGTTATTTCTTTAAACTTGTAAAAGTGGCTTTAACCAGCAGCACAGTTTGCGTAGAAAAGCTTCGAGGAAGAGAACATTTCATATCATAGAAGTTCGCCATGAAAAAGTGGCTACAATTAGATGGATTATGGCAATCCGTCGAAGGAGTCGAAGGAGAAGAAGAAGACAAAAACGAATCCAACGACAGGATGGCGTTGAGCAAGATCATATTAAGTCTGGAGACATTAAATTAGTCATGTGCAGACAGCCAAAACTGATAAAGAAGCGTGGAAGTAATTGGAAAACGCATTTGAGGATACGGGGCTGACAAAGTGGGTGGCACTATTACGAAAACTTACGACTACTCGACTTGAAAACTGCAAGAACATTGAGGAGTATGTAGATTCGATCACCAGTACAGCACATAAGTTAACTGAAATAAATTTTCCAATAGTCGACTATTGCATATTATCATCATTTATCGCAGCATTACCGGCCAATGATAACGGGAATAGAAAAGTCTGGCATCAAGATAACGGGCGACTCCATCAAAGTAAAAATGCTCCAGGAGGTTCGAACTAAAGAAGTGACGCACAAGGACAGCGAGACTGCGATGACAGCAAATAAGTTCAAAAATATAAAAAGACCACGATGTTATAACTGTCACAAAATAGAACACAATGCCATAGTAACACTAATAAAAATAATAGTAGAAAACACAATTGTTTCACTAAAAAAATCAGACCAAAAGAACCTTTATGGCTAACTCAAGCTCTAAGACACACAGATTGGTTTATTGACTCCGGTGCATCAGCGCACATACTGAATAATGAACAGTTGATAAAAGACCCAATGCGCAAAGATGATGTGACCATTACAGCAGCGAATAATACCAATTTTAAGTCGAGAGCCACAGGGACTGCTTAGATCCACGTCACAAACAGACGTGAGACTTCATCCGTGGATATGAAGGACACCTCGTACGTTCCAGAGGCTACTGCGAACCTACTATCAGTTGTAAAGATAAAAAGTGAGTGAGTAAAATTGTAAAGATAGGGTCATCCGTATGACCATTCTTTACAATTTTACTCTTAAACCATCTCTTATCACATTCGTGTTTTTTTTATTATGAATTTAAGTGGGAATATGGAAAAATACTTAGCGAACAAGGTGAAGCAAATAGCATTTACAAACTTGACCAATCAAAGAAATTAGCTTATGCACCAATGGACAATGTAAATTAAATGTAGAGATGTAAAATAAATAAAGTAGAGCTGTAACATAAATGAGTTATATTGAATTCATGGGAGGGTGTCGTAATGCAATGCATGAAATCTCTCTTCATATTATGAGACAGATCGTGAATGCACTATATCTATAGTATAGAGTAGAGTCAATGAGATAATGTTTCGTTATCTGTGGTGCCTTAATGGGTCGTCCCTTTTTTAACGCTGTATATACCGGATTCATTATTGTCTAACTTAAATTTATCTCAACGAAGGACGAAGTAAGGAGAGTGAAAAAATGAGGTAGCTATCAATCTTCTTAATTTTTATTTTTCACTCTTTTTACTTAGCTATAATACTATTAAAACCGTAGGAAATTAAAATGGAATGTTTATGTAGATGAAGTGGTGTTTTACATACTTCATCTTCATTAATATACCTCAATAAAAGAAAAAGTGAGGGAGTACATCCTAACTTTATAAATTCTCTTACGCCTTAGCTAACTATTATAATAGTCAAGGATAAAAATGGAAGTAAAAAGTATAACGTAAACGTTAAATCAGGTAAAATTTTAAGCATATACCTAACTTTACTTTAACAAAAGCCAAATTTATGAGTGTCACTTTTTCATTTCAACTCTCCTTAATGTTTCTCTTAACTTTGCCTTTCGTGAGAGTTAAAAAGTGAGGGAGCACTTATTACCCCACTCTCCTCATTTTGCTTTCCATCATAGAATGAGTGTGAGAGCACAGAGCAGTCACTTCTTCTTTCTTCTTTTCTTGTAATTATATATCACATTTTAGATTCATAAGCAATAGAAGAATGTATACAACCATTAGTTGTAGATCCACGATTTTTATAGTTCTTCATGTTGTGCTGAAGATTTTTCGACAAATGCTCGGAAGTCTTTTTGCTTACGTACATGTTCAGCGCACTTTTCGACCAACCTTACAAACTCTTTGATGTCAAAGGAATAGTTGGTAAATTTTGCATGTGAGCCACCACCAGGACCGTGACCCTAAAAAAAGAAAAGTTTTTAAACAGATAACACAAAAACACAAACAGATAATACGAAAACACATTTAGAGTCGGCAAAGGCGTGAGACAACCTTATGGTTGCGGTTGTCCAGAAAAGTTTTAAGAAATGCCCTTTTCTCAAATTGATTATTTCTCATAATGTCCTTTCTCAAGATATCCATTTCTCAAAATGTTGATTTCTCATAATATTCGACCTTTTCCTCCTACCGACCGACCGATAGATTGGAGCCTGAGCTTTAGCGAAAGCTCTAAAAACACGTGTGCAGCAAGAAGTCACTTGAGCGAGTGTCATTAATCTACTTATTACATTCAATGCAAATTCAACGGCGAGCGAGCTATGGGAGTCGAGCGATCAATGCACACGCGCTCCATACAAATATTTTCAACAAACTTGCGAGGAATAAAAACAGGCTTGTATTGTTATTAAATTTTAATTATTGAAACAATTAGTGAAAGTACAATTCTCAAAATGATACCGAACAATTTTTCTCTCTAGATTTTGGTGGCAACAGTTACTCGCGTTTTGTGCCTCGATTAGTATTTCCGGCGGGGTCAAATCTACGTATAGCTCTTCTTCCCTACGTGAAGTCGAAATTTTTAATAATAATTAACCACACAACGAAAACGTTAACAAATATTTATGAAAATAGCGCGCTGGTGTTGTTTTTCCCGCGCGCCGCGCTAGCGATGCGCGTGCATGTGTAAATAAAGGCACTGGCAAAACCGCTATACAGCCTATTTGAAAAATATAATAAACCGAAATAATGTTTTGAATACGCAAATTAAGGTTAATATGTAGTGAAAAATTTATAATTTGATGAAATTATGATAATTTTGATGATTGATTTATCATATGTAACCAAAAATTGTTTATTTATTCACAATAATATTCATTGTTTGAAACATAAAAACACTATGGAGATTGAAAAAAAAAAAGTAAAAAGCACTAGTGTGGTAATGTAAAGTAAACAACACTAGTGTGTAGTAAGTTGAATTATGAACCTAAATGCGTTCCTATAAGTCACTTTACGAGCATGTGTGTTGAAAAAGAGTTTTACTTCTCTAATTATCTATGGTGTCCGACCCGAGCCTAATCTCTACAACAGACTAAATAAATAAATGAAGTGTAGCAATAGGTAAATCCGAAAAGTAAGTTAAAAACGAAAGAATTTAAAAAAAAAGCTCGGTCTTCAGCTCTCCTCATCCATTTTCTTCCAGCCGCTTTTCGCAGGTCGTCACTCCACCTGGCCACAGGGCGTCCTACACTACGTTTGCCTAAACGTGGTCTCCACTCGAGAACTCGCCTACCCCAACGGTTATCGGTTCTTCGGGAAATGTGACCAGCCCACTGCCACTTCAGCTTGCTTATCCTTTGAGCTATGTCGCTTACCTTGGTTCTCCATCGGATATCTTCATTACGAATCATGTCCTTCAGATAATCTCCAAGCATAGCACTCTCCATAGCTCGCTGAGCGACCTTGAATTTGTAGACTAGTTTGACCGTGAGTGTCCACGTTTCGGCACCGTAGGTCATGACTGGTAGGACGCACGGATTGAAGACCTTTATCTTCAGGCACTGTGGTATAGACGACGAGAAGACTTGACGAAGCTTGCCGAATGCTGCATAACCCAGCTGAATTCTTCTGTTGGCCTCTTTCTCAAAGTTGTTCTTTACCCAATTGCAATATTTGCATAAGGTAAATATAATGTTGGGCAACTTCAAGAGGCACACCATTAACTGCAATCGGTTCCAGGTCAATAAGATCGTTGAACATGATCTTGGTCTTATCTATGTTCATTCCCGTAAGTGTGAGATGTTCTCGCCATCGATATTAATGCCCATTCCGTTCCAATCCAGCGTCTTAAACATATCTTCCAGGGCATTAGTGAACAGTTTCGGGGACATAACATCCCCCTGTCCTGGTTTTGTACTTGGACACTCATAGTCGCGGCGTCATACAGAAACCTCAGCACTTCGATGTATCGCCAGTCCACTTGACAACGCTGCAAAGACTCCAGAACCGCCCAGGTTTAAATTGAGTCAACGGCAAAGTCAAAGTCAAAGTATTTTCTTGCAAATAGGCAAAAATAATAGCACTATTACAAGTCAAAATTAACATCTCCTGAACAAAGAGATATACATAAAATATTATAAAAAGATCAAATCAATGCAAATTTAGATAAACTAAGTATTCTTTGAGTTTGAAAAGGAAATTTCCCTTTCATGTGCCAACAGAGTTAAATCTCACACTGGAAAAGGAAATACCCTTCTGACTCTACCGGTGCTTCGGAAATACGCCCCTTAGAGAAGAGAGCACCAAGAAACTCTACGGGGATGTATTTTTTCCATATTTGTTCATTCTTTATATTTTTTTCAAATGTCACAATTGTAACAAAACGTGTAAACTACAAATATAAAAGGTAAAAGTGACAATGAGATATCCCACAAACATCAAACAATCATACTGGAAAAAATAAGGTAAAAAACTTCTAACTCGATAATTATGTTGCATAAAACAACGTGATCTCATGGTATGTTTGAGACATCTCACAAAGTACTTTGAACATTTCATTCACTTAACGTTAACATCGAAGCTATCACTTATTATTATCATGGAGCTTGGAGATATCAGGCCATGCATGTCAGGCCTTCTCATAGTCCACAAAAGCAAGACACAGGGGCTAGTTATACTCTTCAGACTTCTGTATAACCTGCCTTACTGTGTGTATGTGGTCTGTGGAGCTAAACCCGGCCTATTCAGGAGGCTGGAATTCGTCAAGTCTTCTTGCGAGACGATTTGAGATGACCCTCGAAAACAACTTATAGACGTGGCTCAAGAGTGAAATAGGTCGGTAGTTCTTTAAAAGGGTTTTATCCCCTTTTTTAAAGAAGACTACTACCAAACTCCTGCTCCACGCCTCTGGAGTTCTCCCACTGTTAAGAACGGTGTTAAATAACCCCTGAAGCTCTCGAAGTACGAGTCTCCCCCCAGCTTTCAAGAGCTCCGGGGGCCTTTCCAAACTTAAGTTGTTTGAGCGCCATCTCAATCTCGTCTAGGTTGATGTCGGGCAGTTCGTCAGTGTAGTGGCGGGTCAGTATTGCGCAGGAATCCTCTATGCTGGGTTCGGATCTAGAAGCCTGAGAGTCGTGCAATCGGCCATAGAAGTCTTCGATCTCAGAAAGGATCTCCGGCTTAGAGACGACGGTTGTGCCATTATTGGTCTTGAGTTTCGTGAGATGGGATCTACTCAATTGCTGGGCGAAGTCTTTTGACCCCCGATTTTGCTCAATTGCCTTTTCTATTCAGCGTGTATTTGAGCATCGGAGGTCACGTCGCACCAGCTTGCTGATCTTTTTATTGAGCTCCCTTTTCTCTGACGGTGTGGCTTGCTGTAGCTCCTGTCTCTCGTCCATAAGCCGAAGAGGCTCATCCGAGATTTTAGACTTCGTGCCCGTACGCTGCAGCTATTGAAGTACACTAGACCATTTTTTTAAATTATCTCGTTTGTACATATTTTTTCGTACTTATTGCTTTATTGTAGGTATAGGTATACCTAAATTACTAGGTTATACTCTTTGATCCAATCTATTTGTGGTACTGACATTCTACTTGCACAGCACGCTCTCTCTTTCTCGCATTTTTACGTGAAGGTATTTCATGTGCTCGCTCGTAGCCTTCTTTTCAAAACCACGCTGAGACCCCTGCCTCCCGGCCCCCACACAGCAAGCGTCAATTCGGCCGTTTACTTCTCGATACACTACTGTCCGTAGGACTATACATATATGTACTGTGCTAATATCAACTGCTTTTTGTTGGCGAGTCGGGGCGCCCAGACTCTGTGAAATCGATATTACTTTACAATAAAATTAGTATTTGTTTTGGCAAAAGAATTACGATTAACAGGCGCATCGCATAAGCGAAAATCATGGAAAATGTTTGCCATAACGATATACAGATTTATCTCTGTGTAGGGATAGGAACTGACAGCTGTTAATTAAAATATGCTATTCAGGAACTCTCTAAAACGTTGTCCTTGTAGTAATGTAGCATGTTAAATCATGACTCCAAGTGAGATTTTGTTGTAAATCCCGATTAAATAGAATGTATTGGGTACAACGCCATCTGGCGAGGAGGAGCGACTTCTCTATTAGATCAAGGTGTGTTTTCCCCATAAGTGGAAGCCAGACACCAAGTTTGGAAAAAACGCCGAACGACCGTTCGCGGCGCCACTTTCTTCGATGAAGGAACAATGAAAGCATTTCTTTGTTGAAGACAGAATGATGATTTCGCCTATCTAAAAATCAATGGATAATGGTTGAATTTGCCTCTGCGAGTGGAAGGGTAAAATTTCATCTCATGTCTCAAAATGGTTAAAATGGTAAATCCACGCAGCGACAGCTGTTGCCAAGAGGCGTGAACGAGGGTCACCAGAAGGTCTCCAACGCACCACCTGTCCCTTAGAAGACACCGATCGAGAGAGACACCAGACTCCGACCGTGGGAGACGCAGAAACCGTTCGAGAGGAGCGGAAGGCACCGTTCGTGGAGAGCAGGAGGAGCTGAACGAGTGGAGTAAGGAGGCGATCCGCGGCGGCACGCCAGACGACGGTACGGCGTCCCGGGAAGCTTCCAGGTTGGTCCACTCCAAATCATTTTGAGTCAGCGAGCTACGGTAGTGAGGGAAGCCTTCGCCTACTTGCGTGTTAATATACTGTTGAAAGATACTTTATGTTTTAGAGTTTGATATCCCTCTGGGAAACACAATCTTACACACACACACACACACACACTCCTGTTTGCACAAGTTCTCTTTTAATTTAGAACGTTCTAAGGCATAGACAAGACTATTCCGTTGTGTTGTGACCAATACATGATGAACTGCTGAGCACCGTCTCTCTAAGTTTTTACTAGCCTAGGATACTGCAGTTCTATTGTAAATTCATATCGTACAGGCCGAAGTTATGTACTATAATATATATGTTTGAGAAAATTGTAATCATATTTGAGAATTTTGAGTTTTGAGTATTGAGTTAGTAGTATTTCCTATTATAAGATCTTGCTGTTTAGAAATATTTTGATGCAGGACAAACCTAGTTAAGTGAAAAATACTTATTTTTGAATTCCTCAGTAAAGGGGAGAGTACCAAACTTTGATAACTCATGTGTGTTTTTTTTTCTATTTTTGTAATAAAACCCTTTGTTATTGAATTTACCATCTTGTTTTAATTACCTCGCCTTTACCTGAGAAGGAGGTCCGTTTCCTTAGCCGGGCAACGGTCCTTTCAGTAATAATGTCTTAAATAACTCCATGGCTAAATTATCAAGTCGCTTCGTGTAGAAATACAACAGGAACAACGAAAAAAAAAGGTAGCGTTTGCAAACGCGCCTGCAAAACGCCAAAGAGTATTCTTAGAAGAACTTGGTGGTACGGCAATTCAAATTATATGCGAGACACGGTGGGTTGAACGACGGCCATTTACAATTCCAGGCTGTACTAGTAACGTACTGGAGAGAATATCGACATAGCAAGATAATAAAACTTCAAGTGACGCATACTAACTCTTGCAAACACTACGTAGAACAGTTTTTATCAAATCATCGACATGCTTAAACGATATTCTAGGTAAGGAAGTAAATAACACATTTCAAAACCATTTATATGTACTTAGTTAATTTCCTAGTTTTTTTTTTGTTTTTTGTCTTTCTCCGGACTTTGACTATCTTTGACTGTCGTGGTCAAACGATTGCCTAGTCCGTAATTTAAAAAAAAAAAAAAAAAAAAAAAAAAAAAACTCAATTGGGACTTTTTCTAACTAAAACAAATGTCAGTGTCAAATATAGTCCAGATGTATCGGCCATTCATTAACGATATAGTGTAACAACTGTAATAAACGAATACCTACTCTGGATAGCCAAATGGATAAGATAATGTGAAAACAATTCAAATGGTTGGCACAAAATGATGTTTTTTTCATGAAATTATCGTTGATATCATGGTTTGGTCAGATGAATGAATGATTGGCGTTTGACGATATGAACAGCTAAACGCACGGCTACTTCATGATATGGTCAAACATTAGTGATCTTATCGTAAAATAGGTACTTTATCCACCGCTAGAGACGCTAGCCAACTGGCCGTGATAGGTTAGAAGGGAAACGAAAACCCTACATTAATGATACTTAATGTTATGACCAAACGTGGATTGTAACGTCATTAAATGTTTTCGTTTCAACGATATGGTCAGTTTAAGCTGGCCATTTCATGAAATGATCAATTCTACGATGTCTCTACGACATATCGATCGTGATCGTGTCCGACTCGCACTTAGCCAATTTTCATGTGGCTGTGACCACAACATTTTTTTTAAAGCTGGATACGCGCCTCACGTGATAGTACGTTCAGTATTTTGTTCGGAGGTCCAGTATTTTATTTAGAGGGTTTTGTTAAATCTTTTAGATTTATTCTGTCGCTTGATATTGTATGTTCCTCTAGTATATTTTTCGAAAACTAATTTAAGCGCTCAGTTAGTAAAAAAATGTGCTGCATTTCGCTGGAAGTTATTTTTCAAATCCTGTTTTATAAGCCAGATTTTATTATAAATAAGCCGCCCAGAAGTGATGCGGAATTTCGGCTTTTCGTACAAAAGTAGTTTCCGTTACATTAAACTAAAACTTGTTCGTGTATAACTCTAATTTATTCAAGTTTTTTAACCCCCGAACAAAGAGACGGGTGTTATAATTTTAGGGTGGGTATCACTGTGTCACTGTGTGTGTGCGTGTCTGTGGCATCGTAGCTCCCAAACGAAAGAACAGATTTTGATGCGGTTTTTTTTCTGTGTGTAAGCTGATGTAATTGAGATGGTTCTTAGCTATAATTGGGGAAGGAGGAAGGGGGGGGGGGGGGGGGGAGGTGAAAATCATAGCTTCCAAACGACCGATTTTGATGCGTTTTTTTATGTTAATAAACTAATGTGATCGAAATGTTTTTAGATATAATGGGAGGTGGGAGTCGGGGATTTATATATTATTTATTTGTGCTTGTTAAAAAGTGTTTCCTAAAAGCCGAAATTCTGCATCACTTTAGGTTATACCTACTTTCCGCTGTGAAATTCATTTCCGGTTTTGTAAATAAAGCGTCATATTTTCCCATCCTAGTGAGAAGCTACTTACTTGATCTTGTTGAACGAGCTTAGATTTGTTTTCCCACGTTACATACTTCAGTCCTCGGAGCCGTGAGAGATCTTTGTAGCAGTTGGGATCTTCACAGTTGTACCTGAAAAAAATAACATTTTTGTATAGCACGAGGACTTGAATTACGCAAAAATGGCTATTAATATGAGTATTTAATATAATTATATTTAAATAAAAATGAATTTCACGAAAAAACCTGAAAAAAAATAACATTTTTGTATAGCACGAGGACTTGAATTACGCAAAAATGGCTATTAATATGAGTATTTAATATAACTATATTTAAATAAAAATGAATTTCACGAAAAAACCTGAAAAAAAATAACATTTTTGTATAGCACGAGGACTTGAATTACGCAAAAATGGCTATTAACATGAGTATTTAATATTTTATTTTATTTAATTATATTTAAATAATAATGAATTTCACGAAACCTAAACCAAATTTAGAAAAGGTATTTGCAGAAACATTTCGAAACACACTGGCCTGACTGGGTTTGGTCATTGGGCGTTTTCTGACCAGGGGCCTAATTCTCTAATTTTAAGACGCCAATTCCACGTCAATTCCACGCCGCCTGCGTGGAATTTGTTCGTAATTCCACGCAGGCAGCGTGGAATCGGCGTGGAATTCGCGTGGAATTGGCGTGAGTGGTCATACAGAATCCAGGCCCAGGTTGGCGAAACAATGCGGACATAAACTAAATATAATTTAATTTGAAGAGTTGAATCCTAGTATTAATTTTTCTGTTATTATTTTATTAAAAACAGATTTCTCGGTTTCGTTGCGCTCGCGCACCGGTCCCACCTCGCATCGCAGGTTCGTTGTCATTTTTGACATTGCTGCGCGTTAAGTTAACTGACTGCCGCAATCATAAACGTTAGTTAATCCTAATCAAGCATTAAACCACTCTTTTTTATGAATTTTGACTGAGTTTAATGGTATTTAGTGTTAATTGACAGCAATTTATGTCACAAAAAAATTATTAAGCTAATATTAGTTCCACGACGGTAAACAACAATGGCTAGACCGATTTTTATGATCTTTGATATGTTTATCTGTCTCCACCCCGAATAGCAGAATAACTATTAAAACATCCGAAAAATTCTCGAAAGAAAATATTTATGAAAGAAATTTATTTTCTCATACATTTCGTACAGAACGGCTATAAAAAAGCTTTTATTTAACTTGCAATGTATGTATGTATGTTTGTTTAGGTCAAATCTTGCAAGCTGAATTAGAACCACTTCCTCTTATCCTACGGATTTGATTTTTGCATGTTAGTTCAGTTCCGATAACAATGCATTTCTATGGTAAGCATAATTAATCAACATCCAGGATTAACTCTTCAACGGTTAACAGCACAGCACAGACACGAAATTTTGTGTACGCATTTAATTGTGATAGCCCGTTCTAATTTTCACCATGACATGGCTACTGCATAAAAGCTTTTTGATGTGTAAACATCTAATGACGCGTTACGGGGGTAACGCCGACTCTCGCGTCGCCGCGAGCTCGTGACTCGTCAGCTTTTTCCGCCTCAGCTCGGCCATTTAAGTATGTTTAAAGGCTCAATGCCCCGCGGCTGCTGTGGCAGCCATAACTCAGTACAAAACCGGTTTATGCGCGCGCACGTGCAAATACTGCACTTAACTGATTTCGATAAAAAGAAAATTTTGTTCATCTCGATCTCGAGGTTCCTTCAGCATTGGAAAAGTAAGTAAAGAAAAAAATAAAAAATGAAGTGGGGTTTGTGGGGCAGGGTCGGGGGTTGTTGGTAGGATTTTAGAGAGGACGGGGAAAACGAGAAAGTGGAGACGGGATGGGGGAGAAAGGGAGAGGGAGGGGACGAAATATGTACGCGTGCAAAGCCGCGGGGCGCAGCTAGTTGTAACTTACAAGTAGCTACTTACACTTCAAAAACCGCCGCCCAATCAGGCAAGAACAGTAAATGTGTCAGTCCAGCTCCGTGCATTCCAATAAACACGTCGGAATTGTGTGTAATCTCGAGCTGCTTCAGAAAAGGCAATTTTCTGTCATAGACTACTCTTTGAACCTCCAGGCCTTTGGTTTTCTCAAGGGTATCAATGATTTCTTTTTCATTTAATATTCCTCTGTAAGTAGTGCCTCGGGACAACAGAGTCACTCTAACTCTATCATCCTTGCGAGGCTGGAGCTTTACGTTCAGTGAATGCAGCATGTGTTTGGAGAATGCATGAAATAAACCACTTTTTTCACATCCGTAGATCTGTAACATAATTGGTGGTAGAATGAAATAACATCTCCTTAAAGTTTCTTAGGGCTCTCTTCTCTAACTGTGATATTTCCGAAGCACTCGTATAGTCAGAAGGGTATCTCCTTTTCCTGTGCGTGATTCAACTGGGCGCTTATTCACTATGCCGCATGAAATTCCTTGCCGAAAACATGTGACGTCAGTACGGCAATTACCGTACGATTCCACGCAGATATCTTAACGCGGCGCGTAACGTGTCTTATTGGCAATAGAGAATAATGGCCCTGATTCGGAAATTTACCCAAAGTATAGTTTATAAATTTTTTAAAACACCTTGTTTAGGAGATATTTTTAGATTGTGATTTGTAAAATATTATGCTCTAATTGTTTGTGTTGTTTATTTACAACAAACATTTTTGAGTTTTGGTATTCAATGAGAATTGTATAACAACAGCGATTTCACTATCAGTCAAGTCGAATCCCGTACATTGTAAAAGCAACTTGGTAAAGTTTTTTGCATGTAGTAATCTCTGGAACTACTGATCCGATTCTTAATTTTTTTTCACTGTTAGAAAGCTACACTATTCCAGATGGACTGGGCATAGATTACTTTTCCTTGGGATAATGGGAAAACTACAGGCGTAGCCACTGGACATAGGCCTCTCCCAAAGCACGCCACTGAGCGTGATCTACGTTTACGTCGCTCCACCTATACGGAGCGCGGACCACACAATTTGTCCATAAATGTTACTAAGAACGTTACATTTTGACAATAGTTATAGAGATCTAAGGTTAGTTTTGGATTCAATTGAGAGACATGCTATAATATATGTATATAAAGAGGTAAAGAGTAAGCTTCAAAGTCTGGCGCATAGACGTGAGGTCGCATGCCCGTCGGTATTTCAGATAGTAATATGGAGAGTGTGCACAAGAACTGCACAATCTGATTCCCCCATCACCTTTCCATCACCGTACGACTAGACGATCAGCAAAGCGCCATCCTTTTATAGTTGAAATACCTCGCACAAACTGCAGAATGCAAATGAGTGGAATGCGCTGACCTCGTCAGTGTTTCCGGTAAAATATAACCCAGGTGTATTCAAGTCAGAGTGAATCTACTAGGCAAGCGTGCTACACCTTCGACCACATCATCGCTTTCCATCAGGTGAGATCGTGGACAGTGCCTAGACAGTAATAAAAAATAAAAATAAAACTTACCAAAGGAGTATTATAATACAGTCCAAAGATCATGCGAGGCAAGAGAGGTAATACAAGATTTTTGAAGCATACAGTTTTCCCTCTAAATGTTTTCAAATCCCAAATAGGGTTGACAGTGAATGCCTTGAAGGCATCTTGGAATAGTGATTCATACGTAAACGTCTCCCAGACCAAGATGTGATTGTCTCTTGAAAACGTACTCGGGTGTGAGGAATTTACATGAAGTGTTGCATACAGGTTGAAGAAATCACAGAAGTGATGGTACATATTTACATCTGGAACAATACAAAATGATACCGTTACATATTGATAAATCGATTTTCTTTTAATGATAGCATTTGTGTACTTTCATTACTTTGGGCATGCCAGAACAAGATCAATTATTTAGTTAAATTTGTGTATTTGAATTGACAGGTTCCTTTTTTATGTTCCGTGTATAATCTATAGTTATAATAAAGCAATAAGTACGAAAAAGTCTGTGCAAAGGAGATAATTAAAAAAGAAATAGTCTATAAAATAAGCTGCTGAACAAGAAAATATCTTTTTTTTTATCGTGCCTGTCTGTTTGTTTTTCTGTATGTTTGTTCGGACATCAGATCACATAAAAACTACTAAACCGACTGCAATGTGGTTTTCACTGTTGGATAGCTTAGGGTTTGACTTAAAAACTGGGGTACTTGGTATCTTAATCCGATTATTAGATGCCGAGCAATCGATAAAAAACTGTTTGACGGCTGAACGAATTTTGAAGAAATGTAGTATTTGTACCTTACAGGTAGTTTAGGTCCTGGAATAATACGTGAATGAACACGCGAGCAAAGCCGCGGGCACAGCTAGTATTATAATAATTGTTAACATTATGAATTAACCAAGCAGCAATAATTATAGAAATAGAAATTTAACATAATAAGCAATATATTTGTATTATTGCAATAACTTACTGGCATCAATCTTCATGATGTAAGTTGGTTTGTTTATAACAATGTCACACATGCCGTCAACTATTGGCCTTTGTGGAGTATCAACAAAGTGCACAAGTTCTGGTGCCCAAGACTGCAGTGCACTCATATGCTCTGCTTCCGCCATCAACCTTTGTGAATGGAAGTTGCAATGTCCACCTGAAAATTGAAAAGTTAACCATTCTGTCTCATAGTTGAACTTCATTTAGCTAAGGATTTAAGGATTATAGACAAATAAAAAATAAAAAACGTTGATGGTGGCCTAATGGTTCTATAGTGCAATTTAGAATCCAACGATAACGGGTTCAAAATCTAGGCTCCGCACCAATGACTTTTTTGAGTTATGTGCGGTTTTCCATCACTCCGTGCTTCGGAGGGCACGTTAAGCTGTCGGTCCCGGCTGTTATTGATTAATAGCAGTCGTAAAGCCATGTCAGAGGCCCTCGGGCAGCTTCACAAACTCTGACATCATAGGCCAGAACCACCTCATACGACAAACAAACAAACATCACACCAAAATAAATATGGACAAACATGGTAAAGAAACAAAAAATGGATGCTGTTTAAAATGTGCTGCATTACCTTTTACCATTATCATTTCAATAGTTTTCTGCGACAAGGTCCGATGTTAATGGCCATCTCTAGTGTTAGTGACCATTTTAGTATCCTACTAATATAATAAATGAATATGTTTGAATGTGTGTGAGTATGCATATTTGTTAACACTGAGCGCAGAAAGAGCTGAAAGGATTTTGATGAAACTTTATGAGACTTTAGTTTCTGGAATGACACATATATTATACTTACATCATTTGGTGAAAGCACCAGGTTCAGATAACAAAGAAATTTATTTATTATTAGCAACCCGCCCAGGCCTCGCAAAGGTGAAATAAAAAAAAAGTTCTCGCACACTCAACCTTCACTCCCCATCGGGAGATGGGCGGCTCACTTCGCTCGCCGCCTCCCCCCTCGCTACGTTCAGGTCTCCTATGCTCGTATTATCCATATCTCCGAAACGTCTGGACAGATTTTGACTGGAGGTGTGTGTGTGTGTGTGTGCGTGCGTGCGTGCGTGCGTGCGTGCGTGCGTGCGTGCGTGCGTGCGTGCGTGCGTGCGTGCGTGCGTGCGTGCGTGTGTTTGTGTGTGTGTGTGTGTGTGTGTGTGTGTGTGTGTGTGTGTCGCTGTGGCAATCGTAGCTTCCAAACGAATGGTCGATTTTAATACGTTTTTTTCTGTTTGAAAGCTGATGTGATCGAGGTTCTTAGATATATGGGGGATGGGCTGGAGAGGGGGGAGGTGAGAAAAGGGGCTGAGAATCGTAGCTCCCAAACGAATGGACCGATTTAGCTGCAGTTCTTTATGTTTGAAAGCTGGGGTAAACGAGATGGTTTTTAGCTATAATGGGGGGGAAGAGCTGAGAAAAGGGGGATGAGAAAACGAATGGACCGATTTAGCTGCGGTTTATAGTGTTTCAAAGCTGAACGAGATGGTTCTTAGCTATGATGGGGGGGGGGGGTGAGGATCGTAGCTCCCAAAGGAATGGACCGATTTTGATACAGTTTTAAACTTGAAAATGATGTGATCTAAATGCTTCTTGGCCATGATGGGGGGTGGGGGCTCGGAGGTTATATATATATATATATTTCATTTGTGCTTGTTGAAACAGATTAATTCATGACTATAATATAATATAACATTTACCTATCTGCCCAGGACCAAGTATGTCCATTTTGTAACGCAGATTATCACCACGTCCAATAAGCCCTGTGAAATTCAGCATCATGTTTCTCCCTCGGCAGAACCTAAAATGACAAATATTTCTTGAGTTTGAGGTCAAAAGTGTTTATTTAAATTATAACTGACCAGAAATTGTGATCCTGTCAAATCAAACAGTGAAAGTAACTGAGTGAATGTATCAAATAGACTAGAGCGCCGTATTTGACAAAGTGCATCCTCTTAGAGAGGAGTTGCCTATGTATTGTTTGTGAATTGAACGGCTTGCACTGTGCAACATCAAAAATGCAATGATGATGCACAGTGAAATTACTTACTTTGCGTATTGTTGCTGCTTTACTCAGAGGCTCAAAGCGAGCGCTACTGAAGTTGAATATATTATCTTTGTAAATGGTGTCTGTCTGTCTCTCTGTCTGGATGTTTGTTTTTGTATCACATAAAAACTACTGGACTGATTGAAATGCATTCCTTGCATCTCAATGTGATTAGTAGAAGCTGAGCAATCAATAAGTTAGATATTACACTCTGAACAAATTTTGCTGAAATTGTACATAAGGCTGATCGTCAACCTGTCACCACCATGTGATGCGTGTTGATGTGTGATGGCCTGTAATGCGGATGATCCATAGCCTTCGTCAGTGATTCCGGTAAATTATAACCCCGGTGTGTTCAAGTCAAGAGTGAATAGATATCTACTAGGCAAGCGTGCTACACCTTCGACCACATCATCGCTTTCCATCAGGTGAGATCGTGGTCAAAAATTGCCTAGTCCGTAATAAAAAAATAATTAAAAAATACTATAACTCAGTAAAATTAACATACAGGCAAAGCAGCTGTGCACAGCTAGTCAATAACATAATTGAACCTTGAACTATAAAAAGTCTACAAAGTTGGAGTTACTTATTCAATGCAGTTGATTTATTACCTGACTATGGCAAAGCAAGGGAAAGGTAATGAAGTCAACAGTCTTATATGTCAGTGGCAAAGTCCTACAATGTCAGTCCCTACAAGCCAATCCCCATCGGTTTCCCTACCAGATCTATTGATCATCAATTCAATATGGATTAATATTTTTATAATTAAGTTTACTTACTTTATTTTAAAACAACGCCTCATATATTTAAATTGCAACACAATTGTGAGCTAAAACAACGCCTTTTGAATATCTACATAAAATAAGTCCCGGGTGCGAAAGAAAACTTGTACGTAATATAAACAGGCGCAACGTGGAGCTTGTACGCTAGCTGCTAAGGCAAGCTGTCTACAAGACAAGCCGGTATTATTGCGGGTTACTTGTGCTGTAGATAAAATCACAGTTAGTTCTAACAAATTTCAATACAAACCGCTATCCTTTTCACTTAAATGAAAATTAGAATGCAATCCGTCTTGCTCGTTCTCACAGGTTCAAAGCGAAAATTATCGCAGTTTGTGGTTAGTGAGTTTTTTTAATTGCTTCCCTTCTTATGATTTCTATGCATTGCCACTGATGTATGTAAATAAATGTGGATGTTCCCTCATAGCGTCGCCCATACTGGTCCGATTTTGACAAGCAAGGTATCAATTGATTCATCATAGGCTATTTTTTAAACCATAGTCCATAGTCTAGTTTTAGTTTTTGAACTTATTTCTAGTTTTTAAATTCAGAATGTTATGTATTGATATTATTAGCCAGTAAATCATCGGGTGGCGATATATCTAACATTGCGCAGTACTGAGCACATACATGCACGTGCACATGAGGTACACAACTGGATAAGGATATTAATTTTGCAACAGAGGTTTCCATTAATTAGGTATTTATATGAAATATATTCTAAGCTATCAGTTACCTTAAATACTTTGAGCACTCTAAAGATGTATCATCAGGATATGAAGCTTCACACATGACCATTAGTTCTTGTATTTGTTCTTTCACATAGCCTGAAAGTTGTGATAAACATACTGTAAACTTCTTTTGACACGCACAAATTCTTCATGTATTACACCAAAAATGCCAAAACTGAAAATTAATTATACACAAGTAGAGCAGGACCACAGTACAAGCTTGGCTCACGATTTTAGGGGGGAGGGGGTGAAGGGCGGTGGGTGAGGGGGTGAAGGGCGGTGTGGGGGAGGGTGTAGAACCCCACTTGAGAGTGGGGGGGGGGGGCTCGATCTCCCCCCCCCCCCTCTCTGAGATATGTTTTTTTAATAATATTTTTTTTGCAATTTTTTCTTGTTTATGGACATATTCGGCGAGGGGAAGGTAAGGATGTGGTGGGGGAGGGGAGGGCTGCCCCCTGGTACCCTACCCACCTGCAGGCAACATTCAGTTTATGAGATATTTCAGTTTTAAGTAATAAAAAATGGTCAAATATCACAGCCGTAACAGTTTATTAAAAATCATCTATTTGGTCGCCTTCGTTGACCAAACACCCGTCCTACTCCCTCCCCTCTACCCGTGCCCCCCCTTTCCCGCCCCTAAAATAGAGGGCCAAGCTTGTACAGTTGAGCCAGTAGACCTTCTACTTTTTATTAATTTTGCCTATGTAAATTGTATGGGTTACTTGCTTTTACTGATACAAAACTTACCAAAGTCAGCTTGAGTATAAAATGTATCATACTGAGCTTGTTTTGTCTTTACCCAACCTCGGTGATCTCCTGGACATATAGGTCTAACTTCGTACGATAAGCTTTCATTGCAATAATTGTCTTCATAGCCCCAGCATGCATTCGTCCCTACCAAATTATTGTATGGACACTGAGAATCGTCTGCACACGACTGTGCCAGTTCCTCAAAGTTGTTAAGGACGTACTTAACATGTTCAGGTGGTACATTTAAATCATTGAGCGCAATTGATATAATATCATTAAAAAATAATACAATGATTGCTAAGAACTTCCACATTTTAATTAATAAAATTAAAGCAAGCAAAGAAGAAAAACACTTTCAATTCAACCTTTGCGCGTTTTTTGAGTTTGAGCCACAGCACGCACAGCCACAGAAGCCACAGACTATTGTCCTCGGTCTGTCACTGTCAAACAGTCATTCGATTAGTTTTTATTTATTCCGCCGTCCCTTCTTTTTGAAGGGGCCAACGTGCCTCAAGCCACCTAAGCCAATTAGACTTGTTGCAAACAGAATTTTAAAGCAATATCGACTTTTACGTGCCCCGTTAAGTGCACGTACCCAGGGCTGCGTTCACTTACTACGCTCGAATCATCCGTGCGATTATCGCTCGATCATCCGGAGTTAGTGAACGACTTTGGACTTCCACATAGAACTGACAGCTGTCAAGTATCAGTTTCATACTATTCCTCCCTTCCCCTACTATTTTTCGGATGACCCAGGCGAACGCCCGACGACGCCGTGAACGATTTCGAGTGATCGCGCGGGTGATCCGTGCGTTCTCGAACGTAGTAAGTGAACGCGCCCCTAAGCAAGTCGGCGAAATTTTCACCGGATAAAAATTAACTAGCGAGGGTTCGCTGAACGGAGTCATAGGTTTATGTGTCAAATTCAATTGTCGACTTGTCAAATTTATGTTCAGTAGCTTAATTTATGTCCCCTAGACCATTTTTATATTATATTCGTTGTACAGAATTTATGTTAAAGCATTATTATAAATATAGATAGTATTTACGAATAAAACAATCAACAAATTGGCTCTAACTACGAATCGAATGACAAACAGCTATCATTCTCACAGTAGAATAAATTTAGCGACCTCAAAAGCTCGCTAAAATTTATCCTAGCCAGGCGAAAACTTATACCAGCGGACGCCCGTGAACGGGGCAGATTAAATTTTAGTTGGGTTAATTTTTCACCTCGCGGTGTGCTTGACGGACCCTACTCTATAAAGCTATTTTTAAACAGCATTTGTGCTCTGCTAGTTTCCGGAATATTCGTGTGTGTGTCTATCTGTGGCATCGTAGCTCCCAGCTTTTGATGCGGTTTTTTTCTGTTCGAAAGCTGATGTGATCGAGATGGTTCCTAAATATATGGGAAGGGGAAGGAGGGAAGGGGAGGTTTTTTATGTTAGAAAGCTAGGGTAAACGCGTTGTTTCTTAGCTATAAAGGGGTGATGGAGGGGTGGGGGGAGGGGGCGGTGCGAATCGTAGCTTTCGAACGAATGGACCGATTTAGCTGCGATTTTTTATATTTGAAAACTGAGGTAATCGAGATGGTTCTTAGCTATAATGACGGGTGGGGGGAGGGGTGAATGAAGGTTATGAGCGTAGCTCCCATATGAATGGACCGATTTTGATGTGGTTTTTGATGTTTCAAACCTGAGGTAAACGAGATGGTTCTTAGCTATAATGGGGAGGGGGGGGGGGGTGAGATTGACGACCGTAGCTCTCAAACGGATGGAACTATTTTTATGTTTGAAAACTGATGTGATCGAGATGCTTCCTAGCTATAATGGTAGGTGGGAATTTGGGGGTTATATATTTTTTTATTTGTGCTTGTTCCGATGTTAAATTGAACTGTCAAGTCCAAAGCGAACGCTGATCGAAACATAGTTAGCGTTTTAACTGTTATTTTTTGTAACTTTGCTTTATCAAGAATGGCCCCGTAATAATGAAAATCTGATTGGAACAGATAGGTAATTGCCCTGCTGCTAGTGGATATTCTACTTCAAATTTAATCTAAATCAGTTTCAATTACATTTTCATTGTAAAGTAACTTCATATTATGAAAGAAAGAAAGAAAAAGAATAGATTAGCCCAAATCACATTACAACATAAGAAAAAACATAGGCTTACTAAAAAAAACTATTAAAATAAGTGACATGTTATAGCTGCGGCTGTACCAAATGGGCCTGCGTTCAGTAAAAATGACCAGAAGGGCAATTCTCACCTAGTGAAACAATAGATGAATATCGAAAAAATTGTGAATATCGAATGACAGCGTCTTTTGCTATTCTCGCAATATCACCATAGATATTTATCGAGTCCTAGCGATCGCCATGCAACGAGTGGTCCCTATTGGTCGACATTGGTTTATCACTGACATATCGAGTGAGTTTTTGTAGTTTGTAGGATATACACACGTAAGAATCACGTAATTTTCGATTTAGGTTTGTTTGTATTGTATTTTAGAGAATACAGTTACATGTAGTAACTTTGAGATTATTATTCTTATGATGATGGCGGAGGAAACTATATAACAGGTTTAATGATTGCCGTCGGAGAGGCCCGATTGCAAGCAGAAGTGCAAAGAAGGCACTCGGTCGCGAGAGCCCCGTTGGATCTCTCCGACAACAGCTTTCAGAAAAGGTTTTGGCTGCTAAAAATCTCAGACTTGAAGTAATGGCATTTGTGGAGCCTTTTATTGCCTCGAAGTAGCCTTGATCTAAAGATGATGGTCCATACATGCATTTTGTAATAAGCACGCTTTACCAACTATGTATACCTCCACCGTATGGTACGTCGACGGTACCCAATCATTTCAATTGAATGAGCCTATGATTATTGGATGCCTAGATGGATATTGATAGGTATAACCATGTAACATATACATCAATGGGTACAACAGTAACTGCGATCTACTCTACCAATGCACAAGCTATTTATTACCAGGCATAGTAAAACATATTTTAGTATGTTAGTTATGTTGCACAATACATCATCAATCATCATCAAAAGCCCCAAAATGTCTACTGCCATTTCAACATGGGCTTCCCAATAAGAAATTTGTGGGTTTTTTTATAAACACTGGGCATGGCAGGCGTCTTGGTAATCACAATTGTTGATAATGTGCAAGAAAACGTGCCGCCTATTTAATATTTTCCTTTCCTGGTTCTCACAGCACCGTGAAGGGGTATCACATGGCAAATTATTTACAAACTATTACACAAGTTCTTCAGTTGGTAGAACAAACATTGATGGTTAAAACATAGATTCATGGTTCTATTCCAATCCCATGTAGGTAACATATACATTTACATTAGGTCGGTGACCAAATTCGGTCGAGAGTTGCAGTGAAATTTAGCTGGAATTTCATATGGTGACCAAAGACTAATGAAAGATGCGTTGAAAGCTAGGTATCTAACTGCGTTGATGAAAGTTAAGCAGATTGTATAATTTACTAACTCTTCTCAAAACTCTGTTCAATTCATTTAATGTTTCAGGGAAGTGAACCCACTGTACAAAAACATCCAAATAGTTCAGTGGACTGACAACCTCCACAATGCACCTTGTAACATTTGACTGGAATGCACCATGCACCTTCATCTGTAGATCATGGCTACTTTGATGCAAAATAAACCACCGATGTCATCACTTCGGCTGTGAGATCTTTGGTCAGCCAAAACTTTCTGAAAGCTGTTGTCGAAATTTCATGACAAAAAGCAGAGGTGCATAGAAGGCCTGTGAGGTGCATGAAATTCCGACAACAGCTTTCAGAAAGTTTTGGCTGAGGTACTTTAATAATTATTGACAAATAAAACATAAATTTTTAGATAATGTACTGCGTTTTACTAAATGAACCACACACCACGAAACCACAGAATAAATTGCCGGAACCCACACAACAACTAAAATTTTTACATAAACCATAGTACTAATCAAGTAATAAGTTCAATAACTAAAACCCGACTATGGTCGGATAAAAATAGCCTATGACACTCTTGCAAAGAAAACAAATCAATTGATACCTCACTTCTAAAAATTGGAACAAGTTTTTAGTTGCGTACCATTGTTTTTTTATGATCTTTATTTAAATGGGAGTTTTGTCACGCAGTGACCATGTCACCTCCATAAGTAAATTCATCTTATTATAACTTAAAGACTAGGTAATAATTAGTGAGTACGGTTACGGTCTCACATAACACACAAATAAAGTTTAACCAACATCTTGGCTTCATCCGATAGCGGGGAAGCCAAGATGCCGTTACACATACCAACATTAGTTTTACTATCGAATATAACTCATGTCCTGTCGCTGGGCCTCATTCCGAACACATTCGATCAATATATAGTGAACAGTTTCCACTACAGCATACTCCGGGCAGTTAGGTGTATATGTTACCATAGCTATCTGTGCAATTTTGTCATTTCATAGGCAGTTCATTGTGTAGAATCAATAAAATCTTTGAAGGGTGTTTGGACTGCCTCATCGGAATAGAATTTGTTCCTTGCTGAAAAAATGGTAATCTATTGTTGACAGTACACATCTGCCATAATTATTATCTGGACAGATCTTAGGAAGATGTAGTGGATGACAGCAGCACTGGTCCTCCAAACACTCACCAGTACCTTTTTCTGAGTCAACTTTTGCTTGGGGCAGGATTTGCCGGGTTCTCCTGGGTTCAACCATTGAGATTAGCGTTTCCGATTATCGAACAGGATCAATTTTTCATCACAATTAACAATACAATTAAAAATCCCCTCATTATTGTGCCGGTTGAGTAATATAACGCATCACTCGACGCGTATTTGTTGGTGTACTTCACTCACACTTCATGTGGTACCCATTTTTCGTGCTTTTTTGTTTATCCAAAGTGTTTCAAGTGAATTAACACTGTTTTATCACTACGGGGGAATTAGTTGCTAGAGCGCCAAAGGGGATTCAGTGGTTAGCAGTAGCTACCCCATACATAACATTAATCCTTAGAGCCGTTTCTGCAGCACTGGTGCCGCGGTGGATGGATCTTGTGTTCTTCAATAACTTGTGGATGGACCTTGTTTTCTTCAATAAGTCGAGGAATGCGATGATATGTTAAGTTTTTTTTTTAATATTTGGCACATATCTGGTGATCTTTGCATTCTTTGCTGACAGCTTGACACCGCTGATGACAGATGGCTCATGACGTCATGACGACTAGGACTTTTTTTTAAATATACGTTACGTGCATAATATTTTGGGCAATTTCTTCAAATGTTTCATCAATCAAACACAATCGAGAAAACGGAACGTTTTTCATCTCAACCCTAAACACATCGTCTATGGCTTCGATTTTTTATATCTACCGGTCGCCAGAATAGCTTTTTTTAGGAAAATCGATAATTTTGCGATATTTCTTGTCGATATGTTAGACAGGATATATATCGGGATTCGATAAAATATAACGAAATCGTGAATTGACAAGTTTTCACATTTCATAGGGCAATGAAATTCGAAAACCATTTCGAGATATTGCGACGCTGATCATTATTCTTATTTTTCCATATTTTTTAGTGCAGTAACTACATAAATATTAAGTTATAACTCTCAGCTCAGCAGAGTTCGGCGGAATAATAAAATACATGTGCCAGTAAAGAAAAAAAACTACTATAGAGCCTGACTTTGACAGTTTTTTATTTTTTCGAATTTGGCTTCGGTAATCTTGTTCATTCCACTGAACTCTGGCAGTTACGTCCTTTTAGAATAAGCTACTTTTTAATAATTAATTACTCGGAAAATATAGCTTAGATTGGAAAAAGAAAAAATACATTTATCTTATTATTCAATATTCTTTCAGAAAAAAATAAAATAGTAATGTTAGAATTTGAAATGTTGTCAATTGCCCTCCAGTCCTCACCTCCGGACGCTGATTTTCATAAGTACCTACCCCACGGGTGTGTTAAAAAGGTGCGCATTCATTTATGAATAGATATATTAATAATATAAATACTTAAGCCGATTTAAAAAAATATGATAAATAAGATAATGCATAAAAATCAAGTACATAGCATTGCAAACTATCGATTGAAAAGAAATGAAAGTGGGGCATAAAAAGTTTCAAAATCCCAATTAACTTTGTATTTTTTCCGATTACTTATAGTAATTGTAGCTATAATAAGTTCAGGAGTTACATGGTACAGTAGTACTGGCACAGGAAACTTATAGTTCATTCATTGTTTTCCCGCCTTGTTGCGGCAAATTCAACCATAGATTGTATAATATTGAATTTGACAGTATTTTGACAGAATGAAGATACCACGTGAACATTTTTGAACCAATCAAATTCGTTTTATCAGCTGGTAAAGTAAACCTTGAGCCCGCCACAACTCCGGTTTCTTCATCGTTGCCTACTTTACTTGATAAATATCATTATTTGTAATTAATTTAGCATTCAAAACACGATGAGTTTGTTGTGAATGTATTTAGTGATATTGACGACTATTTATGTTTATCTTCATATCTCTAAATTATTAAAGTTTTAAAGTAATGTCGCCATTTTGACCCTGTGATTTTGTGAACATTTATTTTGAGTAGGTATTCCTAGTTAGTTTGGTAATCAACCAGTTTTAAAAGCTGTCCTAGTGCATAAATAAATGGATAAACGATTGCGACAAATTCGGAGGAAATGTCTCAGGCAGATAGTACAATAAATTTTCTTATCCATGACGCCAATGGTTAGTAGTGACGCTACTTTGCAGACTGAACATAGTTTTAGTTTAGCTATTTCTTTTAATTTCATTAGGGAATTAAAACAAAACAAGTTACTATAGAACCACATGAAAGAAGATAGACGCAGAAACGTACTTTTAAAATTATTTTGATATACGATTTAGATAGGGCGCGGGCGTATCGTTCTGGCACTTCTGGCTGGGCCTCGCAGTTTCGCTCAACTCTCGATGCTGGATGTTTATTTCAAGTAATTTAAAGCAATTGCCTAGTTGGCAACGAAATTAGAATTCAGTTTTGAAAACATGAATAGAAATCTACTGTTGTAATATAATAACCTAGATGCCTAGGACTATCATTGATTGTTTCCATACAAAACTATTGTATATGTGATATTTTAGGGCAACCACAAGTCGTAAAAGTGGTGAAAAATACGAGTAATCAAATTATTCCTCAAATCAAAATCAAGCCTAATCCTGTGAAAGTGATAAGACTACCAGTCTCCCAAGAAGGAAAGGTATGCCATTTTCTATAAACATTTCATATTGTAAATAGAACTAAACTGATGTCCATTCTTTTTAAACTTTAAAGATCTAGCAAATTATAAAGGAAATGTCTCTTTTTCTGAAAACATGCTGTTATTTTACTTTTTGTATGTGAATGTTATATATCTTATTTTAAAGTATGTACTAAAAGCCACCATCTGTAACTATTTATACCTTTCCCATGTTTAGTTATTTTTAAAATGTCACTGATTATTATGAACACTTGTGTGTGACCCTATCTAGATAGCAATGTTCTTCATTTGAATTTTTTGAACTTGAGATTTATCTATGCATGATAAATCATGTTTATCTATAAATATTTGATACATGAAATGCTTTAAAAAATATATATTTAAATACTATCTATTGTTACAGGCACCTGTTTACAGAACAGTGAAGTTAAGCAGTATCAAAAGTGGACAAAGTATGTATAATGTTCAGACAGATTTACATCTATACGTATAATAAAGCAATAAGTACGAAAAAGACAGTCTAAAAGAAGATAATTAAAAAAGAAATGGTCTAGGGTATTTTAAATAAGCTAATGAACAAGAATATAACATTTTAAAAATCATGTTTGTCTATATGTTTGTTTGTTCGCCCATCGTGTAAAAACTACTGGACCCATTGAGATGCGGTTTTCACTGTTGGATAGCTTAGGGTTTGACTTAACTGGTGTAGGCACTAGTATCACAATCTAAAGTGTAGAAGCTGAAAAATTGATGAAAACTTTTTGACGGCTGAAGGAATTGATCAATGTTGGTATATTAGGTCTTTAAATAGTATGTAGAGTGTTTAACCTAGAGAAATGACCACGCGTGTGAAGCTAGTATAATCATATAGCAACAGATAGAGTTATTCATTGCCATTAATGGCCAGTTCCGACATTTAAAAATGAGACTGTTTTTGCTTACTGTCCATCAGCTTTTGACATAAACGCCATACAAAAAATGTCTAAATGTAACGAGACATTGGAAAAACGACTCGTTTAATTTTATAGGATTGGGGGTTAAACATTTACTTTAAGCAGATGTTTTTAAGTTAAAAGACACAAAAAAATGGTATGCAGCCTTTGTTTATTATATTCAGTTGTGCCTCGCGGTTTTACCTGTGTAGATTATGTTGATGAAAAGTATTTGTATGTGTTATTCCAGGTTCCAGGACCTACAGTATTGATTGTAGATATAGATATGAAATCTTCAATTCTGATATTGTTAAAGTATGCAAGATTAGTTTCAGTGTCTATATGCAATTTGCATTCCTAAACTATATGTAGGAGACATTTTGCTAGATGATGCATCCAATCAATCCTTGTTTAGTTACAATACAGTGCAACCAACTTATTGTGAAGTGGCAAAAAAAGGAACTACAACCGCCACAAATGAGGTTCACATTTTCTGTATTTTTCTGTTGTTTTGATTGGTCTACATAACAATTGACTGGACTCATGCCACCATTCAGTTCACAGGCACATTCAGTTGCTCAAGGAAGAACTGAGGTTCATATAATCAGAAAAATTGACTTCCCATAGATCTATATTAATATTATAGTATTGGTAACCCAACCAACTAATAACCAACTAATTTCATAGTTGACCAACTCTAAAAAAAATGCTTGTTTATAATTATTATTATTATAAAGCAGTAAGTAACAAAAATGTACAAAGCAGATAATTAAAAAAACGGAAATATGAAGTATATGCACCCGCAAACGCTTAAACCGGTTTTGGTACTGAGTTTCGGCTGCCGCGGCAGCCAGGTGCAGTAAGCCTATATAAAAAAAAAAAAACAGATCATATAAAACTTAAAAGAAAAAGCGGCAAATAGATAGAAAAAACTAATCTAAAAACCAATTATTTTTAGAATGCATTGTCATCGAGTTGTGAGCTACCCTGAGCTAGCTGTTGTGAGTTTCAGCCGGATAGCTAATCAGGAAGTGAGTTGCAACTTTCCATCCGGAACAACAGACCAACAAACAATTAAGAAAATTACTTAATTAATAAAATGAATTACTTCAATTCTTTATTTTTTAGGTCTTTTCTACACCCAAACCGACTAAAGTAAATAAATATGTATTAACTTTGCTTACACCTCAAACAATTTGAATAATTACTTTCTTTTAATCTTTATATGATCTGAAGTCGGTTTATTCTTTTTTATAGATATATTTTTTAATTTCTTTTTAGTTTTGTTAAAGTAGGCTTAAGAAAATGAAGTACTTATACCATTTGCTAAGACATAATGGAAACAGTTAACAGACCATATCATTTAATAAACTACAGAATTGATTTTGATGAAATTTGAATGATTCCCTAAGTTGAAAGACACTGAAACTATTCCAAAAAGAATTGAAGCAATCAGACTTGTAGTTTCCGATAAGCACATGGACTAAAATACATACATACATACATACATACATAGACACATAATGTTCAGATACTCATATAGCATATTATATGAATATTAAGCTAGACTAACATAATATGAATATTACGCATTTTCAACAATATTATAAACATACACATCAACATGACACCTTTTTTATTTAAGTTTAATAATAAACTTTTAAAAATGGTGTCAGTCTATCTGTCTGTTTTTCATTATGTAATAAACTACTGAACCGATGAACCAATTAAAATGCAGATTTTACTGCAGGTTTTATTGTCACTATCACATGCACGTAATGCAGTGCGTTAGAGTCGAAATTGCTATGAAAATATGAAAATCTGTTTGAAACAAAGATCGGTAATAGCACTACTGGTGTACTTAGTACCTCAATCCAAATCAAAAACTATTAGGCGACTTTATGAATTTTGATGAAATGTATAATATTGTACTTTATAGGTACATTTGGTCCTGGAATAATACATAGGATACTTTTAACACAGTGAAGTGACTAAGCAGGCAAAGCTGCAGGCACAGCTAGTTGCTAATATGGAACACTTCTGTTGTCATACTGTCTTTCAACTTCTATACATCTTCATATTTCTTTAAACATGTACATGTGACCAAATAGTGCTTTTTCCAGACGTTCTTCAAGTGTCAGCTGATGCTTTAAAAAGTATACCCCAGGTTACACCTAAAGTAGAACCAGTAGAAACAGAAGAAAATCGGGTAAGTTCGGTGAAAACAATAACCTGTAAACCAGCTATAAACTTACGGATTAGGCTTGTTTCACACTTACCACAACCACACATTTGTCTGAAAATGATAAGTTTAACTCACACGGACCACATTTTGCCGTCACATTGGCTACGGGGTCTTATCGACCGTGTGGGCGACGCACCCACCAGCGACACCGCGCACTAGCGGACGGCCACATCACAACACACAACGCTGCGTCGACGCAACGACACTTTGCGTACAAGTCCCGCGCCTGCGCCCTCCCCCCGATAACAACAACAACAATGACTCCTCTCCGATATGTTCGTTCAGTCCTCTACGAAATCCGGAGTTGATCTGTCTGTCTGCAAACAACAGCCCAACTACATCGCAACTGCTAGCGACAACGCAACCACATCGACATTTTGTAGTTACCACAACGCAACTGCAAAAAGCCGCAGCGTAGCTATACACACGTAACCACTGCGTCACCACGTTTTGTCGCTGCGATGTGGTGTGGTTGTGGTACGTGTGAAAAAAAAACAAACAAAAATTGAAAAGCCTGGATGGAGCATTTTTCCATAACTTTACAACTCGAAGCATGCTTACACTTATAACAAGCCCAAATAAAAAAAAAATACCCCTACCCTAACCCACCACGGATGTGATCAAGATGCTTAGTAAAGAAGCATCTTGATCACATCCGTTTTCAAACATAAAAACCTCATCAAAATCGGTCCATTCGTTTGGGAGCTACGATCCTCACACTCATCCCCCCCATTATAACTAAGAACCATCTCGTTTACCTCAGCTTTGAAACATTAACTCTTCTTAAAATCTTAAAAACAAGCCTGCCCTGCCAAAAATTCATTTATGCCAATAAATTATATACTATTTGAATGTGATTATCAAGGCCTTTAATTTGATACCCATATTGTAAAATTCTAAGTTTTTTTTATTTGAAAATGGAGTCATATAGATATTTTCAAAAATATAAATATGTATCCTATGTTACTCGGGGGAATGTAAGGATTCTAACGATACGTCTAAATCTGTTCAGGCATTTCAAAGTTATGGTGGAATAAAGAAACTCACATACATACAAACATACATGAATGCTAAAAACATAACACTTCTTTTTTTGGGCAGTCGTGTAAAAACCGCAGCTAAATCGGTCCATTCGTTTTCTCATCCCCCTTTTCTCAACCAACTAAATCCTATCATTAAGTTTTTTAAATATTTATGTTAACTGCTGATTAAACTCTGGTGGTCTGGCCTCATAAGGTCATGTTCTTTCATCAAACTGTAACGTAACTTTTGTTAGTTACTCAACAAACACTAGAATGCCCTGAAAAACATAATATCATCCCAAACTGGAAATAAAACTTGAAACAAATTATTTTTTCAGACACAGCCAGAATATAACGAGCTGGCAGAACTAAGCTACATAACTCCTGTAAAATTAACTCCTACATCAAGTCCTGAGATTGTGGTGACCAGTGCCAACTCTACAAGGGACCTTTCTACAAGCATGTCACATGGCACCAGGCGGCGACATGACTCTGACAACGAACCTCCTGCAGAATAGTAAGTCAAAAATTTCATTATTAAAATATATAGAGTGACTAGTGCTGCCCGCCCCTTTGCTCGTGTGGTCGACTCTATGGGTAAAAATAACCTTCTAGGATCAAACTTATCTACAAATTAACATCAAACGGCCTTAAAGTTTAAGACGCTATGCGCTCCAAAAATGTTGTCCTGCTCGTCAAGGTGCAGGAGCGAAATTAATTTTACATTTTTTTTACGAATTTTCAAAGAACTGATTTCACAGAAGTATTTGAATTTTTGTTGGGATTACACACTTTTATTTTTTATAAAAATATCCTTTACTCAAACAATACTAGTAATGTGGTAATTATTTCGACAACCTTCTTTGGGCAAAGTCGACCTTGCCGCGCTGCTTGAATAGGCGCCAGCAAAGTTGTATGGAATTTCATTATTGTCGTGTTTTGCGGCCAGCAATTTACTTTGAAAACCAATTAGACGTCAAAAATATTTTTATCGATGGCTCGGCTTTACTTATTTGATTGAGGTACCAAGCAAAGTTCTTAAGTCAAACCCTAAGGTATCCAACAGTGAAAACCGGATCGCAATCGGTTCAGTAGTTTTTACGTGATGCGCGAACAAACATACAGACAAACAAACAAACAGACACGATTTTTAAAAATATTCTATTATTGTTCTGTAGCTTATTTTAGGTAACCAAGACCATTTTTTTGTCTTTTTGTATAGACTTTTTCGTTCTTATTGTTTTATTATAAGTATAGATAAAAAAATAAAAGTCAATTAACCGTTGTCAAAGGTATAGCTAGAAATATTCGTGAGGACGAATCAACAAATTGTGATTGTTTAATAGGTACATAGTTCCCGTATGATTTGTAAAGTCGATTGGGTATCTTCCGCAAGTACTGTTTGATGGAGTCGTTATACCTCTTAGTGGTATGCTGAAGAATCTCGGTATTACAATCGACAGATCCTCAATTGTCGGCTAACAGCCGTAAAATGTTCGCATCTGCAGGATCTTTACGTATTTTACCTATTACCACTAGGGTTGTGCTTGCACAGTGTCTCTTGCTCCCTATTCTTGACTACGGTGACGTCTGTTATCTTGACTTTACGGAGGACCAGCCAAATAAACTTGAGCGTCTAAATTTTTGCCTTACGCGAATATGACCATGTCTCCGAATTTCGAATTAAGCTCTATTGGCTTCCCATTAGTCGTCGGAATGCTCATATGTTGTCCCTTCTTCTCCGGTTTTTGTTTCATCCTTCTTCGCCACAATACCTCGTTTTGATTTCCTTCACATATCAATCTTTCGTTTAGTAAGGTCATCAGAGAACCTACTGCTAAAAACTGCTATACATAGGACCTCATTCTATGATCATTCCTTTACAGTAGAAGCAGTTAGATTGTGGAATGCTTTGCCTGTTTTAATTATTAAACGTCCACGTGTGATTAAACTGTAGATGATGACTTTACTAAACTAAAGATTGATATGTGAAGGAACATTTATTTACAATCGCGCCTTTTTTCTTTGTGTTCTGCCTATGGTGGCCAGTTCGATATTCGAATAAACTATTTACAATACCCTATAATATCTATGCTAAGAGTCATACTAATTTTAACAATCCAAATCAAATCACATCACATCTCTTGGGGTATAATGTTCACATTATATCTTTTGGGATATCCACAGGGATACAGATAAAAATTGAATTCCTAAATGTGTGTTGAATTCCTAGGTGCGACTCAAGAAAAGTGAGTGCCAAAATTTCAAACATTTTCGTCAGCCTGTATTCGTCCACTGCTGGACGTATGTCTCTCCTTGTGAACACTACTGAGCCCGATCTTCGGCTCTCCTCATCCAGTCCTCACCTACCGGGCGTCTTAAACTACGTTTGCTTAAACGCGGTCTCCACTCTAGAACTCGTTTACTGCAAGCTTTGAGTTGTTGGTTACCTTAGCTCTCTGGCGGATCACCTCATTTCTGATTTTGTCCTTAAGAGAAACTCAGAGAATAGCTCTCCATAGCTTTAAATTTGTGGACCCGTCTCACTGTTGTCGGCTCCGTAGGTTATAACTGGTAGAACGCAAGCGTTGAAGACTTTCGTCTTTAAGCATTGTGGTATGGACGACTAGAAGACCTGACATAGTTACCAAAATGCTGCCCATCCCAGCTGAATCCTCCTATCGGCTTCCCATTTGAAGTTGTTCCTACTCAATTGCATAATCTGCCCAAGGTAAACATTCGTGACAACTTCAAAGGGGATACCGTTAACGACGATCGGTTGCGGGGTAATAAGTTCGTTAAACATAACCATGGTTTTATCCATGTTCATCCCGAGACCGATACGACTAGAGGCGTGAGCTAGGTTGGTCAGCAATTGTTCGATATACTGCAGCGACTCCGGCGTAAGGTCAATTTCACCGGCGAATCGGAGTTGCGAGATGTACTCGCCTTTTATATTAATGCCCATTTCTTCCCAGTCCAGCGTCTTAAAAATATTTTCCAGGGCGTTAGTGAACACTTTCAAAGATATGACATCCCCCTGTCCCACTCTCTTTCGCAGCTGGCTAGGTTTCGTCTGCCGGTACTGGTCACATTACATACGTTGTTCTTTCATTCAATAAGCAATATTACTAAAAACCGAGCGCAAAAAAAGAAGTCTTAACTCATCTCTTCTTTTAGACAAGCCTTTTAGTTTATCTATTTTTAGACAAGCCTTGGTATAAAAAGTATCAAACCTTAAAGCACTTACGATCCCCTTGAACTACATAGCGTCTTTATTATCAATAATTTAAAATTGTCATGGTTTTTCTATATCTATCGCCTATTTCAATGTTTAACTAGGAATATTTTCGTTTTATTTTCGTCTGTTAGGAATATAAAAAGTACTCATTTCAATGCTCTTAGTGATACAACTAGAACCGAAGAACCTGGTCTTCTCTTTCAGAGAACCGGAGGTTTTTCCCCAGAACCGGGTACCCGGTTCTGCATTCTCTACTTGTTAGGTTTTGGTATTTATGAGTCAGTTCTATTTAAGTATATTTAGGTAGTTATGTTGTAGTTTAGTTCATCATTATTCTAAGGAAAACGACTGTCCCTAATTTGTTGATGTTATTCCTCTCCTTGCACGGTTGTCTGGAAGAATTCGCTTTAAACGATAAGACCGCCAATTTTTACACGTTAATGTTAGACTAAGTTTATTAATTGGGTGTTACTATATTGTTCAATAAAAAGTTCACCTATCTATCTATCTAAAGAAAGAATGCAAAAACATTTATTTGACACACAGAAAAAACCAAGAATAGAGACAAAAAACAGTAAAAATGTAAGTGCGGTGGCAAAAAGGCCGCGCCTCAGCATAATACTGATAATACCGAAATAATCTAGACACACGGTGCTGGTATTCTGGCACGAACCTGAAGGGGCGATTCGGGAAAATTAATAATTACAATTTAAAGATCTAAAACAAAAAAAAAACTAAAGATTTTTAATAATTCTTCTCATCGTATTGACATACGAAGTGCACCATATAGATGTCAGTATTAGATAGAGTTTAATTACAAAATAATGAGATAAAATTCAATTAGGGTACCATGCTAACTTAAACCTAGTTGAACAAACCGCTGCCAGTAGACAACATTTCCTAAAAGATATTAAATGGAGTTACCTTATTAATTGCTTTCAACATTTCTTTCCTTCAGCACAACAAAGCGCCGCAAGCATGCTGACAAAGTTGGAAAAGGTCTGAGGCATTTCTCAATGAAAGTATGTGAGAAAGTGAGGAATAAAGGTTTCACATCCTACAATGAAGTGGCAGATGAACTGGTTCTAGAATTTGCAGCTGGAATGCATGGTTCAGCTGATAGCCAGGTGTGTATTCTATTGTCATTGATGCATGTTAACTCTAAAATCTCTTTCAAAAGTATGATCAGACTTGTATTAAAATTATGTAACCATTGTGTCAAAAGTGTAAATTTTTTACACAAAACACGGTGCTAAATATTTTATTATATTTGACACAATTGAATGATTATTTTGAACAAAACGTTGTCTATTTTGCAAAATACTGCAAGTTTTACATAACAATAAAACTAGTATTATTGAGCAGAGATGGTGCACAGCATCGTGTGAGAGTGCGTAGTTAGTTTACTTCCTTTGTATTCCTCCAATCACAGTTTTTCAATTTGATGACGTTCCTGATATCAGCAGCGCCATCTAGTCTCCTGTCACAGGAGACCGTTGACGGCAGTTTCCATGTCATAAAAGTTTCACCAGGAGCCCTTAAAGAGATGCTGTGCATCATCTCTGCTCAAGTTTTATTGTAATGTAAAACTTGCACTATTATCAGCAGGTGATGATGAACAGTATCGTGTGAGAGACGTGTTTATATCTCCTGTTGATTGCTAACGATGCTATGTGAGTTGGATGAAGTCATGTACATAAACTGCAACTATTAATCAACGTACAATCATATTTTTAGCACCAAATTAAACACTATTTAGGCATAATTATATCAAATCATATTAGTATTAGATGGTGCTTTAAATCATTGACTTGCACACAAAAGAAGATTTATCAGTAGGTTTGAAATTAACAGTTGTAACATAAATCCCTTTGCCATTGAGTTATCCTCGAAGTTGCAATCCCCCGTCAAGTACATTTGGTAAAGGTGTTTACTCTACGCCAATTTTCCCAACATATTCTGTATACAAAGATATATATTACATAATTGAACAAAGCAACAGTAAAAGCCTTGTAAAGCAGAATATTCCTGCAAAATTGAACCCTGTTTTAATTCTATTGCCTTTGCTATAATAGTTAGCACAGCCGTTTGCGCCAATTGGCGCAATTTTTTGCAAACTTTTTCGCTCTTTGTATGAAACATCAAACAAAACTGACTTACAAATATGTAAACCTCTTTACCTCGGTTCGGACTGAGTTTAGAAGTATACATGTCGTAAAATGTTTTGTTTGCTATACACAGTCTAGAATTAATAACTTATACTTGTATAGTAGTTATGGTATACTTGTCATAATATACCTCTAAACTTATACTTGTATAGTAGTTATGGTATACTTGTCATAATATACCTCTAAACTTATACTTGTATAGTAGTTATGGTATACTTGTCATAATATACCTCTAAACTTATACTTGTATAGTAGTTATGGTATACTTGTCATAATATACCTCTAAACTTATACTTGTATAGTAGTTATGGTATACTTGTCATAATATACCTCTAAACTTATACTTGTATAGTAGTTATGGTATACTTGTCATAATATACCTCTAAACTTATACTTGTATAGTAGTTATGGTATACTTGTCATAATATACCTCTAAACTTATACTTGTATAGTAGTTATGGTATACTTGTCATAATATACCTCTAAACTTATACTTGTATAGTAGTTATGGTATACTTGTCATAATATACCTCTAAACTTATACTTGTATAGTAGTTATGGTATACTTGTCATAATATACCTCTAAACTCGGTCCGAACCGAAATAAAGTGGTTTGAAGATAACATATTTCCAAACATTTTTGTAGGTAAAATGTTTTATTATTTTTGGACGATTTTTCACGATTTTTTTGAAATATAACATTTTTTTCTTATTTACACTATTAAAATTTATTTTCTATTTTTTAGTTTGGTTTTCTATATAAAGCGTGTTTTTTTTTTGTTTTTTTAAACTATTATTTATTTACTAGTTTTTTTTAAACAAGAACCGTGCAATAATCACATAGTACATCTGTTGAGAGCAGTCATAAAAAATATAATCGGCTGAGTCATTTTGTCGTGAAAAGGTAACAAGCAGACCCCTCTGTCTGCTTGTACAGAGAGAGTAACGTTCGAATTAATAATATTATTACTAAAGGAAACTATGAGGCTTATGTATTCCTATAAGCCAGTAATAAACAGGCGCCGGTCGTGCCCGTCGAATCCGCGTCGTGACGTGTTGCCCTCTATTGACGTGCGCGCGTGCGCTTGCAGGCATCCCTACTCGTGATCTATACATCCATGTACGTAGCTATAGCACAACTGCCTACGATGTGCACCGAGGCGGTGCGGCTATAGCCGCGGTCTATACTTTAGTAATATTTGGTCTGAGAGTGGAGCTAACCATCAGACAAACTGCATGGGCAATAGTGGAGCTAACCATCAGCCAAACTGCTCGTCTCATTATCATACTAATATCATACATGCGAAAGTTAGTGTGTATATATATTAGTTTGAAGCCACTCACCACTGCAAGGACCGAACGAATTTTGATGAAATTTGGTATATACTTTGCAGAGGTCCCGAATTTAAATATAGGATACTTTTTCCCGGTTCTCACGAGAAATCGGATAAAACCGGGGCGGGTGGGTGCACTTAGGTTTAAAGTTTTAGTACCTATTGTTTGTTGAGCAAAATCTATAATAATGTTAAGCAATAGGTAACAGGCTATGATAAACTATTCGTAATTATTAGCATATTATTGGTTAAAGAGAATGAACTATTACAAACCTGTCATATCCGCAGTTCGTTGGTAAACATTGTCGAGTTCCGATAAAATAGTTTGCGATTCAAATTCTACCAAACATCGCTAGTAAACTTTAAAAATTACTTCTCTAGTGGAACTATGTATAGTCTTATCATTTTAAAACATGTTTTAGACGCGTTTATTACGGCGAAAATTGAAATTTACTACTATAGGTTGCACAAACAACATAATTTACAAATTTTCAATCACTGACCACAGATAAAATACAAAATTTTACCACTGATAAGACTATTGCCAGGACAGAAAAAAATTTGTTCCATTAAAAGACTTTTTTTTGCCAAGCTATAACCGCCGAAGGAATAAAAAACCGCGAACACAAATAAAATTGCGATCTCAAATTTGTTAATCATTCTAGTAATCTAATTTTACATTTACAAATAAATACACTAGGCTTCAAAACTTAGTACTGAACCATACTTTAAAAATTAATAAAGTTTTTATTAAATTGCTTGGCTCCTACTCTTCGTATTGAGATAACAAGTACACAAGTTTTTAAATCATACCCTAAGCTATCCAACAGTGAAAATCGCATCGCAATGGGTCCAGTAGTTTTATTCAAAGCTTAGTACCACACTTTTAAAATAAGTTTTTTACTCTTAGCTCCTACTCATAGAATTGAGATACCAAGTACACCAGTTTTAAAGTCAAAACCCAAGCTATCCAATAGTGAAAATCGCATAGCAATCGTTCCAGCAGTTTTAACGTGATAAGCGAACAGACAGACATTAAAAGTGTGGTAATAAGTTTTGAAGGCCAGTGTTAATAAATTTTAAAAAGCGTTTTGTTAAATTAAACATTGTCCATTTGAGAAGTAACGACGCTATCATATTGAAACTGCCGTCAACGGCCTCCTGTGACAGGAGACTAGATGGCGCTACTAATATCAGGAACATCGACAAATTGAAGAGCTGTGATTGGAGGAATACAAAGAGAAGTAAACTACGTACTCTCACACGAGGCTGTGCATCATCAAATGCCGATAATAGTAATTATTACGTTATTTACAAAAGCTGTATGATTACTTTTCATAGATAACGTAGGTACTTGTTGCTTGAACATTCACAAACGATAATGCACCATTAATAAATCGATTATTAATGTCCAAATAAAATTCAGATAAATGAAACTTTCAGCAATATGATCAAAAGAATATACGACGAAGAGTGTATGATGCTCTAAATGTTCTAATGGCAATGAATATCATTTCGAAAGAAAAGAAGGAGATTCGATGGCTTGGGCTTCCCACAAACAGTGTTCAAGAGTGTAATGCTTTAGAAAAAGAAAAAGAAAGCAAAATAGATCAGATACAGAAAAAGACGCAGCAGTTACAAGAATTAATATTGCAGGTACCATATTTTATTTACCATAGTTATATTAATTACTGTGCTCTTAAATCATTATTTCTCAGCCTTTTTATCCGACTACGGCGAAGCAATTAAAGGTATTGAGTTTAACAGTCTTATGTAAAATTATGTCTGTGTGTGTATGTATGTATATACAGGATGTAATTTTTAAACCACACCCGGAAGGAAAGTACTCTAAATACTGGATATAGCAAATTTTACTCAAAGCAAACATTCCTTTATTTTTAAAAAGAAACAAATCTGCGTTCAACGATTTATGAAAACTCGATTGACACACTCGGGAATCGAACCTGCTAAAATCCGAAAAATTACATCCTTTACTTTTATAGCATCAATCGATAGGGTCAATCATAAGGATCAAATCTCTTTAACAAATATGGTAAATTAAATAAAAGGAAAACCATGAAATCTAAACTTATAAATTCAATGGGACAAGATAAAGCAATATTACTAAAAGGTCGATCAGATTACTTATGTTAGTACCTTATTAATAATTATCTTTGACGTCATTTATTTATTAAAATGACGAAGAACTATTTAGATTTCAATTTGCACGGGTTTGTAATTAAACTTTATATTAGATCATTTTTCTTCTTTTTATTAAAAGAACAAACTTGTGTATCCAACAAAATGGAGCTTATTTCGAGCAACTAATTAGTTTATCCTTTTTTTCGTTCATTTAAAATTCAAAATAAGTTAAGATTTTATGGATTTCCTTTTATTTTATTTAGAATGTTTCTATGATCTTTGACCCTATCGATTGATGCCATAAGAGTACAGTTTTTTTTTGTCGGTTTTAGCCGGTTCTATTCCCGAGTGTGGCAAGCGAGTTTTCGAAAATTTGAGAATGCAGATTTGTTTCTTTTTAAAAATAAAGGAATATTTCCTTTGAGTAAAATTTGCTATATAGTGTACTTTATTTTTTATAGTATTTAGAGTAGGTACTTTCACTCCGGGTGTGCTTAAAAAATTCCACCTGTATATATGCATGTTTGACACCGTCGCCCATACTGGTCCGATATTGACAAGCGAGGTATCAATCGATGCGTCTTCAGCTATAGTGTCATGATATATTTTTTACCTGGCTACGGCGAAGCAAAAGAAGGGTTATGTGCTCAAACCAAAAACTTGATCCGATTTTGACAAGCGAGGTATCAATCGATTTGTTTTCGTCGCATGAGTATTATAGCCTATTTTTACCCAACCATAGTCGGGTTTTCATTTTTGATCTTAATTATGTCTTGTTATTGTTGCGATCCTCTAAAAAGCCAAAATTTTTAGTGAAAAACCTTGCTACTCCTTCACTATAATATTATTTTTTTAATTTATGTTTTGTTTATGTCGTAGGCACATCATACTATTGATAACTTAATGATGTGGTCGATAATAGAACCATTTCATGAAATGGCCAGCTAAAACTGGCCATTTTAAAAGGCAAAATCGGGAGTTACTCGCGTATATTAGTTGAATTATTCCAACTGTAGTTTCAACCATATCCGGTGGTATTTCTTAAGGTGCGAAACGCTCGAGGAACGTGTCCAGCCTCGCACTCCAAACAAAAAAATAAAACATAATAATAAAACTGACCATATTGTTGAAACATCAACGTTTAATTATATTTCAATCCACATAATATGACCATATCATTAATGTAGGGTTATCATGATACCAAAGGTGTTCAAACAAATAGGGTTTACGCTTCGCTCCCGCCTTCGACATCGTATTATTATTTTGACTAACCTATCCTTCCGCCTTCTAACCTATCAGGGCCATGACGGGCTTCCGCCCTCAACTTCTATTTTATGATATGAATATTTGACCATATCATGAAGTAGCCGTGCGTTTAGCTGTTCATATCGTCAAACGCTGATTATTCATTCATCTGCCCAAACCATTTCATGGTGTGACCGATAATTTCATGAAATAGATGTGGTCAACCATTTCATGAATATCACGACATGTCTTATATTTAAGACAGACTGCGACCACTTTGAATACCGAACCCAAGGTTGAGAAACTATGTCTTAGATCAAATAGTGCTATCTATGTTAATTTTCACATCAAAAGCTTAATTATAATCCTAGAATTTAACTGAAAAACATGCAATAACTTAAGGCTGCTGCGCGCGCCATATTTGAATGCGGAAATCCTGTGCTCTATTCTACGAAGCAATTCTTAAACTTCACGCCGCAAATTCCACTTGTTAAATTATTTTTCACTTCACAAATTAACTCTCATTTTGTTGGAAAGAAGCTAAAGAGGCTTCTTGCAATAGCCCCTGTTCATTTGCTGAATAATTTGTGGAACTAGCTCACTCAGCATCATTGTATATAACTGTACTTTGCGCGTGTCTGCCACACGGTGTCTCGTGCGCGATGCTTCGTACATTGGGCCCAGCTTCATTTATCAGCTTTCCAAACGTGCCCTGTTTTTATTTCCAGCATATCTCATTCAAGAGTCTAATAGAGAGAAACAAAGAAGCAGAAAACAAAGGAATCAAACCATCTCCTTCGTCAGCTATTCATTTACCATTTATTGTGGTGAACACTAGTGATAAAGCTCTGATTGACTGCAGTATTTCTAATGATAAGTAAGTATCGAAAATTGTTTCATTATTATGTATTTGATCTGGAAAATATTTTGCTTTTGGGGTTGCGTTAATTATATAACTACTGATGAGGTAGCAGGTAATTTGCTTAATAAGAGTCACTCGCCTGTTGTGTGTTACCAGTTTTGCTATTGCAGTACCTACCACTTTTTGTTTGTCAGTGTATGAGGTAGGGCTGGTCTCTGGTGTCACTTTGTCAGGCCGCCCGAGGCCTCTGACAAGGCTTAACGACTGCTATTAATCAATAACTGCCGTGACCGACAGCTTAACGTGCCCTCGGAAGCATGAAGCCATGGGGAATTCGCACATAACTTAGACAAGTCATTGTTGCGGAGCCTAGGAATGAATCCGGAATCGTTTGATTCTAAGTTGTACTATCGCTCCATCGTACCACTGAGAGAGAGAGAGCTTTGAATTGCAAGTTCCTCTAGGGCATCAGAATTCGATAGAAAGAAGAATTTCAGAATTAAGTCCTACCGCCAAGTGCTATGATGTTTAAGTAATCAAGTACCATTTATGATATAAATTTGTCATAAAGGGTACATTTATACAATATCCCCTGAGCGATGTTAATCAATAGAGTTGGGCTGAGGACCAAAGAATAAATAATAGTTAGCAGGACACTTGGCAAGCAAAGAGAAGACAGGTAAGATGCATAATAGTGATGAATGGTGGCCAAAACTGGGCTGCCGCTGCGTCAGCTGTCCAGCTGCTGGATGGTTCGATGATATCGTAAAGAGAGCGGATCAAACTTGGACGAGACTGGTCACAACCTTCGATCAACTGCATTGTAGAACCAAGCACAGGACTGAACGGCATAGAAACAGAGAGACCAGTCCTTTACCCAGCAGTGACATTTAACCAGGCTCTGCTTATTAAGGGATTTTTCCATAAATATGCTGGTCAACCACAAACCTGACAAATGTGAAACTTAACTATATGTTTTTGAGATCTTTATCTCTCTAAGACTAAGACAAAAACATGATTAAAAGAATTTCATTCGATACATTTTGTTATCAAAAATTACGTTATTTTCAGTAATATTTGCATTCTTCTACTCAGCGGTTTAAGTTTTATGTCTGAAATAAATCTCACAGCAAGAAATTCTAGTTTATCATGTAATGTTTAGACAAATTTTACCTAACTAAATTATTAGCCTGTCAATAATATAAATAACTTATAAGATATACGTCATTTAGTTCCGAGCTCAGACCAAATATGTTCCGAGCTAAATTGTGTGTTCAAACAGCGCTCGCGATATTCAACCTTGTTACGCAGGCACTTCAGTGCTTATTGCGGGTAGCGGGTGTCAGAGAGCAGGGGAGTGGGGAGTGGGAAAATGTAACCTTGGAGCCTGGCCTTAAACAAGCTGTGGATGATGTCAATTAACAGATGGTTGGTTGGTAACAGTTTCAAAAAACAGAAAAAGCCTTAATTAACTTACAACATGTTTATTTACAGGACCGAGTATATGTTTAACTTCAACAAGAGATTCCAAATTCATGACGACATAGATATTTTGAAAAGAATGGGCTTATTGTTTGGTAAGCATCTGAACATATATTTTCATGTATGTTAAGAAATTAGTCAAGGATCAAAATTGACTTGATTCGAAAACTTAATAATAAAGTGATTGCATCCTTTTTATACCCGTTTTAAATTTAGAAACACATATCAATTTATTAAACACTAACTGTTCCTGCGGCTCTGCCCGCGTGGTCATTTCATTTAAAAGTAGCCCATACGTGTTAATCCAGGACCAAAAGTACAATATACTAAATTTCTTCAAAATTCGTTCAGCTATCAATTAATCGGCATCTAATCATCGGATTAAGATACCAAATACCCCAGTTTTTAAGTCAAACCTTAAGCTATCCAACAGTGAAAGCCGCATTGCAATCTGTCCAGTAGTTTCTACATGATGCGCGAACAAACATTTTAAAAAAAGCTCTCGTTCAGTAGCTTATTTTAAAGTATCCCTTGACCATTTTTTTTAATTATCTTCATTGTACAGTTTTTTTGGTATTTACTGCTTTATTATAAGCACTAGCTGTGCCCGCGGCTTCATTTCTCTATGTTAAAAGTACACGTGCTATTCCAAGATTTAAATTACCAATATTCCAACATTTGATCAAAATTCCTGCAGCCGTCAGAAAGTTTTTATCGATTGCTCGGCTTCCACTCATCGTATTGAGATACCAAGTACACTGGTTTTTAAGCCAAACCCTAAGCTATTCAATAGTGAAAACCACATCGGAATCGGTCCACTAGTTTCTACGTGATATTCTTGACTTCTTTGATTAACAAAAAACACTTCCACGGCGGCTGATGCAGAAGTTTCAGCGGAAAGCCTAGCAATAGGAGGAAGTATGCATCTATCGGTGATTTTTACATATTTCTAAACATTTTCCAACTTTTTAACATGTTTTTTTTTTTCGGGTCTATGGGATCCTGGGGTTCAGAAGCGTGGCTTTTTGATAAGAAGTTGTCCAACCGTATAGTTGACAATGTGATCAATGAGCTGGCGCGTTACTCGGTCATCGAAATACCTATTCAACGAGGAACCTTCGCCCGCTTTTTGTGCACCTTAACAAAAATACCTTAACGTTGTTTTTTTAGTAATTAGTTTATTGTTTTAGTCTTGTAATTTTCAATAATTATAAAAGTTGTTTTGTAATAATACATCTAATATTTTTCCAGGCTTAGACAAGGGTGAATGTTCAGAAGAGGATATAGAGCGGGCTAAAACAATGGTCCCAAAATCGTTAGAAGCTTATGTTGAACGTAAGTAGTCCTTACATGCTCAGAAATTAACTAAAAGTTTATACACTGACTAGCTGTGCACGCGTGGTCACTTCATTTAAAAGTAGCCCATACGTGTTATTCCAAGACCAAAGTACAATATACTTTAAATCTTCAAAATTCGTTTAGGCGACAAATAGTTCTTCAAAGATTACTCGGCATATAATAATCGGATTAAGATATCAAGTACCCCAGTTTTTAAGTCAAACCCTAAGCTATCCAACAGCGAAAACCGCATCGCAATCAAACAAACAGAAAGACACGATTTTAAAAAATGTTATGTTCTTGTTCTGTATCTTATTTTAAGTACCCTAGACCATTTATTTTTAATTATCTTTGTACAGACTTTTTCGTTCTTATTGCTTTATTATAAGTATAGATATAGATAGCGTCTTACTTTAAACTTCAAAATTATTTGTGATAGTTCACTAAAGTGTTACCTTATTAAACTAACATCGTATAGCCAGCTGCTCAAAAGAGATAACCTACATACACTGACGGACACATCAACTAAGTTCAGGATTACTTTAAAATTTATATTTTTTTAAAGTATGCAAACATTTAGATTTACATATGAAAAAGTGAAGATTGGCTATTAATCAAAAAAAAATAAAAAATGGAACTGGTTCAAAACTAACGATTATTAAGCAAAATTAGCGAAAAGAAAATTTACACGTGCTCTCAGATTTGCGTGTTATTAGGGTAAAGTTTTAAATTGATTGTTATTGTTTTTTTTTTCATTTGCTAATTGAATTATTGTTACCAATAGAATTGTTAGGTCTTTATAACTCAACAGAGTTTCGGTACGATAATATGGATACTTCGTCCGAACAAGCCGCACAAATTGTGGCATTTATGCGACAAGGCTTGATCAACGTAAGATTGCTAGAAATTTAACACAGAAAGAACAGAAGGTTTGTAGAGGCAGGTTCTTACAAAAGCAGACGTGGTACCGGCAGAACTCTAGTAACCACCCGTCGTGATGACCTATTTATTGTGTCAACTTCCTTGCGAAATCCTCACGTCAGTTAACATTAAAACAGTGTTGAATGAAGTGCGTGGAGTAAACGTGATTGCACGAACAATAAGAAGGAGGCTAAAGTAAGGGGCTACCGCCCGTTTTAGACCAGCAAATGGTCCAAAGTTGTCTCCAGCTCACAGACAAGCTCGCTTAAGATTTGAGCGTGAACACCTAAATTGGTCTGAAGAGCAATGGGCCTCCGTATTATTGACCGATGCACATGTTTATATGATGCAGATGGCAGAAGAGTCTATTGTCGACGTGAGGAGTGATATGCTCAAACTTGCATTGAGGAGCGTCTTCCTTTTGGAGGCGCTTCGTGTATGGTCTGGGGTGGCATATCGATGAACGAGCGAATAGAACTTGTGTTCGTTGACATGGTTCCTCAAGACGGTAATAGATGTGGTTTGACGGCACATCGCTATAACAGAGATTTTAGAAGATCACGTGGTTCCTAACCTGGGATTCATAGGCGAAAATTTTACTCTAATGCAAGATAAATCCCTACCTCACGCCGCTGCACTATTTCGACAATATTGCGAAGAAGTTGGGATACGTACTATGAATTGGCCATCACGCAGCCCGGATTTTAACCGCATTGGGACAATTTAAAAAGAGCTGTATATGTGAGAAATCCTGTGCACTGTTGTGGAACAGTGGCAGCACTAAGAATATCAATTTCACAAGAATGGGACAACATTCCGCAAGGCCGTTTAATAATCCTAATCAGGTCTATGCGGAACCTATTAGAATCGGTAATAAGGACACTTGGAGGTAACACAAATTATTAGAAATTCTAAAACCAACTTTTCAATTATACCAATTTTTGATACATTTATCGATTTTATTTAAAAAATGAATGGTTTCCAGTAAACAAACCTAAACTTAACTTTAAAATTTAACGAACGAAAAACTATAGTTTTCAATTTAAATTTGTATGAAATACTTGGTTAAAATATTTATTTCAAAGTAGTCTTGTACTTTGATGCAGTTTATGTATCCGTCAGTGTAGTTATAAAAATAATAATAACTTAACGTTTACACACTCATACCCCGAGCTAAGATTCCCTGTGCGGATATGGTATGGACACACACATCAACGGCCCGAGAACAAACTTAAATTATGCTCATTAATCAGAATAATCAGTTTATTGGTAATAATTATTACAGGTCAATATTGTAAATTAAAAATAAACATAAAAAGTAAAAGAAATATCAAATTATAATAATAACATTTTTTCCAATAATAATAACAATAATAACATTGAATTATCGATATACTGGTATAAATTCCGTTACATCGTAGAACGCCTTCTCAATCAGCCCTGCTTTAATTTTGCTTTTAAAGGATCTCAAGCTAGGCGCATCTTTGACCTGATCCGGCAGGCGATTGTAAATAGACCGTCCCAGGACCTGAGCGAGTCAATTAGATTTTGTCAGCCTATGAGAGACCAACGCAAGCTTACCCGCACCACGTGTGTTGTGGCCGTGAGTTTGGTTCTCTCCGCGCGTCCTAAATGTTGTGAGGTTTTGCCTCACATACATTGCAACTTGCATGATTGTTATCGAGGGCAGCGTGAGAATCTGTAATGCTGTAAAGTATGGCTTCACCGACGTCACCCGCGACACCCTCACAATCGCCCTCACAGCACGCTTCTGCATACGGAAGGCGCGTCCCCTGTCGGCGGCGCGCCCCCACAACTCCGCTCCATACTGTAAAAGGGAGTGTACAGTCGCAAAGTAGCAAGTGAGTACGATGTCAGCAGATACCACACGAGACAACCTACCTAACGCATAGCACGCACTGCCTAATTTAGCACACAGTTTGTCGATGTGATTCATCCAAGTTAAGCTTCGGTCTATTTGAAAACCCAGAAACGCGATTGACTGTACTTGCTCAATAGGTGTAGCGCCGATCGATACAGAGAGGTCTCGGACCTGACGACCTGAGATGGAAAAATGGATGAAGCGCGTTTTTTTAAGATTAAGGACGAGTCCGTTCCACCCAAACCACTGCGCCACCTGCTCGGCGGCTTCACACAGCCGCCGCTCCAAATGAATCAGTGACTGGGCACAAACGACCACGGCCACGTCATCCGCGTACATGTAAACTTCACCTGCCGTTACGTGCTCTGGTAGGTCGTTGAGCAACAGTGTGAAGAGGATATTTGACACCGACGATCCCTGTGGTACTCCTATTACAGTGCCCAATGAGTCCGACTTCGTTTCGCTCCCATCAGCAACCACTATCTGAAACCGGTTCCGCAAAAGATCTGTCAGCAGTGAGTGGGTCTGACCGTTGATGCCGTAGTACCTAAGCTTGGTAGAAAGGACGCTGTGGTCAGCGACATCAAATACTTTTGACAGGTCGCAGCACAGGACCGCAACTTGCCGTTTCTGCTCACAAGCTCCTAGCACGCGGTGAATGACCTCACGTGTAAGCGAAGTAGTTGATCTCGCTGCACGGTACGCATATTGGCGCTCAGAAAGCGCACCCGTCGTCGTCAGATACTCAGTGAGTCGGGTGCTTATTCCGTTTTCGAGAACTTTAGCAATGGCAGGGATTATGGACACAGGTCGATAACCGTCTATGTCCTCATGCTTATCTTTTCCCTTAAACAAATGTGTAATCTTACTGACTTTAAGTGACCGTGGGTACGCGCCGGCCGCTATACAGCGATTAAAAAGGACGGGTAGACACGGAGCGAGCGGTTCGGCCGCGGTCGACAGCAGTTCCATGGATATGTCATAGATGTCTCTAGTAAGCTAACTTCACAGATTCCTCATCTGTGAAGTTATAATGCGATACACTTCAGACGCGGTAAATCTTGTCAGCTGCATGGAGCGGTCCGAAGGTGGGCGCGTGACTGCGAGCGCAGCCTCGACGCACGGTAGCGCAACACGCGGCGCGCCGCACGCCGAGGCCGCGTCCACGAACCTGGCATTCATCGCGTCGGCCGCCGCTTTCCGAGACGCGAATTTCGTGCCGGTGGAATCTTTAGCGACATCTGTAAAGCTCACCGAGGATCGGGTGGTTGCACCCCTTTCGGTGTTAACGACACGCCACATGCCGTATTTGTTTTCCGTAATGGCGGAGTTTGTGAGATCTCACGTCATATTCGTTATTCATTAAACAAATGTATTCCAACATTGGACAATACGCTTAGAAGCCAGGTACACTCAACTGCGTCCGAGTTTCGTCATGGTTGTCCCCTTTCTTAACAATGCCGCGGAGGTTAGGTGTTTTTACCCGAATACTGCTAAACAAGGATAACTCTTTCACTGCTGAAAACACATACGTTGTGTTTTTGAAAGCACGACGCCAGTGCGGCAAAATACACCCAGCGTGCTTTTATCCCAGTGACGTCATCGTCTGCACCCGGAGCTACTCGCTTTTTAAGTTCAGCATTGAAAGTGTTAACAGCTTATGTATGTATGTATGTATGTGAGTATGTGGATGTTCCACTATAGCGTCGCCCCTGTTGGGCTGATTTTGACAAGCGAGGTATCAATCTTTTCATCTTCAGGTATAGAGTGTCATATGCTTCTTCTTTTTTACCCGAAACGGCGAAGCAAATTAAGGGTTATGTGTTCAAACTAAAAATTTGGTCCTATTTTGTCAAGCGAGATATTAATTGATTCGTCTTCATCGCAAAAGTGACTTAGGCTATTTTTTACCCAACCATAGTCGGGTTTTAGTTTTTGAACTTGTCTTGTTATATAACGCATTCAGTCCTGCTCAGGCAAATCTATTGATTATTCAGAACTCTACACCACCTGCTATTGCTCATAGCAATCAACACTAATTTATCATTGTGTATCTTTTTTAGAAATGGCTAAGGGCGATCTGAGCAGTGTTACATCACTATTGGAAGAACAATACGAGGAAGAGGCAGATGAGGAAGAAGAAACTATGGAAGAGGGCGAAGCGGAGGACGAACCAGAAGACCAGGAGGGGAATGAGTACAGCGACGACAGTAGTGACGTAGACGTCTAGCAGGCAGCCTCTGGTGAACTTATCGTACATGTATGACATTAATTGTTTGAACTAAGACTTGCAGTACTGACTTATTGTGTCTTAGCCTCTCAGAAATAGTCTATTGTACACCTAGACAAAAAGCTACTGCAATATAGAGCAACAGTGTTGGGGTACACCCTGCATAACCTATTGCACTGCCTATACAATTTCGAATGGATCACTATTCTACAAGTCAGCCGCTGACTGAATGTCTGCGAGCGAAGAGCCACAAACGGCGCACCGTACGTGTTATGAACGCTGTATTCAATATAGCATTGAGTGCTATTTTAAAACAAGATTGTGGTTTTGGCATAAACTATCTATAGTTTGGTTACGATCTGACTTTGAACACGACTACGTTTTATAAAATAAACAAATTCTGTGTTGCTACATAACCCCCATACTATGAAGTCTTGATTTAGGTTTCAAAGCTTGTTTGTTTTTCATTATAACTACCCCTGTAGCTATAAATTAAAGGATTCTCATCAAGAACGCACAATTTAAATCTCATAGTTAATCAATTCTTGTTGTCACTTGAAAACTTAATGCTTTATCATTGTGAAATCCTTTAACAGAGCTATAGGCACAGTAACAATATGTTTTTCTTCTACATTAAGATCCTGTGATCAGACTTACCCTGTATTCACAAACGTTACTAAGAGGTCTCACTGCACATTATCATTATCAGCCCGCATCAGTCCACTGCTGGACGTAGGCTTCTCCTAAAGCACGCCACTGAGCCCGATCTTCCGCTCCTTTCCAATTGCCAGACATCTTGCAGATATCGCCACCAATACGGAGGGCATCCTACACTTCGTTTGCCGAATCGCGAATGCCACTTCAGCTTGCTAATCCTATGGGGGTTTCGGCGCAGTGGTCAACTACGTCGATAACTTTGGTTGTTATTTGTTTGTTTTCGTATGAGGTAGTGCGGGCCTCTGGTGACTGAGTTAGACCGCCCGAGGGCTGACATGCTTCACGACTGCTATTAACGTGCCCTCCGAAGCACAGAGCAATATAAAACCGCATATAACTTAGAAAAGTCGTTAGGTGCATAAGGTAGGACCGATCCCGGTATCGTTGGATTCTAATTTGCACTATTGCCATCGTTCTCGATAACTTTGGTTCTCTATGGAATCATCTCGTTCCGGGTTCGATTTCTTAGATAAACTCCGAGCATAGCCCTTTCCATAGCACGCTGAGCGACTTTGTATTGGTGAACTAAAGCACGACCGCGATAGACAGATAAATTCGTACAATGACCCCTCACTAATCTCTGTCGCTCGCGCATAGATGTGTTGCCGTCGCGCTCGCACAGTTAGCTCGCTAGTTTTTTGGCAATACACATCTATGCGCGAGCGACAGAGATAAGAAGTGAGGGATCATTGTACGAATATATCTGTCTATTGCGGTCGTGCTTTAGTCGTACCGTAAGTCTCAGCTCCGTATGTCTTAACATGTACAACGGTCAGGGCTCTAATTCGCTATGGCACACGAAATTACTTGAGAAAACGTGTGACGTCATTACGACAATTGCCGAACGATTGCACGAAGATATCGTAACGCAACGCGTTACGTGTCTGCATGGTCATAGCGAACTTTCGTTTTCAGGCATTGGAGAATTGGTGACGAAAAGACTACGAAGTTTATCAAATGCTGCCAAGTCTAGCTGTATTCTTCTACGGGCTTCTCTCTCAAAGTTGCTATTACCCAACTGCAGCGTTTGCCCAAGGTAAACATACTCTTGAAAAACTTCAAGAAGAGATCCATAAACAGTGATCAGTTCCGGAAAGACAAAAGCAAAAGTATTGTTTGTGAATTAAATGGCTTACTTTGCATAGTGTTGCTGCTTTACTTAGGCAAGTATTGTTTGTGAATACTGGGCTTAACTTAAGCCTCTCTATGGTTAATAAAATTAAATACCAATAGCAGCACAATTCTTTCCTAAAAAAAACTGACATGATATATTTTTTTCGATTTTCTCACAACTGCTTTTTGTTTTGGTAGATAGGATATTAATAATTAATATGTAAGTTTAGACTATATTCAATTATTAAGAATTTTATTTTGACTTTAGTGGCTAAATGATTATTATTTCAGTTGATCTCAATATTTGAGATGTTATTATAGTTGTTTAAATTTATAGCTTAACGGTTGGTAAGTGGAATAATTTAATCTAGCAGTGCCTTTTTTAAAATGCCTCAACAAGCATTCAGATAACTTAAAGTAGACAAAAAAAGACAGGATAAAAGCAAATTTTAATGAAAAGCCTTCTGTAAAGTCACATTTTTTTTTAACTCTTTCACTGTTGTGTTATAGAAAACGCGACGCGCGCCATTGCGGCTTAACACGCCCAGCGTGTTTTTAACCCAGTGACGTCATTGTTAGCACCCGGAGCTAGACTCGCTTTTTAAGGTCAGCAGTGAAAGTGTTAATAAAGCCAATAGCAAGATTTTTATAAATTTATGTTCATGTCCCATACATAATGTTCTGTTGTCTGTAAATGATATTAATTATTATCATAGGCACTTCCTGTATTTGTCTTCACATTCATGATGTTCATGAAGTATTTAGTGTAAAACCCTAATAAGAGCATTTGACTGAAATATCAGTTTGGGGAATTGTATTTATACTGATTGTTTAAAATGAATGTAAAAAGAAAATAAAAAAGCCAATAATCATTTTATTGTTTTATTTAAAAGTAAAAGTGAACATTATTTTCTCATGGTGCTCTTTTTCATTTTAGATCATCATCGTCGAACAAGTCTTCAAAATCTGAAATTAAGATAATAATAATATCAATTATTGAACTATGGTAATTACATAGTGTTATTGAGAAATCTTTCACTCATAATATTGATTGAGAAATGCAGTGGTCCCGTTTGTGATATGTACCACATACTCAATACGGCCCTTTCACGTAATGGCCCTTTCGCGTAATGGCTCTTTCGCTTATGGGCCCTATTATATCATAATATTATGTTTTAATGGGGTTTAAAATGGGTTCCAAATAACTAGCTTAAAAGATAAAAAAAACACGCCTGCCAGGCCAAAAAATAACTTTAATAGCTGACACATTAAAAAAAAACAAAAAAATGCTTGTTGCTTGGGGGATGTAATTTGTGCTGTTGGTTTATAGCTAACCCCTACAGCGTCACCGTCACAGCGGACGGTGGAGCGGGCGCAAAAGCGCTCCACCGCAAATCTATCTTGTGGTTTACCTAGTTGCCTTTTAAAAAACTTATCAAAACTAACAACTTGGTAGATAAGCAAGGCAGTAAAAAGCACACCAACTTTACATTGTCCAATGCTGTGCTTCTCCATGGTGTAATAAAAAACGCAGAGCTCACAAGGAATGACAAAGCAAGAGTTCTGGCAACCACACTTTGGAATTGCCTTCGGGTAGGGGCAGTTAGACCATGTGGATGTCAGTATAATCTGATGTCATGACCTAATGACAAGGTGGAGGTCAATAAGCAATCCCAGGCCACCGTTGGTGGTTCTCCATTTGCTCCATTCAACTAAAAAGAGGTCTTTGCCCGCAGAGGAAAAAAGAAGGCTGATAATAAATCCTACAGATGATTTTGGAGAAAGCACAATACATTTTATCAACAATTCATCAGTATTAGATAATACAGAAATATCATTCAGTCATAGTACCACTCACTACAGTCATAGTCACTGGTTCCTATTTCACGGCTCTCTAGGCTAGTTTAGGAACTAGGTGCTCCACTAATTTTTGTTGATCATGCCTATTTTCAATAAATTATTATTTATTATGCGGATGTAAGGGAGTACAACTACCACCTTAGTACTCCAAGTCAACTATTTATTATGGGGATGTAAGGGAGTACAACTACCACCTTAGTACTCCAAGTCAACTATTTATTATGGGGTTGTAAGGGAGGGCAACTACCACCTTAGTAAGTACTCCAAGTCAACCTCACCTGCCCGTGGTACATCCTGCCGAACAACGAACGAGGCTCTGACGACCGAAAAATGGCGGTATAACCATTCAAAATTGCCGCAGTTAAATTCTACAGACCGGTGACGGGCAGCAGAGTCATCGGTGCAAAAATCTGTGCCCTACGATCGCCAACCCGCGTGCCCAGCGTGTGATTATGAGCATTACCTCCTCATGATAAGCACAATGTAAGTACAACCCCTAGTTCTCGGCAGCCCTGCTATTCCTGGCCACGGCGGCGGTCATACTAAGAATCCCCGGGCTACGGAAGGCCGCCAAAACCGACTGACTCTGGCAATGGTATAATGGTCGCACGCTTCGGCTCAACGAACATCTGACGCAACTGGAAGAGGAGCTGGTGAACATGAGATGGCACATTCTGGGGTTATATGAAGTCCTAAGAGAGGGTGAGGATACAAAACCTTTATTAGTATTTCAGGGAAGGAGACCAATAAAAGTAATCCCAAAGCGGTGTCGAGTTCCTTATCAAAAAGATCCTCTCTGACAACATAGCAGAAATCTCGTGTTTCAAATAGGGTTGCGTACCTCATCATGAAATTAACTGAGAGGTATATTAGGCCTCAAGGTAATACAGGTATAAGCACCAACTTCGAAACACTCTGATGATGTCTTGAAATTAAATGAGAGGTATAGCCTCAAGGTTATTCAGGTATAAGCACCGACTTCGAAACACTGATGATAAAGTATAGGACATGTACAAAGACATCTAAAGCTTTGCACAATACCTCCAAGGCTCACTTCAATGTTATCATGGGAGACTTCAACAATATAGTGGAAGTACAGACATGCAGCGAGTTGGTAGGACAACACGGATTTGGCAGCAGAAATCACAGGGGCAAATGCTAGTCAAGTTCCTGGAAAAAGAAGAGCTGTTTTTAATGAACTCATTCTTTAAAAAGCAGTTCCAATGGAAGTGGACGTGGCAAAGCCCCGATGGTGTGACGAATAATGAGATCAACTTCATCATAGCAGACAAAAAGCGCATATTCAGAGATGTCTCTGTGATCACTAGGTTTAAACCGGGAGTGGTCACCGACTTGTCCGAGGCACTGTGGATATTGATTGCAAGCTTGAACGTCTTTGTTTGATGAAGTCCACGCTCCGACCCAGGGTTGATTGATTTAAATCAAGTGTTATTTTATTAAAATCAGTGATTTAAATCAAATGTCATTGTGATAAAAGTTCATCAATTATCGACAAAAAAACATGATTTTTATCAAGCCTGCTCCGACCTAACCTGCTCCAAAACTTTTTTGGATCCGAAACATTCCAGTTGAAACTGGAGAACCAATTTGCTGCCTTGGAAAGCACAATTGTCGTTGACATTGACAAGGAACTTGACCAAGTCATGGAAATCCTGAGAGAAGAGGGTACGAAGTTCTGTGAAATGCAGCATACCGGCAGGAAATCAAAACTTTTCGTAGGACTCTGCAGCTCATTGAGAAACAACGCGAAACAGCAGTCACTTCATCAGATCAATTCTTCCAGCCGCTTTTGGCAGGCAGGCAGAGGCTTTTTTTTTAATACAGATTAGGCAATCGTTTGACCACAATCTCACCAGCAATGATGTGGTCGAAGGTGTAGCACGCTTGCCTAGTAGATACCTATTATACTGACTGGTTATACTGTTTGGACTTTTGTCACAGAATAAATAATAGTTCTACATCTCCTGTATAACCTGCCTCCCTGTTTGTCTGGTCTGTGGTATGAAATTCTCTGTGAAGGCTGGCCTACTCAGGAGGCTGAAATACGTCAAGTCTTCTTGCAAGATATGTGCGGTTAAGTTTTCTTGCGAGATGATAGTTCCAATTGCAGTTTTGGAATCATGTCTAATATGGAATTATATATTCAATTTGTACAATCATTATCACTGTATATTTCATATTAGATACTATCAGTGGAGCAAACATTCATCGAACTTACCATTAAAGAAGTCTGCATGGACAGCTTTTTCATTTGCAGCTAAATCCATCAAGAGATTTGATGCTCCCCCAGCCTGAGCACAGTAAAAATATTGTAAGCAGTCTGAGAAAGATTTCCTAACGAAATTAGTCACCAATTTATTCAATACTTGCTGTCCTATGGATTATTCCAGAACCAAAAATACCAAACCAAATTTCATTAAACTTCATTCAGACATTCGTTTTACATTGATTGCTCTGCTTCTACTCATCAGATTGAGATACCAACTAACCAGTTTTAAGTCAAACCCTAAGCTATCCAACAGTGAAAAGCGCATAGCAATCAGTCCAGTACTTTTTACGTGATACACAATCAAACAGACAGAAATGAACATTAAAAAAACAGTACATAGCTTATTTTATGTAACCTATTTTTTTTGTATTATCTACATTGTAAAAACTTTTTGGTACGTACTGTTTTATTATAAATTTAGTATAAATAGATGTAATGTAATAAATGCTAACATACTTCTTCTAGGTCCACGTAGGGTCCTACACCTTCAGGGAACATTTCGTCAGCATTTTTGATTCATTACGTACTGTTTTTTTATAAATTTAGTATAAATAGATGTAATGTAATAAACGCTAGCATACTTCTTCTAGGTCCATGTAGGGTCCTACACCTTCAGGGAACATTTCGTCAGCAGCAACGGTTGGTTTCATTTGGTATATAGTGGAATATTTCAGTCCAAAACAACACTTGGTTCGTTGTACTTATGTACCTTTTGCATGCAGCATGCAGGTTTAATGTTTTTATTTTTGTTCAAATTCAAAATACTACAATACAACAAAATCCTTTCATTCGACTTTCATAACACAGTTTTTTTTTTTTTTTTTTTTTATTTGTGGCAATTGTCTTTTTGACATTTCTGCCAGAGTCATGTAGCTTCGCGTCAAAAAGTTTATAAATAATTTACTAGTACAGGAAATTTAGAAACGTTAACAAGACCAGATTAATATGATGAATTTTACAAACATAGGAGAACTACATACATAAATGAATTAAATATATATATATATATATATACATATGAACTATAATTTATAAAACTACAATATACACAAATACTTAAAGTTTCAGATTATTTAATGAAAGGAATTGAACTAAAGACATATAAATATTACGACTATTGGATGATAAAAGTTCTGTTATATGAGTTGGCAATGAAACTTCTAGTGAAATAAGAGACTGAAAGAATGAGAAATGATTCAGTAGTGGACATGAAAAGAAAATATGATTAAGATCTCCATCATCAAGACCACATTCACATATTGAAGAATCTTTAACATGAATCTTTTGCAAATGAGTAGGGATACAACAGTGACCCAGCCTCATACGAATGATTGAAGATGTAAAAAGCTTGCTGAAGTGCCACCGTGCAAACCATGGTTTACTAGGGATGTCAGGCTGAATTCTAGCAAAACCAGAACCTTTGTATTTGCTAGAAGATCTCCAGTTTATACACCAAGAATTTAATAAATATTTTTTTGGTAGGCAAATAAGGTCCTGGCTATAATTTATAAAAGGAATCTTATCGCCACAAGAAACTGCTTCCTTGGCCACTCTATCGACACGCTCATTACCAGAGAGGCCAACATGCCCAGGCACCCAGGCAAGAACTACGTCTAAGCCTTTAAGGAGACATTCAGAAATAGACTTTTTGATATGAAGTAAGATTGGATGAAATTTAGAATAAAATGGATTAGAAAGCAAAGATTGGAGGGAACTACGTGAATCTGAGAAGATAATAGTACGACGAAGTTTAAAGAGAAGGACATATTTAACCGCTTCAAGTATAGCCAAACATTCACCGGTGAACACTGATGACTCAGGAGGACACTTAACTTTTTGGACAATGTCGAATTGAGAATGGAAAACACCACAACCAACACATCCAACTGGCGATAATTTTGAGGCATCTGTGAATATTGTATGTCAACCAAGCCAATCCCTGTGCAAGATCTCTCGAAAATGCTCATCAGCATAAAGGTCACCTTTGCAGATATCAAACTCTAAAATTATTTGCGGATGAAAGGTAACAATGTCGTAATCAAAATTAAAAATTGGGAGTTTTGGAGACCGGTATGTAGGGTCTTTAAGGGATTTATAAACTATGAAACTTTTGAGCAACAGAGGATGATGTTTACATCTCCAATAACGGGAGGTATAAACGTATTGATAGAAAAGTTGAAGCTTGGGTATAAGAGGATGATTAGAAAATTGAATAAAACGAAAGAAGAATCTGTTGGAAAGAAATTGTCGGCGAAGATGGAGAGGAGGATCAACACACTCCACCTGGAGTGCATTGATTGGAGAGGAGTTCATCGCACCTGCGATAATCCGAAGTGACTTTGACTGAATTAAATCAAGTTTTCTTAAGCCAACCCTGCAAGCAGGATCAATCAGAAAAGTACCATAATCTAAAACGCTACGAATTATAGCGTTATATAAAAGTTTAAGATTAAAAGGATGAGCACCCCACCATACTCCCGACAGACACCTTAAAATGTTCAGATTCCTCTCACACTTATTTGCAATATATTCACAATGCAAACGTCCAGACAACTTATTGTCCAACAAGAGACCGAGGAATTTTACGGACTCTGTAACTGGAATTCTGCTCTCATTAACAGTAATGTTTATATCAGGAAGATTTCTTTTACGAGAAAAGATAACGATATTACTCTTAGAAGGCGAGAGATCCAAGCCATTTTTATGAAGCCAAACATTTAAATAATTAAGGGAAAGGGAAATACAGTTACTAGCATCATTAATTTTATGATGAGTACTATATAAAAGAATGTCATCCGCATATTGAAGAATGCGGCAGAGACCAATTGAGGATTCTAGATCATATGTATAGAGGTTATAAAGGAGAGGACTGAGGACAGAGCCTTGAGGTAATCCCCGCCATATGGTTCTAGTTGAAGAAATCGAGGGGTCACTACAGTGGAGGAATATGTATCTCTCTGAAAGAAGGTTCATTACAAAATTACTTATTTTTACTGGAATTTTCAACCGACTAAGCTTATTCTTGAGAAGGGGAAGCTGAACATTATCATAGGCTGCAGAAATATCTAGGAAAGCACCAACAACAGATTCATTGCGAGTAAAGGCAAGTCTTATATCGGTAGTAAATATACCCAGGCTATCCATAGTGCTTTTGCCCTTTCTAAAGCCATACTGAGACTTTGCAAGAAGCTCATGACTTTCCAGGAACCACTCAAGGCGGTTCTTTATTAAGTGTTCAGCAAGTTTAGCCAAAACTGAAGAGAGAGCAATAGGGCGGTAAGAATTAGGATCTACCGGATCTTTATCAGGTTTAAGAATAGGGATTATGAATTGAGATTTCCAAGTAACTGGAACATATCCAGAATCAAAAATAATATTAACAAGAGATAAATAATAGATCTGAAGGCGGACGTTAGCTTTCGAAAGAAAAGAATATGGAATGCCATCCATACCGGGGGCTGAGTCTCTGACTGATTTCAAAACTATTTCTAATTCTTTTAAAGAAAACGGTTGGTCTAAAGTTTCAATAGATGAAGGATTAGAAAGAGATGGTAGTTCTGAGGGAAGAGGGCAATATTGAGGGGCTAATTTGTCCATGAAGGAGTCAGCCCAAGCCTGGGATGGGCAACAACTTCGATAAGGAGGACACCACGAACGACGATACCTATGGATCTTCTTCCATATCAAAGAGGTAGGAGTGTCGGGGCCAATACTAGTGCAAAAAACTTTCCAGCTATCACGTTTCTTATTATGAAAGAGGCGTTTAGAATTTGCGATTACTTTATTTAATTCAGAGAAATTTTCACTAGCCATACAAAAGGTGACTTCAGCAACCTTACGAGATTTAATTGCTTCAGTACAGTCTTTATCCCACCACGGAGGAGATGGAATTTTATTCGAATGAGGTTTTTTAATAGGGAAAGACCCATTAGCACACTCTAACAAACTGTGCATAAGCGCATCAGAACAAGATCTTATATTGTAAGAATTTATGACAGGTAATTTAGGAGAATTTATATCAGTGAGTTCATTAAATTTGGCCCACCCTGAACTATTATTGTCTATGGCATATTTAAGAAGAGGAGGATTTCTAGAAGCAGTACGCGGACATTTTTGTGAAATATTTATAAGAATAGGAAAATGGTCACTGCCATAAGTAGAAGGAAGGACACACCAAGACATAAGTGAAGCAAGTTCTGGAGAACATAAGGACAGGTCCACTGCACTAGGGTGTTCATCTGGCCGAGATCTTCTAGTCGGGGAACCGTCATTTAAAATACAGAGGTTAAGATGATCTAAGGAGTCCAATAAAAAGATCCCAGGTGAATCCGACAAACCACAACCCCATACAGAGTGATGACAATTCAGATCACCCAAAACTAGAAGAGGCTTAGGAAGAGAATTTAAAACATTAATAAGTTTACGAATTATAGATTTGGAAGGCAAAGGAATGTATAGAGAGATAACTGTTGAATTCTTAAGCTGAACAGCAACCACCTCGAAACCTTCACCATAATAAGGCAAAGAAATAATTGAGTAGGTAATATTATTTTTAATAAAAAGGGCAACACCACCAAAACCATCTTGACGGTCTCTTCTAACATCAACAAAACCCGATAACCTAAATTTGGAATCGGGTCTAAGCCAAGTTTCTGAGACCGACAAGATATCCGGACTGTGATGGTTAACTAGATAAATAAGATCGGACTTTTTGTTAATAATACTTCTAGGGTTCCATTGGAGAATCCTGTAAACTTGATCCATTTTGTAAGAAAGATAAGAGGCAACTTAAGGTGGGGGCAACGTTGAACGGTAAGTTAGAGAGAGACGGAGCACTGTTTAATAAAGGAAGAAGAGAGTTTATAAGTTTCATAAGAAGATCAACAACGAATGACTGAAGAGGGGGATTATCTATATTTACTCTGTCCTGAGCTTGAAGAGCGCAGCCATTAGGAGCTGCTTCTGATAAATCGTCTCTAATTATATTATTATGAGCGACTCTGTCGTAACCGTTACCGTTACGGCCGAAGTAGGGGCATGATGGTTCTGAATTACCTTCTTTTTGCATACGACTCTTTGAGGTTCCACAGTATTATTTTTGATCATATGAAAGGAGGGAAAAGGGGGAGAAGGAGACGTAGAAGAAGCGACGTTGGCGTAGGACACTTTTGACACAGAAAACAATTTAGAAGCTTCCGAGTAAGAAATTGCTTTTTGCGCCATAGCTACTTTTATATTTTTTTGACGTTGCATCTCCGGGCAAGAGTTATTCGTGGCAAAATGGTTACCCTTACATGAAATACATATTGCATTGTCCTCCTCTACTCGGCAAGACTCGCCAAGGTGAGTGGACGCACATTTATAGCATGTTGGATTAGAACGGCATTGTTTTCGTGTGACCATACCGACAGCACTGGAAACATTGAATAGTTGGGAAGTTATACAATGCCACTGGGAACGAATTATAACAAAGAAACACTCTATTTGGAAGTATTTGGCCATCAAATGTTAGAACCACCGTTTGGGACGGCTTCCAAGCCACGGATCCATCGATTATAACTTTATAATTTAGTCGACGGACTTTTATAATCGAGCCACAATTCGGAGGGACCTTCATCTCTTCTTTTATCATCTCTGGGGACATGTCAGCTGGGATACCTCGTATTAATCCCATTCGTGTTACATTGTATGAAGGAATTAGGGCATTATAGTTATTTGCAGACAGAGTCGGAGATTCTATGAATTTGTTGGCGTCGATTCCGGAATGAAAATCTAAGGATATTCTGTTTCGCCCGATACTTTTTATTGAACCATCAATAATCCCTTGAAACTCTCTGTATCGGCTAAACAAAAAACGGCCGAAGGTGACTGGGTGTAATGTTGTACCGTCTGATGCAGAACTTTGAGATCTTTGGACATGAACCGTAAAAGGCCCGCGATCTGTATGAATATACAAGTGGCGACCTACAGGTGTAAAAGCTTGACCTAGATCTTGCGATTTTATTGCAGGTGTAGAGGACAAGGAAGCCGGGACTTGGTGAAGCAGGGGAGGAGAAGCAGCTGTTATATTCGTTGAGGCATCAGAGAAGGAGGTTGGAGGAGTACGCTGCCCTGCTTGGAGATCAACTTCATCACCTGTCAGCGTAGATTGTGATACCGAACGAGAACGATTAATACATTCTCTATTTAACGCTCTGCGCTTTCGAGCACATGAGGACTCAACCTGCTCAGTAGTCATCACCATTGTATAGGCAGCCGGAGACGGTGGCCTAGTTACATCCATACCGCCTCCAGGGTCAGGAGGCTCATTCATATTTTCCTTGGAAAAGAAAGCTACTTAATAGATAAAATACACTAACCAATAATTCCTTGGGTGAAAAACTACAGAAAATATTAAACAGGTCTAGATATTTACGCGATTAATATCAAAAACCAAAATTGTTACAATTTTTCACCTATTGTCAACAATGACGCTCCGCCCACCCCATATCACAGATTAGGGGTGCATTCCGATTCACGATAATATCGCTGTGAGCGATCACAGTGCTAATTTGCGTTCCGATTCAGATATCGCGCTCACGGTGATATCGGTTTGGGGCATGGTCGGTGTAATCGCAAAATGGCGGATGTAATGACGTAATCCGTGATGTCACATGGGATATCGTTGTTGCGCTCACGATGACTCGGTACGCGTTTTAGCGCGATAATATCGATTTTTGCGCGTCTCGGGGTGCATTCCTAATCACGATAATATCGCTGTAAGCGATCACAGCGGCCGCCCAATTACATAACTTGGTTACAATCGGATTATCACTTTTTTCAAAGCAATTTCGACTCTATCGCAATGCATTAGTGATATCGATACTGAGAATCCGATTGAAGCTAAGTTATGTGGTCGGGCCCCGGAGCTAATTTGCGTTCCGATTCAAATATCGCGCTCACGGCAGTTGAGTGCTGCAGTTGATTCGGAACGCTGGTGAGCGTGATTACAAGATCACAACAACATAACCTAAAAATTTGCTCAAAATACAAAGTATTACTCGTGGGCAAAGTAGTCTGTCTAAACATTGGTCAATTGTCTGTAGTAATATTTGGAAAACTGTACGAAAATCTGTGAAGTATCTATACCACTCAATAGAGTTTGTATAAATACTGCGCTTAAGTCTATGGTTGGTTGCTAGGCGATATGAAGTTTATAATATGTTGTCTGTGTGAGAAAAATATCTTTTAAAATAGTACTTGTATTTTCTACTACATTAAATTAAAACAGCTTTACTAGTTCACGCACACGCTTTCACTCGTAATCTCATTAATATTTCTTTAGAAAATCACACACAACTGAATTCAAACAGTTTTCTTTGTAAACAACTGTCAGTCTGTCACTTTGACAGTAGCGCTCACGGTTGCTGTGGTTTAAATTGCACCAATGTGCGCTATGTGTACTAACAGCGCGCACAAAGTCGGATTAAAATGTGCATTTATTCCCCACGTCGGACACATGACGTCAGGAGTGACGTCATTTTGGTGTGCACACAACGCTCACAAAAAGCGGTAGAGCAGCGTATGCGGTAACGTCAAATTCAATTGACATATGTCATTCTGTGTTGATATATTGTTGGAACTCCCGCCAGACTGCCAGTACATATAATAATGATTATATTCTTTTAGCAGAAGCAAACGAATTAAACACAACTAAGAGAGAAATGAGAAAACTATAAACAAAACAAATAACAGTAGGTAGAACAGCTGACTCAAATGACATAAGCATGCAATCGTCGGTTTAATTTGTTAGCGTGCATATGCTGACCAACAATATAAACCGATCGTTAGCAGTGTTTGCAGTCTCAGCACTGTGAGTGCAATTTAAACCACAATGGGTGATATCGGTTTGGGGCATGGTCGGTGTAATCGCAAAATGGCGGATGTAATGACGTAATCCGTGACGTCACAAGGGATATCGTTGTTGCGCTCACGATGACTCGGTACGCGTTTTAGCGCGATAATATCGATTTTATCGATATTTGCGCGTCTCGGAATGCACCCTCGAAATGCACCCTAGGTAAGGTAGAGTAGTTTTTAGTGTAGTCTTTGACTTTCAACTCAAATTCCCGGCCGCCGTTATTCATACAACATATTTTTTTATACCCTTTTTATTATTATTATTATTTTTTCTTTATATATAGTCTGTGGGCCTGTTCACATAAACGTTCGAGGTCGCACGGATCACCCACGCGTACACTCGAAATCGTTCACGGCGTCGCCCGGGCGTTCGCCTGGGTCATCCGAAAAATAGTAGTGGAGGGGAGGAATAGTATGAAACTGACACTTGACAGTTGTCAGTTGTATGTGGACGTCCAAAGTCGTTCACGATCTCCGGATGATCGAGCGATAATCACACGGATGATTCGAGCGTGTATGTAAACACAGTCTGTGTGTTAGCTCGTGAATAGACAGCTGAGTCTCGAGCATTCAAATAAAAACTTTTATATGAATAATCTGTGGATCACATAACAAACCATATAGAGATGTCTGTGTCACAAAGTACCAAACACTTCGAAATTTTATTTACCATTGTCTCATGGTTTAATTAATTTAACTACGCCTCGCCTGTTTTCTTGAATCATGCAATGTCTATACGTAGGTAGGTAGGTACTGATGTAATATAGGACCTCCTCTGTCAAGTGAGAGAGAGTATCATCGACAATTGTTACTTAGCAACTGTTTTGTTATTAGCTGTTTAGATATGTCTACAGAAGTAAAACAATGTTGTGTTCAAATATAATTTTCTTTATTGTGTGCTTAATTAAATAATACCCTCTGAAAATGGATAACCTGCATTTATTCTCACCAAAAGTCCATTAGGTTATGGGCCCAGGAACATTCTTGTTCCTTTTCAGGTGATTTGGAGTATCTAATCTCGAATTGCAAAAATGCAAGGTGCTACCAATGTTAGTAGTTTTGAGAAACTTTCTGGCCAGGCCAACTATGGCACATGGGCCTTTGCCATGGAAATGTTTCTGACAGATGTGGATTTGTGGGAGTGTATTAGTGAAAATTTTAAGCTAGATTCAGTGGAGGCAAAGAAAAGAGATGCCAAAGCTAGAAGTAAAATTTGCCTCATGTGCACGGAGAAGATATATCCCATGATAATGCATGTCAATACATCGAGAGATACTTGGCTGGCGCTGAAGCGAGCTTATGCTGACGGAGGACTACTGCGGCGGCTTTATCTGTTGCGGAAGCTATTCAACGTCAAACTAACGATGTTCAACACTATGGAGGAGTACTTGAATGACATTCAGACCACGAGTCAGGCGTTAATAAGCATAAAAGCTGGTCTAGATGATGAGTTCGTCGGGATTATAATGCTGGCGGGTTTGACAGATGCCTTCAATTCCTTAGTGATGACGTTAGAGCATTCGAGCATTAAAATATCGACAGAAACTGTCATGGCAGCGTTGTTAAAAGAAAGTATGAGGAAGAACACAGCAACCAAGAAAGTGGTAATATGTCATCTGTGCAAGAAGAAAGGGCACTATAAATGGCAGTGCAAAGACAGAAAACCTAATGACAAGAAGGTTAATACAACATATGATAAAAAGGATAGTAAAGAGACTCTCGGGCTGATAACTGCTATGTCAGCGACAGTCAGCAAAGGCGAATGGGTCATAGATTCCGGTGCTACATCACATATGACGTCAGACAGACACATTTTGGAGAACAAGGAACACGTTGATTCAAAGGTGGTGACAACTGCGAACAATGATAAAATTGTATCCAATTTAAAAGGGGATGTGTTTGCCATGGGACGTTCTATAAGGTCTGAAGATGTGCTAGATGTACCAGGTTTGATGACTAATTTACTATCAGTAAGTAAGATGTGTAGTAAAAATTGTGTTGTTGTTTTTGATAAATCTTGTTGTAAAGTTTTTAGGAAAGATGACGTTACTATAGGTTGTAACGCTTTGTTAACAGCACCCCTGAAACAAGGTTTATATGTTTTAGATAAAGAGGCAGCGATGGTTCTAACGTCTCCTCCAGATACTACTTCTTCACTTATGGCACAGAAGGTTGGGTCATTTGAGTAGACCTTTGATGGAAAAATTAAAAGGTTTAGCAGATGGGCTGTCATTTGGAGCGGTGAGCATGGAACCGTGTGAAGGTTGCTGCAAGGGGAAAGAATGCGTCAAGAAATTTCCGAAAAGGAAAGGTAAGAGAGCAAAAGAATTGCTCGAACTAGTGCATTCAGATTTGGCAGGTCTATGGTGGGAATAAATACTTTTTGATTTTCGTGGATGATTTTAGTCGAAAAACTTTTGTATATCTGCTTAAATCGAAAACCGAAGTATTCGCGAAATTCACGGAATTCAAAGCACTAGTAGAAAATCAGACGGGTAAGAAAATCAAAAAGTTACATACGGATAATGCCTCTGAGTACGTGAATTGTCAATTTGGAGATTTTCTTAAGAAACACGGTATCCAGCATCAGACGTCTGTACCGTATACACCACAGCAAAATGGGGTGGCAGAGCGGACTATACGGACTATTACTGAAAAGGCGAGATGTATGATACACGATGCTGGTCTAAGCAAGAAATTATGGGGAGAAGCCATTGGATGTGCGGTTTATCTAAAAAATAGATGTCCGACCATGGCCCTGACGGATAAACTTCCAGAAGAGGTCTTTACAAATGAACGAGTTGTCTTGTCGAATCTGAGAGTATTCGGGTCCAAGGTTCAGGTTCTGATAAAGGATCATAGCAGGAAGAAGTTTGATCCAGAAACGAGTCCAATGATAATGACTGGGTATTCCAATAACCAAAAGGCGTACCGATTTATCAGTTTGGATAAAAACCCAACAAAAATAATTATTGCTCGAGACGCAACGTTTTTTGAGAATGTGCCCATGATAGAGGAGAAACAAGACACCGTTTCGAATAAAAATTGTGTGGATATATATCTACAAAATGACATTCCTGGGTCTAGTCATCCTACTACTGAACCAGAGGCATCAAGGTTAGCTGAACCTGTTGCAGTGGGGGTACCAGTGACTACGCTGAATGTCCTAAATGAACAAATTCAAGAAGACTCTAGACCGCTGAGTCCGATTGTCCATGTAGATGTTCAAGAAAGCACGTCTACTTCAACATACGAATCAGACTCTGGAGAGAACTTCTTCGACTCTGTCGATTCAGAGAATCATGTGGCAGAAGATTTGCGAGATCCAGTGAACATAAATATTGCTCATCCCAAGAGAGATATGGACATGGTCTATAATTTTCACGTAGCTGATATTCCTGATCCTGTATCGATTCAAGATGTCATGGATCGTTCAGGAAAAAAGCTGTGGTTGGAAGCGATGAACGACGAGTTTATCTCCCTGAAGGCCAATAATACCTGGGAGCTAGTTGATCGACCTATGGACGCAAACGTCGTAAAGTCAAAGTGGGTTTTTAAATTCAAGGTTGGAGCGGATGGTAGCGTGCAGCGCCATAAGGCCAGGCTGGTCGCTAAGGGCTATTCGCAAAAACCAGGCATAGATTTTTTCGAAACGTTTGCACCAGTTGTCAAAATTTCGTCGATTCGTCTTCTACTTGCACTGGCAGCTGAGAAGGACCTAAGCATACATCACTTAGATGTGACTACTGCTTTCTTAAATGGAGATATACAGGAGGAAATTTACATGGAACAACCAGAATTTTTCGTCCAAAAGGGGGAAGATCGCAAGGTTTGCAAGCTAAAGAAATCTTTGTATGGCTTGAAACAAGCGGCTCGATGTTGGAACGAAAAAATTCATATCCGCATTTTGAAAATGGGCTTTACGCGATCCAATTATGATCAATGCGTTTACACCAAGATAAAAGGTGAACTGTTCGTTGCTATTGCACTGTATGTTGATGATTTTTATATATTTACCAATAATGAAGCTGCAGCTAAAGCAGTTAAAGAGCAGATTGAAAGTTCTTTCAAAATAAAGGATCTTGGAGTAGCAAGAGAGTGTCTTGGAATGCGGATTGAGTGAGATAAGGACAAGCAAGAGATCTGTTTGTCCCAGAAGACATACATAAACAAGATCATTGAAAAGTTCGGTATGCAAGACTGTAAGCCAGTTAGCACACCGATCGAGACAAATCTGCGTCTGAAGCCTGGACCAAAGAATGACGATACGCGGTATCAAGAGATTATAGGTTCACTCATGTACCTGGCGTGTTGTACTAGGCCAGACATATCATTTGCGGTTACGATGTTGAGTCAATTCAACAACTGCAATGATTCGACTCACATGGCGGCGTTGAAACGCGTGATTAGGTATCTGAAGGGGACAGTGGAATTATCGCTGTGTTATAAAAAATGTAACAAACCTTTGGTTGCTTATGCCGACGCAGATTGGGGGAATGGGCCTGATGGAAAATCTTTCTCTGGTTATATCCTGATTTTCGGTGGTGCTGCGATAAGTTGGCAATCTAGGAAACAGCGATGTATAGCACTGAGTACTGCTGAAGCCGAATACATCGCTATTTGTGAGGTTGCTAAGGAAGTAGTTTCTGTTAATGGATTATATGCTGAACTGACTGACCAGACAGACACTATTACTATATTTAGTGACAGTCAAAGCGCTAGTAAGCTAGTGTATACTCCTGCAATAGGGAAACGGTCAAAGCATATAAATATTAAGTATCATTTTGTTCGAGAGTTGTCAGAGCAAAGGGTTATCTGTATTGATTATTGTGAAACCACCCTTATGCCTGCAGATATGTTAACAAAGGGAGTTGCTAGGCAGAAACATTTGTTCTGCTTAAAAAATTGTGGATTAAGTGGGGATGATGTAATATAGGACCTCCTCTGTCAAGTGAGAGAGAGTATCATCGACAATTGTTTTTTAGCAACTGTTTTGTTATTAGCTGTTTAGATATGTCTACAGAAGTAAAACAATGTTGTGTTCAAATATAATTTTCTTTATTGTGTGCTAATTAAATAATACCCTCTGAAAATGGATAATCTGCATTTATTCTCACCAAAAGTCCATTAGGTACCAGCGATCAGCCAAGCCAACGCAAATAAAATTATCTTTCGTTGTTTGTTGGGATATTATCGCTCGTTTTCTCAACTTCAGTTTTCACTAATATTCTATGTGATTGATTGATTTTCAGATTTTCTGAGATGTTCATTGATGCCTCCAAGATCATAGATTTCCTAGAAACTGAACTGTATCACACACTGCACAACACCCCTCGAAATTTCTCTACAGAACGCACTTGCACTCTATCTCTAGGTCTGGAATCATACCTATGTTGCTGAAGGAGAAGAATAAGTACCTACTATCCGAAGAAAGAAGACATGACTGTCACGACATACAGTAAAATTACGACTGCAAGCACTTTAGATCTTATCAGGTGCGTGACTTGTAATGTGTTGTATAGTAAGTGGGGATTCGGTGGTGCATCTAGTCACTGTTTATTAGCAACAAACCACTTTAAGGTGAGAAGTATTTATGGCAAGCCTTGTGCCTCTCATCAACTCACTGAAAGTTTGAGTGGAAACAGTATGGCAAAATGACAAGACTTCGTCTACAGCTTGCTGTCGTCCGATTTCTTTTACGTTTATGAAAGAGACAAATGCAAACATAAAAACGGAATTGGCTGCATTTGAGTCAGAGATCACTGAACGAACTCCAACTGATTGCGGAAATGCCATGGCAACACACAGCCTAATGCCAACCATGTATGGAAAAATGCACTCGTTCAGGGACTTCAGCTGCTGGATGTGACCTGTGCAAATCTCGTCTGACTGGAATGAATAATTTTAAAGCAGTGAGAGCTAAGGCAGTGCAAGAAGACTTAAATAAACACAAAAGGTGAAGAAATGAAGTGAAAGATAAGACAGAAGTCATTCAAGAAGCTTATCGAAGAGAAACCTGCATACTATTAGACATAGTCAAACAGGGCAGTGGTAACACCAATACCGGGAATGTTGCAAGACAGTATTTTGCAGATCCAGAAACAACTGCCCATATCACCGAATTAGATGAGAACTTAATTTAAAGAATTGCTGTAATATTGACAGAATAATTAAACAAATATACTTGGGTAGTACAGCAAAAATACGACTAGAAAAAGACGGTGAAGAGTTCCTAATCAAGCGAGGAGTGAAGCAGGGTGATCCCTTATCACCAAAACTGTTCTCTGCCATTTTGGAGATTATCTTTCAAGGACTGGACTGGGACCGATATGGCTTGGTCATATCGGTCAATGGTGCTAAACTTAATCACCTAAGGTTTGCTGACGATCTCATCTTGTTAACGGATAACCCTGATACACTCCAGGCAATGCCACAACAGCTAGCGGAAGAGAGTGCAAAGGTGGGTTTAAGTATGAATATTAAAAAAACTAAACTGATGACAAATGGTATCCAAAAAGTAGTAAAAGTAAACAGCAAAGCAATTGAATATGTCAGAGATTATACATATCTTGGGCAAGTCATATCACCCGACAATCAAATGTCTAAAGAAGTGGATGAGAAGAGAAAGAGTCGCAAATTCTTGGAAACGGCCCTGTACTACTGTAGTACTGGTCTTTAAAAGAGGTGATGAAAAATAAGGAGCTTCCAACTGGTGCAAAAAGAAAAGTATTCGATGGCTGTATCTTGCCATGCATGACATATGGTTGCCAAACTTGGTCACTAACGAAAAGTAACATAGGGAAATTGAAGGTATGTCAACATGGTATGGAAAGGAGCATGCTCAACATCAAAAGAAAAGACAGAAATAGCCTTAAATCAATAAGAGAAAGAACTAAAGTGAAGGATTTGAACAACTACATAAAACGATGAAAATGGCAATGGACTGGACACATAATGAGAGAAAAAGGAAAGTGGACCAAAGATCTGACGGAATGGTACCCACGAGATGAGAAAAGGTTGAGAGGACGTCAAAAGAAGAGATGGGAAGATGACATAAAAGAAATAGGGGGGCCAATATGGCGGCGACTAGCACAGGACGGGGCGGCGTGGAAGTCTCTGGAGGAGGCCTATGTCGAAAGACAAGCTGATATCTGAATAAGGAATTAGATATAATCAATTTAATAATAATAATTTTAATAATAATATCAATTTAATTTTGAATGTAATATAAATCAGTAATAAAGGCTATCTTAACTTATGTAATATTGCAATGCATTTCATCAGGCAAACAGATAAACATATCTAAATTCAAATTATACTATACTAAGTGTGACAGCTAATAAATAAATTATTAATTTATGGACCCCAGATAGTTGAGCACCTATCAGTAGTACCTATAGGCTTCTTATTCGAAGAAGCATGCGACGCAAGGAACAAAGACTTCCGCGAATACTGAGAAAGTCATAAGTGAACAGCAATATCGCCACCAATGAAGATATTCTGCACAATCTTCTATCATTGGATCCTTTCCTTCTAGCATACAACCGAAAATGAAACATTCTTCACATACATACATACAATCTGAAATGATATACACGCATCAGCTTGAAGCTGCTAGTGTATTATTTAATAATAATAATTCTTCATTCAAAGAACACTTCACGTTCATTAACTACTTTATTGATGTGTCTTCATTAACTGAAGTAGACTGATAGTAGTGATGTATTGTAAAAATAACCACCACACCATTAATTATAATATGACCTGCACCACTGCCTGTACCATTTATCTAGACAGAGTTGTTTACTGAAATGTCATGTGTTGATTCCAGGAACATTGATAAAGTAGGAAGGTCGCCTGTGTTTGGCTATTGTGACCATTATGCTAATTGAATATAATTTTGTATAATACTTTTGATTTGTAACATCTTTCCTCTCGCTTTACTTAAATCTATGAGAGCTAGACAGTAGTAATTCCTTTATGGGAGTGATTTTGTGAAAAGTGTTACAATGTGCTGCGTGCGCTCATTGGTCAACTGTTTACTGAAACAATTGACCAATTAGCTTGCGCAGTGCTATCCTAAATGATAAAACAGCATCGAGCGATGATAAAGCAGAGCTTGAACAGCGATGCTAAAACATTACCTTTTTGTTAGTTTCCAGCTCTAGTGCAGTGTGTGGAGGGGTAAATGCGAATTACCCGTGCACCCACTAGTGGGTGAAGCCGGTGGGTGGACGGGTTATTGCCTATAAAAAAGAGCTTGAACTGATGTTACACATTATATGCAACTACTGCGTTTTTTTGTCCTATTAAATTCAATCTCTAACTACTTACACCATTAGCAAAAGAGTTCCGTTTGGACTCTTCTGGTACGGAATCCAAAAATAAAGGAGAAATGTCACCTGTGCCACAGAATAAATAATAGTACAAATCATGTGCTAGGTTGTTGTGATTGTTATTTGTATATAATTTGTATTATTACATTTTCGTTTTTATTCTACTAAACTGAACCTTTTATTACCATTACCCTACAAAAACAGCAACAGCTACAGGATTCCGTTTAGTTTGGACCATATGGGTAGGACTAAAATCATAATAATACTTATAATAAAAACAAGTCATAAGTTCAAAAACTAAAACCTGACTACAATTGGGTAAAAAATAGCCTATGACACTCTTGCGATGAAGACGATCGATTGATACTTCGCTTGTCAAAATCTGACCAACTTTTTAGTTTGAATACATAACCCTTCCTTTGCTTCGCCATAGTCGGGTAAAAAAATATGCCTATGACACTACTTAGATCTAAAGACGAATCGATTGACACCTCGCTTGTCAAAATCGGACTAAAAGGGGCGACGCTATGTTGTAACTTCCAGTTTCCACATACCCTCATAAATATACAGGAAATAGTGATTGGTGGAGGTCCCGGGGTAGAGCACTCCCAGGGGCACCCGAATAAGCCCCCATGTAATTTCCGCGATTTTTTATTGTTCGGAGTTACTCCAATTTTTATTTTTTTGACCAATCCAACATAACAATTCAGTTGTTTTTTTGTATATTGGTAGTCCAGTAGTAACCCTTGTTTTACTTGCCTTGCTTCGCCGTAATACTGAGATTCGGTGTGGGCGGGAATATGTGCGTTTTTCAATCCGATGAGCAGAAGCCGAGCAATCGATAAAAACTTTTTGACGGCTGAAGAAATTTTGATCAAATATTGGTATATTGGTATTTTAAGTCTTGGAATAGTACATGTAATGTTTATTGCAATACATGGGGTAGGTATTTGGAAAAAATACAATAGGGCGTTATATGGGTATGGGTTTCCCTCTCAATCTTCGTCCCAAAGATCTCTACACAGCCACAGAATAAATAATAGTACAACCTCGTAAACGAAATAAATCATACGCAAAAACGTTAACTTTTGCTACTATAAAGTACAATATTAAACTCTATCTCTATGGCAAAAGGTTCTATAGCTACATACAAAAATGGTGTAAGTTTGTGCTGTAAAGTTATCTACACAGCCTCCTAAAATGTACCTACACAACACACAAAGAAACAAATCTCACGCAAAAACTTTATCTTTTGCTGCTATAGAGTACAATATTAAACTTTATCTAAATGGTAGAAGGTTCACTACCTACATACAAAAAAATGTGTAAGCTTGTGCTGTAAGAATAATGTCAACAAACCATTATAAACGTCAAAAATGTTACACACATAGATAAAATATACAACACATGCAAATTAAAAACTCTCACAAGCATTAATCGCTTGCAACCACAGATTTAACAAGTGAGTTATCACTAACGTAGATAACAAATTTACCTCAAATTTAAAGATAGATACTATTACTTATTGTGTGATAGTATATATCTTGAGTGTGATTCATCTCATCTAAAGTGTGATTATTTTAACAAAAAACAAAACAAAATATCTCTATTCTGTTGGCAATGATAAGTGCAAAGCATAGACAAAAAACATACAAATTACAGTATTGGAACTGTCAAACCGATGAAGTCGTAAAAAAATATGACGTAATAATAGTGTCTTCGCAAATTCCCTACCTGTAGGGATGCAACGACATATCTAAGAACCAAATATATCGATAATATCGATATTAGCATCGGTATTTTAAATTTGACGATACGATAATATCGAAATGAAACTCAAAATATCGAAATGAGTCTTTCATTTATTTTTTATTCATTTAAATAACGGTAGTTTTAGAAATAAATCTTCCTTCACTTTGTTATTTTTTGCATTTGATTTATTTACCGAAATAATTATTTATTAATATCTTTGTTAACATCGTGGGGGCTAAACCTGGGCTACGTTCACTTACTACGCTCGAATCATCCGTGCGATTATCACTCGATCATCCGGAGTTAGTGAACGACTTTGGACGTCCACATAGAACTGACAACTGTTAAGTGTCAGTTTCATACTATTCCTCCCCTCCCCTACTAATTTTCGGATGACCCAGGCGAACGCCCTACGACGCCCTGAACGATTTCGTGTGATCGCGCGGATGATCCGTGCGTCCTCGAACGTAGTAAGTGAACGCGTCCCTGGACAAGATTGGCATAGAACCGGAAAGGCAGCGTACAAGAATAGTGGCCCATGTCCAGCAGCGGGCGATTATGGGCTGAAAATTATGACAATTTTGGGTAGAATAATAGTTGAGAAATAATTTGAAGTAGAGCGGTCGATATGTATATATCGATATTTACCCTACTTCGATAAAAATATCGATCTAAATATATTTTTGAAAACTTGCACTTGCAAACTAGGTACCTACCTCTTGAGTATTGTAAATAATGAAGAACAAGTCAGTAGCAATGCTGCCAGAGCCAGATAGTCAAAAGTAACACGAGACTGCTTAAAATGTAATGGTTTGATCACAAAAGTAGATATATAGATAATACTTTACTGTACACCAGTTTAAAATTTACAACATTTAGGAACAATTTTATAACTTAAGTACAACGGGCGGACTCATCACTAAAAGCGATCTCTTCCAGACAACCTTTGGATGGAAATCTCGATTTGAATGTCATTATTGGTCAAAGTGTGAAGGTTGCTTACCTTTGGGTATTTGTTGAAAATAGGTACAGGTTTCCGAAAAAGACTTCGCTTCTTTTGCGTTTTCCCACTCGATGAAATTGTTACCCATAAGCTTTCAAATATTTTTCCAGGCATTTAGTTTGTAATAGGTTCTGTATCTCATTTATTGCGTGGTATTTTCAGGTGTAAGTAGGTAGTATAATACTTTCGCTACACTTGCATTTTCATGAAATAATTTAGTTTTAGCACTGTAAATAAATAATTAATAAAAATTATATACTGAATATAATTTTTCTCTTTGCAATATTCCTTGTCTCCGTGACGATGATATCGTAATACACGCGCTATTCGTTTTTCCTCTTCTCTTTACATTCATTCTTTTTTAAAATACAAACAGTGCGCCACGCGACCCAATGAACAAAAAAATGAGCCATCGCGGGAAGCCTAGCAGAATATGGCCAAGCTGAGGCGGAAAGAGCTGACGAGTCACGAGTGCACGCGTCGCGGATCCGATCGATCGCCACGCCAACAGTAGGCTTTACCCCCGTACCACGCCATTAGATGTTTACACATCAAAAACTCACAATCCAAATTCAAAACTCATTAGGTACTCTCTGAAAGTCTTGAACAGAAAAGACCCACTTTGCTCCCTCTTTTCGAGGAACCAATTAGTGTTTTTCCTATGCATGGGATGAAAAATCTTTGGTTCCTACAATAAACCAGTGACTTAGAGACCGTTCGTGTTTATGCAAAATGATCAAAAATAACAGTTAAAAACGCTAAATATATTTCGATCAGCGTTCGCTTTAGACATGACAGTTAAAATTGACATAAAAAAGCGACTTTATTTTGCTCTCTATGATTTTGTTAGATTTAGGGTCGTTTTTCGTTTGGTTTGGAAAGGATCGTTAGTGTCAAATCGAAACTGCCCAAAACGCCACTGCTTCATCTCGAACGCAGGGATAGGCAACACATTCTTTCAGTTGTCATTGTCACGATAGTCAAAGTCATTGTCAAGTCAAAACAGATGTTCACGACATGTTGACATATTGTTTAGATTTTTCTCTTTGGGCGCACGTTTTCAATTTTTATTCACAAGAAGGAATCGTAAATTGTAAATAATGATATCTTACGAAGATAAATTAATTCTTGCACCGATGGTGCGGATTGGCACTTTACCAATGCGTTTACTGGCGCTTCGTTATGGTGCTAATATAGTGTACACCGAAGAATTAATTGACTGGAAGTTCTTGCGATCGAAGCGCCGAATTAATGGTGAGAAAGTATAATGATGAGACAAAAGTGATCCAATTGGGTGAAACAAAAGTAGTCTCACACAAATTACTTATAATTTAATATCTTAAATACCAGCTCTAAAGAGGCGTGATCGTTGGAATGATATCAATATGTACCTGTATAAGATATCAATTTGTTCCATCAGTTAGTTCTATCAGTACAACTGCTTTGATATACAAATAACATAATCGAAACTGTTCTACGTCTCTAAAACACACGTTATTTACCTCTGTTCTAGTCTCTTCCTTTGATGGTCATTCATTTGTCAGGTGAATTAGAATTTGATTGATAAAATTGTAGGTATGGGCATAAATGTACCAAGATGGGTTTAAAGAGCTAGGTACTTTTATCAATTTATTCTTATCATACAATTTTTTCTTGCAGGAACTCTCAACACTATAGATTATATAGACCAGACAGATGGCACAATAGTGTTTCGGACATGTGTTGAAGAAAAAGAAAAAGTTGTTTTACAACTTGGTACATGTGATGCTGAACGAGCACTAAAAGTTGCTAAATTAGTGTAAAAATAACTTATAACTGAATTTATTGATAGTAAAATTTGAGCCTTTTATGTAAATTGTAAAACTATTGTTCACAGTGAGAATGATGTAGCTGCAATTGATATCAACATGGGTTGCCCTAAGGAATTTTCAATAAAAGGTGGAATGGGTGTTGCATTAATGGGACAACCAGCAAAGGCTTGTAATATTCTGAGGACATTAGTGACAAATGTTGCTATACCTGTGAGTTGTAAAATTAGAATACTTGATACCGCAGAAAACACACTTTCTCTTGTAGAGAAGCTGGTTAGTACTGGAATAAAGGCAATTGCAATTCATGGCAGGACTCGAGACGAGCGACCGCAACATGCAGTGCATACAGACATCATCAAATATGTAGCTGAGAGGATATCTATCCCTGTTATAGCAAAGTATGATCATTTCAAATAATTCTGTACAGTTCAGGACCAAAGTTAACATTGTATTAATCTTAACATTTCATTTTGTTTTAGTGGGGGTTCTAAGGAAATAGAAAAGCATAGTGACATTTACAAATTCAAAACTATGACAGGCTCTAAAAGTATAATGATTGCAAGAGCAGCCGAATGGAACTGCTCAATTTTCAGAAAAGAAGGGATGCTTCCAATGGACACTGTCATAGAAGAATATTTGAAATTAGCAGTAGACTATGATAATTCACCATCTAACACAAAATATTGTATCCAGAACATATTGCGAGACTTACAAGATACGCCCAGAGGAAGGCAATTCCTAGATTGCCAAACTTTAGAACAAATATGGTATATCAAACAAAACAATACCTGGTTGTAATAATTGTGATGCTTCTAATAGGCAAGCGAAATGCTTGTATCATCACCTAATTGAAAGAAATAAATATATCACGAAAACCAGTGTACATTCATTAATAAAACATTCTTAATTCTAGTGCTATATGGGATCTTGGAGATTATTGTAGAGAAAAGCAATCATATTACCAGAAGGAAGGGATACAAGGAAGGTGGCAGGTGAGCCCCGATGACTTGGAACCGCCTCAGAAGAAAAGTAAGCTCACTGACACAGCCCTTGTTGATGTCACTCAAATGAAGGTAAGGAAACAAACTTTAACTGCAAAATTTTAACTTTTATATAACTCCTGACCCCCCAACCCTAATTATAGCTAAGAAGCATCTCAATCCCATCAGTTTTCAAACATAAATCCCACATCAAAATAGGTCCATTCGTTTGGGAGCTACAGTCCTCACTCCCTTTCCCCGTCCCCCCATGATAGCTACGAACCATCTCATTTACCTCAGCTTTGAAACATTATAAACCGCAGGTCAATCGGTCCATTCGTTTGGGAGCTATGATGCCACTGACAGACACACATAGTGACACAGTGATACCTTAAATTAATAACACCCGTCTCATTGTTCGGGGGTTAAAAACAAATTAACACTAATTAGCATGAAAGAAAAAAATATATCACGAAAAAAAAAAAAAAAAAAAAAAAAAAAAAAATATATATAAATATATCTTTAAAACATACTAAAGGGACCATTTATTGGTTATTAACATTAATTTACATCTCTTGATACAGTATACAGTAAAATTAAGTATTTCTTATTGCCACCCGGCAATAAGAAATACTTAATTTTACTGTTAAATCTGTATTGTAAGTTGTTACTTTTTCAGGTGTGCTTTATCAGAGCTAACTTCAATGACCTCAACTTGCCTAAAGCAAGACTTCATGCATGGGCTGGCAAAAATGGCCACAAACTTCCAACATATGAAACACAACAAATAGAAAAGTTATTTCGCACTATCATCACATTTGATGGCAAGAAATACACATCATCCTTTTGGGAAAAAAATAAGAAGTTTGCAGAACAAGGAGCTGCATTAGTATGTTTGTTCCACATTGGTTTGGTATCGGAAGAAGAATTAGTTAAACTTGGAAGTATGATAAAATAAAACTTTGGATATGTACTTAATGTATTTTATATTATTCTACCTATAAAATAAATAATGGGTGCACATAAACAGTAGGTAAATGACAGGTATAAATATTAAATAAAATTATTATATGTAGCAGAATTTCCTTTGGGCAAGTACTTAAAGGATGCAACCTCACAGATTCATGGTTTGAGTGGTCCATTAGTAATAAATGCAAATTAATAATAATAATCAATAACATGATTTTAGCAACATGTACAAGACAGGCAAGGGATTTCTTTGAGCTACTACTTAGGATTATAATAACCTTATCCCTTGCTCATACAGGCTAGTTACACATTGGAATCACAACGTTTATATGGGAATGTAAAAGATTGCAGTAAGACTTTAAATTTATTCCTTGCTTGATGCTTGTGTTTTCAAGCTTGCTATATTTTCAACTAATTTTTCATTCAATTCTTCAAGTTTACATTTTAACTTGCTTTGCTTATTTACATCTTTCTCTAATTGCTTGAGATTTAGAAAACAGGAATATGCATTATTTAACTGCTCGTCGACCAAAGGAAGATTCCTAGGGTATTCTTTAGAGATGAATGCTGGATCTGTGATATCTTCTAAAATATATTGAATGGTAGGTAATTTCGGAGTGGAGCACTTTTCCATGGTCAGCGATTGTTTTATTTTATGAAGCTGTTGCACTAAAGATGTTTCACTTGAACATTTACTAAAAATAGTATAAGTTTAGAAAACCAAACTTAACCAAAGTATTTCAACAAATGGAGGAGATTGAATTACGTTACAGGCGTAAAATAAAATGTTAAATAATCTAATGTTTTTGTGTACTCTGTGCTGTCATGCTGTGATACAATTATTGGCTGTGTTCACTTACTCGCTCGATCATGCGGAGATAGTGAACGACTTTGGACGTCCACATACAACTGACAACTGTCAAGTGTCAGTTTCATACTATTCCTCCCCTCCACTACTATTTTTCGGATGACCCAAGCGAACGGACGGACGACGCCGTGAACGATTTCGAGTGTACGCGCGGGTGATCCGTGCATCATCGTACGTTTATGTGAACGGGCCCTTTGATATTGATTGTTGTATTATTTTTTTTCCTCGTTCGAGGATTTGGCGTCACACTTCTCGTGTATTTGCCAGTGTCAGGTTTTTCATTTTCTTGCCAGTTTTCTTCATTTTTCTAATTAGAGTTCTGTTTTTTCTTTTGCTTTCTTTTCTTTTTTAAATTATTAAAACGAGGGAAACAAAGTAACAATTTACAAATTGGAGAACGAAATATCGGAGAAAGGAAAGGATGGTCAGAGGAGCAAGGAGAGGATACGTGAGTAATAATAATAGAACAAAGTATAAAAATAAAACATATTATACATACATAATGCAAAATTATAATTTTATGTCGTTAGCTTCAATAAATGAAGCTAAGACTTTATATATAGGAATATAGTTGTTATGGAGTAAACATTGTATATTTGTAGAAAAAGGAATTTCAAGTTTTGCCAGGTCTTTGTAAAACGTAGTCTTATCGTACAAGGGGCACTTAAATATGATGTGGTTAATATCCCCAACATCTTCTCCACATTCACATTTTGGAGAGTCATTAATTCGAATTCGACAAAGATGTGCCGGACTGCACATGTGACCCAAACGCATACGTATAAGCACGGATGTGGCTCCCTTACTAAGTCTTACCTTGGAGAACCAAGGCTTCACTTGAATTTTGGGTTGTATGGTACAATAATATTTTCCTTTTAAGCGGGAGCTACTCTTCCATGCTTCACTCCAAGATTGTTGGAGATGAAGTTTAGGAAGAGCAGCGAGGCACGACCTCGCTGCTAGCTGGTATAATTTTTGAAAGGAAACAAGTCTCCACACTCTATCGCCTCATTAGTAAGTTGATCTGCTTTTTCGTTGCCTTTAATTCCAGAATGGCTCGGAATCCAGGCAAACGAAACCGAATAACCCTCGCTTACGCAGCTGAAAAGTTTTTCTCGAACCATAACAATTACAGGAGAAATGACAGTATTCCTTTTGAAGGGAAATTTAGAAAGAGCTTGTAATGCACTCATGGAGTCAGAGAAAATTACAGAATTTTTAAGTTTCATTATAACGATGTATTCTAAGGCTTTATATATTCCGTAGCACTCAGCTGTGAAAATTGGGGTTTGTGAAGGAAATTTTATTTTTTCGACTATGTTATACTGTTGATGAAACAGGCCTACACCAACACAATCACTGTCGGAATGTTTCGAAGCATCACTATAAATATGATGCCAATTTTGCCTACGTTCTTCAATTACCGAATTAAAATACGTGTTTACATATGGATCACCCTTTACAATACCTATGTTAAAATGAATATCTGGCGAAATTATAAGAGCTTTATAGTTAGTTTCAAATAATGCATTATTGGGTGTACGGTGAGTTGGAACACTTATTGTATTAAATTTATTGTAACTAGTAATCAAATGAGGTGAAGATTTGTGAGTCCAAGATTGAGAAGTGTTAATAAGTTGTGAAATTCGATTTAGTTTTATAATGTTCTGAAAACTGTAAAATACGGAAAAAGAATCTATCTGCCAGAAACTGTCGTCGTAATTGCAGAGGTGGTTCAACACATTCAACCTGTAAAGCGTTTATAGGACTATTTTTCATGGCACCGGCTATGATCCTAAGGGCTTTAGTCTGGACGGCATCCAATCTCTTCTTCGCAGCCATGCTACAGGGCTCTAACAAGAAAGTTCCATAATCAAGAACACTTCTAATCAGAGCATTGTAGACCAACTTTAAAGAGAAGGGATGTGCGCTCCACCAAACAACCGACAGGCACCTAAGGATATTAAGTGAGCGTTCACACTTACCAGCAATATATTCACAATGTGGTAATCCAGTTAATTTTGAGTCTAGAATTAACCCTAAAAATTTAGTTTGAGTTTTAATAGGAATGTGATACTTGAAGTTCCGTTTAATGCACTTTCTAGGTCGTAAGTGTAGACATTGTATAGAATTGGACTTAGTATTGAGCCCTGCGGGAGTCCTCTCCAGATTATCCTATTTAATGAATCCAATTTAATCGAGCGTCCAGACATTAAATTTAAAATAAACCTTACTAGGTTTTCTGGTACTTCCAATAACTGTAACTTATTTCTTAAAAATGCTAAACTTACATTGTCATATGCTGATTTTATGTCTAAAATTGCTGCTACAACTGACTTTTTGTTTGAAAAAGCCAGTCTTACGTCAGAAATCAATATGCCAATACTGTCTAAGGTGCTTTTACCTTTTCGGAATCCATATTGTGACCCAGCCTGTAAATTTCTGCTTTCTAGAATCCATTCCAATCTATTTTTCACTAAATGTTCGGCTATTTTTGTTACCACGGGTGATAATGCTATGGGACGGTAAGAAGTAACTTCTGACGGATTTTTGTTTGGTTTTAAAACAGGCAACACTATCTGAGATTTCCATGACAACGGAATGTCTCCTGTCACTATTACAGAATTTATAACCTCCAAATAGTAACGTAAACTCTTATCTCCTAAATTGGAGAAAGAGGAATATGGAATTCCGTCCTCGCTAGGGGAAGAATCTCTGACTCCGGAGAGGACACCTTGGAGCTCAGTGAGAGTAAAATGCGAATTCATGAACAAATCATTACAACTAGTTACTGACAACTGAGGAGGACTTATTATTTCTTCTTCAGGAACGAAAGAAGGAGCTAAATTATTTAAGAACTCGTGTGCCATCATTAGTGGAAGTGTGCTGAACGTCGTATCAGAAATACCTAATCGGAATCATTTGATGTCATTCCACATCACTGAGGATGGTATTCTTGGACCAATGGTAGTGCAGTACTGTCTCAATTTTAGGAATCTTTTTTCTTTAAATTTTTTTTTATGTTAGCTATTAAATCTAATAAATTTTTAAAGTTTTCTTCAGACATATTTATGTTATAATTTACCTCTGCCACTTTCCTTTTTTTAATAGCATCTGTACATTCACTGTCCCACCAGGGTGCAGAAGGTAGTTTTCCATTGAAAGCATTTTTAATTGGAAAGGAGACATCAGCAGCATTTAACATTAGTTTTGTTAATGCTGAAGACCGTTGTTGGTTATTGCTTGTTGTGTCTGGTAGGTTATGAAGATTAACTTCAACATGTTCCCTATATTTAGCCCAATTATCAGTGATTATTCTATATTTCATACGAGGTTTAGGAAGCATTTTTTTAATTTTATTTCCAGGGAAGGATATCAGGATAGGAAAATGATCACTACCAAAAGTAGATGAAAGGGTATGCCAAGAAATCTCTTTCTTGGCATACCCTTTCATCTACTTTTGGTTTGATTTGATGCTAATAATGAAGTGACTATAGACTGGTCAACGGCACTAGGTTTTTGAGTAGGACCTGTACGACGTGTTGGAACACCTGTATTTAATATGCAAAGATTGTGCTGATCTAATAGATCTACTATTTGTTCTCCATTATAATTGGATTCTATACTACCCCACAATCTATGGTGACTATTGAAGTCACCTAATATAAGGAATGGTTTTGGGAGTAAGTTAAGTATCTGATTTAACTGCTGAAATATTTGAGAAGATGGGTAGAGAATATATATAGATACAAAACAAATATCTACAATAAGAGCTGCAATACACAATTCAGAATGTTGTGGAAGAAGAATAGGTTTTTTTTGACGAGTAAAGCTGCTCCACTATACCCGTCACTTCTGTCTTCACGAAGACAGGTGTAACCACCTAATTTAAAGACGGAGCCTGGTTTAAGCCAGGTCTCAGTCAGATAAATTACGGATGGCTCATATTTATTGGCTAAGTAACTAACTTCATATTTTTTACTAACCACACTTCGGCAGTTCCACTGCACCACCACGTGAGGGTGGTGCAGTGGGACCGTCTATTATGTATTGATTTTGATTTATTGTTGAATTTGTGGGTAGTTAATAAAAATACAGTTTGTGAAATGAACTGAAATGGCGTGTTTCTTTTAGTGGCGACTACGGTTATGTTAAAATGGCATTCGTTCGTTACATTGTAACGAATATTGTAATGCCCGGGCAGTTTAACGCGAAAACTGACGTGTGGCGTGATTACAAGTAACAGTTACTGTGTGCACTCAATGCGGCGGGACTCGTGGAAAAGGACGACGAAAAAGCGCGATCTTTGTTCTTGTCTCAGTGCGGGAAGGATACCTATGCTCTAATTGCATCATTGTTAGTGCCGTTACGCCCGACTCAAGTAAATTTTAGAGACATTCTGGGTGTCTTGGACACATTCTATGAACCAGAGATAAATAAAATTTTACAAACAGGCAAATTTCATAAATGTATACAATTGCAAGGTGAAAGCGTGCAAGATTTCGTGGCTGCAATAAGTACTCTGTGTGCTAAGTGCAACTTTGCAGACATTAAGCGTCAATTACGGGATAGACTTGTTTTAGGAGTGCGTGATGATCGTTTACGGCGAGAGTTGTTAAAAACTAAAGGACTGACATATGAGACGGTGGTACAGACATGTCTCAATCATCAAGCATCCAGTGAAGAAATGTACCCCCGTCCGAGCAATGAAACAAATACGACATCATCTCAAGCTTCTGAGCAAATGGATATTGGCAGAATAAAGTCAAATGAATGCAGACATTGCACCAGGGTGCACAAGCCGAGCGAGCGGTGTAAATTGAGCGCTAAGTGCTACAAATGTCAAAAGTATGGACATATCGCAATAGCCTGTGTAAAGAAATTTAAACTTCACCAGGTGGAAGACAAGCGGGAGTCTTCTTCTGGAGCTGAAAATATGATGGGTATCTATGTTTGTTCAGACAGTTATCGACCTCCAATATTAGCTGACATAGTGATCGATGGAGCAAATTTGTCGATGGAGGTAGATTCTGGAGCATCTCGCAGTATCATATTGGAGAAGATTTTCAAGAAATTGTGGTTGACTACATGATACTACAGTGAAACTGGTTACATGGACTCGGGACACATTGAAAGTGTTAGGACTGGCTAATGTGCGTGTATCTCTAGGCGTGAAAGAGGCTCAATGTGAACTATTGGTTGTGTCTAGTGATGGAGCTAGCCTTTTGGGTCGCAACTGGTTTAAGCCATTAGACATTCAAGTTACTGGCTTGTACTGGGCCGAAGAAGATTTGGTGCCTTTTAGGAATGAGTTTCCAGATTTATTCAAAGAAGAGTTAGGCGAATACAATGGCCCTGAAGTCACACTTCACCTACGTCCTGAGGCAACACCACGTTTTCTGAAGTCTCAAGCGGTGCCATTTCCTTTGAAGACGCAAGTGGAAGACGAACTTAAGCATATGGTGGACACAGGTGAATTAACAACAGTTAGGTACTCTGAATGGGCCACTCCACTGCAGATAGTAAAAAAAGACAATGGATCGTTGCGTATCTGCGGAGAATATAGGTCTACAGTCAATGTGTTTATAAGCGTATACACAATTGAAAGTGGATGATGAGACAGCCAAGCTGTTAACGCTGAATACACCCATCGGCCTTATGAAAATGAATCGCCTTGCTTTTGGAGTTAGTGTGGCACCATGTATTTTCCAGAGGGTGATGTCTTCCGCCCTAGCAGGCATGGATGGTGTGGCGTGCCTGCTTGATGACGTAGCTGTAGCTGGTGCAACGCTGGAATAGCATAATCATAGGCTTCGTCAAGTGATGCTGAAGCTAAATGAGATGGGTTTTCGACTAAATAGCAAGAAATGTATTTTTGCAGCTAATAGCATTACATTTCTGGGACACATGATTGATGGTGAGGGACTTCATCTATCACCCTCCAAAGTTAAAGAAATTCAAGAAAAACCAGCACCCATAAATAAGGAAACATTGCGGGCTTTCCTTGGATTGTATAACTTTTATCAAAAGATTTTACCTGACAGAGCTACGGTTTTGAAGCCTTTGTATCAATTGTTGGAGTCGAATATTCCATGGAAGTGGAGTGAACGCGAGCAAAGAGCTTTTGAAAACGCAAAGTCCTTGCTGTCATCAGATCTCACGTTGGTGGGATATGACTTGAAGAGAGAGTTACTGCTCATCTGTGACTCATCTGAATATGGAGTTGGGGCTATCATAGCACATGTCATGGATGATGGATCAGAGAGACCAATCATGATGGCGTCACGAACGTTACAGGACCATGAGAGGCGGTATGGACAGATCGATAAGGAAGCTTTGGCTATTATGTTTGGATTATCAAAATTTCACGAATTTTTGTTGGGACGCAGATTTTGTATTGTGACTGATCACAAGCCATTGGTTGGCTTATTGAATCCGGCAAAACCAATACCCGACCAGATCTCACCAAGAATGCTGCGATGGTCTTTGAAGCTAGGGTGTTATGATTATGTTATCAGATACAGACCAGGGAAATCAATTAGCAATGCTGATGCATTAAGCAGGTGGACAGCACCTTCTACTGGAACAGTTGCTGTAGATCCACTTAGAGAAGTATTGTTGTTAGAAGAACAAAATAATGGCTGGAATTTAAACGCACAAATAATTGCTGCTGAAACATTGTAGGACCCACTGCTCAAGAAAGTTTTATTCCATGTACAGCATGGTTGGCCGAACAAAGTTTCAGACCCAACCTCTCGGACCAGAAGAGAGGCTCTTTCACTTAATAAGGACTGCTTATTATCGAGCAACAGAGTCATAATACCTACCAAGTTACAAGAAGAGGTACTAAAAATATTGCATGCCCCTCATGCGAGCATAGTCCAAACGAAATCATATGCAAGAGTCTATGTATGGTGGGTCCATATGGACAGTCAAATAGAGCAAATTGTGGCCAGCTGTGAGCAGTGTCAGCTAGTAAGGAACTGTCCTCCTAGAGATCCACAGACTTGGATTATGACAGAAAAGCCTTGGAATCGAGTCCACATAGATTTTGCAGGCCCTTTTCAAGGCAAAACATTTTTCATTTTGATTGACAGCCATAGCAAATGGATAGAAGCGGACATAATTAACTCTATGACTAGCGGTGCTGTAATAACTCTATTGAGAAGGATTTTTGCTTCACAAGGATTGCCTGAAGTGATTGTATCAGACAATGGTAGAGCTTTTACGTCTGAGGAGTTTGGTAGATTCTTGGTGAAAAACGGGATAAAACATTTACTTTCCCCACCGTACCATCCGGCAACCAACGGGCAGATAGAGAGAGCGATACAGTCGTTTAAAAATAAAATTAAGAAAATGGATTTGAATCTACCATGGAGTGAGAAGTTGAGCAAGGTGCTTTATTACATGCGTACGGTACCGTATAGTAGCACAAACAAAACACCAGCGGAAATGTTCAATGGGCGAAAATACAAACCGGCGATATCCACACTCCACCCTGACTCCGCGCCAAGTCGAGGTGAACAACAGCTAGAGGCAGCGGCGCAACGCGCGCCCGCCCGGGCCTTCGCGGTGGACCAGCCCGTTCTGATTCACATGTATGGAGAGAAGTGGCAGAGAGCCACTGTAGGAGAGGGTGGAAGGTCCAAGCTCATACAGGGAGAGAACGGAAGATGGCAATTTACACCGCCGCCATGCTGATCAGATGCTGGCCAGAACAGTTCATACAGACACACGGCTGAATGAGAATTGAGCTCTGCTAGGCAGACTCAGGAGCATCGGAGGACCAACCAATTGAAATACCACCAGATTGCTCAGATTAAAGATGTTGAACTTTATATTGAGATTATTAGAATTTAATTGTTTTGAGTTTAATATTAATTTCTGATCTTTAAGTTGATTTATATAATGTGTAGTTTATACCATTAAGTATAAAAGGGAGATATATTATGTATTGATTTCGATTTATTGTTGAATTTGCGGGTAGTTAATAAAAAAGTCAGTTTGTGAAATGAACTCAAATGGCGTGTTTCTTTTACCGCCAAATCGTGATTATTGTGATTTACTATTTGATGGTGTAAATCCATTATGGATTTGTATTATTTTGTTCAACATTTCAATCATAGGGGCAGCGTGGTTCGGTTTTATGATGTTGGACTGAGAAAGAATACTAATTAACAACATTATGATTTCAGTCAAAGACTTCCTCATTGTTAGAGGAACTTGATTGTAACGCACATCCATTGGCTGGAGGTGGCATATTGTATTCTTTAATAAGTTCTTGGTGGGCCACTTGGTCATATTCATTGGAGGACTGACGCGGTGAACGTGGTTTCAACATTATTGTTTTTTATAAGACATATTGGATGAAGATGGAGGGGGCATTTTACCTATTAAAGGGGTTGGTTGGCTGGCTGCAGTTACATCTGCATATGATTTGGAAATAGGTGGATGGAGTTTACTTGCTTCAGAATACGATACACAACATTCAGCCATGGATTGATCGTTTTTGTCTATCAAGCTCCGGGCAACATTTGCTAGTTGCAAAATGAGACCCAGAACAAAGGCAACAGGATGCACAATCTCCTTCAATATTACAACTGTCAGCAATGTGTGCTTGGCCACACTTATAGCAGCGAGGTTTGGACCTGCACTGGACTTTGGTGTGACCAAAACGACAACAATTGTAACACTGAATAGTTGGATAACTATAGAGCTCAACTGATAGTGCATTGTAACATACATAGATTCTTTTTGGATTTCCTGTCCATCAAAAGTGATAACTACTGTTTGTGAGGGCTTCCAAGTAGGGGTTCCTCCTTCATTTGTTTTGAAATTTAACCGCCTGATTTTAAGGATCTTTCCACAGCCTATGGGCACATTAATGTTTTCTGTAACTTCCTCAGGGGACCATTCAGCTGGGATTCCACGTACAAGGCCCATACAGGTTACATGGAAAGTTGGAATGAAAGGTTTAATTTTTTTGTTTATTTAAACTGTTATGGCTTATAAATGCATTCGCATTTTCAGCATGAGTAAATGCAAGGGAAATCCTGTTTCGTCCTATTCTTTTTAGACTGCCATTTACAATATTTCTAAAACCTTGCTTTTGGAGGAATTTACCGAAGGCAATAGGATGGAGGGTTATGTTGTCCTCTGGACTGGTAAGCACTTTCTGCACATGTACAATGTAAGGAGCCACATCCGTAGGTTCATAAGATGTTCTGCCTACCGGTGTGGGAGTGGGAAGAGGTTGTGATGGAGTGGTGTCATTAATAATAGTGGGGGCCATTTCAGGAAGTGGGTTAGTATTGGTAACCACAGAGGCAGTACTTTTCTCACTAATAGTAACGATTGAATCACAGATGCAATCAGTGTCTCTCTGCTCTGAAGAGTTGCGTTTACACCTACGCTTATTGCAATTCCTGCATGTCTTGCTCGTACGACTACGTTTTACTGGACGACCTGGTACAGAGATCACGGAGGCCATGGAGCCATCAGTCTCCATGCCCGACTCATTAGACATTACAGTTACAAAACATGACGCCCGAGGAACTTGTGACCCCCCGGATCGGGGGGCTCCTCCATTCTGGCAAAAAACAGCAACGAGACTTACCAAAAGATATGTACTAATAAATAAGAAAAAATAAATTAAATGAATATTATTTACAGATTTAAACTCTCCTGACCACTTTATTACAATTAAAAATAATTTTTCAAAAAATTGCAAGCCCGCCTAATTCAAGGTTTCCCGCGCTTTTTTCTATTATTCTGATTACCAGCAGATTTTCTACGTCACGTCAATGGTAGACTAAGGGCCAATTTTTCAATGCTCAGTTAAAGAATCAAATAGGATTTATTCCATTGATAGCATAATTTCGAATTTTTCAATAGTCAGTTAGAGGTTATCTGCGGAGTAAAACCTGTAACTGAGGAGTTAATATAACTGTCTCTTCATGCCTCAGTTAAAAGCTTATCTGTGGAATATATGTAGTATATGACGATTGTTTACTGACATTTGATTCAGCGGTGTCATTGATAGAGTATAATAATTATCTATCAATTGTGTGGTAATTTTTGTACTTTTTTGTTTTGTGGTTATTTCGGTGGTTTTGTTCAGTTGGATATTTTCGATTCAATTGACGATTTAGCTATCGAAGAAGAACTTCGCATGCTAAACAACTTATATCCTGACAGAAAAGAAAGAAAGATCCAGATCCAGGGTTGAAATGATTTAAAAAAATGATATATTTTTTTAAATAAATCTATCATTTTTTTACTCGTGTGCAATGAATGCTCTGTTTACCTACACACTTCAGGGATTCTCCGAAATTTAAACTCGCGACTGAATCTGCCCGTTTCGCCCGGTCATTTGTGATTGATTAGCGAAAGAGTGAATACAACAACAAGATGTCTGGAAGAAAAAAATGTGCTGTATGGGTTTATTTCAAAGAAAAAATGTCGGCTTGCGGCCAATCTAACAAATTAGACATTGTTATAAGGAATTAATGGGCTTTAGCGAGAATAAAAAACATTTAAAATCATGTGTGACAGAAATGGATCGCAAATAAAGAAACTACTGTTTTTTAAAACTGGCTGACTTTTTAGACTTTATTTATGTTGATTTTTGTTAATTTTATTAATAATTAATGCATCACCAAAAGGTTAAATAATTGAACATTATATTGTGTTTTTCTGACTTCCAAATTAAAAAGATGCAAATATAAAAAAACTAATAAAAAACTGATGTAAATGAAATAAATCCGATTTAAATCAAATAAAACCGATTTAAATCAATAAATCCAATTTATTTGATTATTTTAAAGAAATAATGATTTTTATCAACCCTGGAAAGATCTGATGATATATATAAAGTTACAGGAACGCTCTCGTTTTTTAATTATTTCCATTTTCCGATTCTCAACTGATATGGATATCTAAATTAAAAAAAAGTAAAATAACCGTGCACTCAAAACCAATGTCAAATGTAAAACGGTTGAAAATCACCGCTCTCTCTAACATCTGCAACTTTGCGTAGCTGGGTCTCTTTCACACGGGATTAGTGTGAAGGTAGTAACAAAAAATCCACAAATAGCTATCTGATCGGTAACAGAGCATTGAAAAATCGAAAGCTTTTATACTGTGGTTATATGGACAGATAAATTTATTGCTTTGTTAACTGACCGTTTAACTGTGGCCCAATTCCATAACTTGGCTACAATCGGATTATCACTTTTTTCATAGCAAATTCGACTCTATCGCAAAGCATTATTGAATTTGACGGCTTGAAACGATCATGATCAACATTACGTAATCGCACTGCGGGCTGCTTCTGATTGAAAAATCGCCCCATAGTTGATATCCCGAAAAATACAGACTAAACTCAATTCACAGATAGTCAAACGCCACTAACTTCAGAGCTATTGAAGTTCTTCTACTTGTTTATAGATGGCGGTGTAGTTATGGAATCACTTTTTACTACTCCATAATAGATGGCAGTACCAAACATGGTACATTCAAATCTTACAAGTAAGGTAAAAGTCCCATAATTCGGCATCCTAAGGCTATAACGACTAAGTTTTTTAAAATATATTATTCATGATATCAGTTTGAAAGCTTTTGTATGATGAATATTGGTATTCTGCCAGTATATTTATTGAAGGAATTATGTAGATTTAATTCGTTTTTTTTATATATTAATTTATTTGTGGACCTCTTGCTTGAACCCTATTTTGTGATAAAATTTGGCTCTGCTTCTAAGTTCATGAGCTCGTGGCCCCTGTTTCGGTATAAAGCTTTTTACAGTGAATTATGATAATTTATAATAAAAAACATAAATATTTAAAGGTTTTAATAATTTAATACACAAAAAAAGATGTGAGAGGGAGATTCAGCTTAATGACGGTAAATAAAGCTTTTATTGCATCATCATCATCATCATCATCATCATGTCAGCCTTTAGAAGTCCACTGCTGAACATAGGCCTCCCCCAAAAAGCGCCATGATGAGCGATCTTGTGCCACCTCTATCAACCGACTTCCTGCGATGGCTACAATGTCGTCGGTCCATCGTGTGGGGGGTCTCCCCACACTTCGCTTGCTTGTTCGTGGTCGCCATTCGAGAACCTTTATTCCCCAGCGGTTGTCGGTTCTGCGAACTATATGGCCTGCCCATTGCCACTTCAACTTGCAAACTCTGAGAGCTATGTCGGTAACCTTCGTTCTTCTACGGATTTCCTCATTTCTGATTCTATCACGTAGTGAAACACCGAGCATAGCTCTCTCCATTGCACGCTGCGCAACTCTGAGCTTTTTTATGAGACCAATAGTTAGCGACCACGTCTCAGTGCCGTATGTCATCGTATGTTTTATTGCATACAATTATAAATTATGTAAATTAACCATTCTAAATCTAATCTAAGATAATTTTTAAATTATGTAAACTAACCATTACAACTACCCCATACATAATATACTTAAATAAATAAAAATAAATAAATTAAATAGTATAAGAAACAAAATTATGCTGGTAGTAGGTAACTATGCGAATTTACCATAAAAATGTAAATTCAGATCACCTTCAAAGTCGTATTATAATTCTATTGAACAAAACATATACCGAATTAAGCTCGTAAGAAACTTAATTAAATACGTGATTTATTTTTAATTTACCTTTACATTATTTTAATTATTATATAAATACACGAGCAACTAAAATGTATCTAGAATATCCCTGATTCGGTAGTGACACGAACTAGGGGACACACGATAAAATGACCGCTATTTCGTGAGTCGATTTATTGTAACTCTAAAGGAATTCTATGCTTGCATATAACTTTTTTTTAAGTCAAATCAATTGCTAAGGAACCCAAAAAAGCTCTATGAAAAGTTTTATTCAAATGGATTTACCTTTGCCTTGTGACGATGTGAAACCTCTTTCATAAATTCTTAATTCTTTCATAATACATTTCATTCCATTTGATAGTTTGTCATTATTAATTTTAAATACAAATAACCTGTCATTCCCATATTGTCAGGGGATTAGCAAAAACTGCAATTTTACGAAATAATATGTTTTAAAAATACCTAAATAAGTTTATTATATCTGGAGTCCTTTAATATGATAGTACTTTCGTTCGTTGTTGTTTTCATCCGTATCGTTGAAGTACGACTCTTATCAAATATATAAAATTGAGAGAAGACTGAATAGAATAGTCGAGTGCAAGATCTCTGTTTATCAACATCTCCGTGTGCTCCTATTGTTCCTGTACTTTTATGTTGTCCACTGAGGTTTGGTCACTGCGCTAGTGGAACAAACCCAAACCCAAGGATTGCCTTGCGACAGCCTTTCTGTAAGCCTATGAAGTACGAGCGCTAACAAGGAAGAAACGCACGCCGCACAGCTATTAGAGACCGACTGAGAGTTTCGAGCGTCGCATTGCTCTCAGTTTAGTCGCCAAAATGTTGGTACTGAATTTCTACAGTTTAAATGATAGAGATTTTATAATAATGTATAACATTTAAGGTGCTTATTATTTGCGCTAGAAACAAAACTAACGAAATAACGTACTAGTACCAACTTGGGGCCATTTACCTTACTCTGTGAGAGAAAATACGTGATACGTCATGTGTTTATCTCAACGTGGAGACCGCTTCCTCGCGAGTTACTGGACGATGACACATCAGCATCACCGTCCGCCTCCTCGGAGAATGACATTTAAATCAGACACAAGGGAAAAGAAAAAACCCTTCCTCTCCCAACACCCATTCCTAGTCACCGTGCAGAGCGATATTTTACAGAGAAGCTTGCACGGGTGTATGCAAGTACCAGTGCAACAGAGATCACGCCTGGGCGAAGAGGCTCACCTCGAGCACAGAATAAATAATAGTACAAGTACTCGAGACCCAATCCAGCCTCAGCGTTGAAGATTCTGATATAGGTCTGTATAGGTTCTGGTATAGGTTCTGATTAGGTGATATAGGTTCTGGTATAGGTATATTTCGTATGGAATTAGACCTACCTAATACAGTTAGGCACACTAGATTGGTTTGTGTCGCTTGCCCACCCTACCCAAATAGTACCTACCTAGGTATAATAACTGGGATTGATTCTCGGTTCATGCGAAATTAGCGTTCATATGAGATGACGTCGAATCTATAGTATGGCACAACATTATCGAAGTATGGATGAATAGAATATAATATTTGTTTAGTGTATAAACTGTATAGGTACATTAAAGGTTAAAGGACTGTTATAAATTATTAGTCATAACAGTTTCGCACATACATACTACATACATGCTTAGTACAAAGGGTTCTAAATTAGTATGGTGCATCTACTACTTTAATACAATGACTCTGGAGAAAAAAAGCATGTTGTCACTCACACAAAAAAAAACTTCTAACACATTAACCGTTATAATGTAAAAATCAAGGAGAATTTTAATTCTAATAAATATATCTACACCTAGATTGATTGAAGTGTAAGGACCTTTAAATATTTAAAGAGCGGATGACAAGAATCTACAGGCTTGGCACAACAAATAGCGCGAATGCATCGTTTTTGTAATATAAATGTTCTATTAAACTCCACTGATTTTCTCCAGATAGAAGACCATATCTTAAAATGGCAGCCACGTGACGTCATCTCGTATGAATGCTAATCTCAGGCACCCGAGACTTACTCCACGTACATACCCTTTTGAAAGAAACAAAAGTCATCCAAAATCCGTTTGGAAATCCTGGAGATATCTATACTTATAATAAAATGAATGAATTTTAATGAAACTTGGTATGATTTGAGTTCATACTACGAGGTAGGACATAGGATACTTTACATCCCGAAAAAATAAAGGGTTCTAGCAGGATAGGGGTTGAAATTTATTTAAAATAACACTTACCACGCTGAAACTACTAGAAGGATTTTGATGCAACTTGGCACGTCATAGTTTTTAAGATGGGTTAAAATTGAGGATACATTTTATCCCGAAAAAGTAAAGAGTTCTTGCGGGATACGGGTTGAAATTTATGTTAAGTATGAAGTTTTTTTTCGGAATTTACTCCATATTTGATTCTGAAGCCAAAACTGTACTTTTTTCATTTTTCTCTGTCTGTCTGTCTGCCTGTCTCAAAACTACTGAATGAATTCAAATGAAACTTGGTATGAATTGAGTTCATACGTTACTACGAGGTATGACATTGGATTCTTTTCATCCCAAAAAAATAAAGGATTCCCGCAGGATAAAACAGTCAACCTGTTTTATCCTGCGGGAATCCTTTATTTTTTTGGGACTTATTTAAAAGAACACGTATCACGCTGAAATTACTTTACGGATTTTAAGGCAACTTGGCACAGTCAAAGTTTATATTGAGTACTTAATCTTTTTATCCCGATAAAATAAAGGGTTCCAGCGGGATAGGGGTCCAAAGATATGTTAAGTTTGAAGTAATAAATAATACTTTTTGGAGGGTACTCTTTATTCAATACTGAAGCCAAAACTATACTTTTCATTTTTGTCTGTCTGTCTGTCTGTCAGTATCTGGACCGTCCATCACGCCGAAGCTACTAAATGAATTCAAATTAAACTTGGTATGATATGAGTTCTTACTACGAGGTAGGATATTGGATACTTTTTATCCCGATATTTAGCATGGTTCCCTTGGGAGAGGGGATGAAAGTCAAAATGTGTACTTAGTTGTATTTCATTAACGCGTAGTCCGATTTCATTCATTATTTTTTGTTAGAAAGAACGTACCTACTATAAATATTATCATGTCGGATTTGTAGTTCAGATATTACAGACAACACAACCCTCAGTATTATGTCCAAATAACTTGAAACCCTAAATGTACAAGAACATTAGAATGTACGGCTCATCTTAAGCTGGCTTTTGCACTTCATATAGGATTAACGGTCACCGTAGATACAAACACAGCGTAGTGTGGGACGCCCGTCGGCCAGTTGGAGAGATGACTTGCGAAAGTCAGCTGGCAATGACTGGATGAGAAGAGCCGAAGATCCGGCTACAGAGAGAGAGAGAGAGAGAGAGAGAGAGAGAGAGAGAGAGAGAGGAGAGGCCTACGTTCATCAGTGGGCTGGTATAGACTGATGATGACACAAAAATCACGTTAAACGATCACGTCACGAGACTTAGTCTGTAGTAAGGACGGAAAAATCTGTACAGTCCTGTTTTTTTTGGGATGTTGTTAGGCTATATACCATGGCCCCAATTCTGTTAGCTATTGAACCACGATAACGCAAGTCGATCGCTTGATTTTTCTGTGATTATTTCTCATTTACTACTTAGAAGTGCTGGAAGCGAAAATTTTGCTTTGTTTTTTTTTTGTTATCTTATTTTACTTTTCTTTATTTTTTAAAATTTCCCAAGAAAAAGGAATTATATTTTTATATAAATGAGAAAATTTCGCAAAAAAATATCTAGCGATTGACTTGCCATGCCATATCGCGGTTCAATAGTTAACAGAATCGGGGCCTAGTAGTGTCTTCGTGGTGCTCGAAAAACATCGAAATTTATGGTCTTTTTTCAGATTATAACTTATAAAAAGTGCTTCCCACGGAAAAGTTATCTGTTACACACATAAAGAAGACAACATTTTCTATAACTTAAGTACAACTGCAGCTCTGTTGTTTTTTGAAAAAATTCGATATGCAGTACTTCAAACATTGGCCATTTTCCGTAAGAAGTTCGAAAAAGTAATTTAAGCCGTCTTTCGAGCAGAATATCGGCTATTATACTCATTCTACGAAGAAAATTATTTAAAAAGTTGTAGAAAAGTTATTTAACTTTAATATAAGCCAACAAGTAAAGTTTTGTAGGACCAAAAGTTCCCCTGTAATCTGGACAAATCAAAAAATTAAGGAAATCGGATTTTTCAAGATATGTAAATTGATATTAATATTGCACAGTTATCTGTGGTAATGTTATTAAAATGACATTACATTTATAAATGTTATTTATTTTCAGTGTATCATACCAACATATACCATTTTTTTAAATCGTGTGTGTCTGTTTATCTGCGTCCGTTTGTTTGTTTACGCATCACGTAAAAACTACTGCACTGATTATGATACAGTTTTCACTGATGGATACCTTAGGGTTTGACTGAAAATCTGGTGTACTTGGTATCTCAAAATAATGTGTGAAAACAGAGCATTCGATAAAAAAAATTTTTGGTGGCTGAAGGAGTTTTGATTTAATGTTGGTATATTGGTATTATAGGTCCTGGAATAACACATAGAGTACTTTTAATCTACAGAAATGAACACGTGCGCGAAGCCGCGGGCACAGCTAGTCATGCAATATAAACAAACAACCAGATTTACTAAAGAAGAATTTATTACAAATGAAGAATAATTTTTAACAAATGCCTTAGAGAGCTTCCAGGCTCTCGGCAAATATAACGAGGTCATCTGCTAATCTCAGATGTGACAAGTAGACAACATTGATGTTTATGCCTGCGGTTTCCCATGCAAGCGCCTTCATCACGTCTTCTAGAGCCGCACTGAAAAGCATGGGTGCTTTAGTGTCGCCTTTTCGGCAAACCTCGTTCAATCCTAAAAATCCCAAAATCCCAATGGATATTTTCTACTTCGTGTTCTGGTTCCAAAAATCGTTGTCCGTGCGCAACGTTTTGGCGTCAAAACGAGCCAAGGACAGGGTTCATTACCTAGTTTTGTTTTCTGGAGCTCTTCCACGGATTCTTATCTACCTCTACCCAGTCGTTACCTGGACCTTTGCCGGAATCTAGAATAAAATGGCCGCTGGGGACTGATGGCCATCGTTTTGTACCTGCATGGTACTTATCATATTGAGCAAAAGGGGTTAAACCATGAAACGCCACGCTGGCCAGTGCATCTTGACTAGTTTGTCGTCAGAGCCCCGTTCGTCGATCAGCACGTGCACCACGGGCAGGTGAGGTTGACTTTGGCGGCTAGATGTTATGCCATCCCTTAGGTACATCCCTCTTAAACAAAAACTCATTCAACTCATCAAACTCACATTCCTTTATTAATAAGCTTCGTCCCGCAGTTTTCGAAGACTAGTTGGCCGAGTGGCAAGTGAGATTGACTACGAAGTCGCAGTCGCGGGTTCGAATCCCACAAGGTGCAATTATTTGTCTGACGAACAGAAATATTTGTTTCAGAGTCATGGATGTAATTAATATTCGTAAGTATGTTTATTCTTTGTCTAGACCCATAGTACAGGGTAACCTAGTTTAGGACTAGGTAATTTGTGTGAATTGTCCTGAATATATTTATTTAGCTAGCTTTCGCACGTGATTTCGTCTGCCCGGACTACGATTTTTCGCAAAGAGTTACAGTTATTCACTTTGGCACCAACGCTCTTGATGCTTTTTGACAGTCTTATTATTATTTCGTTTCCATGGCAACCGTTCCTTATAGGGAGTAATCGTCATTTTCCAGTGTTCCCGTGGAAACTTACTATTTTCCGGGATAAAAAGTATCCTTTGTGTTATTCCAGGGAATAAGCTATCTCCATTCCAATTTTCATCAAAATCCGACTTGCTGTTATCGCGTTAAAACTCCTCAAACAAACGAACAGACAACGTTTCACTTTCATATATTGGGTGTAGCTTATAATAGCTGCACCCCGCAGCTTTTCCTTCATTCCCTTAGCGATGGAATATCAAAAAATCTTCCATAACCTCATGGATACTCAAGGAGTATTTCCTCTAAATTTCAAATCTGGACCTATCCATTGGTTTAGGCTGTGCGTTTTCTATCAGTCAGCGAATATGACACTGTACTGTTTTATAGGTAATCTAGCTGTGCCCGCGGCTTCGCACGCGTGGTCATTTCTCTAGGTTAAAAGTACTATATGTGCTATTCCAAGACCTAAAATACCAATATACCAACATTTGATCAGAATTCCTTCAGCCATCAAAAAGTTTTTTTTTGATTACTCGGCTTCTACTAATCGGATTGAGATACCAAGCACACCAGCTTTTAAGTCAAACCCTAAGCTATCTAGCAGTGAAAACCGCATCACAATCGGTTTAGTAGTTTTTTACGTGACGCGCGAACAAACGTACAGATAAACAGACAGGCACGATTTAAAAAAAATGTTATATTCTTGTTCAGTAGCTTATTTCAAGTACGCTAGACGTTTTTTTTTAAATTATCGTCTTTGTCTTTGTACAGACTTTTTCGTTCTTATTGCTTTATTATAAGTAAGATAAGATAGGTACAGTAGTCGCAGCGGTTGTATGTGTCTCGGAAGTTATTTCCTAGTGGCTGCGCAAACTGCAATTTTTTAGGTGCAATCCCAATTTTGAAGGTGAAGCCAGCATTGTATAACTGCTCGCTCACTCGCTTACGTTTTTCGCATATTCTGTCTCGCTCTTACTTTATGTAGTTTTATTCCCACAGCAGTACTTGCGCAATCGTTCACAGAGCTTAACTTCACAAACATATAGATTGGCTGCGACTACTGTACCTATACAATATAGATGGGGCATAGAATCTAGGGGACACACGATAAAATGACCGCTATTTCGTGAGTCGATTTATTGTAACTCTAAAGGAATTCTATGCTTGCATATAACTTTTTTTTAAGTCAAATCAATTGCTAAGGAACCCAAAAAAGCTCTATGAAAAGTTTTATTCAAATGGATTTACCTTTGCCTTGTGACGATGTGAAACCTCTTTCATAAATTCTTAATTCTTTCATAATACATTTCATTCCATTTGATAGTTTGTCATTATTAATTTTAAATTCAAATAACCTGTCATTCCCATATTGTCAGGGGATTAGCAAAAACTGCAATTTTACGAAATAATATGTTTTAAAAATACCTAAATAAGTTTATTATATCTGGAGTCCTTTAATATGATAGTACTTTCGTTCGTTGTTGTTTTCATCCGTATCGTTGAAGTACGACTCTTATCAAATATATAAAATTGAGAGAAGACTGAATAGAATAGTCGAGTGCAAGATCTCTGTTTATCAACATCTCCGTGTGCTCCTATTGTTCCTGTACTTTTATGTTGTCCACTGAGGTTTGGTCACTGCGCTAGTGGAACAAACCCAAACCCAAGGATTGCCTTGCGACAGCCTTTCTGTAAGCCTATGAAGTACGAGCGCTAACAAGGAAGAAACGCACGCCGCACAGCTATTAGAGACCGACTGAGAGTTTCGAGCGTCGCATTGCTCTCAGTTTAGTCGCCAAAATGTTGGTACTGAATTTCTACAGTTTAAATGATAGAGATTTTATAATAATGTATAACATTTAAGGTGCTTATTATTTGCGCTAGAAACAAAACTAACGAAATAACGTACTAGTACCAACTTGGGGCCATTTACCTTACTCTGTGAGAGAAAATACGTGATACGTCATGTGTTTATCTCAACGTGGAGACCGCTTCCTCGCGAGTTACTGGACGATGACACATCAGCATCACCGTCCGCCTCCTCGGAGAATGACATTTAAATCAGACACAAGGGAAAAGAAAAAACCCTTCCTCTCCCAACACCCATTCCTAGTCACCGTGCAGAGCGATATTTTACAGAGAAGCTTGCACGGGTGTATGCAAGTACCAGTGCAACAGAGATCACGCCTGGGCGAAGAGGCTCACCTCGAGCACAGAATAAATAATAGTACAAGTACTCGAGACCCAATCCAGCCTCAGCGTTGAAGATTCTGATATAGGTCTGTATAGGTTCTGGTATAGGTTCTGATTAGGTGATATAGGTTCTGGTATAGGTATATTTCGTATGGAATTAGACCTACCTAATACAGTTAGGCACACTAGATTGGTTTGTGTCGCTTGCCCACCCTACCCAAATAGTACCTACCTAGGTATAATAACTGGGATTGATTCTCGGTTCATGCGAAATTAGCGTTCATATGAGATGACGTCGAATCTATAGTATGGCACAACATTATCGAAGTATGGATGAATAGAATATAATATTTGTTTAGTGTATAAACTGTATAGGTACATTAAAGGTTAAAGGACTGTTATAAATTATTAGTCATAACAGTTTCGCACATACATACTACATACATGCTTAGTACAAAGGGTTCTAAATTAGTATGGTGCATCTACTACTTTAATACAATGACTCTGGAGAAAAAAAGCATGTTGTCACTCACACAAAAAAAAACTTCTAACACATTAACCGTTATAATGTAAAAATCAAGGAGAATTTTAATTCTAATAAATATATCTACACCTAGATTGATTGAAGTGTAAGGACCTTTAAATATTTAAAGAGCGGATGACAAGAATCTACAGGCTTGGCACAACAAATAGCGCGAATGCATCGTTTTTGTAATATAAATGTTCTATTAAACTCCACTGATTTTCTCCAGATAGAAGACCATATCTTAAAATGGCAGCCACGTGACGTCATCTCGTATGAATGCTAATCTCAGGCACCCGAGACTTACTCCACGTACATACCCTTTTGAAAGAAACAAAAGTCATCCAAAATCCGTTTGGAAATCCTGGAGATATCTATACTTATAATAAAATGAATGAATTTTAATGAAACTTGGTATGATTTGAGTTCATACTACGAGGTAGGACATAGGATACTTTACATCCCGAAAAAATAAAGGGTTCTAGCAGGATAGGGGTTGAAATTTATTTAAAATAACACTTACCACGCTGAAACTACTAGAAGGATTTTGATGCAACTTGGCACGTCATAGTTTTTAAGATGGGTTAAAATTGAGGATACATTTTATCCCGAAAAAGTAAAGAGTTCTTGCGGGATACGGGTTGAAATTTATGTTAAGTATGAAGTTTTTTTTTCGGAATTTACTCCATATTTGATTCTGAAGCCAAAACTGTACTTTTTTCATTTTTCTCTGTCTGTCTGTCTGCCTGTCTCAAAACTACTGAATGAATTCAAATGAAACTTGGTATGAATTGAGTTCATACGTTACTACGAGGTATGGCATTGGATTCTTTTCATCCCAAAAAAATAAAGGATTCCCGCAGGATAAAACAGGTTGACTGTTTTATCCTGCGGGAATCCTTATTATTAAAAGAAGGACTTATTTAAAAGAACACGTATCACGCTGAAATTACTTTACGGATTTTAAGGCAACTTGGCACAGTCAAAGTTTATATTGAGTACTTAATCTTTTTATCCCGATAAAATAAAGGGTTCCAGCGGGATAGGGGTCCAAAGATATGTTAAGTTTGAAGTAATAAATAATACTTTTTGGAGGGTACTCTTTATTCAATACTGAAGCCAAAACTATACATTTCATTTTTGTCTGTCTGTCTGTCTGTCAGTATCTGGACCGTCCATCACGCCGAAGCTACTAAATGAATTCAAATTAAACTTGGTATGATATGAGTTCTTACTACGAGGTAGGATATTGGATACTTTTTATCCCGATATTTAGCATGGTTCCCTTGGGAGAGGGGATGAAAGTCAAAATGTGTACTTAGTTGTATTTCATTAACGCGTAGTCCGATTTCATTCATTATTTTTTGTTAGAAAGAACGTACCTACTATAAATATTATCATGTCGGATTTGTAGTTCAGATATTACAGACAACACAACCCTCAGTATTATGTCCAAATAACTTGAAACCCTAAATGTACAAGAACATTAGAATGTACGGCTCATCTTAAGCTGGCTTTTGCACTTCATATAGGATTAACGGTCACCGTAGATACAAACACAGCGTAGTGTGGGACGCCCGTCGGCCAGTTGGAGAGATGACTCTTATCAAATATATAAAATTGAGAGAAGACTGAATAGAATAGTCGAGTGCAAGATCTCTGTTTATCAACATCTCCGTGTGCTCCTATTGTTCCTGTACTTTTATGTTGTCCACTGAGGTTTGGTCACTGCGCTAGTGGAACAAACCCAAACCCAAGGATTGCCTTGCGACAGCCTTTCTGTAAGCCTATGAAGTACGAGCGCTAACAAGGAAGAAACGCACGCCGCACAGCTATTAGAGACCGACTGAGAGTTTCGAGCGTCGCATTGCTCTCAGTTTAGTCGCCAAAATGTTGGTACTGAATTTCTACAGTTTAAATGATAGAGATTTTATAATAATGTATAACATTTAAGGTGCTTATTATTTGCGCTAGAAACAAAACTAACGAAATAACGTACTAGTACCAACTTGGGGCCTTTAGCATGGTTCCCTTGGTAGAGGGGATGAAAGTCAAAATGTGTACTTAGTTGTATTTCATTAACGCGTAGTCCGATTTCATTCATTATTTTTTGTTAGAAAGAACGTACCTACTATAAATATTATCATGTCGGATTTGTAGTTCAGATATTACAGACAACACAACCCTCAGTATTATGTCCAAATAACTTGAAACCCTAAATGTACAAGAACATTAGAATGTACGGCTCATCTTAAGCTGGCTTTTGCACTTCATATAGGATTAACGGTCACCGTAGATACAAACACAGCGTAGTGTGGAACGCCCGTCGGCCAGTTGGAGAGATGACTTGCGAAAGTCAGCTGGCAATGACTGGATGAGAAGAGCCGAAGATCCGGCTACAGAGAGAGAGAGAGAGAGAGAGAGAGAGAGAGAGAGAGAGAGAGAGGAGAGGCCTACGTTCATCAGTGGGCTGGTATAGACTGATGATGATCAGCATCATCATCATGATGTAGACACAAAAATCACGTTAAACGATCACGTCACGAGACTTAGTCTGTAGTAAGGACGCAAAAATCTGTACAGTCCTGTTTTTTTTGGGATGTTGTTAGGCTATATACCATGGCCCCAATTCTGTTAGCTATTGAACCACGATAACGCAAGTCGATCGCTTGATTTTTCTGTGATTATTTCTCATTTACTACTTAGAAGTGCTGGAAGCGAAAATTTTGCTTTGTTTTTTTTTGTTATCTTATTTTACTTTTCTTTATTTTTTAAAATTTCCCAAGAAAAAGGAATTATATTTTTATATAAATGAGAAAATTTCGCAAAAAAATATCTAGCGATTGACTTGCCATGCCATATCGCGGTTCAATAGTTAACAGAATCGGGGCCTAGTAGTGTCTTCGTGGTGCTCGAAAAACATCGAAATTTATGGTATTTTTTCAGATTATAACTTATAAAAAGTGCTTCCCACGGAAAAGTTATCTGTTACACACATAAAGAAGACAACATTTTCTATAACTTAAGTACAACTGCAGCTCTGTTGTTTTTTGAAAAAATTCGATATGCAGTACTTCAAACATTGGCCATTTTCCGTAAGAAGTTCGAAAAAGTAATTTAAGCCGTCTTTCGAGCAGAATATCGGCTATTATACTCATTCTACGAAGAAAATTATTTAAAAAGTTGTAGAAAAGTTATTTAACTTTAATATAAGCCAACAAGTAAAGTTTTGTAGGACCAAAAGTTCCCCTGTAATCTGGACAAATCAAAAAATTAAGGAAATCGGATTTTTCAAGATATGTAAATTGATATTAATATTGCACAGTTATCTATGGTAATGTTATTAAAATGACATTACATTTATAAATGTTATTTATTTTCAGTGTATCATACCAACATATACCATTTTTTTAAATCGTGTGTGTCTGTTTATCTGCGTCCGTTTGTTTGTTTACGCATCACGTAAAAACTACTGCACTGATTATGATACAGTTTTCACTGATGGATACCTTAGGGTTTGACTGAAAATCTGGTGTACTTGGTATCTCAAAATAATGTGTGAAAACAGAGCATTCGATAAAAAAAATTTTTGGTGGCTGAAGGAGTTTTGATTTAATGTTGGTATATTGGTATTATAGGTCCTGGAATAACACATAGAGTACTTTTAATCTACAGAAATGAACACGTGCGCGAAGCCGCGGGCACAGCTAGTCATGCAATATAAACAAACAACCAGATTTACTAAAGAAGAATTTATTACAAATGAAGAATAATTTTTAACAAATGCCTTAGAGAGCTTCCAGGCTCTCGGCAAATATAACGAGGTCATCTGCTAATCTCAGATGTGACAAGTAGACAACATTGATGTTTATGCCTGCGGTTTCCCATGCAAGCGCCTTCATCACGTCTTCTAGAGCCGCACTGAAAAGCATGGGTGCTTTAGTGTCGCCTTTTCGGCAAACCTCGTTCAATCCTAAAAATCCCAAAATCCCAATGGATATTTTCTACTTCGTGTTCTGGTTCCAAAAATCGTTGTCCGTGCGCAACGTTTTGGCGTCAAAACGAGCCAAGGACAGGGTTCATTACCTAGTTTTGTTTTCTGGAGCTCTTCCACGGATTCTTATCTACCTCTGCCCAGTCGTTACCTGGACCTTTGCCGGAATCTAGAATAAAATGGCCGCTGGGGACTGATGGCCATCGTTTTGTACCTGCATGGTACTTATCATATTGAGCAAAAGGGGTTTAACCATGAAACGCCACGCTGGCCAGTGCATCTTGACTAGTTTGTCGTCAGAGCCCCGTTCGTCGATCAGCACGTGCACCACGGGCAGGTGAGGTTGACTTTGGCGGCTAGATGTTATGCCATCCCTTAGGTACATCCCTCTTAAACAAAAACTCATTCAACTCATCAAACTCACATTCCTTTATTAATAAGCTTCGTCCCGCAGTTTTCGAAGACTAGTTGGCCGAGTGGCAAGTGAGATTGACTACGAAGTCGCAGTCGCGGGTTCGAATCCCACAAGGTGCAATTATTTGTCTGACGAACAGAAATATTTGTTTCAGAGTCATGGATGTAATTAATATTCGTAAGTATGTTTATTCTTTGTCTAGACCCATAGTACAGGGTAACCTAGTTTAGGACTAGGTAATTTGTGTGAATTGTCCTGAATATATTTATTTAGCTAGCTTTCGCACGTGATTTCGTCTGCCCGGACTACGATTTTTCGCAAAGAGTTACAGTTATTCACTTTGGCACCAACGCTCTTGATGCTTTTTGACAGTCTTATTATTATTTCGTTTCCATGGCAACCGTTCCTTATAGGGAGTAATCGTCATTTTCCAGTGTTCCCGTGGAAACTTACTATTTTCCGGGATAAAAAGTATCCTTTGTGTTATTCCAGGGAATAAGCTATCTCCATTCCAATTTTCATCAAAATCCGACTTGCTGTTATCGCGTTAAAACTCCTCAAACAAACGAACAGACAACGTTTCACTTTCATATATTGGGTGTAGCTTATAATAGCTGCACCCCGCAGCTTTTCCTTCATTCCCTTAGCGATGGAATATCAAAAAATCTTCCATAACCTCATGGATACTCAAGGAGTATTTCCTCTAAATTTCAAATCTGGACCTATCCATTGGTTTTAGGCTGTGCGTTTTCTATCAGTCAGCGAATATGACACTGTACTGTTTTATAGGTAATCTAGCTGTGCCCGCGGCTTCGCACGCGTGGTCATTTCTCTAGGTTAAAAGTACTATATGTGCTATTCCAAGACCTAAAATACCAATATACCAACATTTGATCAGAATTCCTTCAGCCATCAAAAAGTTTTTTTTTGATTACTCGGCTTCTACTAATCGGATTGAGATACCAACCACACCAGCTTTTAAGTCAAACCCTAAGCTATCTAGCAGTGAAAACCGCATCACAATCGGTTTAGTAGTTTTTTACGTGACGCGCGAACAAACGTACAGATAAACAGACAGGCACGATTTAAAAAAATGTTATATTCTTGTTCAGTAGCTTATTTCAAGTACGCTAGACGTTTTTTTTTAAATTATCGTCTTTGTCTTTGTACAGACTTTTTCGTTCTTATTGCTTTATTATAAGTAAGATAAGATAGGTACAGTAGTCGCAGCGGTTGTATGTGTCTCGGAAGTTGTTTCCTAGTGGCTGCGCAAACTGCAATTTTTTAGGTGCAATCCCAATTTTGAAGGTGAAGCCAGCATTGTATAACTGCTCGCTCACTCGCTTACGTTTTTCGCATATTCTGTCTCGCTCTTACTTTATGTAGTTTTATTCCCACAGCAGTACTTGCGCAATCGTTCACAGAGCTTAACTTCACAAACATATAGATTGGCTGCGACTACTGTACCTATACAATATAGATGGGGCATAGAATCTACGTTTTAAATGTACCTACTTACCTACCCAAGATTTGTATTAACAGAATAAGTACCCACTAAAGTGTAAAAAATAACTCGGATACCTACAGCAGTGTAGCTATTTAGATGGATCATTTGCGGTTTCCTGCGGCGACCGCGACTGCATCAACCTCAATTTCATGTGCCCGTGTTGTGTACGTTTACTTCAGAAAAAAAACAAATTTAGAATGTAGCCATGGTAGATACTTCAAGTACATAGAATACTTACAACACAATTGGTAGGTACGAGTATAACATAACATCCCTGGAGTTTCTTGGTGCTATGAAATCATTAGGTCAATGTGATGCTTTTTTTCCGCAGCAGTAGATAGAATCTTGGTATATCTGCCTACTGGCCTCTTGGTTTATCTGTACTTCCTACTTATGTAATAAGATATTTTTCTTGTGCCAAATGCAGCTTATCAGCCGCAGATGCTGTTGATTTTTAAATTTCATCGTCAAAACTTAAAGAATCTATACTTATAAGATTATCTACCTATACTACGTTTAAAACTGTAACAGGTCCAACTCTGTACATTGAAGATATTTTGTAAAAAAAAATTGGATTCTGTTCTGTATTCCATTCTGAAGCCAATCTCTTATTTTTTTCATTTCTGTCTATCTGTATCTGGAACTACTGAATGAATTCAACTGAAACTTGTGACAAGATCAAAATACGGTTTACCGGACAATGGTTGGCCGGGTATCCGGATATCCGGCTTCAAGGTTGACCGGGTATCCGGTATCCGGCTAAACGGCTATCCGTTTCATCTCTAGTTTTAAGCATCAACTTTATCTAGAAAATGTTTGAGTAATGTACTCGTATTTATTATTAGATCTTTTCGTTAATGATCAGATTATTTTTGCTAACAATGAAGGGGTTAATTGGGAACATAGACGAATTTATTAAGATAACATTATAAGCTCATTAGAATATTTAAATTGGCATAGGGACACGTGTACTAAATAGACCATGAGGGTTATGAATAAAATGGATGAAAATGAAGGTGAATTTGTTTCAATTAGGTTCCTATAACAACAAAGTTACTACTTAGTTCTTACATAATTGTTGTTGTGGATATTATTGTATTAAGTACCTATACATGTGGGGGGTATCAGATTGGATTAACCAAAATACTTATTTTAGTTCTTCTTAGGTTTATTTGAGAATTTTAATGCTGAAATCGTAGTGGCTCGTCGACATCTTGAATTGCAAGTGTCGAATGAACTTATGATCTAATGAATGAGAATGACTCAATTCAAACAAATAGGTAAGTACTTCATTCCATACAGATGGTACAAAAGGATATGGTGCGTTCCATAGCACACAAAAATTATCCTACATACATAAACACTTATCTTGTGTCCGATACATTAACAATTTTCTAAATGAAGATAGACACGAAAGTAAGATGTATTTTCTTATTGGCTGTGTAACAAATGTTATGTTTTACAAATATAACTGCGGGGTTGCAGAATTGATTTGGTATAAGTCATTCACTAACGAGCACTTATCGGGGAATGGTAAAGAAATTGAGAGGATAAAATCTAGAATGTTCCCTCAGTTATTGATCCGTCTATTTGGCCCACTGTGGTAGGCTTCGTAGCACGCAGGTAGGCGCCTAGGCGCTTCACTGTTGGGACAAGACCAAATTCTTTCTATTAAAAAAAAAAGTTCCCTCAAGATTAATTTCAGATTTAATTAGTAAAGTTTAACTTATTCTTCACCCAGAAGACAATTCAGACATTTGATTTGATTTACTACTTTTCTGTTTTTTTTTATGATCATGGTTTGTGATGATCATGTAATTTTCTTTTAAATACATTTTAAGTTAACGGATATTCTGACACCATTTCATTTCCATATGACACATTTTCATTTTGCATACAAAATGTTAGTCTCAACCCCGAAACCAACCAACTCCTTCAATCATAGTAATCGATATTCAATGGTTTTTATCTAGATCTCGTGAGGCATTATAGTTTTAAAAATAATGAATAATTTACCTATTAATGACCCAAATTTCGTTCCGTTTACACACAGATCCGTTTACACAGATGTGCGACGCCATAATTCGAGAACTTGGTAACAGAATAAACTACAATAAAATATTTGTTTGCAATGGCAACGACGCCACGTCATCTGCAGACCCGTGCAGTGCCTAACTTCAGGTTACCTCCACCATTTAGTTTTTCTGACAGTTGAACAAACGTGTTTCACGTCCATGTGTACGTACCATTATAAGTCGGTGTTTTCTGTTGGACTTTATAATTATGTCTTTAGCGTCAATTTCTGTTAATTTGCAGTATTAATTCTACAAGCTTATATTGTCTAATTTAAAAGTGTATTTATTTAGCTGCTTATTCTTCGCAGTGTGTTTTTCTTATTGTGGGGTAGTAGACTTTTTCGTTCCTGTATGCGATGTATGACACGGAATACTGCAACGAATCACAACGGAACTTAAAAACAACACTTAAAAACAATAAATACACAACAACAACAACAACAACACAATACAATATTTACACGGAACTTAAAGACAGTGACGTAGGTTTTTATTACGTATTGTGGTCGATAGGACAATCATTAGTATTATAGTTATTCTAAGACTTAAAATAACCATGTCATTGTACGTAAAGATAGAAACAAGACATAAGTTCAAAAAGTAAAATCGGGTAAAAAACAGCATGTACGGCCTGTATTATCAAAACCGGACAATGTTTTCAGTTTGAACACATAACCCTACCATTTCTGTGCCGTAATCGGATAAAAAAAGTTTATGACACTCTATGTATAAATGAAGGCGAATCGATTGATACATCGCTTGTCATAATTGGACCAATAGGGTCAGACGCTATGGTGCAACATCTACATACCCACACACACACATACATACATACATACATACATACATACATACATACATACATACATACATACATACATACATACTTACATACATAGACTGTTAAACTATTTACCCTTCCCTTGCTTTGCCGTACTTGGATAAAAATAGGAAAGTAAATGGTCAATAAGCTTTCTTTTTAACCCCCGAACGCGAACAGAGAGGGGTATTTTAAGTTTAGGGTGTGTATGTATGTCTGTGGCATCGTAGCTCCCAAAAGAAGGATGGATTTAGATAAGTTTTTTTTGTTGATTGAAAGCTGATGTGATCGAGATGGTTCTTAGCTTTAATTAGGGGTCGAAGGCTACTTTTTTCTTTTTTTTTTTAGTACTTACTCATAATTTGCACAAACAGATGAAAGTATCTACGGAACAACGTTGATACTTTCAGCTGTGATTTCCACTGTCCAACGATGCAAAGAATTTGGTCCATACTTTATACCCTGTTTGTAAATAGGAACTGTACAATATAGAGACCAACATACGATACTTTTTATCCCGGAAACTGGTAAGTATCACCAAGGAACGGTTGCCATGGAAACGAAATAATAACAAATCTGTCAAAAAGCATCAAGAGGTGCAAGGGATGCTATACTTTTGAATTGGTTTTTAATATCCTAGAAGAAAATGGGATGCTTTTTTCGCGATAAACTGTAGTCCGCGCGGATGAAGTCCCGGGCGAAAGCTAGTTTCAAATAAAACATCCAATTTTGGTAGTACGATTTCCTCAAAACTATGTTATAGTCAAACTAATCACACTAATATTATAAATCAGAGAAGTGTAGCCACTGTCGTAAACAGGCCCATCATAGCAAGAGTTTTAAAAATTAATACTCTCATATCGAGCGGAAAACTTCGTATGCGTGATGCAGAACTCCATACATTAAAAAAACAAAACGTCATAAAATGCATAAAAATCGATTAGCGCCATCTATCTTTTATCTTTAGAAGTGTGTGTATGTTTGTTACTCCTTCACGCTCAAACGGCTGAACGGATTTGCATGGCATGAAATTTGGTACCTGGATAGCTTATATCTTGGATTAACACATAGGCTACTTATCATCATCATCATCATCATCATCATCATCCATCATCATAATCCACGAGGGAGAAACCGCAAGGCACAGATAGTAAAAAAGTAAAATAAATATTATTAAGTTGACATGTCAATCAAAATCTTCATTGTAAATTATATTATTGAACTAGCTGTACCCGCGGCTTCGCACGCGTGATCTTTTCTTTAGGTTCAAAGTACCATAATGTGCTATTCCAGGACCAATATACCAACATTTGATCAAAATTTCTTTAGCCGTCAAAAATACTTTTATCAATTGCTCGGCTTCTAACTCACCGGATTGAGATACCAATTACACCAGTTTTTAAATCAAACCAGCTATCTAACAATGAAAACCACATTGCAATCGGTCCAATAGTTTTTACATGATGCGTGAACAAACAAACATACAGACAGAAAAACAGACAGAGGGACACGATTAAAAAAAAACATGTTCAATACCCTTTTTAAGCACCCAATCGCATTTTTTATCTTCTTTTTATAGCATTTTTCGTACCTATTGCTTTATTATAAGTATAGATATAGGACTGTGTCAATTTGCATCCAAAAATCCGTCCAGTAGTTTCAGCGTGATACGTTTTCTTTTTAATAACTTTCAACACTTATATTGTGGAAACAACCTATATTACAAAAATTGAAGGAATTCATTAGTTACGCACAGAAACTACTGAATTCATTAAAAAAACTTACTAACTTACTTATTATTTTACTTTTTATTTCAAAATAAAAATAAAACAGTTTTGGCTTCAGTAGGTATCGAAATAGAGAACCATCCAAAAAATATTTTTTATTACTTAAATATTAATATAACCTTGGACCCATATCCCGCAGAAGCCCTTTTTTTACGGGATAAAAGTATCCATAATTTTCACCCATGTTATAAACTATGTCTGTTTCAAGTTGCATCAACATCCTTCCAATAGTTTCAGCGTGCTACGTGTTCTTTGAAATAATTTAATTTAATCATTTTTCACCCCTATCCTGCAGGAACTCTTTAATACTTCGGGATGAAAAGTATCCAATGCACTACCTCGAAGAATGAACTCAAATCAGACCAAATTTTATTTGAATTATGTGAGTATTTTCAGCGTGATGCGCTGCCAAGGTACAGATACACAGACGGACAGACAGACAGACAAAAATAAAAAAATACAGTTTTGGCTTTTGTATTGAATGTAGAACAGCCTCCAAAAAAGGTACAAAATATCTTAAAGGACTATGCCAGATCTCCAAAGTGACTTAGGCTCGATGTAAAATAATAGCGGACACAACTGAACAGTATTTTTATTTTTAAAGCATTATGTTAAAAGCTTTTGTGTGTTATTAGTTTTTTCCAGGAACTATTCAAAAATAAGTTATGAGGGAATAAAGTTAACTTTTGAGGTTATGTGACTTTCGTTAGATTATGACAAGGTTTATGGTCAAGAGAATAATATAGCCAAGATAATTATTGAAATCTAATATTACACTGATATATTATGTAGATACTACACTTTACGATCATGTTTAATATCTTTTATAAAGTATTTTTACTTACCTATACCTGTAGTACCTAGGCACTTAGGTACTCAATCTGAGAATCGAACCCTGGGCCTTCTCGGCGATTGTCATGAGCTTGGTACCTAAACCACTGAAACATTTATACAACAAATAATAAATTAACGTATAAGCAGGATAAAAAAATACGTATGCGTCTATTGTTGTTTATTTCTAATATCATAAAATAATATACTGAAATGATTTCTATCAGAATAAACTAAGATAGCCTGTAGATTATTTTTAAATCTATTTTGTTTATCGATTTATTAATAGTTTATTTGCAGTAATTACGAGTTATAGTGAAGACTATGATTCGTATTTAGTATCAATTCACAGCAATTTCTGGTCATTTCTATCCATTTTAATTCCTATTTTTTTTTAATAACCGTTCTTGAGAGTTGTTTTATTAGAATTAATTACATCATTTTATATGGTCAATAATGTGGATAGATTTCGTGTTCCCAGCATTTAACTTTTAAAAGTCTTGCACAGCTTTTCCGGTCATTTCTATTCATATTAATTGTTTTTATTTTAATAACAGTTCCAGAATGTTATTTTTTTAATAAGAATGAATTAACTTATTTTATATCGTCAATAATGTGGATAGATTTCGTGTCCGCGGCATTTAAAATTTAAAAGTCTTGGAAGCCGAAAGCTGGCATCCGTCTTTACAGAATTTGGGACATTATCCTGTAGGAACTCCTCAATTTTGTAAACTATGACTGTGCCAAGTTGCAACAAAATCCTTCCAGTAGTTACAGCGTGATACGTGTTTTTTTAAATAAATTTCAACGCCTATCCTGCGGGAACCCTTTAATTTTTCGGGATTAAATATGTCCTACCTCGTAGTATGAACTCAAATCATACCAAGTTTCATTTAAATTCATTCAGTAGTTTCGGCGTGATGCCTAGCCAAGATACAGACAGACAGATAGATAGACAAAAATAAAAAAAAAACAGTTTTGGCTTCAGAATCGAATATTGTACCCTCCAAAAGAAAATTTCAAAATATCTTTAATGTACAGAATTGGACCCGTTACAGTTTTATTATAAGTATAGATATGCGCAGAGTAATTTGATATCAACCGGACAGTAGGCAATTCAGCAGACAGACAACTTCCAGTCGCAAGGATTTGAGAGCTGGAGGTCGTGCTGAGGCAAAGCGCTAAAGCTAGTGTGAGCCAAATTCGAAAAGTTTACAGAATTGAATTTAGCGGAACGCTTGGTTGCAGTGAATGAAATGCTTGCGTGTTTTAAGGGCAATGAGCGCCATCTGGTTAAATCGGAGGCAGAACTTTGATTCGTTTGATTTATGCGCTGGAGTTGTTGATGCTGGCAAAGATTTGATGGTGGCTTTCTATTATTCTTTGATGCTGGTAAATTATGTAGTGTCTTTTTTGTTCTTATTGCTTTATTATAAGTACAGATACTACGCTCTGTTGTGTAGAGGTTCTACAATAAAAATACTTACGCCGTGTTAAGGAAGTAGGATACTCCATTGTGCTATACCTACTCGTTCCTTAATATCTAAGAACCATCTCGATTACCTCAGCATTCAATCATAAAAAACCGCACCTAAATCAAACTATTCGTTTGGCAGCTACGATTCTCACCACTTTTTCTCACCTCCCCCCTCCCCCTCCCCATATAGCTAAGAACCATTACAAACACATTAGCTTTCAAAAAAAAAACGAAAAATCACACACTCCACACACTCACAAACATACAGTGATACACACCCTAAACTTATAACACCCGTCTCTTTATTCAGGGGTTAAAAAATGTAAAAAATAACGCATAAAATATGTAAACGCTATTAATTATGGAACAAAAAAAACTAAAAGCGTGTGGTTTCGATCCACGGACGTCTGAATTAGACTTCCGCGCATGTTAACCGCTCGGCCACTCGTTAAGTTACGCAGACAACGAAATTTGGTACCGTTCTTCAAACGGATGTTTTATTACTTTAATTTAACATAAACTTTGGACCCTTATCCCTTTAAAATCCTTTATTTTTTCGGGAGTAAAAGTATTCTAAATTTTAACACACAATATAAACTTTGACTATGCCCAGTTACATCAAAATCCGTCCAGTAGTTTGAGCGTGATACGTGTTCTTTTAAATAACTTACAACCCTTACCTTGCAGGAACCCTTTATTTTTTCGGGATAAAAAGTATTCTAAATGTTAATCCATAACATCAGCTATGATTCTGCCAAGTTGTATCAAAATCCGTCTGGTAGTTTCAGCGTGATGCGTGTTCAAAGAGTCAGACAGACAGACAGACAAAAAAAAACCTTTTTGCACTCCATATCGATTATGAAGTTTATCTCAATTAAAATTTTCAACAAATATTTAATGTACAGATTTAGCCCAGTTACAGTTTTATTATAGTTTTACAGTTTTATTATAGTATAGATAGATTAGATAAATAATTATTTTGCGGCTCTGTTGGACGGCAGTTCTTGCGTTTTGGTCCAGTGGCGGAGTATCGGGCAATCCATCCACCCTCTCCGCCACAGTCACCAAGAGGCTGTTGGCGCTGCCTCGCCCCATGCCGCCATCGCCGCTGACACGTGCTTCCATGAACATCCCCGATGCACTACAGTAGCGAGGCAGCCCCAACAGCGCTCTGAACGCATTGTTGAACTGGGTAGGTACCTACGCAGGGCACTGTAATCATATTGAGTGTAGTCGATCCATACCTAAACTAAATTTTCTACTAATTTGTAGCATAGGTGTAGTAGAAAAACAAACCTTCACTTCGTACACTGTTACACCGTACTTCTAAAATCTCACATTTTTTCAATAGTTTCACTATTTAAATGGCCATAAATCGAAAGGCTTTGTTTGTCTATCGGCCTAAATATGCAAGACGCGACATTTTAGAATTTTTTAAGCAATTATGTTTAAAAAGACAATATACAAAGAAACTTAAAAATATTATAAATTTGTTGAATGTTTACTACCGTCTCATGTATGCATGAATACCACTTCGGATGAAGTTATTGAATTAAGTTTGTTTAGGTCGCTCCAACACACTTAAATCCTCTTAAGTAAAAGATGCTGCCTTTGTTGTGAGAAAGGAGGATTGGTGTACAGTGTCTATAGTGTTCCGATATCGTGTGTATGTGTTTAAGTAATCAAATAACGTTAATGCCTGTCCTAATCCAGGATAATGCTTTTGTTCGCCAGTTTCGTGCTCCGCTACGCCCTCGCACAAATATTTGTTTATCTTTTACTTACCTACTTTTATCGCGATCTATGCGCCTTTGTTAAAAATTGGGTGTAGCGTTTTGTGAAATGATGCTTTTTTATCAAAAAATTGCCCAGTTCGAGAGCACGTGGCGAGTGATCGATCACTGAGCCCTGTGCTGTAGTTGTTGTTGCAATATTTCACGTCTATCCACAATTTTTAACAAATTCCACACCGATGGAAGTTTGTGAACTCGGTGGTTGTTATGACATTAAGTATTAATTTATACAAATTAAAATCAATTGATAAATGAGCCCAAGTTGTCACCCAGTGGACACCCGTGGTAGACAAAGAAAACGATGGCGTAATCCCTTGGATTCCTTTCTGCGGGATAGGTCTGACGTGGCAATGGATAGGGATGTTGGGCAAGAGACAGGGAAAGCCTTTTTCCAGCAGTGCGACAGTGTTATATAGAAAAATAAAAATGAAAATGAACGAAAAATAGTTATCAACAACGAAAATAATTTTAAAAATAATCATAATTTATTTCTTTTTATTTAACGTTACTTAGTTCGATTTGGATAATGGTCGGTGGGCATGTTTTTTTTTAATATTTTGTCGTTTATCATTTGTCTGACTTACAGTTTGGCGGAAGTAAGCTACATATTTTTCCTTGGTTCATTTTAAATATGGATTTTTTGCAAAGTAACGCGTCTATCCGGTTAAATCATTTTGAATCTTAAGTCATAGTTACTCCAGGCAAAATCGCGCGAAATATTGTTGTTGCTGTGGTCGCGTCAACCTTATTTTCCATTCCTTGCTCAATGGTTTCGCGCAATCGTACAAAACTCGGCCTGTGATTGGCCACTAACAAACCGAACCAAAGAGTTATGAAATAATTATGTAAGTAGAGGGAACCTCGGGAAAATGATGAAGGCAAAATGGGGAATATTTTTGGAAAGAAAAATGTATATTGGAAATAAGATCAATGACACCCTGTTAATTGTACTATTTAAATATGACATGAATTTATCTATCTAATAACATTAAAATATCAACACAGTTTAGTAGAAAAAGTGACCAGAATATTCTTATGAAAACCGGAAATAATTCAAAATTTTGGTCCAAATTATAGGTCTGTTTTATTTGTTTTTTATTTATCCTACTAAGGTACTTATTAGGTGTTTTACCATATAGGAAAAATATTCCTTGAAAAGAATGGGTAAAAAACGCGAAATCAATTTTAAATCAAAAACTGGCTTCTGCACTGTCAACTAATTTTAAATGATGAAAATCCTCAACTCTCACGGTTTACATAGATCCGTAGCATACATTAATCGGCTCTATTTGACTCTACTCGACCTATTCACCTCTATTCGACTCTATTCGACTCTATTCGACTTTGATTCTATTTGACTCTATTCTACTCTATTCGTCTCTATTCAACTCTGTTCGACTTTATTCGATTCTATTTGAGCTGTTTTTCTTGTTTTCTGTTGTGTGTTTCACACGGCAGCAAAGTTATTCTGCGTCTCGTACTTTTGAAACCCGCGCTACGCTCAGGGCCATTATTCTTTATGAACAGTCACACGCGTAACGCGTCTCGCTGTGGAATTGTTCGGAAAAGTACGGCAATTCTCGAACATGCACAAACCACGCAGATATCTTAACGCGGCGCGTTACGTGGCCGAGTGGCAATAGAGAATAAGGTCCCTGGTTATTAGTACAAGTACTTGCGCCAAAAAATCACTTTGCAGCCTTGCATAACAAATAACTTAATAATTATAGAAGGCTGAAATTACGTATATTAATTCTGTTATGTCACGGGACTGAATTAATGTGCAAAGTTTCATGACAATCGGTTTAGTAGAAGTAGTTGAAAAATCTGTCGCAAGATTAGTAGCAAGTAAAGCTAAGTAAAACTGTTCAAAGAGTAAAAAAAATCATTTTTTCTTCCAACTACATAGTTATATCACCCGTTTACAGCCCGAGCTAATAAAGCTCGTGCTCCAAACTAACACTTATTGCAGCAATGAGTCACTTTCCGCTCGATGCAGTAATCTACTATTCCAAGTTTGTTTGACTGTACATTTAGTCCTTACAGAGTTGACGAAGTTGCTTGTTCCTCCGTATCGAGAATGTTTAATCATTCATCCCATTAGATTTGATTCAAGGCTTATGGAGCTTACATCGATCTCTAGCCGTGGGTTGCTCGCGCGGGCCCTAAGTGTGAACATCTGTATTTGCGTATGGCGCTCCCACTCTGCGACGATTGATACAAAGCCGTATTCAAATAACTTTAATCATTTAAGTACACAAATCCATTCTCGCTACTAACGAATTATAATTATTCATAGGCGACGAGCGCAATCCTTTCCGTCTGCGGGCCTGTGTTTGCATAATGCCACCGTCAATGATTTACTGTGCAGTTTCTAAAATCCTTTTATAGAGGCAGACGGCACTAATCATTTTGGAATTCGTGGATATTTTTTAAAAGCTAGGAGGAACTTGGGAATGTTCTCGTAGTCCGAGAGGTCCTTTAAAGATAGGTGCAGAATGAGAGTGAAATTGACAGTTCGACAGGGGTACACACGGAACTGCACACAGGAATGCTGGTTTTCCGGGTTAGGCTCACGCTGACACACACACACAAACACCCTCCCTCACGCACCCACACACACGCATATATACACACTTCACACACACAACTGTGGCTGTCCACACTCTCTCTGAACTAACCACTGTAATTTTATTTTTATAAATACCTGCGTAAAACTCTCATCAGTCCACGTTTTTTTTTGTCCACCTACAGTTAAGCCTGCGTCGGGATCTAAGTTAACGGATTGCAGAATTGTGGCACCGTTGTCCTTTTGTATTCTCCAAAGAAAACATTTTTTACATGGTTTATGAGGCTGATATCAATATTTCATTTACACAAAATTTGCTTTCAACACCGAAATAATTGAATCAAAGCGCAAAATAACAATTAACCCTTTTCAATTGTACTTTTTATTGAATTTAGACAAGCATGCACATAAGGTGATCAATAAAAATGATCTGCGCTCACGCTCATCGCGCGCAATCGACTGTAAATGTTAAAGCGGGCTCCAGTTCAAGCGCGGCGGAGCGTCTCCGTGACGTGTTCTCGTGTGACATGCTCTCCGGTCTGACAGACCACGGCCCATTGCACCTGTCACTCATACTTCGTAGTGCACGGTTATTGTCAATCTGCTGGTAGATTTAAAAAAGCATAAACTAATTTTCTTTGGGAATTTATTTTAAAAATAAGCTGGTTTAGAGCAATGCACAAATTCACAAATAAAATGTGTCAGTGACGAAAAACACAGACGAATCTTTATCTATTTTCTAAAATGCTGGTTTCATTATCGGATAGCTTAGAATTTGACTTATAATATAGTGTACTTTGTATATCAATCCGATGAATTTATAAAAAAACTTTTTAAAACTTTTTCTAAATTTGGTATATTGTACTTTATTACCCATAAAGTACAATATCCTATGTGTTATTTGAATACCTTTGAAGTATTCAAATAACACATAGGATACTATTCCCCAGAAAAAAACCCACGTGGCCAAAGTCGCTGGCACAGCTAGCACTTATAATAAAGCAGAATGAAACAAAATTTCTGTACAATGAAGATAATGGTCTACTCGTAGGGTACTTAAAATAAGATACCGAAAAAGAAAAAACATTTAAAAAAAAAATGTCTGTCTGTTTGGCTGTTTGCGCATCACGTAAAAACTACTGCACCGATTGCGATGTGGTTCTCACGGTTGGATAGCTTAGATTTTGACTTAAAACTTTTGTCTTTTTGGGTTGTGCCATAATACCAGCGCTGAGTGTCATAGACACTCAGTATTATGCTGAGGCGCGGCCTTTTTGGCAACGCACTTAATTTTTTACTATTTTTTTGTTATTATTATTGTGTTTTTTTTTGTTTGTTAATTGTGTGTCAAATAAATGTTTTCTTTTCTTTTTTTTTATATCTATTTTACGTCTGAACGAAGTTTGATGAAAGGTATATTGGTACTTTTGGTTCTGGAATAACATATAATTATATAGGATCCTTATATCCCAGCAGAAAACTTAACTCGCCGGCAAAGCCGCGGGCACAGCTAGTCTTTAAATAAATATCAGAGTACTTAGAAAATATTTAGAAAATACGCTATTTACTATTAACTGAAAATGTATTCTTCATATTATACATATAACAACAATACGGTGCAATCTTTGTGAACTACACTTTTTTTAATAAAATTAGTTTCAATGATATCGATAATTCATTAACGCATGACCAACAATTGCCTTTTTATTTTCACCAGATGTGCGATAAACGTTATCAAGAGGGTTAACCGTGACCTCATAAAAAGCAGAATTTATTTCATCTCACGACCCTTGCCCCGAAACTAAGACAGCGGAGGAAATAATAGAAAACATATCGTAATTAAAATCCAACCCTTCCTGTTTTTGCGCCTTTTATGGAGGGATAAAATTGGAACGAGGCGCGCGTGACCGATTCGATGATATAGTGGAGTCCTGCAGACGGGCTGCGAGCTGCGAGGGCGGCCTGAGGGGCCGCGCGCAAGCTCCGACGGATTAAACGATCTTTAATGACTCTGTTACCTCGTTTATTAAAATGTTAACATATGACGCTCGCAATTAGGCTTACAAAACTTTTATTTCCGGCTCATTTTAATGTTAAAATGTAGGAAATGAATAGAGCTGCCGTTATGGTTATACTATTATTTATTCTGTGAATAAACTACGAACAAAACACTGAAAGAAAAAAAAAAGAAAGGCTGGAGTTTCTCAGGTGACATGAACAACAAAGAAGGTGTTTCAAAAAAAAAAAAAACTGTATCAATCGTCCCCATATGGGGTCGGTTGTAACTTGTAACAGATGTTGAGATCGATTGTAACGTAGATAAATACTACAAAATAGAAGTATTATTATTAGTTTTACTACTTAAACATCACAGACTCATATTAATTTACTAATTAATACCTACTGTGTACTGCTTATAATTCTAGCTAAATTATGGAACCATTTTTACCAGTTTCATTTTTAATAACTATGTTTTGCCCGCAACTTCACTTGCGTGGTTATTGATGTGTAAACATCTAATGTCGCGGTACGGGGGTAACGCCGACTGTTGGCGTGGCAATCGAGCGTTTCCGCGGTGCAAATAGGAGGGATGGGGGGAGAGGTGGGGGCTGGTCCTTATTAGTATGCTGGCCACCACACTGCCCATCATGATAAATATCTAATGAGACAGTTTTCTAAATCGTGCAATGGAGAGAGCTATGCTTGGAGTTTCACTACGTGATAAGATCCGTAACGAGGAAATCCATAGAAGAACCAAGGTTATCGACATAGTTTTCAGAAGTTAAAGTGGCAATGGGCATGCCATATAGTTCGCAGAGCCGAAAACCAATGGGTAATAAAGGTTCTGGAATGGTGACCACGAACAAGCAAGCATAGTGTAGGGAGACCCCCCACACGATGGGTGGACGACATTGTAGCCATCGCAGGGAGTCGGTGGATTGAGGCGGACCGTTTGTCGTGGCGATCTTTGGGGGAGGCCTATGTTCAGCAGTGGACTGCTAAAGGCTAAAATGATGATGTTGATTATGTTTACACATCTGCTAAGCTTCCCGTGATGTTTTTTTTTTATTTTGTCATGGTTTTCTAAGTATACCATGTTTTGATTTAACTCACAGTTGTCAGAAGACTAATGAAAAACATAGCTTATTGACTATGCAGATGACTTTTCGTCACACGCTGCTAACACCATGCATTCGCAGCCTGTGCACCTTTGGCTTTGCGCACATGAATTGCACAATATGGTTTCAATAATCCGTTGGCCATTCTACAAATTAAAATCCAAATGTACCTTCTTCCGACGGGTAGGAACTTCGTGAATAAAGAATGTCAAGATAGGTACACTAAATTGCTTCAGCATAAATAGCCACTGCATCAAAATCCGTCAAGTAGTTTCAGCCTGATGCGTGATCTTATACATAACTTTCCTACCGTATCCTGCGCGAAGCCTTTAGTTTTTCGGGATAAAGGTATTCTAAATGTTAATCCATAACATTAACCATAATTTTGCCAAGTTGCATCAAAATTGGCCCGTTAGTTATATCGTGATGCGTGTTTAAAGAGACAGACAGACAGAAAGACAAAAATAAAAATATAACTGGCTTTCATATCGATAATGAAGTTTATCTCAATTATCATTTTCAAAACATATTTAATATACAGATTTGGTACATGAAGTGACCTATAGATGAGTCAAATCAGTCTTTTGATTATAATTAAATATTGAATGATGAGTTACAGTAGTTAAAAAGAAACAAAACTTCAATAAATTTATTTTATACAAGACATTCTCAATGTACATTTGTTGTGCTAATAATAAAAACCGTGCCTGCTCCCTTTATGAAACAATAAAATGATCATAGTGAGTAAGGAATAAACTATCCTACACTAAAATTAATCCCACTCATCTAGTTCATTTCACATCCAATAAAATACTCCAGACTCGTATTTCCTTAAAAACCGAGTAATTTAAATAATAAATTGATCAAAAATACTTACTTTTGGTTATATAAATTGAAAGTGGCTTTGGAGTTCGTCGGTAGAGTAGAGCGTAGAGTGAGTAGAGTGTTGGTTAGGTAACGTGATATTCACGTTATTTCAACCGTACCCTGTTTCAACCGTACCCAGTTTCCTCTACTAGAAAATACGGTACGTTACTTAATAAAAAGTGAAAGAGTAGCGTACAAAGTGATCGAATAAAATTTACCATTCACAATCACCAGCATATGATTGTGAATGGTAAATAGCAACAACATCCACTTGTCTAACTAGCGTGAAATAAGCCTAATGTGAAATGTAAACACTAATGACCTCAAGCAGAAAGAAATATAGGACGGGAAATAGCTTCAATTTACAAACAATAGTAGGTAGTAGACGCTAATTTCCAGCAGGATGGTATTACAGATAATGTTGTGGTAATACTGGCAAATAACAGAAGCTGCGCAGTGTCGATCAGTGATTAAGCTCACAACAGACAAGTTTCGGAAAAAATTAAAACGTTGCTAAACTTATTGGGCTTAGTGACTCGCCGTGACTACACGCGGGTAGCTCTCACACCGCGGCATTTTTCTTACTTTTAGCATTTATATACACGTCGTAACTTCTAAAAAAAATACGCCAGTAAGCTTACTGGCGTAATCTATGATTATTTTTAAAATGCATTGTCATCGTGTTACGAGCTAATTTTCAGCCGCATAGCTAATCGGGAAGTGCTTGAAATTTGAGTTGCGAGATTCCTCCCGGAACGACAAACAATAAAGTGACTTAATAGTTTGAGTTGCAAGATTCCTCCCGGAACGACAAACAAGAAAGTGACTTAATAGTTTGAGTTGCAAGATTCCTCCCGGAACGACAAACAAGAAAGTGACTTAATAGTTTGAGTTGCAAGATTCCTCCCGGAACGACAAACAAGAAAGTGACTTAATAGTTTGAGTTGCAAGATTCCTCCCGGAACGACAAACAAGAAAGTGACTTAATAGTTTGAGTTGCAAGATTCCTCCCGGAACGACAAACAAGAAAGTGACTTAATAAAACGTGGTAAAATACAAACATACAAAAAACAAATCTTTCCTCTTTATAATATTAGTGTAGACTAGCTGTACCCGCGGCTTCGCACGCGTGGTCTTTTCTTTAGGTTCAATGTACCATAATGTGCTATTCCAGAACCAATATACCAACATTTGAACAAAATTCCTTCAGCCGTCAAAAATACTTTTATCAATTGCTCGGCTTCTAACTCACCGGATTGAGATACCAATTACACCAGATTTTAATCAAACAATGCAAACCGCGTTGCAATTGGTCCAGTAGTTTTGACGTGATGCGTGAACAAACAAACCTACAGACAAACAGAAAGAAAGACACGATTAACAAAAAAATATTGTTCAATACCTATTTTAAGCACCCAAGAGCATTTTTTTCATTTGAATTCATTTAGTAGTTTGGGTGCAATGCGCGGTCAAGACACGGACACACAGACAGACAAAATTAAAAAGTAAAATAGTTTGAATTCCAGTATCGAATATAGAGAACCATTCAAAAAATATTTTTTTTTACTTTAATATTAACATAACTTTGGACCCATATCCCGCAGAAACCCGTTCAATTTTTCGGGATAAAACGTGTCCTAAATTTTAACCCATTATATACCTTAAGACAGTGCCAAGTTGCATCAAACCCCGTCCATGAGTTTCAGCGTGGTATGTGTTCTTTTAAATAAGTTTCAACCCCTATCCTGCGAGATCCCATAAATTTTTCGAGATGTAAATTATCCTGTCCTACCTCGTAGTATGAACTCAAATCATACCAAATTTCATTTGAATTTATCCAGTAGTTCCGGCGGCGTGATGCGCGGCTAAGATACAGACTGACATACAGACAAAAATGAAAAAAAAATACAGTTTAGGCTTCATTATCGAAAATAGAGTAACTTCCAAAAAAACACTATATCTTTAATGTACAGAATTTGGACCCTTTATTTTTTCGGCACAAAATGTATCCATAATTTTCACCCATCTTATAAACTATGTCTGTGCCAAGTTGCATCAACATCCATCCAATAGTTTCAGCGTACTACGTGTTCTTTTAAATAATTTTCCACCCCTATCCTGCAGGAACACTTAATTTTTTCGGGATGAAATGTATCCAATGTCCTACTTTGAAGTATGAACTGAAATCATATCATGTCATTTGAATTCATTAAGTATTTTCGGCGTGGTGCGCTACCAAGGTACAGACAGACAGACGGACAGACAGACAGACAGACAAAAAAATACAGTGTTGGCTTTAGTATTGAATATAGAATGCCCTCCAAAAAAAACATAATATCTTCAATTTACAGAATTTTGGACATTATCCCGCAGGAACACTTTATTTTTCGGGAAAAAAGTATCCTCAATTTTTACCCATTATATAAACTATGAATGTGCCAAGTTTAAAAAAACCGCCTAGTAGTTCCAGCGTGATACGTGTTCTTTTAAATAACTTTCAACGCCTATCCTGCAGGAACCCTTTAATTTTTCGGGATGAAAAGTATCCAATGTCCTACCTTGAAGTATGAACTCAAATTATATCAAATTTCATTTGAATTCATTGAGTATTTTCGGCGTGATGCACTTCCAAGGTACAGACAGACAGACGGACAGACAGACAGAAGACCAAAACTAAAAAAAAAAACATATACTTGACTCTACTCGACTCTACTCGACTCTACTCGACTCTACTCGACTCTACTCGACTCTACTCGACTCTACTCGACCCTACTCGACTCTACTCGACTCTACTCGACTCTACTCGACTCTACTCGACTCTACTCGACTCTGCTCGACTCTACTCGACTCTACTCGACTCTATTCGTCTCTTTTCATTTTCAATTCTATTCTACTCTGTTCTACTCTGGTCTACTCTGTTCTACTCTGTTCTGCTCTGTTCTACTCTGTTCTGCTCTGTTCTACTCTGTTCTACTCTGTTCTACTCCGTTCTACTGTATTATACTGTGTTCTACTCCGGTCTACTCTGTTCTGCTCTGTTCTACTGTATTCTACTCTATTCTACTCTGTTCTGCTCTGCTCTGCTCTGCTCTGCTCTGCTCTGCTCTGCTCTGCTCTGCTCTGCTCTGCTCTGCTCTGCTCTGCTCTGCTCTGTTCTGCTCTGTTCTGCTCTGTTCTGCTCTGTTCTGCTCTACTCTGCTCTACTCTGCTCTACTCTTCTCTACTCTACTCTACTCTACTCTACTCTACTCTACTCTACTCTACTCTACTCTACTCTACTCTACTCTACTCTACTCTACTCTACTCTACTCTACTCTACTCTACTCTACTCTACTCTACTCTACTCTACTCTACTCTACTCTACTCTACTCTACTCTACTCTACTCTACTCTACTCTACTCTACTCTACTCTACTCTACTCTACTCTACTCTACTCTACTCTACTCTACTCTACTCTACTCTACTCTACTCTACTCTACTCTACTCTACTCTACTCTACTCTACTCTACTCTACTCTACTCTACTCTACTCTACTCTACTCTACTCTACTCTACTCTACTCTATTCTACTCTATTCTACTCTACTCTACTCTACTCTACTCTATTCTACTCTATTCTACTCTATTCTACTCTATTCTACTCTATTCTACTCTATTCTACTCTATTCTACTCTATTCTACTCTATTCTACTCTATTCTACTCTACTCGACTCTATTATTCCCTACTCGACTCTTCTCGACTCTAATCGACTCTTTTCGTTTCAATTTGACTCTATTTGACTCTTTTAAACCCTATTCGACCCTATTCGACTCTATTCGTTTCTTTTCGAATCTATTCTATTCGATTCTGTTCGATTCTATTCTATTATGTTTACACATCTGCCAGGATCCCGTGACGGCTCATTTTTTATTATTATTATTATAAACACTAATATAATATATTATTTTAGCTGTTTTTCTTGCACCTAGCATTTTCCTCGCTGTAGTGAGGTGAAAAGTTTTGTATTGCGCACGGCAGCAAAGTTATTTGGCGTCTCGTACTCTTGAAACCCTCGCTACGCTCAGGATTCAATAAAAGTACTCTCGCCAAAAAATCACTTTGCAGCCTTGCATAACAAATAACTATTGTTCGCTCATCACGTAAAACTACTGCTTACTGGACCGATAGCAATGTGTTTCTTTGCTGGTCTTTGTCATGGCTCTACAGAACCCTAAGTACTCTTAAATATATATTTACCTACTTATAACTATGTTTGCTTACTCGAACTTTGGCACCGTGCGTGCGTAACGCGGGGGTTTCCGCAAAATTTTAAACGTTGTCTAAGTCTTGTTACCTTTTAAGTTAACGTTTTAACTCCTGGCATCGCAGGAGCTACAATACTGGCTTTAACCATAGTGTGGGTGGAAGCTGCTGGCCCAGTCGGCGTCTCGGCTGGAGTGAGACGTGACGGGGCGGAGTCACCGGCGGTGTGTGCTCCGACTTGGATCATCACGTTTTATATTGCGTACGATTAGGAAGCGTAAACTGGCAGCCGAATATGATGAGACGTATCTCATTATTAGTTTTGTAAAGGATGTCAGCGGTTTTTCACGTATAACTACATATATATATATATATATATATATATATATATATATATATATATATATATATATATATATATGTTCTCTTTATGATATTGGTAGAGACTACACGGTGCCAAACATTATGTATTATATATATATATATATATATATATATATACAATACATAATGTTTGGCACCGTGTAGTCTCTACCAATATCATAAAGAGAAAAGATTTGATTGTTTGTTTGTCCATCCATACCAATATATATATATATAAAAGTGAAACGTTGTCTGTTTGTGTGGGGAGCTTTCACGCGATAACGGTTAGACGGATTTTGATGAAATTTGGAATGGAGATACCTTATACCCTAGAATAAAGCATAGGATACGTTTTTCTCCCGTAAAATTGTAAGTTTTCACGGGAAAACTGGAAAATGTTGATTACTCGCTGTAAGGAACGGTTGCCATAGAAACGAAATAACAAGTCTGTCAAAAAACTTCAAGAGCATTGACGCTATACCTACTTTCGCACTGGTTTTTAATATCCTTGAAGAACACAGGATGCTTTTTTTTGCGATAAAGTAGTCCGCGCGGACGAAGTCGCGGGCGGGAAAGCTAGTAATGGATAAACTCAAAAAATACTAATTTGTTTTAAAAAAAGCTTTCACGTTTAGATAGCTACATTATCAGCGAGTAACATGGCCAACATTTTAGTCTTCAAAATATTAAAGATCCCTACTAAACTTGCAATAATGTAACCCAAGGTATCAAAAATACAGAACGAAATTACATGTTGCCATGAAAACGAAATAATAACAAGTCTGTCAAATACGTGAGAACTAATGAAGTTGTCTATGGTCAAAAAAACAACACGATCGTTGCTGCCAAAGATTTTGAATGACGCTTACTGTTTTTTTCTTTATTAGAAGTTACGACGTGTATAAAAATGCTAAAAGTAAGAAGTGAGCTCTTCCCGAGTGCAGCCGGGACGAGTCACTAGTATTAGATAAAGGGGTTCAAACATTTTTGTATAGAATCTGGCATATCCACCGGCCGCCATTTTGATCTTTTTTCAAAGTTTCCGAGCACAACGAAAGTAGTATATATGGGTAGGGGACACTTATACAAACAAAAAATGTCAAGTCATATTACCCTAAAGTGTCACGTTCCCGAAATATGTGGAGGTAAAGGTCGCCATATGAGAACAATTACAATTATTAAAAATGCAGTAATTACGTGGGTATACGCATTTCATTGTATAAATAGTTCCCAGTAGTAGTTCATTTTACTATTTATTAGAAGACAGTATTAATATTTGCACGAAAAAGCCGTTTTTTTTAGTTACTTAATTTACTAAATCACTATTATAACAGAATGTGTACACAAATTATTATATCAGAATGTGTTAGCTATTATAACAGAATGTGTACACAAAATTATTATAACAGAATGTGTTAGCTATTATAACAGAATGTGTACACAAAATTATTATAACAGAATGTGTACACAAAATTATTATAACAGAATGTGTACACAAAATTTCGTGACAGTGCTGTTGACCGTTGAAGAATTCCTTTATCTGGAGCTGTTCCTGGATGTCAATTCAGGTCATGCTTACCATAAAAATGCATTGTCATCGGAACTGAACCAACATGCAAAAATTCAACTCCGTAGGATAAGAGAAAATTGTTCTAATTCAGGTTGCAAGATTTGACCTCAACAAATATACATACATACAAACATTGCAAGTTAAATAAAAGCTTTTAAAAAGAGAGTCCATATGATAGCACCCTTGACAATACAAAAAGGGAGAAACACTTATCTAGCCCTAAATATTATCCGATTGTAAATATTATGTTGATTCATAATTAACTACACTTACGTCATACTTAGTTTTTCTAAATTTTTCAACAACTTCGAAGTTATAAGCTTTAACGAACTATTATAGGTTTTTTTGCTCTGAAACTAAAACAAAATCGAAATGCTTTTTGTCAAAAACATAGGCATTCTTTAAAAAATGAAACTTATATTATATTCAAGCGATTGTCATCAATAACAAAAGATTTCACAAAAGTGCTTTCCCTCAAAACACCATTCTATCAAAAACACAACTAGCAACTCTCTCTATCGCTCGTATGGGGATCAGGGTGAGGAGGTGAGATAGCAATACATTTACTTGCGAAGATTACGTCAAGCTACTATCCTTTTAACATTAACTTAGGGGACATAAAGAGGTTGGATAATTATAGACCTAACAGCCTGCTATCCCACCTGTAAAAGCTATTCTCGAGAGTTCTAGTCAACAGACTTGAAAAGAAACTAGACTTCTTTCAACCACGCGAGCAAGCTTGCTTTAGCTTGGATTCAGCACTAACGACCACCTCCAAACCCTTAAAACGGTTATAGAGAAGTGTAACGAGTATAGAAAGCCTTCGTTGATTACGAGAAAGCTTTTGCTTCAGTGGAGTGGTGGGTTATGTTGCTCCATAACCTTTATAGCCAGGTGCCGGATTGACGAGAGATATATTAAGATTCTCAACCATCTTCACCAAAATGCTACCGCCTTGCACAAGAAGACGAATAAATTACAACTAGAAAGAGGTGTCAGACAGGGCGACACAATATCTCCATAACTTTTGCTATGGAATATCTGTTCCAACAAATAGACTGGACAGATAAGGCTTTGGTGGTGGATGGAGAAAGGCTCTCCAATCTGAGATTTGTGGATGATCTGGTGCTTATATCTGACAACATTGATGACATGATCGTCATGATGGAGAACCTGAGGATAGAATCCGAAAAAGCAGGCTTCAAAATGAACACCAGAATGACCAAAATTATGACCAACATCCCTGATGTCACTAATTACTGTGACAGAGTAGACATATATTTGGGACACAAGATTACTTTGGGCTTTGAAAACCAAACCGCGGAGGTAGAACGACGCATTGCGCAAGCCTGGGCTGCTTTCGGTGCCAATAAAGTGACATTACGTGGCAAACTACTTCTCCATCTAAAAGTCAAAGTTTTCAAGCAATGCATCATGCCCGTGCTCACATGGTCCCGGCACGGAAACCATGGAGCTCACCAAAAAGTCAGTCGAGAAGTTCAGAGTCGCGCAGAGGGGAATGGAGAAAGCTATGCTTGGTATCACTCTGCGTGACCGTAAACGAAACGAATGGATTCGGAGTAAGACGAAGGTGAATGACGTAATGGTTTCAATAGCAAAGAAGAAATTGGCATAGGCGGGACACATTGCATGAGTGCAAACGAGCCGTTGGACGAGGAGAGTTCTTGAGTGAAGACCCAGGACCAGAGGGCGAGGCCGACCGCCTCAGCGCTGGGTCGCCGACATTAGACGACAAGGAGGTCAGGATTGGATGCAGCAGGCACAAGATCGCCAGGAATGCAGACGAAGGGGAGAGACCTATATCCAAGAATGGATTACGAGAAGGCCTCCATGATGATGATGACTATCCTCTTAAGTATGTACCTAATAATCAACTTCAAGCAAACGACGAACTCCTTTAGGTTGCTTTCTCGGACACTTACAATCAATCAAAAGAAAAGATAAACGGAAAGCATCAATAAAGTTTTTATAATGGTTAAATATAATGGTAGAGTTGATATTCTTAACAAGAATAATTTCAGATAGCAGGTATAATTTAAAAAAAAAATGCATCTTTTATGCAGTAGCCATGTCACGAGAACCAAACGTGTGTGCCAAATTTCAGAAATATTGATTACTTATTATTTTTTTATTGCATTGTCAGCGAGTTGTGAGCTACCCTGAAAGTTTCAGCCAGATAGCTAAGTGGGTGAAATATTGATTGCAACATTCCAGGAATACCTAAATACATAGATACATACATACGTACTTTGAACATCATTATCATCATCATCATACCGGGTTCAATCCTAGGCTTCGCTCCAATGATTTTCTAAGTTATGTGCGGTATTCCATCGCTCCGTGCTTTGGAGGGCACGTTAAGCTGTCGGTCCCAGCTGTTATTGATTAATAGCAGTCGTTAAGCCATGTCGGAGGCCCTCGGGCGGCCTGACAATCTCTGACACCAGAGGGCAGCACTACCTCATACGACAAACAAACAACAAACATCATCATCATCAGCTTATACTTGTCCACTGTTGTACGTAGGCCTCTCCTAATGCACGACACTGAGCTCGGTCTTCAGCTCTCCGCATCCATTTTCTGACAGACGCTTACATACCTACAAGTGAAATTAAATAAAAGCTTTAAAAATTGATTAGAAACAATATTATAGTAAGTATGTGATAATATAACATGTACAGCTGAGCCCTCAGACCAAATATTACTAATGTATCCTCCTAGGCTGAGCCTGAGAGAGTAAAAAATTAAAACCAAGCGAGAATATGTAAAAACACAGTGTTCCAATTCTCAATTTTATTTGAAAGGGCCATTATTGTAAAATGCATTCAAAAGTAAAGATTTTCTTTTATCGAATTACTGACATAGAGCCAAACATTTCAATAAAACTTTTTGCAATAAAAACTTGAACTTGTACAATAGATTAGCTAAGAATGGAGAGGTAACATTACCTTGTGTCATGATATGCCGCCTCCATTTCTATCCTTCTGAAGTAGAGTTATATTAAACCTTATCAGTAGAGAATTAAGGTTCAGTTTAGGACACAGTATTTGGAATGTAGCGTAGTGATTGAGGTGCGATGCGCGAGCTGCAATATTGTTTGTTGTTTGTTAAAGTATGCGTGAACAAGAGATCTTCAGACAAGTATTGATTGGTATTCAATAGCAGTGCCATGAATGGCCCCTTGACAATGCGATCTGCAGCTTATATAGGTATACATTTATTGTAAAACCGTTAAGGTATTTTGAAAAAACATTAACTTTTTAAGTTTTAAAATAATTCAAGTCCTTTGAGCTATGTCAATTGTAATACCTAAAAATAAGTATTGTGTTTAAATACTTCAATGAAAGTTCAGAAAAAAAGTACCTAAACTATCCATTCTATAGCTATACTTATAATAAAGCAATAAGAACGAAATAGTCTGTACAAAGAAGAAAATTTAAATAAAATGCGTACTTAAAATAATCTACTAAACAAGAATATAACATTTTCAAAATTCCTGTCTGTCTGTTTGTCTGTATGTTTGTTAACGCATCACGTAAAAACTACTGGACCCATTGCAATGCGGTTTTCACTGTTGGATAGCATAGGGTTTGACTTAAAAGCTGGTACACTTTGTATCAATCCGATCAGTAAACGCCGAGCAATCGATAAAACTTTTTGGCGGCTGAAGGAATTTTGATCAAATGTTGGTATATTGGTATTTTAGGTCTTGGAATAGCACATAGAGTAATTTTAACCTAGAGCAAAGACGCGGGCACAGCTAGTTCTTCAATAAAATAGATTAGGCTAGTACAGAAATAGGTATACCTAGTCGATGGTAGCAGTACGCTACAGTATTGGATTAACAGCAAAAGGAGCAACACTACCACTTGGCAACGCAGCGGTGTGCATACGACCAGCAGTCATAGAACAACCACGCTCCAGTGGCTGCAAAGCTGCCGCCAGCCCCGGTGGTCTTCGCGCTCGCTACCCTTCAATGTCATCACCGTTCTCGCACAAGCAAAGCTCTCTTTTACTAAACAATCAATGAAAGATACATTCATTGTAACATTATTGTAAAGTATTTATCTGGATCTCAATCGAGTGCAATCCAGCGTGCGCGTTTCAGTCCGGCGGCAGACATCTCGACGTCGAGCCTTTGTTGGCGATTGTTGGGATTGTCCATCTAAAAAGATTAATGGATGGATTTTAAGGCTATTTAGGTTCACGAGTTAGTCGGTAATGCTGTAAGTTTTGCCGGTATTGCTGTAAATGCAACGTAATTTATGTAATGGAAAAACACAGGTATTGAAAAAAAAACAAAGAACAAAAAAAAACACTTTAAGTATATATATGTTATTCCAGGACCTAATGTAAAAAACAAATTTAAAAAAAAAACGTTCCTTTTTTCTAACATTTACTTTTTTATCGATTGCTTGGCGTCGAGAACTTTATGTGAAATCTTAAGTTATCCAACAATGAAATCCGCATTTCAATCTGTCCGTAGGTAGTTTTTATGTAATGCGAAAACGAACACAAATTACAATATGCAAACAGGTACAAAAACATTATTTAAAAAAATGCTGTAGGAGTCTTGTTTAGTAGCTTAATTTTTATTTAAGTAATTCGTTTTAATGTACAGACTATTTGTAACTTATTTATTGCTTTACTAGCTGTACCCGCGGCTTCGCACGCGTGGTCATTTCTCTAGGTTTAAAGTGATGCTATTTCAAGGCCTAAAATACCAATAACATTTGATCAAACCTTGAGCCGGCAAAAAGTTATTTTCGTTTGCTTGGCTTCTATAGCAAGCGGCACGTAAGTCTAGCGGTAAAAAAAATGTGGCGGGGATCTTGGCACAGTCAGTTTTCGGGATAAAAAGTATTCAACATTTTAACACATTATATAAATTTTGACTGTGCCAAGATCCCCGCCACGTTTCGTTCACCGCTAGACTTACGTGCCGCTAGGTATACTCATCGGATTGAAATACCAAGGACCCCAGTTTTTAAGACTAACCCTAAACTATCTAACAGTTAAAACCTCATCGCAATCAGTCAAGTAGTTTTTACGTAATGCGCGTACAAACATACAGACAAACAAACAGACAGGCACGATTTTTTTAATTTATCTTCTTTGTACAGACTTTTTCGGACTTGTTGCTTTATTATATGTAATAAATTTGCCCGCGCTCTTCCCCGTGGTCATTTCATTTTAAAGTAGCCCATACGTGTTATTCCAGGACCAAAAGTACCTATATAATAAAGTACAATATACTATATTTCTTCTAAATTCGTTCCGCCCTCAAATAGTTTTTTATCGATTCCTCGGCATCTAATCATCGGATTAAGCAATCGGTTTAGTTATTTTACGTGATGCGCCAACAAACATACAGAAAAACAGAGAGAGACACGATTTAATATATATATATATATATATATATATATATATTCTCATTCAGTAGCTTATTTTAAGTACTCTAGCTAGACCATTTTCTTTTAAATTATTTTCTTTGTACATAAAGGCTTCGTTCTTATTGCTTTTTTATAAGTATAGATTGTGAAGAATTTCGCATAATAGAGATGGGTATTATGCGTACATAAGTAGGTACGTAATATACGAGTACTACTCTAAAAACAAATTAGTCCCAATTTTCAATATTCTAAGTTTATTCAATGAGTAGATTTTATGAATAACAATGTAAATTATACATATGTATTTCCCTTACTGCAAGTTTTTGTTATAATAGAAAAACTTTATCCGGCATATTGACCGGAATCAAAAGCGACGCGGAGTGACAGCGAGGGAGGGCGGAGGAACAAAGCCACGCGTCGCAGGACGAGGAGGCCCGGCGCGCGCGCGCCACTTGATACCATTGCTGATTAGTATGGGAGCCTGAGTCTCAATTTATAAACTGCCTAGTATTTGACGAGTTCTATGATTTTACTAGCTGTTTATTTTTTATTTTTTTATTTATATATTCATCAACTAGCTGTACCCGCAGCTTCGCACGCCCTGGTCATTTCTCGAGGCTAAAAGTACTCTATGAACTATTCCAAGACCTAAAATACCAATATACCAAAATTTGATCAAAATTCCTTCAGCCTTTAAAATTATTTTTATCCATTGCTCGACTTCTTCTTATCGGATTGAGATACCAAGTACACTAGTTTTTAAGTCAAACTCTAAGCTAACTAACAGTGAAAACCGCAGTTTTTACGTGATGCGCGAACAAACTTACAGACATGACTTTTAAAATGTTATATTCTTGTTCAGTTGCTTATGTTAAGTACCCTAGACCATTATTTTTTTATTTTGTTATTTGTACAGACTATTTCGTTCCTATTGCTTTATTACAAGTAACAGATAGATATACATAGCAAATATTATAAAACAATATTCTGCCTAACTGCAAAGTAATTAAAAGAGGTGCTACCCGCAAGTTCTATATGCTATTTTTTTTATATAAACTCTGATACCCTATTTCACTTCCTTAACGGCCGAACATCGAAAATTCTTCCTTTCACATTTGTAGGTCATAGGTAAGGTTTAGGCTGTTTGTTGATTGTCAGTTAATCAATAATTAAATCACGATACAGTATATAGGGCTACATTTTAGTTATGTTGATTACACGCTACCGTTTGACCGTTATGTAACTCATGGTGTTAGCTAGGATAGACATTGGTTCACTCTTAGTACTCGTATAACCATAACTCCGGAAGTAACAAGGTTTGCCAGCCGCCATTGACAGATACGTCAAGGAGGTCATGATCATGAAACTCCTCTCCCTACTATCTCCTGTAGGTTATTTTTTTGCCGGGGGATGCAAAACAAATGGGCTTCTAAGTATTTATCAGTATACAAACAAAGGAGCCAAATAAGACCCGACATTTTATTAGCTATTTTTGTTAGTGTAAATACAACTTCATAAAAATGAAAGATCTTTAGAATAGTAAAGCGCAAGCGAAGCGAACGCGACAATTTAAAAAAAAAGTAATAATATCTGTTTAATAAATTAACATGGTTCCAAATCGTGAAAATAATGTCTGCAAATTCGTTATTTCTATTCGATTACTATTAACCCAGTTAAATTTTACTATTAAATTCCAAATAACATGAAATTATAGAACATTACAAAGCGCGAGCGAAACGAGCGCGACTATTTTGAGATATTTTTATCAGTATAAATTGAAACATTACTCCAAGTCAAATGAGAAAAAGTAATTGCAACTAAACGGAAATAGTAATTACTGTGAAAACATAATATTACTTACATAGCGTGAAGTTTAAATTTGAAAGCCAGGGGGGGGGTGTAAGTGCACCCCTTTTCACCCCCTCCCGGCTCGCATATGCCTGCATTATAGTCATGAACATTTATATTAGAAGTGGGTAAAATTTTATTTCATTTTATGATAGTAGGAATGCGACTGGAGATGACGTGAAAGCATCCCGTCATCTCCATGGACCCGTGACTAAAGTACACAAGTGCTCCACCACTAACTCGTTAGCGACGCACTGCCACAGCACATTCTCCAGTACAGCAATACCTACTGTAGTGCAGTACTTCAACAATGCGCTAAAACAATACGAGCGTACGTTGCCATTATGCTAATTGCACACCATGTGTTTTGTTTACTGTGTGCTTCAATGGAGCGCGTGCGAGGAATGTTTAGCGGAATTAATTAATAACGGTAGTGATTCGCTGCTTATTTCTAAAAAAGTTCTCTGGTTGTCAGTCGTCACTAAAATAAAATTTTAAGTTTTGCTTAGAGATGTTTTAGAAATAAATAGCTTAAACATATTATTGTAAGTAAACCGAAAAGCTTGCTGCCCTACTTTCACGTGCGTGAGCTCGCGGCGCTTCCGTCAATCAATCAGAAGCAGGGTAAATTAAGAAAAATAACTAGTTTAAAAGCTAAAAAACTGCCCTGCAAAAAAAGAACTTTTGCCATTAAATTATATACTGTTGGAATGTGCTTATCAAGGCCTTCAATTTTATACCCATATTGTAAAATGAGATGTTTTATTTTCGCATTTAAGAATGGAACTATACAGCAGCAAAATTGAAACTTTCCAAAAATAATAGCCTATGTTACTCGAGGGGATATATAAGGATTCTAACGATACCCCATACGTCTAAATCTGTTCGGGCATTTAAAAGTTATGGTGGAATATAAAACTCACATACGTACAAACATACATGAATCCTAAAAACATTACATTCCTTTTTTTGGGTAGTCGTGTAAAAAGTCTTTCACAGTCCACAATCGGACGCGGGCGTTCAGGAAATTGTAGTATATTTTGTGTAAGGTGTAAGATACCTACCATAATTATGTGAGGAATGGATGTAGCCAGTGCTAGAAGAAATTAACCTTCGCAGTCTCATTGTCATGTGACACAGAAGACGATTTTCCTGAATGTAAGCGTTCACCTTCACTTATTTCTATACCGTTCAGTCCAGCAGCTAAATTAGCTATCATTTAAGTATTACATCAAACCTATTGTGAAGAGAGTAAACGACACGCGTTCGACAATGTGTCGGCAATTAGGAACGGCGCAGGCGCATTTAACGGCTATAACGGCTAATGTGTCTATTAACAAATGTATTTGCCTTGTTCGAGCGCTCGTAAATTCCTACGGAGCAGTTTGGAACAGTTGGCTCTTGTCGCCGTTGAACGTATATCAATCAGTTTTAAAGTGTCCAAACAAGATCTTCAGTGACACATATTATATTTTCACTTAAATTTAGAGCGTATTGGAACATGTCACTTGATAAAAGTCTGTTTTGTCTCTTTGGAAGGATTAATAATACACTTAATGCGTACTTATTATTATATTCTATCATCTTGGTGGACGTCATTTTCCTTTGCAAAATTTTCCTTAAGTATCAACATGCCTATAATATGAAGTGTTATTTACTAGCTGGGCTTTACCCGAATGTTCGTTTCTCTGGGTTAGAATGGTTTCGGGGCAGTGGTCCAACTGGTCTAAGTGAGCTATGTGTTATTCCAAGACCAAATGTACCCTACATAAGTAAATTATACTACATAGTATATCATAATTTATAATTTTTTTATCAATTTTCGTTTAGCCGTCAAATAGTTTTTTTTATCGATTACCATCCCCTACCTATAGGATTGAAATACAAAGTATTTTCATCAGTTTTCTTGTCAAAACGTAAGCAATCCAACAGTGAAAACCGCATTCCAATTGGTTCAGTAGTTTATAAGTGATGCTTTAACATACAGACAGATATACACCTTTATTTAAATGTTATATTCTTGTTCAGCAGCTTATTTTAAGTCCACTAGTTTTTTTTTAAATTTCTTTGTTGTATATAATTATTGTTACTGTTTTATTATTAGCACCAGTTAAGCGCGGCTTTGCCCGCGTGGACATTTTGTTAGGTTTAAAGTAACCTTTGTGTTAATCCAGGATACTACATTTCATCAAAATTAGCTCAGGCGGCAAATAGTTTTTTATCGATGGTTCGGCTTCCACCTAACGGCACAGCTATCGGATAGATACAAAGTAGGTACACCAGATTGTAATTCAAAACCTAAGGTATCGAACATTGAAATCCGCATTTCAATTGGTACAGCAGTTTTGACGTGATGGGCGAAAATACAAACAGTAAAACAGACAGACACCATTTAAAAAAATGCTCTATTCTTGTTACGAGAAAGCTAACCTAAAATCTATATCTATCTATCTATCTATATGTACTTATAATAAAGCAGAAGTAACAAAAAGCCTATTGTAAGAAGATACTTTAAAAATGGTTTTTTATTTGTCTCCCTGTCTTTCTTTGGTCTCGCATTACTTAAAAACTACTGGACCGATTGAAATTCGGTTTTTACTATTGGATAGCCTAGGATTTTACATAAAAACTGCTGTACTATTTTTTATCTCTATCCCACGAATACAAGCCGAGTACCATAGTTTTTTATAGAAAAAACTAGTTAAGTATATTACAGCTGAAAGAATTTTGATGAAATTTGGTTTAAAAGGTACTTGTACTTTATAGGTACTTTTGGTAAAGAAATAATAACAAGAAACACTGCCACGCTGTGTGAATTAAATAGGTATCCTATCCTATACAAATATCAGGCAAATAGCGACAGACACAAAAACAGCATTCTCTCGCCCCGTGCGAGCCGTAATTTATCTCCCGTCAGGTCGGAACGCGCCACCCGCGCGCCCTTCCTTCCACGCTAATAACTTAACCCCCTTTTGTTTTTGTACCGAAAGCTCCCGGCTTATTTACGAGATCAAATGATTATGCCGGGGCACGAGTCTCGCCTGTTATAATAGCGCTCAATGGCAGGATTTCTCTTAATAGAGCCATCGCTCTCGTATCGCTGTTCTGCATCTCTTTTATCGTTCTGTTATGAACAACTTTGTGTATTATAAATTATAATTGAATGTATAAAGATTGTGCCTTCTTTGTTTTTTTACGAAGGCTTAGCTAATGTTGTTAGAAAGACTAAGATGATTCAGTCCATTATAAGTGAATGCAATATGTGAAGAGTAGGAGGTAAAAACACAAAAAAAACTTTGATGTTCTTTTTACTTGCAATCGATTTGTCTTCAGGTATAGAGCGTAATAGGCTATTTCTTTTTATCCAACTACGGCGAAGCAAATGAAGGGTTATGTGTTCAAATTCAAACTAATAACTTGGTCCGATTTTGACATGGGAAGTATCAAACGATTCGTCTACCAAAATCATATAGGCCTATTGGGAAGTTGCCGGTGATGGGAAAGGTTTTGGAAAAGATGGTTATTGGACGTATCAAGTGGAACCTGATCCCGAAACTCAGCCCGAGGCAATATGGCTTCATGCCACAAAAAAAGCACGGAGGACTCCCTCTATGATCTAGTAGAATATATACGCGGGAACTTGATAAGAAGAAGCTTATAATAATGATTTCACTAGACAGAGGGAGCCTTCGACAGTGCTTGGTGGCCGGCCATAAGAGTAAGGTTAGCAGAGACCGGCTGTCCCATCAACATCAGAAGAATTATGGATAGCTACCTTAAAAATCGGATAGTAAAATTGAGATACGCGGGAGAGGAGGTAACTAAGAGTACCACTGGAGTTGTGTACAAGGATCGATAGGTGGCTCTATTTTATGGAACCTCCTTCTCGATCCCCTTCTCCAGGGCTTAGAGCGGCGGGGAGACCACTGTCAAGCTTTTGCTGACGACGTGGTCCTAGTATTTGACGGGGACACCGCGTTGGAGGTCCAGCTACGTGCCAATGACCAATTGACCCTTGCTATGTTCATCAGTGGGGAATCAGAAACAAGCTCAAATTTGCGCCGCATAAAACAAATGCAATGATAATTACTAATAAGCTGAAATTTGATACCCCACTGTTGAGCATGGGCGGGGTCGACATTGACATATCGAGCGAATTCAAAATCCTGGGGCTCACTATTGACAATAAGCTGACTTTTAATAATCACACAGCAATTGTGTGTAAAAAAGCGTTAAACATCTACAAGCAATTGTCAAGAGCCGCCAGGATAAGCTGGGGACTCCATCCGGAGGTCATACGGATGATATATACAGCGGTTGTAGAACCGGTCATTTTGTATGCGGCCAGTGCATGGGCGCCGGCAACAAAGAAGCTGGGTACTCATAAATATCTAAATGCAGTCCAAAGAGGTTTTGCACAAAAATTGTGCAAATCCTACCGCACCGTCTCCCTAAACTCGGCACTGGTACTGGCTGGGTTACTGCCCCTTGACCTCAGAATTCAAGAAGCAGCCGCTCTGTAAGAGGCCAAGAGGGGGGTGGCACAGCCGGTGCTAGGAGATAGGGAGGAGGAACGGAAGACTGCATTTGCTGATATACCCCACCCGGTGGAACATATAGACCAACAATTCGTATGTCTGGTAGACCAAGACCAGGTGGACAACCACGACACTCAAGCAGTGAAGATCTTTAGCATCATTGTCTCTATGGAGCAATGGTGCCGAAACCAAAAGCCAAAAATTGAAACTGTCGCCCGACTGCACGGTCTATCAGGCAGAATTGTTGGCTATATGCAGTGCCATGAGGGTGATCCGAAAGCGATCTGAAACCAGCTTCGGAGTCTATAGTGACTCGCGGTCCTCACTCCTCCACAAACCATTGTAAATCAGCGCTCTCTCCATCCCCTCGCAGTCGAAACCCGCAATCATCTAAAGGAGTGTAAAGAACAGAACAAATCGGTACAACTTTTCTGGATAAAAGCTCACGCGGGACTGGAGGGGAATGAGAGAGCTGATTATTTAGCAAGAGAAGCCGCACTAAAGTGTAAAAAGAAGCCCGATTACGACCAATGTCCGATTTCATTCGTCAAGCGGAAAATCCGTAAGGATACGCTTGTCGAACGGAATCGGAGATAGATGTCGGGCGAAACCGCGAAAACAACAAAGCTGTTTCTCCCAGATGCCGTAAGAGCCCATAAACTTGTAAGAAAATTAAACCCAACGGGGGTCATTACTCAGGTTTTAACTGGACATGGTGGGTTTTCCGAGTACTTGAACAGGTTCAAGTGCAAGGAAAGCCCATCGTGTATATGCGAACCCGGTATAAATGAAGACGTAACTCACATTTTAACGAAGTGCCCTGCCTATTGCCTGGAGAGATACAATTTTGAACAGAAATTTGACATTTGTATAGAGCCTGAAAATTTTTGTACTCTTATTAATAACGACAATACTAGAGAAGAATTTGTAAACTTTTGTGTCAAAATAGCAAGTAAGGTGATAAAAAGAAACAAATAGTTAGATAAGTCATGTTTAATATTATATAATAGTTATATAATAGTTATAAATAACATAGTTGTAAGAAGTTGTAAAATTGAAAAATAACAATAGAATGTACGCAAAAACAAAACATGTAAACTAGTATTAGAATGTGGAAATGTAAAATAAATAATATGTATTAGAATAAGAAAATTGTATTAATTAAGAAAAAATTGTATAAATAGAATAAAGTACCACGGTCTCTCATAACGTCAGAGGAAATTTAAAAAAAAAAAACGAATATACAAGTATATACAACTATACAAGGTTAATACATGGTGTTTCATGAGGAAGCATTGACGTCAAAGGAGAATAGTAGCTAATACATGAAAAGAAATCAGCAAGGTTTTGTATAGCCTATGCTGTATATTTAAGTACCTAGTCATAAACATAATTATAGTTTCAAATACCAAGAAAATCGTCTAAGTGGTATTTGAAACTTGTTGTAAAGTGATAAAAATGTATACATAATACATAATGTGTGCCTGTATGACTGCTTAAATATACAAAAAAGGATACAGCATGAAAAAAAAAAAAAAAATTGCGATTCGTCTTCATTGCAAGAGTGTCAAAGGATATTTTTTACCCGACCGTAGTCGAGTTTTTAGTTTTCTGAACTTATGACTTCTTAGTGCAGGTTTTCCATGTTAATATGACATCAAAACAAGTGCTGTACAAAATATCATGGTACAAAAAATCGACTTCAAATTTATTATGACTAATAACTAAAAAAAACTACTAATCCAATTTCCATACAATTTATACAGGACCACACTGTTTATGTTATCAACTGGAAAAAACCTAAACCTGAAAGCAAACTCGCCTGGTCCGTTTATTTTTAGGTAGGTCCCACCAAACAGCAACATTAAGAATCGTAAGTATTTTGCGCCGCGCTATTAAACTAAATTATTTCTGAAGTGTAAACAGGAGCATCGCTAAAAGTTTTCAATTTGATTTGATCGGCCCCTCCAGTAATGAGATGCTACATGTAGTGTAACTACCCTGTAGAGTTGGAGAGCCCATTGAATTTGTCGAAATATGCGTTACACGTCAATCGAGTGTCGCGTTGCTTGTCATTTAAATATTGCCATACAAAACAGGGTGACACATCGTGACAGGCCATTGTCATTGTTAGGCTTGTGCCGAAATCTCTTCACACGAGTGTACTTAGATTACTAACGAATATACGATTATACCTATTTTAAAAGCTTTTTATTTAACTTCACTTGTATGTATGCATGTATGTATGTATGTATGTATGTATCTATGTATTTCTGTCTGTCCTGGAATCTTGCTATTAAAATTTCGAGTTCTTCCCTGGAAACAGTTAACAGTCTATAGCTTTTAAACTATTAGACCAATTTTGATCAATTCCCTAAGTTGAAAGATACTATAACTATTACAATCAGACTTGTAGTTTACAAGAAATACGTGGACAAACATACATACATATATTCGTGGTATATATTTTATTCAGCTACACATATAGACTAACATATATGAATATTAAGAATTTTGGACAATATCACATACAAATAAACATACATACACGAAATCTAGTACATATGCTTAGACACCCATATAGACTAACATAATATGAATATTACGCATTTTCAACAATATTACATACATACATATCAACTTGAGAACCTCCTATTTTTAAGTCGGTTCATAAAAGTATGTATGTGATATTGTCCAAAATTCTTAATATATGAGTATCTGTACAAATATACCAAATTTCAGAAATGTATGTATTTATGTCCACGTATTTCTCGGAAACTAAAAGTCTGCTTGCAAAAGTATTTTTTTTTATAGTTTTAATATTTTTCAACTTAGGGAATAGTTTAAGTTCAGTTCAAAATCGGTCCAGTAGTTTAAAAGTTATGGACACCAGTATGTTTTTTCTTAGGGAACTGAATAGTTACTTTATTTTCTTAGGCCTTTGCTATAACAAAACTAAAAAGTAAGAAATAAAAAAGGCCCAAATAGTATAAAACTTAAAAGAAATAATAAAAAAAATTGAGGCATTTATCTAGCACAGACCTCAAAAAAGTTTGATTTATTTCTTTCATTGAAGTTTTATACGATTTTTTAATTAGTTTTTGATATGGCAAAAACTCTCTGTATGTAGGTGGTGCACTTAAAGCTTAAAGGTATGTATAGGTACTTGCATTGTTGAGATACAGAGAGTTTTTGCTGTTTTGGTTTCAAAAGTAGGTAAGTACTAAACTTGAAAGCTTGCTTAGTTCTACCTCTGTGGTTCTACTTCGTTAAATTCTTAAAAATATGTTAATGTGAATCACCGAGTCACTTACCATGCGTTTAATTATGGAACCCCCGGCACCCCCATTATTGGAGAGGCCTATGTTCAGCTGTGGACGACATCCGGAGGACATAACTAAACGAAGATCCAGGCTTAGGTTCTGACGATCTATTGATACCTAATATACCACACTACTACTATATACTACTACTAATACTACTATATTTTGTTTATGATTCGAGGCTGTTATTTGACAGCGCGAACGATGACGACCATCATACAAAAAATACAGTTTTCAAATTATTATAGAACCAATCGATTGTCTGAAACTAATCCCGAAACATCCTACTTACCTACTTTTGAATCAGCATACGTAGGTCTTCTGAGTCGATCTTAGGTAACAAAGTTTTTAATAAGCAACCCGCTGGGAAATTATTTTGATGTTAGATCAATGATGTGCATCTCTATGAACATATAAAATGATGAGTAGCTATACCTACTTATCTTCAGGAACGGCTTTTTATGCGGGTCCAAACACTGTTCCAAGATACGCCTGCCCAGAATAGCTTGCGGTTTGGTCGTCGTCCGGCGCGCGTTGCCTCGTGATAAAAGATGGGTACCTACCTACTAACTGTACATACATATTCTGTGGTGATGGTAAACGTCGGACGCTGTTCGTAGTAATTTCGCGGTTTTCAACACGCGGACATTGCCAACGCAGAGAATGCGGTTGTAAATCAAAAAACTCATTAGTTGATCCACCTCAATAGCCGAGATGTCATCACCGCAGATACAAAGTTACAAACTTTCAAAATACAATTTTAAAAATAATTTTAGGTTGGCTTACAGACAGACTGACAGCGAATGTCCTTTCATACAAGCCTTTCGAAACTTTCAGATGCAAAGTAATAAGTACCTAAATAGATAGATACATAGATTAACTCTTTATTGGACACCACAAGTACAACGAGAATGATATCTAAAAATAAAGTATAACAATGAGTGTCACAAGGGGCGGTCTTATCGCGCACAGCAGTCTCTTCCAGACAACCGTCCACGTAGAGGAATAACGTGGTAAAGGACGGTTATCAGTACATAAATGAATAACCAATAAAATATATAAATGTAATGCAATATACAAAAAATAATAAACATACTTACAATAAATACAAAAAATACATATATATATCAATATACCTACACAAATAACAATAACAGAAATTGAGACGTAGCAGCTCAGCTAGTGCGAATAAAACATTTTAAAGACGTTGAGAGAAGGCGAGCGTCTAATATCTACGGGTAGGGCGTTCCACAATCGAACAGCTTCAACTGAAAAGGACCAATCATAGAAATTAGTTCTGTGGATAGGTATCTTCAAGATAAGATTCTCTGATGACCTTAGTCTAATATTGCTGGATGTATAGAGGAAGTCTAAACGTTCCTGAAGGTAGCGCGGGTAAGAGGGGTTGATCATAATACTGTAAATGAGGGACAATATATGAGCATTCCGGCCTAGGTACCTACTTAATTAGTTAGGTCTGGACAATTACACTTGAAAGGGTAATGGATATTGATTTTTCTCACCTAATAATGTCAGATTGCGGTCAATGTGGATAATGGATTTAAACCTAAATCCCGCCATTGAGATCAGACTGTCAAGCTAAGTACTTTATTACGGTATTTTGACAGGTATAGTTACCGATCAAGCAATAGGTACTGCGATGCTTACCTATGTGTAGCTTTGCAATGTAAACTGCTATTGTAAATGCCATGACAACTGTCAACACAAAGGATGAATCTTGCTGTTACCGAACAAACAGGCTTCCCCAAGTACTATTATGTTTAAATATATTCTATACCCAAATCTAGTTTCGGGAAAAACAGTAACAACTTTGTGTACCTAACTGCAATCTTACGGCCATTATGATAAGAATGTAATTTCGTGTTCCACCACTTTGTACTGGCAATATAGATAAAGATTTATTATTACTAATATTATTCCTGCTCTATCATGCTCTCCAATGAGCAAGTGTGCAGTTACAGAAGCAAATAGAAACACCTAATTACCTATACGTGAGCGGAGATCTCAATGATAATGCGATCTGAGTGAAATCCGATGCTGAGCTGTCGTATCGTTGATATTGGTTAGATTGGCGACCACACGCGCGGGGCATATCAATGTTCTTCAACGTTTTCCGCTTCACAGTGGCTTGCGTTAAGTAATACCCGTAACAGACGTTCCGATTTCGCAGATGCCGACCACCATCGGAAAGCCGACCACGACCAAATCGAAACGGGTGATAATAACGTCGGACCGACCACCTACACATATTTGGATTCGGCTTTTCGACGGTGGTCGGCGACCGCTAAATCGGAAAGTCTGGTACGGAAGATACGTGAGCCCAAAGCTGACAGACACAATGACTCATTGCTGCCGTCACCATGTTCAAAAGTTGCAAAAGGCAAGAAATAACGAATCAAGAGGAGAAAGAATTAGTTGAATTTATAATCAGATTACATCTGATGCTAGATTCATATCTCAACATGTTTCACTGTAATTTAGCAAAAGATATCACAAATAAACAAGTCGGACAAATAAACATCCCATGATAAAGAAAATGTTTTTTTACTTAAAAAACATTTAAAAAAATTATTCTATCTCCGCACTCATAATCGTCAATTAACGCTAATCAAGCATTAAAACGCTTCTTTTGTATGAATTTTGGCAACTATCTTATAAGCTTTATTCCCTACTAGCTGTACCCGTGGCTTCGCACGCGTGGTCATTTCTCTGGGTTAAAAGTACTCTATGTACTATTCCAAGACCTAAAATACCAATATACCAACAATTGATCAAAATTTATTCAGCCGCCATAAAGATTTTTATCTATTGCTTGGCTTATAGTCATTGGATTAAGATAACAATTATACCAGTTTTTAATTTAAATTCTAAGCTATTCGGCAGTGAACCGCATCGCAATCGGTCCAGTAGTTTTTAAGTGATGTGCAAACAAACAAACATACAGATAGACAGATAGGTTTTAAATAAATGTTGTATTCTTGTTCAGTAGCTCGTTTGAAGTACCCTAGACCACTTTTTTTATCTTCTTTGTACATTATTTTTCGTACTTATTGCTTTATTATGAATGTTGTTACTTCAAAATTAACATAACTTTGGACCCCTATCCCGCAGGAAACCTATATTTTTTCAGAATAAAATGTATCCTTCATTTTAACCCATCATACAAACTATGACCGTGTCAAGTGCATCAAAATTCGTCCAGTAGTTACAGCCTATGTGTTCTTTTTATATAACTTTCAATCAATATGCGGAAACCCTTTAATTTTTCGGGATGAAAAGTATCCATTGTCCTACATAGTAGTATAAACTCAAATCGTCACACACTTTAATACACCGTCATAGACTGGAGCATGAGTTTCTAAATTGAAAAGAACAAACCTCGACATAAAAAGCAATATCTATGTTTAAACTAGGCATTAAGCCGTGTTCACACGTAGTAAAGGGACGACATAAAAGAACATCGGACTAAATCGGTAAAATATGGAGCGATAAGGCAACAGCATTAATCATCAAACGCGCGTGAAATCAAATTATCGTCTACCAGTCACAGCTAAACGAAAGGGTTGCCATTGCCCTGTGCAATACCCAAAATCCCACAGCGCAAGTTTCTTTATCCCTTTCACACGTTAGTCTAATCTCCTGTGCTGGAAAGGAATGGCAAATGCCGCATAATAAAGACATATAGTACCGCAAATCAAGAATTGTGCAAATCGAAAATGCAAACAAAATCGGACATGAAATTGGTTTTGGGTGGGCATAAATATGGTCCATTATACGGAATGAAAATGTCACACCGCGTCCACTACAATCCATTGTAAGTAAACAGAACAGGAACGCAATAAAGTTATGAGTTTTGCTCTATTTCTTTATCTATGGGAATCAATAAGAAAAAGGTACAATTTCAGTTAAATATCTAACGAAAAGAATTCTCTAATCTACTATAAGAGATTAAAATTAAATATCATCATCATCATCATCATCAGCTCGTGCTCGTCCATTGCTGGACATAGGCCTCTCCCAATGAACGCCACAGAGCCTGATGTTCGGCTCCTCTCATCCAGTTTCTGCCGGCCGCCTTTCGCAGGTCGTCAATCCACCTGGCCGGTGGGCATCCTACACTACGTTTGCCAAGAAACTCTACTCGTCTCTCCACTCGAGGACACGTCTACCCCAGCGGTTGTCCGTCCTTCGAGAAATGTGACCAACCCATTACCACTTCAGCTTGCTTATCCTTTGAGCTATGTCGGTGAGTTTGGTTCTCTGGCGGATTACCTCGTTTCTGATTTTATCCTTCAGAGAAACCCCGAGCATAGCTCTCTCCATAGCTCGCTGAGCGACTTTAAAGTAGACTTTTATTATTTTTGTTGTAATTTGTGGAAATTTAAATATATATTATATGCAATAGAAAAAGTCCATATCTATTATCTATTTGAGATCAAACAAAATTGAAGTTTCTAGGATTGACATCGTAATAGCAGGCCTTTAGCAGATCCATGGCAAGCACAAAAGTGCAATCTAAAATGGTTCTTTCACGTCAAACATTAATCCCGCGATTGACTTTTGTGCAGAAGGGCTCCATTTTTAATTAGGGCAAATGGTCCAAAGCGGAGGCGGACGTGGCGCACAATACTGTCGATCCGTGATTGACACAAATTACCTCTAATCGAGGGCCGGTTCAAACGAGTTTCGAATCCATAAATTTAAAGCATTGTTATAGCCTTTACGTAATTTGGTGCAAATACACATTTAAAAGTTCTGGACGCCCCGACCTTTTTATGTGTAATATCTTTCCGCTCACTTTCCAGCGTTTGATAGAAGTGATTTCGTGAAAAGTTTTAAACAATATTTTAAACAGTGTAAACGTTACCCTGCAATCTATGGGAGTGATTTCGTGAAAAGTTTTAAACAATGTTTTAAACAGTGTATAACGTTACCCTGCAATCTATTGGAGTGATTTCGTGAAAAGTGTTAAACAATGTGTTAAACAGTGTAAAACGTTACCCTGCAATCTATGGGAGTGATTTCGTGAAAAGTGTTAAACAATGTGTTAAACAGTGTAAAACGTTACCCTGCAATCTATGGGAGTGATTTCGTGAAAAGTGTTAAACAATGTGTTAAACAGTGTAAAACGTTACCCTGCAATCTATGGTAGTGATTTCGTGAAAAGTTATAAACAATATTTTAAACAGTGTAAAAAGTTACCCTGCAATCTATGGGAGTGATTTCGTGAAAAGTATTAAACAATGTGTTAAACAGTGTAAAACGTTACCCTGCAATCTATGGGAGTGATTTCGTAAAAAGTGTTAAACAATGTGTTAAACAGTGTAAAACGTTACCCTGCAATCTATTGGAGTGATTTCGTGAAAAGTGTTAAACAGTGTGTTAAACAGTGTAAAACGAAAACGTTACCCTGCAAACTATGGGAGTGATTTCGTGAAAAGTGTTAAACAATGTTTTAAACAGTGTAAAACGTTACCCTGTAATCTATGGGAGAAATTTCGTGAAAAGTGTTAAACAATGTGTTAAACAGTGTAAAACGTTACCCTGCAATCTATGGGAGTGATTTCGTGAAAAGTTATAATCAATATTTTAAACAGTGTAAACGTTACCCTGCAATCTATGGGAGTGATTTCGTGAAAAGTGTTAAACAATGTGTTAAACAGTGTAAAACGTTACCCTGCAATCTTTGGGAGTGATTTCGTGAAAAGTGTTAAACAGTGTAAAATGTTACCCTGCAATCTATGGTAGTGATTTCGTGAAAAGTTTTAAACAATGTTTTAAACAGTGTATAACGTTACCCTGCAATCTATGGGAGTGATTTCGTGAAAAGTGTTAAACAATGTGTTAAACAATGTGTTAAACAGTGTAAAACGTTACCCTGCAATCTATGGGAGTGATTTCGTGAAAAGTGTTAAACAATGTGTTAAACAGTGTAAAACGTTACCCTGCAATCTATGGGAGTGATTTCGTGAAAAGTGTTAAACAATGTGTTAAACAGTGTAAAACGTTACCCTGCAATCTATGGTAGTGATTTCGTGAAAAGTTATAAACAATATTTTAAACAGTGTAAAAAGTTACCCTGCAATCTATGGGAGTGATTTCGTGAAAAGTATTAAACAATGTGTTAAACAGTGTAAAACGTTACCCTGCAATCTATGGGAGTGATTTCGTAAAAAGTGTTAAACAATGTGTTAAACAGTGTAAAACGTTACCCTGCAATCTATTGGAGTGATTTCGTGAAAAGTGTTAAACAGTGTGTTAAACAGTGTAAAACGAAAACGTTACCCTGCAAACTATGGGAGTGATTTCGTGAAAAGTGTTAAACAATGTTTTAAACAGTGTAAAACGTTACCCTGTAATCTATGGGAGAAATTTCGTGAAAAGTGTTAAACAATGTGTTAAACAGTGTAAAACGTTACCCTGCAATCTATGGGAGTGATTTCGTGAAAAGTTATAATCAATATTTTAAACAGTGTAAACGTTACCCTGCAATCTATGGGAGTGATTTCGTGAAAAGTGTTAAACAATGTGTTAAACAGTGTAAAACGTTACCCTGCAATCTTTGGGAGTGATTTCGTGAAAAGTGTTAAACAGTGTAAAAGTTACCCTGCAATCTATGGTAGTGATTTCGTGAAAAGTTTTAAACAATGTTTTAAACAGTGTAAAACGTTACCCTGCAATCTATGGGAGTGATTTCGTGAAAAGTTTTAAACAATGTTTTAAACAGTGTAAAACGTTACCCTGCAATCTATGGGAGTGATTTCGTGAAAAGTGTTAAACAATGTGTTAAACAGTGTAAAACGTGTTACCCTGCAATCTATGGGAGTGATTTCGTGAAAAGTGTTAAACAGTGTAAAACGTTACCGTGCAATCTATGAGAGTGATTTCGTGAAAAGTGTTAAACAATATGTTAAACAGTGTAAAACGTTACCCTGCAATCTATGTGAGTGATTTCGTGAAAAGTGTTAAACAATGTTTTAAACAGTGTAAAACGTTACCCTGCAATCTATGATAGTAATTTCGTGAAAGTGTTAAACAATGTGTTAAACAGTGTAAAACGTTACCCTGCAATCTATGGGAGTGATTTCGTGAAAAGTGTTAAACAGTGTAAAACGTTACCCTGCAATCTATGGTAGTGATTTCGTGAAAAGTTTTAAACAATGTTTTAAACAGTGTAAAACGTTACCCTGCAATCTATGGGAGTGATTTCGTGAAAAGTGTTAAACAATGTGTTAAACAGTGTAAAACGTGTTACCCTGCAATCTATGGGAGTGATTTCGTGAAAAGTGTTAAACAGTGTAAAACGTTACCCTGCAATCTATGGGAGTGTTTTCGTGAAAAGTGTTAAACAATGTTTTAAACAGTGTAAAACGTTACCCTGCAATCTATGATAGTAATTTAGTGAAAGTGTTAAACAATGTGTTAAACAGTGTAAAACGTTACCCTGCAATCTATGGGAGTGATTTCGTGAAAAGTGTTAAACAGTGTAAAACGTTACCCTGCAATCTATGGTAGTGATTTCGTGAAAAGTTTTAAACAATGTTTTAAACAGTGTAAAACGTTACCCTGCAATCTATGGGAGTGATTTCGTGAAAAGTGTTAAACAATGTGTTAAACAGTGTAAAACGTGTTACCCTGCAATCTATGGGAGTGATTTCGTGAAAAGTGTTAAACAGTGTAAAACGTTACCCTGCAATCTATGGGAGTGTTTTCGTGAAAAGTGTTAAACAATGTGTTAAACAGTGGAAAAAGTTAACAAGATGTCTGATACACAACATATTTGACTCTTTAGTAATCCCTGACAACTGACAAACTATGACATGCGATATGCGTTTGAAATGGATTGTGTGTGTGAGTGGGTGTATGTGTGTATGTATGCAAGTGTTTGTCCGTTGCTACCTAGCTCAAAACAACACAGGTCAACGAACAGTTTGTACGATTTTTTGGAATCAACAATATTACAAACTTTACTTCGGAGTCAGCTATAAGACAAAAAAACTGAAACTTTTGTCACATTCAGAATTTATTAATCTGAATCAAAGTAGAAGTCTCAAGTTTACTAATTTTATAGTTATTAAAAAGCAAAGTTTTAATAATAAAATTCTCATGTAAGCAAAATGATAGCAGGGGTGAACCCTAGAAAGCTGAAATTGGAAAGATTCTTCAAAAATTATGGAAAAATCTTTGCCCAACTGCAAATTTTATTTTGATCGTTTCTGCAGATCCAACAACTATACCTTTTTCAAAAATTCTTGGACTTTTTGCTATAGCTACATGTTTGTTCCAAATGTACTCATTGTGTTCGAAAAGTTATCGAAAGATGTGTTTGTGTTACTTTAAAAGAACTCTTACCTTAACTTCAGCGCCGTTGAGAGTTTCCAAATAATAATTAAAATGTTTTTGATAATAGGGCGCGTTCAGCAGTTTCGAGTCAAAGAGAGCGCGTTGAAGTCGTTCGCTAGGCAAACTGTAAAAGGGTTAAAAAGTATTGTGCTCAATTTGAAAATAAATTCTAATTGTATTTTAATCCGAGCGATAAACGTCAATCAAGTCTCCTGTGACTGTGATACATGTATCGAGAGAGCTCAGGCCGTCGCGTCGCGCCCCCGTCGCCATTCAAAACAGATTTCGAGCAAGGGTGAAATTAAAATGTCAAAATAGTAGCGACGCAGTGCGAGGTATTTGTCTCCGGCTTTATCAGACGGCATTGTGTGCTCTCCATTCTTTACAGCTTGCATGAAAAACGATACCGTTTAAGCCTTTTATTCATTTAAAAAATGTTAAACAACTCGCGACGACTACCTGTACCTCTATGTGGCCGTCCCTTCCTGCTTACGTAGAGTTCAGTTACGTATTTTGTACAGCTTTCTTAAAGATCACATGTTTTGTTAGTAAAATCTAAACTATATTTAAAAAACCGGGTGGGGCTATTTCGGGGCGCACAGCCGTTTGATTGTCATGAAACGTCTAAACCACGAATAAATCGCGAGTTACATAACCGAATGAAATATCACAAAAACTTATTTTTTTTGTGATTTTGACAAAATGACAACAAAATTATATCTCTGGAGCTTATAGTTACAGAATCTCGTGACATTACATGGCTACTGCATAAAAGCTGTTTTTAATTATATTTTTTAAACATAGTTACTAGTTCTGGGTACCAGGATAATAGTATGTATGTATCAGTGTGATTTTAAAGACGTCAAATGAAATATCACAAAAACATATTTTTTTTGTGATTTTGCTCTGTCCTGTCCTGCCTCTATCTTTTGACAAAATGACAACAAAATTATATCTCTGGAGCTTATAGTTACAGAATCTCGTGACATTACATGGCTACTGCATAAAAGCTGTTTTCAATTATATTTTTTAAACATACTTACTACTGGGTACCAGGATAGTAGTATGTATGTATGTGTGATTTTAAAGACGTCACGTCATAATACGAATTAATAAAGTCTACATTTTTTAAATTCATTTTTACAGCCCTCTTGTCCAGGTTGTTTCTAGGGTAGGGTAATAAAGATTTGAAAGTCCGAGAGCACATTCCTCGAATTTCGCTCTACTATTGTATTCTTTCATTTGTTTGTTTGACTATTGAAGCAGTGGAGTGCGCGCTGCGAGGGCTGCGAGGGCAAATAAATAATTACACGCATTCTGCAGATATTCGCCGCCGGCATCCGAGGGCGCGACCCCGAGAGCGCCAGGTTGGTAGGCGGGCGCAGTGCGCAATGTGCTTTTGGTATGATTGAATTTTCAAATATTTTTCTAACATTCTTTAGAGTTTTATAAGTAATGTTTTTCAAAATGATAAGCAGTTGTGGATTCACATTTGGGTGCATGTGAATTTAGTTAATTTATCCGATCCCTATCTCCTAATTACTCATGGAACAATTTAAAATTCATCCATTTCTATGAACCGTACCTTAGATTATTCCACCTTATCAATAAGTAAAGCAGGGCGAGGCGTTATTAAAGTAATTACCAGAAAATTGAAGGGCACAGGGAAATAAACGCTTTTGTGCGACATGACGTATTTTAGTGTGTCAATTAGAGTTCTGTATGCCGACGGCGCAGCGTGGGGCGGCGCGCGCCGCGGGTTCCGCAGCGCCGCGCCCGCCTCATGCATATTCTAACAAATTGTACGCGTTGATTTCTAACGAAAACTGTTTTGCAGATGTATAGAGATCTATTGTTTGTTGGTGTCCGTATGTTTCCGAAAACTGACTGGTTTGCAGTATTTTTTCGGCAACATTTTATTCATAATATTTATTGTGCGTTGTTTTCCCTTCGGCCACATTCGAAACCAAGGTTCGAAACCAATTTCGAGAAAAGAATAAGTGTTCTTCTTTCGGAATCGGTTTCCAAACAGGATAAATATTTCTGTCTTTGAAACTTGTTTCGATAAAAGAATAAAAAATCTTTCATCGAAACTGAAGTGAAGTGAAAGGACGTCTTTTTATTATAATTAGGACACATGCAAGTGGTCAGGAAATTAGTTGTAATCAATTAGTTGATATTTTGTTATTATTTACCGAGTTTCGATGAAAGAATTTTTATTCTTTTATCGAAACAAATTTCAAAGACAGAAATTTTTATCCTTTTTGGAAACCAATTTCGAAAGAAAAATAATTATTCTTTTCTTGAAATTGGTTTCGAACCTTGATTTCGAATGAGGCCGAAGGGTTTTTTTTTGTAGTTTTGCTTTCAAGGAATTTTAGATAATTGACCTCATTGATATCATCATCATTTCCCCCCACTGCAGGGCATAAGACTCCCCCTTCTTGCGCCATTCTCCTGGTCAAGATCGGCTCCTCCCTCTTGAATGGCGCAAGAGGGAGGAGCCGATCTTGACCAGGTCTTTTCTACCAATTTTTCGATGTCATCGACCCATCGTGCCAAAGGTCTTCCTCGGCTTTTGCTGATGACCTCATTGATAGTATGGACTAAACATTTTATGGTTTTATTTTCGACTAGCTGTGCCCGCGGCTTTGCACGCGTTGTTATTTCATTTAAAAGTAGCCCATAACACGTGTGGCCCAAAACCATATTCCAGGACCAAAACCACCCAAAACTACATTTCTTTAAAATTCGTTCAGCCGTCAAATCGTTTTTTATCGATTGCTCAGCATCTAATCTTCGGATTAACATATCAAGTACACCAGTTTTTAAGTCAAACCCTAAACTATCCAACAGTGAAAACAGCATCGCAATCGGCCCAGTAGTTTTTACGTGTGAACAAACAAACAGACAACTAAACAGATAGCCATGATTTCAAAAAATGTTATATTCTTGTTCAGTAGCTTATTTTAAGTAAACAAAACCATTTTTTTTTAAATTATCTTCTTTGTACAGACTTTTTCGTTCTTCTTGCTATAGTATAAGTATAGATAGAAGGAGATGGATAGATATCGAGACAAAAAAGTATGTAAGTAAAATATTCTGCATCCTGTTTCGTTAAGTAATTAAAATGTTTTCGTGTATTTTACTAGTGTTCACAACAAAAGGTGTTCACAGTTCACAAAAGCTTTTTACGGCCTACTCGTACCTACACCTATATAGAGAAATCGACAATTATGATATTGTTCGCAGTCGCTACTTTGGCTCGGAGCTACCTGCTGCGCTGCTCTGTAATTACGCCGTGAGTGACATTTCTAAAGCCATTGAAAACGATAACGCGGAAGCTGCTACGAAAACTTAAAAAACTAAGTTGGTATTGTTACAGTAATGCATTTGGGAGTAAATATTGAGGAGGCACAAAGCCGGTCCGACAACCCTTGAATGCAGTCCGCGGGGTGCCATTAGAGCGGCTCAAAGAGTTGGGTGTCGCCGGCAGTGCACGGATTCTACTTTGTAAATCTAATTAAAATATCAATATGTTCGCTGGAGTCCGCGTTGACAATTTGATTTCACGCCTCGGCATTCATTATGGTTCCCGCTTCATCGGTGTAACCAATGAAAAAAGTACATTTATAACATATTTGAATGAAACATGGTTATTTTTTAACATGAGTCGCCGATAGCATTATCCGAGCATCTATACTCTATAGGTACTTATAATATAATATATAATACTTATAATACTTCTTTTTGCTTTACTTATAATAAAGCAAAAATAACGAAATAGTCTGTACAATGAAGATAATTTAAAAAAAACTAGTGTACTTAAAATAAGCTACTGAACAAGAATAGTTTTTTTTTTAAATCGTGTCTTTCGATTTGTCTGTTCGTTAGTATGTTTATATGTATGTTTGTTCGCGCTTCACGTAAAAACTACTGGACCGATTGCGATGCGGTTTTCACTGTTGGATAGCTTAGGGTTTGACTTAAAAACTGGGGTACTTGGTATCATAATCCGATGATTCTAATCATTGGATTAAGATACCGATGATTAGAATCATCCAGAAATTGACAGCTGGACGAACTTTGAAGAAATGTAGTATATTGTACTTTAGGTACTTTTGGTCCTGGAATAATACGTAAGGGATACTTTTAAATGAAATGACTACGCAGGCAAAGCCGCGGGCACAGCTAGTTTGTAAATAAAACATGCGAAGGCTCTCTGAAAAGGTACTAGAACAGTTCAAAGTAAACTCGAGAAGTACTACTAATACTAGTTAACACTCGTGAATTAAAATGAATAGCGGAATTCTGCGAATGAGCATCGATTCCCGGCCGTCATGATATGTTTGGATCACAATGAAGTCAACGACACGTCTACGAAACTGTCATACATCCTAGTCGAGTGGCGTGAAAGGCCATGACTGTCGACGCTACACCCTTATTTTTTCTCAATATAAATGATCCAGGTAGCAATACAAACAGCGATAAAAACGTGACATATCAATCGATTTTTTTGCCAATGTCGCAAATTCGCCCAAATCAAACATTGAAGTGTTAAAACTTTTCGATAACAATGCGCTTTGAAGACGCTCGACGGGAGCGAGCGGCCATTGTGACACGGGATCATTAGTTAGCAAATGTCAAGCTCGATTCTATTACATTCTTAACTCAAACATTTGCCTTTACTTTACAAGAAGTTAACTGCACGAGTAAACAACTTAGATCTTGATTTATGGCTTCCTCCGAACAGGCCTCAAGTCACTATTTATTTATATTTCACCTGACTATACTTTGTCAACTTGGGATAGGTAGTGATATAGCGTATGTTCAACATTTACATCAATGGCAACATTCTTCATGATTAGCTTTAGAAATGTTTTGTTACAAGTTTTAGCTAAACCTAGATCTAGTACAACAATCTCAGTTTCATAGATAGAAAGTAAATCCGCAATGAGTTAGACTTCTCTCTGTTATAATAGTATTTTATGCTGCTATTAATAAAATTTATTCGCACGTAGAGTCAATCATAAAGGACAAATGTTACAATGCACGGCTGGCGCAATATTTCATCGCGTCGCAAAAAAGGAACCCTTTTTGTTTTCTATTACAATTGTCACCCTTTCACTTCCATTTCAATTAAATAATGTCTGGTCATTTGGGGCGGGCGGGACTTGCCGGGCCGGGAGCGGAGTTGCGCAGTGTCGTGTTCGCGCCTCTCGCAGCCCTCGGCGCAAAGTGCGCGTCATCCTGCGAGCACATTAATCACCTCCATTATTAAACTTGTTATTGTGTTCATTTGAAGATAACGTTTTATAAACGGTGCCGTCCGCTCCTAACAAAATATAAGCTTCTGTAATAACGTGTAAGCGACCCGCCTAGAGAGCGACTAAAAAGCGTTGATTAATGACAGTTCACGATCAACAAATCCGCTTATGCTTGCGATGGTGATTTATGAAAATTTAAATTGGTTTACATCGATTAGATGGATAGTGCTAAAAAAATGGGTATTGCTGTTTGATAGGAAAAAACCGGTGGAAGGTGCGAGAGACTGGTGCTTGTTTTGATATGTGTAACGGAAAGGCCACAGCTCTGTTGACGACAGCGGGCCGCGCAGAATAGTCACGATCTGGAATTTCCGATTTGGACTTGACGCAACCTACGCCGAGGTCTATCGGGGGCTCGGTGCGACACCGTTTCTTAGAAACTCGTAGAACGAGCGGTGTTTTCCTTATTTGATTTAACGAGGTATAAAAAATTTGGAAGTTGCTTAGATACGCTTTAAAGACTTTGGTGGCATAAATTAAAAAAAAATGTTGGTAGATGTTTCGTTTAAAATGCTTAGTTAAAGAAAGCACATAAGTTACTACCATAAACACTTTATACTTCTAATTATAAGATATAGAGGGATGTTAACAGTTTGAAGAATTTGTTTTTCTGTGTATTCGTTTAGTCCCCAAACGGACAGAATTCAATGCGGTTTTCTTTATATGAACGAGATGGTTCTGACCTTTGTTTGTCGAAATCGGTGCAGACGTTCCCAAGATATTCAGGTCTGACCACTTGCTGCTAGATGGAAGTCTTCGTTCCCGTATATTACGATTATATGAGGGAAAAAAACTGCAATTCCGTGGTAGCTGCTTATACTTTATGTATCGTCGTAATTATACAGATAAACAGATAGGACATTGGTTTTGATTTGATGAGCGAGTCAGTATTCGTTTTGTTTTTGTTCAATTCTTAAACTAAATTGGAGTCTAGGTCAAATCTTTGGGGCTGAGTAGGTAGCACACAACCACACCTAAATCCCATTTTCGTATGTTCAACGTTGCGCCGAACATCCTGTATTAAAGTGAAACGTGTGTTTGTTTGAGGAGTTTTAACGCGATAATGGCTGGACAGATTTTGATGAAATTTGGAATGGAGATAGGTTATACCCTGGAATAACACATAGGATACTTTTCATCATTATTATACTTCACTCTCAAACAGCTGAACGGATTTTAATGACATTTGGAATGTAGATAGCGTATAAAAACATCTTTGGTTACCTTTGTAAATACCATATCCTAAGTTATTCAATAAATATAGATGATAATGATGATATGATCACGCAGGTGAAGCCGCGGGGCGCAGCTAGTAAGATATAAATTGGAATTGAGGTTATTTGTAAGAGACATGATTTATGGGAAAGCCCTAGAGCAAGTCATTCACAAACAGCTGACGTAGAAGGTGGATCTGAACCACAGATTTCTTAATCTGTAAACGCGTACCTGCTGAATATAAGCCTTTCTAGTAGATAATTAGTAATTATTGAATAACTTAGGATATGGTATTTACAAAGGTGAGCAAAGTTGTTTTAATTTGGTAAATAAATAAAATGAAAAGTGAGTTTTTTTTTTAAATTTAACCCTATATTGAGATAATCGTTATTACATAGATTTTTAACTACATCTATGTGTAATTATGAGGATATATATTGCACGGAAGTAGAATTTAACAGAAGTCAATAAGTCCGTTAATAGTTTTGGAAATTAGGTTAAATCTGACTGAGGCTGGTCAGAGGCCTGGGCCTCTGACCAGCCTCAGTCAGATTTAACCAGGTTTTTTTGTCAGGTCTGGACCCAGCTTTGGGTGTTTGACATTGACAAGGTACCTGCAAGACGAAAAAAAAAAGTGAAAAATAATAATAAAAAAATGGTAACCACCTGTTCAAAAGTGAAAGTGAATTTTTGCAGATAACATTTAATTTTTTCCTCGATTAGTAAACAGCACACATAACCACGGCTGTGCAAGATCATTGACTCACACACACACACACACACGCACACGCACACACACACGCACACACACACGCACACACGCATGTCATTGGCACGGTGAGTAAGTGTTACCTACATTTGATGAGGAAATACCTGATACTACGCATTCCCACAGATTAGGTAGGCGTCCCTGCGGGTACAGCACGCGATCATGTCAAAACTAAATGTTTAGTTAGTGGTATTTTTTGTAATATCATCTTCACAACTTTTCGTACACTAAAAGTGCTAAATCATCTATCTAAATGTTTTTTTAGGTTTGGTATCTGTACTTGTATGAAATCTTATCACCCGACTACAGCAAAGCAAGGGAAGGGTAATGAGTTTAACAGTCTATGTTTGTATGTATGTATCTATGTATGTTCCACCATAGCGTCGCCCCTATATGGTTAGATTTTGACAAGCGAGGTGTCAATCGATTCGTCTTCAGGTATAGAGTGTCATAGGCTTTTTTTATCCGATTACGGCAAGGCAATGAAATGGTTATGTGTTCAAACTAAAAACATGGTCCGATTTAGACAAGCGAGGTATCAATCGATTTGTCTTCATTGCAAGAGTGTCTCTTGTTTACCCGACCGTAGTAGGGTTTTAGTTTTTGAACTTATGTCGTTATGAAGTCACGATCGCGAAGATTTAATTATGGGACATTGCGATGGTTAACTAATGATTCAGTGCTGATCTGTAAAGGTAGATTTTTTAGATCTATTTTAGCGAAACGAAACAAAACTACACTACAATAGGTATATCTGTATAGATATACCTATTGTAGTGTAGTTTCGTTTCGTTTCGGTAATACCATTCCATACCATTATATTACCAGATTATTACATACAATAATTATTAAACCAAAAAGTCTACTGTACAATATGTACTAACTAGCCCCGCGGTTTCACCCGCGTGGATGATGACGAAAAGTAGCCTGTGTGTAAGTCCAGGACATAAGCTATCCTGGTACCAAATTTCATCCAATTCAGTTTGTTCGTTTGAGCGTGAAGGAGTAAATGATGACTATGATGATGATAATGAAAAGTATCCTATGTATATATATCCAGGATATAAGCTACCCTGTTAGCAAATATCATTCAAATCGGTTCTGTCGATTGAGCGTGAAGGAGTAACAAACGTATACATACATATTCATACATACAAACTTTCGCGCTTTATACTATTAGTGTGATGTAATGTAAAGTAATCCCCTCCGTAGACGCCCTAGAGACATCTTGAGCGATCCGGACGATGAAATCGCTGCCGCAGTGCAAGCAGCGATAGATTCGTCCAACTCTTCGTCACCATCTGTCAACACAATTAGACACAGACACCGACTTCGCCGGCGAGGTCGAAGGTCCCGTAATTAAAGTCGATTTCATTCGCCTTCGAGTTTATTGCCGATTCTTCTCGAAGGTGTATTCCGAATCGGTGGTCAGTTATCCAAATAAGTTAAAGTGCTCCAGCCATTTCATCAGGGCCATTCCCACTCGATCACTACTAAAACTAGCGATCCAGGGGTGTTTAGTCAGACCCCCGTAATCAATGGCAACTGTCCAAGCCGAGGTTCGTACCCCCCTAGGTGACCTTGAGCAAGTGGCCAAAACTTTATTGTGGTGGAGCGCTTTCGCACCCGCTCCACCTGTGACGCTGTAGAGGTCAGTTATAGACCAACAGCATACATCCATATCCATACCAATTTATAAAAGTGTAACGTTGTCTGTTTGTTTGTTTGGAGAGCTTTCACGCGATAACGGCTGGTCGGATTTTAATGAAATTTGGAATGGAGATAGCTTATACCCTAGAATATAACTAAAATATAAAAAGAAAAAAAAATAAGAATATAACTAGCTTCATCATCATCATCATCATCAGCCCGTGCTCGTCCACTGCTAGACATAGGCCTCTCTCAATGAACGTCACAGAGCCCGGTCTTCGGCTCCTCTCATCCAGTTTCTGCCGGCCGCCTTTCGCAGGTCGTCACTCCATCTGGCCGGTGGGCGTCCTACACTACGTTTGCCAAGACGTGGTCTCCACTCGAGGACACGTCTACCCCAGCGGTTGTCCGTCCTTCGAGAAATGTGACCAACCCATTGCCACTTCAGCTTGCTAATCCTTTGAGCTATGTCGGTGACTTTGGTTCTCTGGCGGATTACCTCGTTTCTGATTTTATCCTTCAGAGAAACCCTGAGCATAGCTCTCTCCATAGCTCGCTGAGCGACTTTTAATTTGTGACAAGTCCCACTGTTAGTGTCCATGTCTCGCCTCCTTATGTCATAACTGGTAGGGCGCACGCATTAAAGACTTTCATCTTCAGGCACTGTGGAATGGACGACGAGAAGATCTGATGAAGTTTTCCGAATGCCCAACTGAATTCTTCTGTTGGCTTCCCTATCGAAGTTGTGTCTACCCAACTGCAAAGTTTGCCCGAGATAGACGTATTCATTAACAACTTCGAGGCGTTCAACATCAATGACTACAGGTTTCGGGGTAATAAGATCGTTAAACATGATCTTGGTCTTGTCTAAGTTCATCCCGAGACCGATTTGTCGAGAAGCATGAGCCAGGCCGTTCAGAATTCGCTCAAGTTCCTAATTACTATATCATCGGCAAATCTTAAACATATCTTCTAAGGCGTTCGTGAACAGTTTCGGGGATATGACATCCCCCTGTCTCACTCCCCTGCGCAACTGTATATAACTGTATACTGTATACAGGCACACAAACAAACAGACGGAGAGACACGTTAGATTATTTTTTAAATATTCTTGTTCAGTAGCTTACTTTGAGTACCCTAGGCCATTTTTTTTATCTGCTTTGTACAGACTTTTTGGTACATACGGCTTTATTATTAACCCCCGAACAAAGAGACGGGTGTTATAAGTTTAGGGTGTGTATCACAGTGTATGTGTGTGTGTGTGTCTGTGACATCGTAGCTCCCAAACGAATGGACCGATTTGGATGCGTTTTTTTCTGTTCGAAAGCTGATGTGATCGAGATGGTTCTTAGATAAATGGGGAGGGGAAGGTGAGAAAAGGGGGTGAAAATTAGATAGATAGATAGATAGATAGGAGATAACCTACTAAACTGTATAATACAAATTACACAAATAATTAATATAATATATAACGTTCAATACCTAATTAATATATTTATATAAATATGCCCTTTTGTAATAAAATGTACGAAATACTTATAAATATATAATTCAACAAGATTAACAGACAACTTGCATGACACAGTCTTAAAAAAAATGCAGTGATGTTGCTTTCCAAAGAAACTGGTAGAGAGTTTCAAAGCCGGCCTGCTAGGTAGGTACATACAACCTGATTAGCGAAACGGACATAGCAAGAATCTAAACACAACACTTGTTTTTGATGTGAGGCAATTCTATTTGTGCAATGTATGGCACCTACACGATGAGAGCGGATAAGGTAAGTTCCCGCGCTCGCTACCGGCACCGTCAGCGTCATGGCTTACTCCGCTGACGTCAAACGAACTGTAACCGGTTTCATCAATAGCGTTATTACAATATTATGCCATTCCAAATCCGATTGTTCAATCATTAATCGCAAGGCAAGCCTCGTAACAACGGGAAATACGTGTGGTCTACCTATGTCCGCAAAAAAATACGTTGGTTGAAAATTGTTCGAAATGAACTTGCAATGTGCAGGACAGAAATTTTTGTAAATATTTGTAGTGTAGTGCGGTATGCCTCTTACGCAAGAGCCCTTACTGGAGAATTTCTACACCTTTGTTAGATATTGAACCTCCAAGCAGTTGAGTGAAAACATTTCTATGTCTTGGCTTGAAAGGCAACGTTTCCAGCGAAATTACTGGGCAATGAGAGATGACGAGAGCAGTGCAAGATTTTGTAACCAAAGTTCTGGGTGGCACTGCAACTATTATGGGCAGGCTTGACGCTTACCATCAGGCGAGCGAGCTGCTCGTCTCGTCGCTCAATCAAATAAAAAAAAAATTAACTTAACCAGCGGTTCAGTTAAAAAATTGATATTAAAATTAAATTAAATTATGCGCCCCATTAACAATTTAATGTGTCTCAATACAAATACCTATTGAGATTGAGAGTAACTTTACTGAAATAACTCAAATAACGATCATATCAGAGCCACAGAATAAATAATAGTACAATTACAACTTGACTGTTGCGATATATGTCTACCTCTAGGTAAACATACGCACTGTGCTCTAGCAAAGTTTGCTCTAGAAAAGTGCGTGAGCCGTTTGTAAGAAAGCTAAATATTGTTCTAATCAAAAAAGTTATGATGATTAACATGTAACTAAGTAAGTATATAAGAATTCATTGCGTGCCTACTGTGGAAAGATTAAATTTTATGGTGGAAAGTTTAACATGTCATGTTTTAAATCAAACTCAGTACAAAACAAAAGATGTACAGTTAAATGATCTTATACAAATTTTAACGGCTTTATACTTATTACAGAAGCAAAAGTGGAATAAACTTCTTAATAAAATTACTTACGTACCACGTGCACTTGAGGGAGAGACTGCAGAATGTCTAGATTACCTCGAGGGAGAAATCAGATAAGGGTTTTTTTTTTGCCAAGTGAACATTAAAAAAATTGTAAACATCCCTTGTGTCTCAAGGAGGGTGACGCGGACAGGCGCGGGCGGCAACAGTGCAGGTAAATAAAGTAAATATTGAAATTGAACGACAAAAATCTGAATATAAACTCGTAATTAAACTGTAACATGTCCGATTCTGTACATTGAACATATTTTGTTTTTTGGAGGCTGTTCTGTATTCCATACTGAAGCCAAAACTGTTTCTTTTTTTAATTTTTGTCTGTCTTTCTGTATCTTGGCTAGGCATCACGCCGAACCTACTGAATGAATTTAGATGAAACTTGGCATGATTTGAGTTCATACTACGAGGTAGGACATTGGATACTTTTCATACCGGTAAATTAAAGGGTCCTCGCAGGATAGGGTAATTTATTTGGAGTTGGTATTCATGTTTTACGGTTTATAGTTACTTCTGTAGTTCTAGGATACTCAAGGAATATTCCTCCAAATTTCAAATAAAAATCAAATTTAAATCCACCGGTTTAGGCTGGGCGTTGTCTGTCAGTGAGTCAGTCAGTCAGTAGTATGTCACGGTACTGTTTTCTAGGCATGATTAAAATAACGTAACAAAAATCTTTTTTATTATTCTGCCCAAAAGTGAAGGGCATCTATACTTATAATAAAGCAGTAAGTACCAAAAAATCTGTAATAGGAAGATAAAAAAAAGCTACTGAAAATTAATAAAACATTTTTTTTTTAATTCGTGTTTGTGAGCAGAAGCCGAGCTATCAATAAAAACTTTTTGACGGCTGAAGGAATTTTGTTTAAATGTTGGTATATTGGTATTTTAGGTCTATTACTATTCCAAGTAATAGAGTTCTTTTAATCTAGAGAAATGGCCACGCTGCGAATCCGCGGGTAAAGCTAGTATAATATAAATTACATCCTAAAAGTTACAGATGAAATTGCCGAAAACATTTCCGACATTGCAGGTAACATTAATCCTTTGAACAAAAACAAAGTCCATGCTATGTCTGTGCAATAAAATGATTACAGGGAAAAGTTACCGCTAGTCGTTGCACCGTCATTACACAACAATAGCTGAATGAAGGTAACGCCCATAAAACAATAGTATCCTTGTGAACAGATGAAGCCGGTCGGGCTTGTCTCTACTGTCTGCAGTTCGGACGTTTACTGTTCTAAATTTAACAAAAGCTAATTTTGTTGCATTTTATTGCCTCGGAATAGGATGAGCAGCTATTAGGGCCTTTTTTGCCACGCCTTTTATTAGGGTGTCGTCCGAAGGCCACGCGGCGGAAGACAAAGCGATGACCGGAATTTCTCGCATAAACAACGTTTGACGGCAATTTGACTGCCTCCTTGTTTACGACCCGGCTTATAGCCACTTTTGCAGCCTTCTAATTGCACATGTTTGTAGAGCTTAGAACAATCTACCATAAGATAGAAAGCTATTGAAATTACGGCATCCTAGAAAATTCTCTTGAGATCAATCCACACCAATGTATAAAAGTGAAACGTTGTCTTTTTGTTTGTTTCTTTGTAGAGTTAAACACGATAATGGCTGGACGGATTTTGATGAAATTTGGAATGGATATAGCTTATACCCTGGAATAACACATAGGATACTTTTCATCATCATCATCTACCCTCAAGCGGGTGAAACCGCGGGGCGTAGCTAGCAGTTACTATAAATTACTAATGTACGTTTCTTGTAATTACGAGGATGCTTGTTTCCATATCTGTGCTGGTGGATGGGACCTCTGTTACCTGAGATACAGGGGGAGGTTCTCTACCCGTAGTCGGGTTTTCAGTTTTTGAACTTGTCTTGTTATAGGATCTCCTTATGCTACCATCACCATGCACTAAGCTTTGTTTTATAGAAACACTTTAATTTCAATTTCAATTTATTTATTGCAAAAACATATGTAAATAGTAAAAAAACACAGGCATTAAGGTGTAATTGTCAACAAACATCTTTAATACCTTTCAGCCCACGTCTGGTAGCAAATGCCACTGTTACTATACGAGTCGTTCCATACATATAGTAACCGGATATTAGTGATTAGACCTTGTCTATTAAACAAAAACAAAACGATTTGAATACAACATAAATAATTTAAATTTGGAATAGGCGTCTACATTAAAGAAACTAGGGATCAATCAAACAACTGTTTCAAAGGGTAGCGGTAAAATAAAAGATTGTAACAAATGACTCGACTGCCCGAGCGCGCCTCACATTTAAATGGGAACATGTTGTACCCCTTTCTTTATGCTCGCTTTTTATTGTTTTATTTGGGGGTCAATGTGTACTTTTTGCTTTGCATCGTATGAAAAGGTTTATACATCAATTAATTAAATGTCTGCACGGTCATTGTCGCTGCGCAAATATGGAAATGAACCGAAGTAACAATGCTTTGATTTATTGGCCGATAAAAAGTAAGGTGAGAATTGAGGATTGTTTATGGCGGTGCCGGTGACAGTTGCTTGAATGCTCCAAACAAAGCACGATGTCCTATGAAGTAACACAATAGTGGTGGCCTTTTTGCGATGTAACATTCTCACTAGTCACTACTGACCTATTTAATTATTGTGAATCATTATCGTATCATAATTCAATTTCCTCCATATTTCCTCGTGCAAAGTTATGTTTTTTTTAGGTTAATCCAACTAGTCATAAACTTGCCTATTCCATTTAACACATTGTTGTTTGTCGTTTGAGATAGTGCTGGCCTCTAGTTTGTTTGTCGTATGAGGTAGTGCTGGCCTCTGATGTCAGAGTTTGTCAAGCCGCCCAAGGGCCTCTGACATGGCTTAACGACTGTTATTTATCAATAACAGCTGGGACCGACAGCTTAACATGCCCTCCGAAGTACGGAGCGATGGAAAACCGCACATAACTCTAGAAAAGTCATTGGTGCGGTCAGCCTAGATTTTGAACCCGGTATCGTTGGATTCTAAATTGCACTATAGAACCGTTAGGCCACCATCGCTCTAGTTAGTTAGGCCTCTGGTATAAGAGTTAACACATTTGTATTTAAAGATAGATAGAGTAGAGATAGATAACATTCAAACCCACAATGATTAAACAAACATACATGGAATATTACATACTTAACTCTTCCTTTGCTTCGTCCGTAGTCAGATAAAATTACATTTCAAAACAAAAGAAGTAAAATGATTAAAAAAATATTTTTTACCTATATTTAAAAGGTTTTTGTAAACAATACTAGATAGAATAAAATAATTATAATTGAACCAGAATAACAATATCACTTTTTCAACTTTTTTTTATACCAATTCATTTTAAAGTTATTCATAGTTAATTATTTAATGTAAAATCATCATCCTCATCATGTCAGCCATTAGAAGTCCACTGCTGAACATAAGCCTATACCAAAGAGCGCCGTGACGAGCGATCTTATGCCACCTCCATCCACCGACTTCCTGCGATGGCTACAATGTCGTCGGTCAATCGTGGGGGGGGGGGTCTCCCGATACTTCGCTTGCTTGTTCGTGGTCGCCATTCGAGAACCTTTATTCCCCAGTGGTTGTTGGTTCTGCGAACTATATGGCCTGCCCATTGCCACTTCAACTTCCAAACTCTGAGAGCTATCTCGGTAACCTTCGTTCTTCTACGGATTTCCTCATTTCGGATTCTATCACGTAGTGAAACACCGAGCATAGCTCTCCATTGCACGCTGCGCAACTATGAGCAATATCTCTCTTATGTATGAGACCAATAGGTAGCGACCAAGTGTCGGTGCCGTATGTCATCACTGGCAACACGCACTGATTATAAACTTTCGTCTTGAGGCTTTGCGGTATCTGCGACGAGAAGATATGGCGTAATTTCCCGAACGCTGCCCATCCGAGTTGGATTCGTTGGTTGACCTCTTTGTCAAAGTTGGATCTACCCAGTTTGATCGTCTGACCTAAGTAGACATAGTGATCAACAGCTTCGATAATATCGTTCCCAACATAAACTGGCATGGGTACGACATGGGCATTTGACACGATGTTCGTCTTGCCCATGTTCATTTTAAGACCCACCCGTTGGGAAACAATATTGAGGTCACTGAGCATTGTGCTTAGGTCTTCCAGGGTTTCTACCATGATGACTTTATCATCAGCAAATCGAAGGTGAGTGATGCATTCACCATTGATGTTAACACCATATCCGTTCCAGTTCAGAAGCTTGAATATATCTTCCAGTGAAGAGGTGAACAGTTTCGGAGAAATAACGTCTCCCTGTCACACCCCTTTTTGCAACTGGATAGAATTCGTACTCTGATCCTGAAGACGGACTGTCATGGTGGCCTTGCTGTACAAACACTTCAAAACTTCGATATACTGGTAATCAATCTGGCACCGCTGTAATGACTGCAGCACTGCCCAGGTCTTTACTGAATCAAAGGCTTTCTCGTAATCCACAAACGCTAGACATAGTGGCCGATTATACTCTTCGGTCTTGTGTATAATCTGCAGAAGCGTATGGATGTGGTCTACGGTGCTAAAGACTTTCCGGATTCCAGCTTGTTCAGGAGGCTGAAAGTCATCAAACCTACAAGCGAGACGGTTTGTAACTACTCTCGAAAACAGCTTATAGACGTGACTCAGCAGCGAAATGGGCCTATAACTCTTCAAGAGGGTGTTATCACCTTTCTTAAATAACAACACCACTACGCTCCTGTGCACGCCTTTGGCGTAGTACCTTCGAGGATGACAGAGTTACACAGCCTCTGAAGGACATTAAGATAGATAGTTATCTATATCTATCTATATACTTATAAAAAAACTGTAACGGGTCCAATTCTGTACATTAAAGATATTTTGAAATATTTTGGGCCTTACTCTAGATTCGATACTGAAGCCAGAACTGTATTTTTTTTCATTTTTGTCTGTCTGTCTGTCCGTCTGTCTGTCTGTACTTTGGCAGCGCACCACGCCGAAAATACTGAATGAATTTAAATGAAACTTGGTATGATTTGAGTTCATACTACGAGGTAGGACATAGGATACTTTTCATCCCGAAAAATGAAAGGATTCCCGCAGGATTGGGGTTGAAAATTATTTCAAAAAACACTTACCACTCTGAAGCTACTGAAGGGATTTTGATGCAACTTGGCACAGTCAGAGTTTATATGATGGGTTAAAATTGAGGATACTTTTTATCCCGAAAAAATAAAGAGTTTCTGCGGGATAATGTCCTAAATTCTGTAAAATAAAGATATTTTGTAAATTTTTTTTGGGGGCCATTCTATGTTCAATACTAAAGCCAAAAGAGTATTTTTTTTTAATTTTTGTTTTCTGTCTGTCTGCCCGTCTGTCTGTCTGAGTTCATACTTCGAGGTAGGACATAGGATACTTTTCATCCCGAAAAATAATAGGGTTCCTGTAGGATAGGCGTTGAAAGTTATTTAAAAGAACACGCTGAAACTGCTTGACGGATTTTGTTGAAACTTGGCACAGTCATACTTTATATAATGGGTAAAAATTGAGGATACTTTTTATCCCGAAAAATAAAGTGTTCCTTCGGGATAATGTCCAAAATTCTGTAAATTGAGGATATTATGTAATTTTTTTTGGAGGCCGTTCTCTGTTCAATACTAAAGCCAACCCTGTATTTTTTAATTTTTTGTCGGTCTGTCTGTCTGTCTGTCTGTCTGTCTGTCCGTCTGTTTGTCTGTACCTTGGCAGTGCACCACGCCGTAAATACTTAATGAATTTAAATGAAATTTGGTTTGATTTGAGTCCACACTTTGAGGTAGGACATTGGATACTTTTCATCCCGAAAAAATAAGTGTTCCTGCAGGATAGGGGTGGAAAATTATTTAAAAGAACACTTAGTACGCTGAAACTATTGGACGGATGTTGATGCAACTTGGTACATACATAGTTTATAAGATAGTTGAAAATTATGGATACATTTTGTCCCGAAAAAATAAAGGGTTCCTGTGGGATATGGGTCCAAATTCTGTACATTTAAGATATAGTGGTTTTTTTTAAAGTTCTATATTCGATTATGAAGCCTAAACTGTATGTTTTTCATTTTTGTCTGTATGTCTGTCAGTCTGTATCTTAGCCGCGCATCACGCCGCCGGAACTACTGGATGAATTCAAAAGAAACTTGGTATGATTTGAGTTCGTACTACGAGGTAGGACATAGGATACTTAACATATCGAAAAATTTATGGGTTATTATTTAGGGGTTGAAACTTTTTAAAAGAACACGTACCACGCTGAAAGTAATGGACGGGTTTTGATGCAACTATGCACTGTCTTAAGTTATATGATGGGTTAAAATTGAGGACACGTTTTATCCCGAATAAGTAAAGGGTTACTGCGGGATATGGGTCCAAAGTTATAATAATATTTAAGTAATAAAAAATATATTTTGGATGGTATCTCTATATTCGATACTGAAGCCAAACTGTTTTACTTTTTAATTTTGTCTCTCTGTTTGTCTGTATCTTGACCGCGCATCGCACCCAAACTACTAAATTAATTGAAATGAAAAAAATGCTCTTGGGTGCTTAAAAAAGGTATTGAACAATATTGTATTTCTTTCTGTTTGTCTGTATGTTTGTTTGTTCACGCATCACGTAAAAACTGCTGGACCGATTGCCATGCGGTTTTCATCGTTAGATAGCTTAGGGTTTGATTTAAATCTGGTGTAATTGGTATCTCAATCCGGTGAGTTAGAAACCGAGCAATTGATAAAGTATTTTTGACGGCTGAAGAAATTTTGTTCAAATGTTGGTATATTGGTCCTGGAATAGCACATTATGGTACTTTGAACAGAAAGAAAAGAACACGCATGCGAAGCCGCAGGTACAGCTAGTGATAAATAAAATACCAGTCTCAAAAATATTTCTTTCTTTTTTAAACGGTTTTATTTAGCTGGCCCTATTTGTAGTTGTTGATTTTTGTATATTTGTTTGTTTGGGTCAAATCTAGTAATTGAAAATTTACCCCCTTCTTGTTGACCGATTGATCTATGGTACACACCTTTAGTTCTGATGACAATAAAATTATATATATTCAATTCAGTATCATTGTAAATCCAAGAAGGCCGCCGCCACAAAATGGCGGATTACTTTTTTTTCAACTCCTTTATTATGGGTATCAAATCATCATCATCATCATTATCAGCCCATGTCAGTCCACAGCTGGACATAGGCCTCTCTTAAAGCACGCCACCTTTATCGCCTTCCTTAAATAACCACACCACTACGCTTATGTGCCACGCCTCTGGCGTAGTACCTTCGAGGATGACGGAGTTAGACAGCTTCTGAAGGACTTTAAGTACCGGTGTTCTACCCGCTTTCAGTAGCTCTGTCGTTATTCCGTCCTCTCCTGGTGCCTTGTTTCTTTTAAGCTGTTTGGGAGACATTCTGATCTCGTATAGGCTGATGTCCGGGATATCTTCGGTATAATGTTGGGTCAAACGGGCTCTTGCATCTCTAGTCGTGCTAGGAGGACTACGCAATGAGGTATATAATGCCCATAGAACTTCTCGAGAACTTCTTCATTGAACTTCTTAAAATTTAATAAGCACTAGCTGACCCGGTGAACTTCGTACCCCATTAGAATCAATAAAAGCTATCAATTTATTAGCAATTTTTTTCTCATACATTTTGTACGGAACGGTTTTTTTAATGTCTCGAGATTGGATTGACGATTTCGATGAATTTTTTTGTTCAACTCTAGGAGGTTATCACCAGGACGTGACGGCTATGCTCGCGTATACATTTTGGTCCTAACTTCCTCCCCCTGGCCCCGTTCCTTCTAAAACCTATACCAATAACCCTCAACCCCCACCGCCACAAACGCCCCTCCATTAATTTTCGTATATGTATATAGATGTCACATTCACACCTGTGACTTTGACACCTGTCCCTTTGACACCTGTCACTTTTACAAAGAATTAGCAAAAAAAAATGATAAAAAAGCAGCACTTTAGCAAACATAACTCATTTATAATTATATGCCACTCCAGTCACCACTATAGGAAAAAAAACAAAAATGCCTCCTAGTTGCACCCCTAGGGTATACAACTGTACCTACATCTGTCCCTTTGATGATAAAACAGCGCTCTAACAAACATACTAACATACACAAACTTTCTCATTTATTATTTACTAGCTGTACCCGCGGCTTCACACGCGTTGTCATTTATCTAGGTTAAAAATACTCTAAGTGCTATTCCAGGACCTAAAATACCAATATACCAACATTTGATCAAAATACCTTCCGTCCCGTCAAAAATATTTTTATCGTTTGCTCCGCTTTTACTCATCGGATTGAGATACCAAGACCGGGGGGTCTTGGTATCTATTTGGCTATTTTTAAGTAATATCTTAAGCTATTCAACAAAGAAAACCGCATCGCATTCGGTATAGTAGCTTTTACGTGATGCGCGAACAAACAAACATACAGACAAACAGACAGAAAACATACAGACAAACAAACGTTTTTGTTTTAAATTTTATATTCTTGTCCAGTTGCTTTTTTTAAGTACCCTAGTTTTGTTTTAGTTTTCTTTGTACAGACTTTTTCGTACTTTTTGCTGTATTATACGTATAGATATTTTATTTTTTCAAATTTACATACATTTTGATCCCTATCCCACAGGAACGCATTATTTTTTCGGGATAAAAAGTATCCTCAATTTTAACCCATCATATTATAAACTAATCAAAATCCGTTTAGTAGTTTCAGCGTGATACGTGTTCTTTTAAATAACTTTCACCAATATCCTGAGTGGGAACCCTATAATTTTTCGGTATGAAAAGTATTCAACGTCGTACTTCATAGTATGAACTCCAATCATACCAAGTTTCAGTTGAATTAATTCAGTAGTTTCGGCATGATACGCGGTGAAGATACAGACACACAGACAGACAGTAAAAAGAAATTAAAAAGTTTTGACTTCAGTATCAGTATACAACATAGAGTATCCTCCAAAAAAAATATTTAATACTTCTAAATTAACATAACTAGAATACTCAATTTTAACCCATGATATATAGTATATACTATAGATAGATAGACTGTGCCAAGTAACATCAAAATCCGTCCAGTAGTTTCAGCGTGGTAGGTGTTCTTTTAAATAACTTTCAACCCCTATCCTGCGCGAACTCTTTAATTTTTGGGACGAAAAGTATCCAATATCATACCTCGTAGTATGAACCCAAATCATACCAAGTTTCATTTGAATTCATTCAGTAGTTTTGGCATGATGCGCGGTCAAGATACAGACATGCAGACAGACAGACAGACAGACAGAAAAAAATGAAAAAAAATAATTTTGGCTTCATCATCAAATATAGAGTAAACAACAAATAAAAAATTCAAATTATCTTCAATGTACAGAATTGGACCCGTTACAGTTTTATTATAAGTATATAGATACGCCACTCCCGTCAACAATATAGAAAAAAAAATTGCCTTCTTACGTTTGTTTGTTTGTTTGTTTTGTTGTTGTTGTTTGTTTGTTGTTTGTTGACTTTAAGTTCATTTTTTTCAAATTGCCTTTTTATTACAAGACAGACAGAAATACATAGATACATAGATAGATAGATAGATACATACATACATACAAGTGAAGTTAAATAAAAGCTTTTAATATAGATAACTTTTAAAATTAATTAAATTCTAATTAGTTTTATTGGTATGGTATAGATTATGTAATGAGATTAAATATTATTTAATTATTATAATATTGTTGATTGTAGGTACTAAATCAATTCTGATTTTATGGATAAAAAGAATGGGACGAATTATTGAACTTTTTTTTACCATATGGTCGGGGTCGTGGGACGAAAACGAAACGCTGAACTAGTAGATGTGCGTTGACTGTCAGTCAGATCAATAAGTAGGTATGCCTGTCTTTTAGCTAGTTATAGATTACAGGACAGCCTGTATATTATAAATTGTAGCCTATATGTATATGATACGAGTACATTATCATTAGGATGTGGTTTGAATAGATAACGTATACTTCGTATGAAAACATTTTTATCAAATCAACTTCACTTATGATAGCGATAGCTGTAGGTACCACTTTTTACCCGACTGCGCGACGCAAAGTTGGGTAATGTGTTTTTCAGCCTATGATATTTGTTCCTTTGTGGCAATCTAGAGACCAAACGCGTGGGCCGATTTTGATGATTCTTACGTCAATCGATTTGTCTTAATCTTTCATGTGTCACTAAAAATATGACAATAATCAAAATGTAATATGGCGACAACCAGACGCCAAATTGCGAAAAAAATATAAAAAATGACGAACTATGTTAAGGGGTAAGTATGGGATATTATCGAATAGGTATTTAAAAATCTCTTTAGGTTACTCTTATCATTTTTAATTTCGAATAACCATTTAGGATCTATAACGTTTTTTTTAATCACTTTCTAGGCAATCGTTTGACCACGATCTCACCTGATGGAAAGCGATGATGTGGTCGAAGGTGTAGCACGTTTGCCTAGTAGATACCTATTCACTCTTGACTTGAACACACCAGGGTTATATTTTACCGGAAACACTGACGAGGGCAGGGTATTCCACTCTTTAGAAGTTCTTATAATAAATGAAGAAGCACAACGCTTCGTTGTTGTGCGAGGTATTTCAACCATAAAAGGATGGCGCTTTGTCGATCGTCTAGTCGTACGGTAATGGAAAGGTGATGGGGGAATCAGATTCTTGTGCACACTCTCCATAGTGCAATTTGTAGAATACCGACAGGCTTGCGACCTCACGACCTCATTTAAAGTTGGTTAGGGTAATTAACAAAAAAATACCAAAACGTATAGTTGAGGTATCAAAATGAAGGTCTTTAAAATACTATTTCAAAAATATATAATTTTATAAATATAAACAAAATGTATCAAATAAAAATAAATTATTATTAACAAATAAAAAAACCCGACTGCATACAAAACTAAAAGGATGCAAACACGCTTTAGATTCTTGATTTTGAAATATAATATGCAGTCGGAGGTATCTGGTGAGTAGCTCGCCAGGTTCTAGCTGATCTCGTCATACGAGAAATAAAGTGCATGATGCCTCCGACTGCATATTATATTTAAAAATCAAGAATCTAAAGTTTGTTTGCCTCCTTTTAGTTTTGAGAGCAGTCAATAATTTATTTTTATTTATTTATTTAAGTTGAACCTAAATGCATACTAGAGTGAATAAATAGTTGGCATATCCCTATGCCAACTTATCACAGAATAAATAATAGTACTATGTATTACTGAGTAACCAGGGAGTCCAAATGTAATAGTGAGTACCCGTGGATCCCCCAGGGGTTTCAAAGTGGAAAGAACGGACCTGGTTTTGCATAGCTGGCTTGTCGATCAAGATCATCAACAAACTGGGACCTTATATGCTATAACCATTCAACACGTAACACGTCGCGTTGTGCATTCGGCAAATTACGTCAATTTCACAACAGACTCAAATATCAAGCCACACAATTCGTATGATACCTAGCCTATGTTATTGTTTTTCGTTCTATTGTTATTATACCTATCAGCATGACAGTAGGTGCCATGTTGATAGGTATAATATCAAACAATAGTATGCTGATACCACTGCCTCTGGCGAAAAATGTGTAGGCGTGGGAGAATTTTTGTGGGAATTATTACATCTACATAAATAACTCAGTTAGTAGGTGCTTGCACGTTTAACATGTAAACTAGTTAAGTATAGTAATTTGATTATAATTTATGAGATTTTACAAGGGGAAGTATTTTCTAAATAGGTGTGTAGGCTCCTCTTACCCAATTAAAACAATAAGATTTTGTTTTAATTGGGTAAGAGGAGCCTACACACCTATTTAACTTAACGCATAAGTTATTAAGTTATACAGGTTGTTTGGTGCAATGTTTGCCAAATCAAAATGGACGATAAGAGGGGTCTTTTGCTATCTCTTCAGCCCACATAAAGCATTCTTGGCCCCTCGGATATTATATTATATTATTTTTTAATTTAAATGTGAAAAATCTCAAAGGTCAGCATTTAAAATTGAGTATTTTTTTATTATTAATGTTTTGATGTTCGGTTATTAAAATCAAAATTATTTGGTAACATACACATTTATTTATTGACTCACAAAGTTTTCGGAAGATGTAAAACAAAATTTGAAGCTCAACATTTAATCGCAATAAAAAAAACTAAAAGTGATTTTTCGAATTATTTTAATAATAATTCTGGTCTATCCCCTTTCTAATGGTATGCAATAAGCAATTTGCCATAAAAACCTGTGTTACATGTTACCTATTGGCACTAATTTGCCAATTTTGTGTATCGGGACGTAAACAGAGTCAACCTTTCGTGGGCACCGTTTGGATCCATTGAGTACGAAACCCAAAAAAATTACCCTTTATTTGACCGAGCGAGCGCGAAGCGCGGGCGAAGCGTCTCCGTTTCAGCTTGGGAAAAAATGCTTTCGTGTGTCCGGATCTCCGGCCGTTCTCATTTATAGGTCGCATTTTCTCAACCGATCTAGACGAAACTTGGTATATAGGTTACACGAATTTTAATAATTTTTTAGTAGTCGGCGAATTTTGATTGGGGGTTGGGGTACAACAGTACCCCTTTTTTGTTTCCCCAAAAAAAGGGGTACTGTTTTCCGCTTTATTAAATCCGATTTCGATGGATCTTTTGTTATTTGAAAGGTAAAATAATAATAAAAAAAAATGATTTGTCATAAAAATTTGGTAAAGATCTGATGAGGACTTCTGCGTGATGAGCAGAATAGCTCCTCAAAATGCAGTAAATTGCTCATTTTAAGTTTTCTTCTAGTAGAATCAGCCCTTTACCTACTAGGTAGGGATTGATAGAGCACTTTGGCTATTAATCGACCGAGCGAGCGCGAAACGCAAGCGAGGCGTCTCTGTTTCAGCTTGGGCAAAAATTCTTTCTTATGTCCTGATGTCTGTCAGGCTGTTCTCCTCTACAGGTCGCATTTCTCAACCGATCTAGACGAAACGATCTAGGCGTCTCTGTTTCAGCTTGGGCAGTCAGTTGTCAGTCCACGCGCTGTCCGGATCTCTGGCTGTTCTCCTCTACATGTCGCTTTTCTCAACGAAACTTGGTATACAAGTTAACCGAATTTTAAGAACTTTTAGTCGTCACGGATTTTTGATTAGGGGCAAAAAGGGGCATAAGCAGAATAACTCCTCAAAAAGAAGTTAATTGCTCACTTGTAGGTTTCTCCCAGTGGAATCAGCCCTTTACTAGAAAGGGATTGATGCTGGATCTTGGTTATTAATGTTAGTTGTACAAGAAAATAACTAGATGGCGCTACTGTGCACCGCTAGATTGTTTGCATAAAAGTTTGTGCTCGCGAGGTCTACAGCTCACAGAGACACTAGTTAATTCCCTAATTGTGGTTTAATTATTAGGTTAAGATTTGATCCGTATCACCAACATGATCGATTGGTGCAATGATACTGTTTAATAAATTTCATCCCTTATCTCGCAGGATAAGGATATTTTTTGGGATTTAGTTTGTATTGTCATTTGTCATTTCTTTTCAAGATTTCATTCTTCAAGATTTTCTCCACCACTACCGATTGGTGAAATACTATTTTAAAATAACTTACAACCCGCATCCCGCAGAAATCCTTTAGTTTTTCAGGGTGAAAGTATCCTAAATGTTAATCCATAACATCAGCTATGATTGTGTCATGTTGCATCAAAATCCATGCGATAGTTTCAGCGTTATGCTTGTTCAAAGAGACAAACAGATAGAAAGTACAGATTTTGCCTAGTTAGTTTTTATATTAGCGTAATAATTTCTCTGGACTACAATTTTTCTGGGTTAAAAAATGTTATTCAAGGACCAAAAGTACTCATAAAGTACAAAATACCAAATTTCGTTCAGCCGTCAAATAGTTTTAAATCGTTTGTTCAGCTTCTACTGATCAAATTGAGATACCAAGTACACCAGTTTTTAAGCCGAACCTTAAGCTACCCAACAGTGAAGATCGGTTTAGTAGTTTTTAAGTGATACATGAACAAACAGACACACAATCAAACAGACAGACACAATTCTAAAAAAAAATATGCTCTGTAGCTTATTTTAAGTACACTAGACCATTTTTTTTTACTTTCTTCATGGAACACACTTTTTGGTAATTACTGCTTTATTATAAGTACTAGCTTAGTGTGCCCGCGGCTTTGTACTTTGATGTGACCGAAGATTTTGTTAATTCTACGGCTTTCTACGCACTCGGAACCAGGGCAACTGTAAGGGCCTCTTACCTTTGTTGCAATCTAACTTACTCAGTCACTTGTTGCTTACAGAAATTTGACAATCATAAAATAGGATTATGCATTTTTTCTTATAGACCAAATATAACCCAACTCAAAAACAATGGGGCTGCTTGCTACCGTATGATGATGCGTTTGCGGGTTAATATTATACTTATAGTCTACTTTATCTTTATCTTGAATTTCTGGAGTACCAAATGGTTACGTTAGTGTACTGTCCGTCCACAAGATAACAGCATTTTCTTCTAAATTCAAGTTGAGAATCTCCAGGAGAATAATCGTTGGAAGAAAGTCCTAAGTGATGGATAAAAATATAATAATAGAAGTTATGAACAAGATCGATTACTGAACCAGAGAGTATTTCATCACGTGCAACAAAATAAATTCGTGATCTTTTTAAATTGTAGGACTTGTTCCTAATTTTCCTTAGTTGAGGGCGCGTGGCGGCCCTCTGTATTAAGGCCTCCTCTCTGCGAGATCAAACAACACTGCTTAGTGACACGTGCTCATCATTGCGATAATAAAACGATACGTGACGTGACAGAACAAATGAAACATATATATACTTATTTTTCTTCCCACTACACAGTAATATCACCACTGTTCACCTAAAACATAAGCAGAAAGTACCTCATTCCTGCTCAATAAAAACAGTGCAGGAAAGTAAGAATGGAAAACCATTGCTGCACAGTTTTTCAGTGTCATCATCAACACACTAATATTATAAAGGCGAAAGTTATAGTTAGTATGTTTGTTACTCCTTCACGCTCAAACGGCTGAACAGATTTTGATGAAATTTAGAATGGAGATAGCCTGGAATAACACGTAGGATATTTTTCATCATCTTCATCATCATCATCTTACACCACTCTCAAACGGTCGGACGGATTTTGATCAAGTTTGGAATATAGATAGATATACTCTGGAATAACACATGGGATACTTTTCATCATAATCATCATCATCCATGACACGGGTGAAACCACGGGGTGTAGCTAGTATTAAATGAACTCATTCGTCCAATAGAGATTTAAAATTAGAATGTACTATCTATTAAATAGAATATAGTATGTGCGCGACGGAATTGGTGTGAATTTAAAAGTCAATATGACTGACTATTGTACTGCTTACATTTATGTGAACAATTGTGATATTACTTTGTAGTGGAAAGAAAAGCAGATTACTGACACTCGCTCAAGATAGAGCCCGAGCTCCAAACTGACACTCGGTGCAGCAATGAGTCACTTTCCGCCCGATGCAGTAACCTACTAATTGAAACTTTTGTTTTGTGCTTTTACATAAAAGAACCTTCGGTAGCATTATATAGGCAAATAAAATGTGTAATAAATCGATCAGTCTAGTTAAAAAAATGCTGCACAAGGGCCCAAAGAAGAAAATCATGAAAGTAAGTATAATGACTACCACTGGATTTGGAACACAATTATTTTATTACTATCTGATGCCCGTGACTTCGCACGCGTGGTCTTTTCTCAATGTTAAAAGTACTAATGTGCTATTCCAGGACCTACAGTACCAATTATACCAACATTTAATCAAAATTCCTTCAGCCGACAACAATATTTTTATCGATAGCTAGGCTTGTACTGATCGGATTGAGATACCAAGTACACCAGTTTTTAAGTCAAACCTTAAACTATCCAACATTGAAAACCGAATTGCAAGCGGTCCAATAGTTTTTACATGATGCGCGAACAAACATACAGACAAACTAACAGACACGATTTAAAAAAATGTTATATTCTTGTTCAGTAGCTTATTTTAAGTATTACAAGATCATTTTTTTTATTATCTTCTTTTTACAGTTTTTTTCGTTCCTACTTCTTTATTATAAGTATAGATTCGAGAAGAACTGCCCAACTCGTGTTGACTAATGTATCTTCGTCCTAATATTCCTTACTTTATTTATAATAATTGATGATGACTATAATAATTGATAATAACTAATTATTATGGGTGTCTCCCGTATTATGGGCCCTTGTTCGATATTCGCCATACGGCCACGTAACGCGCCGCGTCAAGATATCTGCGTGGAATTGTTCGTGTATTCTTGTGAACTGTGGTAATTTGCCGAACGATTCCACAACGCGACGCGTTACGTGTGTGAATGGTCAAAGCGAATAACGGCCCAGGAGGCGCTTCAGCAGTTTGAGTCCACGCATCTCTGTCAACCATAACATTTTATATTATTAGGATGTCCCACGCCCACGGTTGTGCCACACGGAAGGTAAGTATAGCTAGCGGCACGTAAGTCTAGCGGTGAACAAAACGTGGCGGGGATCTTGGCACAGACAGTTTTCGGGATAAAAGTATTCAACATTTTAACACATTATATAAACATTGACTGTCCCCGCCACGTTTCGTTCACCGCTAGACTTACGTGCCGCTAGGTATACTTCAATTGATATTCCCGCGGCTTTGCCCCTGTGTTATTTTTTTCTGAAATATAATGATCCTATGTGTTATTCCAAAACCAATAAGTGCCAATCATAAAAATTCGTCAAACAACATATCTGACGTCAAATAGATTTTTATCGATTGCTCATCATCATTATCATCATCATCGAGGTGGTGGTTGGCTTCTACCATAGACAACTGCACATTACTACTAGAGATCAGTGGCTTCTACGCATCGGATTGAGATACCAAGTACACCTGATTTTTAAAAATAATAATAATAATAAGCACTTTATTGCACCATAATTAAGGGATAAAATATATATACAAGAAATCATTTTAAAAACAGGCACAGTGGGCGGTCTTATCGATAAAAGCGATCTCTTCCAGACAACCTTCGGATGGACAGAAAGCAAGTCAATCTCTAAGCTCCAATAATGAAACTACATCGCAGTCGGTCCAGTAGTTTTAAAATAAGAATCTTTTTTGTGATGTGCGAACAGACAAACAAACAGACAGACACCATTAAAAAATGAAATATTCTTGTTCAGTAGCTTGACCATTCTTTTTTAATTATCATCATGAACCTAGACCATTCTTTTTTAAATATCATCATTGTTAGTACACATGTTTTGTTACCAACTGAAAAGTATTCTATGGGATATTCCAGGACCAAAAGTACTTTTACAGTACAATGATACCAAATTTTGTATACCTAGCTTTTTATCGATTGGTCGGTTTTTACTCATTGTAGTAAGATACAAATTAGGTACATCAGATTTTCCATTCAAAACCTCAGCTAAGACTGAAAACTGCATCGAAATCGGTCCAAAAGTTTTTTTACTAGATGTGCGAAAAGACAGACACCATTTAAAATATTATTATTATTCATACACCATTTATTCGTGATCAGAAGCTTATTTTAAGTCCCATCCAAATCAAAGACATTTCGTTTCTGCTTATATAGGTAGTAAGTAGGTAAGAGTGAACAGGTATCTATCTACAAGGCAAGCGTGCTATACTTTCGACCTCATCATCGCTTTCCATTAAGATTGAGGTAAAATGATTGCATAGACGGAAATAAAATAAAAAGTTCTTAATACAACTTCCTTGTCATCGTGCGTCGAGGTGGTGTTCTGTATTAGCTAACCAAGCCTCTGAATAGACTAGTTAGAGAGACCAAATGCAACCAGAGGACAAATAAGTATGAAGGCATTGGACGCACCCACGACAAAAAGGCGAGCATCAGGGAAAATAAAGTATAATTTAAAAAAAAACCTTTTGTGGGTTCTTTTTTTTGTTGCTTTTTCAACTTTTACGTTTTTAGGTTTTGTTTTTCCTTTTAAACTTTATTCTTACCTTTTTTCCTTTTTTTCTTTTTGGCCTAACACATTTATGAGCTACCCTGAAAGTTTCAGCCAGATAGCTAATCGGGAAGTGCTCGAAATTTGAATTGCAAGATTCCAGGACAGACAAAACACATACATAGATACATACATAGATACATACATAGATACATACATAGATACATACATAGATACAAACATAGATAGATACAAGTAAAGTTAAATATAAGCTTTTAATTAGGGGTTCGTGTTATTGCTAATGTAATCGTGCTTGTTATCCGACACTTTTATTAACAAACACTAGAAAAAAGCGTCTCCTTAAAGGGACAGTCTCCTTAAATGTAACGACAATGCCGACACTTAACAGCTGTTATCGACAAGCGATCGCGATACTTTCAACAACACTTGATACATTTCACAAAACTCCGCCGCCATTGTTCGAGAATAGACACATTTAGTGCGGATCGCGCTGATAAATTTGAGTGTTTCTTGCAACTGATACGTTTGGATCTTTTTTTGATTGTTATCGGTTAATTAATGGTACCTTGTCCTTCGTAGACAATGAAGATATTATTAAAACATTTTGAAAACAATACTTTATCTAGGACAAAGTTATAAACTAGTGACTCTGTGAGCTGTAGACCTCGCGTACAAACTTTTTACAAACAATTTAGCGGTGCACAGTAGCGCCATCTAGTTACCTTATTGTAAAACTAACATCAATAAATATCAAGTTGCTCCATCAATCCCTACCTAATAGGTAAAGAGCTGATTCCACTGGTAGAAACCTAAAAGTGAGAAAGTTACTTAGTTAGAGGAGCTATTCTGCTCATCACGCCGAAGATCCTCATCAGAGCTTCACCATTTTTTTATGAGACTAATTTAAAGTTACTACCTTTGAAATAAAAAAAGAACCATCGAAATCAAATTTAATAAGGCGGACATATTCAGTAGCCCCCTTTTTACCCTTTTTTGGGGGAAGTACACCCCTAATCAAAAATGAATCAAAAATCCCCGACGACAAAAAAAAACTAAAAATTTGCTTAACCTGTATACCAAGTTTCGTCTAGATCGGTTGAGAAATGCGACCTGTAGAGGAGAACAGAGATCCGGAAGGACTGACATCCGGAAGGACATACGAAAGCATTTTTGCCCAAGCTGAAACGGAGATGCTTCGCTCGCGCTTTGCGTTCGCTCGGTCAATAACAGATTTCTAACTTCCATCTGCTGGAAAGATTTCTTCAGTCTTTATGATTTGTATTGTTAGTGTATTTTTCCTATAGTAGGTAATTTTGACTTAACTTAGACGGTTGCTGTAGGTCTATACCTACAGCAACCGTAGGTACAGGTGAGTTTTTTAACAGGGATCTCAATGGCAGCTATCATAATCATCATCAGCCCATATTCGTCCACTGCTGGACGTAGGCTTCTCCTTGTGAACGCCACTGAGCCCGATCTTCGGCTCTCTTCATCCAGTCACTACCAGCTGCATTTCGCAAGACGTCACTCCACCTCGCCGGCGGGCGCACTACACTACGTTTGGCTAAACGCGGTCTCCACTCTAGAACTCGTTTACCCTAACGGTTGTCGATTCTTCGAGTTATGTGACCGGCCCATTACCACTTCAACTTGCTAATTCTTTGAGCTATGTCGGTTACCGTAGTTCTCTTGCAAATCTCCACATTTCGGATTTTGACCTTTAGAGAAACTCCGAGCATAGCTCTTTCCATGGCTCACTGAGCAACTTTAAATTTGTGGACCAGTGCCCACATCGAGGAAGCCGAAACGTGGACACGTTTCGGTTTCGTATGTCATACTGGTAGAACGCACGCGACTTTCATCTTTAGTCACTGTGATTTTGGCAGCTATGATAACTGTTAAAGGTAAGAAGACGTGTTTTTAGAAATCCATCTAGAGGTTTTCAAACATATTAAGGGCGTCACAGACGACGAAGATACTATAATATATTTCATGTTAAGATAAAATATCGGTCACTCTACAATTTATAAGAACCATATACTTATTACATACACCACAAACGGCGAAGATAACATATACTTATTTTCATCTTACAGTAAGTATCTTAAGATATCGTGCGATAAGGAAATTTTTAAAGTTGCCATCTTAAGGAACGAAATATATCGTAACATACTAACTTAAGATACAAAAAAGTATCGTATGGTCTACAGGTTGCTCTGTGTTATATCCGTGAGGTTTTTTTATTATTGGGTATTTATTATCTGTGCTCGTGGCTTTTCTCTATGTTAAAAGTTATGTGTTATTCCAAGACCAAAAGAACAGACATACATGATTTTAAAAATAACTTATTCAGTAGTTTGTATTTTGTTTCACTATATCTTCCTTAATCAAATTATGAATTTCGAGAAAAGTTTCCTTCAACTTCTTCAGCGAATGAATAATTTCAATATTTTATCGTATCTTAACCGTGTGTGATACCCTAAGATGCTATAATATTTTATATGCAGATATCGTAACATGAAATATTATAGTATCTTAATCGTCTGTAACGCCCTTAAAACTGCATGCATATAAGGACTTCTGAAAATTGATTTTCTACTTAAAATCGATTAAAAGTTTATTTTTGCGAAATTTTATTTTTCTGTTTATAACGAACAAACAGTTGTAACACATATTATATGTAACATAAAAAACTAGTTTTAATAAAAGCGTTCAGTAAGAACTACACTGGTATTCAAAACGTAGTACCACACTTTTAAAATTAATAGAGTTTTTGTTAAATTGCTTGTCTCCTACTCATCGAATTGAGATACCAAGTACACCAATTTTTAAGTCAAAACCTAAGCTATCCAACAGTGAAAATCGCATCGCAATCGGTCCAGTAGTCTTAACGTGATGCGCGAACAGACATACATTAAAAGTGTGGTGCTAAGTTTTGAAGGGCAGACTAGTTAAAACGCGTTTTTAATATAAATGGGTTACTGTAACATATCGATTACAAAATGTCTGCCCTGCTCAACAACTTCCAACTTAAATAATAATTAAGTAGTAGGTTCGCATGACACCCTTACACTGGGAATTATGTCATAGAAATGGAATACGTTCATGCGCTAGTAGCTACTAACCTTCCAATAAACGCAGCTTTTATGGCTTACAAAAATATCACGTTTCAAACTCAACATCACATCCTGTGATCCCCTTCACAAAATACTAACATATAACGTACATTTGTCTCGTTACAAAAGGAACAAAAGCCGCCATACAAGTATATAAAACACTTCAAACGTCAAAAGAGGATAATGCCCGTCATTATACATTCATGTGCTTTTGTCGTTTACAGTATTTATTTTGAAACATTTCGAGGGGGGTAACCCTCTTTTCGGTTGAAAGCTCCCGAAAGTGCGTCGAGGAGGCGTCGGGCGGCACCATGGGGTTTCGCCATTGGCCGTTGGCTCCCCACCACGTGGCGGCTCCGCCCTGATGGAAACTCTCCCCGAGCTGTCATGCGAGCATTCATTCAGTGGTCTGTTGCCGTCGAGGCAGGTAGTCGTGTCGTATTGTTCGAGAATCCGTTCGTAAAACATTTCTGAATCATCGATAGCGTTGAGTCAGTGTTGCGCGCGCATTAAGTGATGGTGGACAGTATCCTTGTGCAACCTTAGTGTAGATGCGATGCACGCAATGAGTGATCCTGCAGCTCTTGCTGGCATGCTACCTTTTGACTCCATCGGACTGTACGAGCAGCCTAAACAGCGGTTCATCTTCAAAATGCCTCGCGTAGTCCCTGACCAGAAGGGTAAATTTGAATCCGATGATCTCTTCAAAAGGCTGAGCAGAGAAAGTGAGGTAAGTTGCTTTATTATATCTACGCCGTTGAGATCTATGTATTATTATCTATATATATCAATTATCTACCCGCGTTTAATAAAACCGCAATAATTAACAAACCACTAAGTAAAGAACCAAAAGTGATAATCAATTACACAGTATGAATGCTTAGTTAACAGGAAAAATATTTACTTATTAGGTCATCGCTGAACGTCAATATATTTCATGCTTAAACTGTACCTATTGAAGTAATTTGTCCTCGAAATAACAGTAATTAAAGTGTTTTGAAAATAAACTGCAATCTTTCCACATAAGCGCAGGTACATCAACAAATTTTTATTTATCAGATATTATCTAGATATTATAGATAGATAAATTTCGTTGTTATTTCGTTGAGATTTTATAGATAGGTAAATTTCGTTGTTATTGTTAGTTAGGTGGCTATTATTTTTATATATTTTAGTCCTTTATAAATCAAATGAAAATAACTGTGGAAGTTACAGATCTGTCAATTTAAATTCCTCTTCTCATTGAACAGGTAAGGTACACCGGGTACCGCGACCGGCCTCCAGAGGAGCGCCAGATGAGGTTCACGAGCGGCTGCCGGGAAGGCCACACGGAGGTTGCCTTCACCGCCACCGGAACCAACCTGCAGCTGGTGTTTGACCACTCACCTTACAACAATCGAGGCTGCGACTTCCAGAAAGAAAACGGCAAGGTAGGGTTTCACATTACCTACATACATTTTAGAAAAAAAATACCCAAGTATTATTCTCATTCAAACATTTCAGTTCCTCTATCTTTATTTGCATCATACGCTTGTCTAAAATAACTTTGATAAACTGCTAAATCTGATGCATTATGTTACGTGCCGCGATTAATAAAATTATTCATAGTAGGTAATACTTACCTACAGTTAATTAAGTACCTGGAGGAAACCTTTGCAGTTATCATTAGATTTAGTGAGGAGGATACCGAATTAAATACATAGAAATCTTTATCTATAATAAAGCAGTACGAAACAAAAATTCTGTACATTAAACATAATTAAAAAAATATGATCTACGGAACAAAAATACAACGTTTTTTAAATGACGTCTGTCTATGTTTCTTTTTTCTTTTTGATAGCTTAAGTTTTGAACTAAAGTCTACGTTGAATCTCAATCCGTTGAGAAGAAGCCGAGCAATCAATGAAATACTATTTAACGTATGTTGTATTTTAACGGTACCTACTTTTGGTCCTGGAACTTAGGACATTATATATTATACCTACCTTTTCTCAACCATTGCATTTCTTAGTTTTAGTTAATTTGTATTTGTAAATTTTTGGTGTACAATAAAGAGTTATCTATCTATCTATAATTAAATCAAGCGAACTGATGCTTTCAAAATTATAATCAAGTCTCAAGTCTAAAACTAGTAGTAGAATTTCGCTGAGGCTAAGATCCTGGCAGCTAGTTCCTAGCCCCGAAAAATCTTCAATCTGTGATTTGTGTCGCAATAATAAAAAACTGGTTTTGTGTGAAAGATAACTAATTAGTTTTGAATTGATTTTTTAATAAAGAATAGGTGTTCTGTATTTATCTACATTTCTGATGGTTTATATAAATTCTTTTAGATTTAGTTGTTTTTATTGCCGTATCGGTCAGAGAGAGAAGACAGTTTTTTTCTTACATTACGTACCATAGCTAAATCTATATTAAGGGTTGCGTTCAGTGCACCCGGCACCACAGACAAAAAAGATTTCCATAACAAATAGGTACCTACCATGATTCTGTAATAGAGGTTCGTGGTACCTACATATTTCATTTAAAGCACATTCATTCTGAATTCTCAGCAAGTACCTAAACCTTGTTTGAAATATTAAAAGCTTGATTTCCATGAAATGGTAACTAGTGAGGTAGGTTCTTTACGTACAAGGAAAATGGTAAGCCAAAAATAACGTCACAAATGCAATTGTACTTGAATTCGGCACTTCCTTTCACTTTTTGTATTCAGTTAGTGACTCTCAACAGCGAGCATTGACGAATGGTTATTTGATGTTAATTCATCTTAGCGTGTTTCCATTCCATATAACACTGTAAAATCTGGCTTCACTGCAGATTTTATCAAATAAAAAAACTATAGGTCCTTATTTTTATTAAGATCGTTAAATTAAAATACTTCTTTGGACAGACATACCTTGGGTATCAGCTGGAAAAATGGTGGCAATCAAATATTTTCATGTTCTTTGGATTAACCTCATTCGAATGGTATGTAAGTAAATAACCATTTCACCTATAAACATACACACCAGGGAGGTAACTATAGAAATGGCTAATTAAAATAATAACATGCGACCAGATTCTGCTACTCGAACAAAATGATTTATGTGATTCTATGAATCAATCTGAAATATCAGAACCAATACATTTCATTCGATATACAGTTGGGCAAAATTATCACGCGCTGGGAAATCTAAGTATAACTACCCTCCGTTACATGTCTTTAAGTTTACGGGTATTTCCAAAATATACATATTGGCGTGAAACTCGTAAAAACCCACCGGACCGCCGGATTTATGTACGTAATTACATGGATAGGATATAATTATCTAATTTCTATTAAAAACTACAAGAAACATTTTATAAAAACATTCTCTTTGCGATGATAGAAATATCGTTTGAATTAATTCGCTCAATAGATTAATTTGTTCTTAGAACTAGAATTAGTTAAATAATCCATAAAGTACTAAGAGGTCAAACTTACCTATATATATTATACTAATGAGATCATGTTATTTTAAAACGCTGTTTGTTTTTAGCTGTAGTTTACCCACGAATAAATAAAAACCTATATAAATTTAATTAAAAGAATTATATACTTTCGAAAACATAACCTTCTCCTTTTATGAAGTCGATTAAAAATGTACTCCATAAATATAATCAGTCCCGCGCTACTTGGACACGATGATGACAGGAACAAAAAATTTAGAACAAGAGCGCCTTAACAATGAGCACATAATACGCTTTTATTTATACAAATATTGCCATTTT